>QPKB01000009.1:33327315-34540424 GCA_003546025.1 Camphora micrantha | reverse complement strand
TTAAGCTTAGAAAAGGAAGATTAAATGTGAGTTTTTAAGAATGAACTATAAATAATATTTTTTTTTAAGAAAATAGAATTAAAAGAAGATGTCAACTCTTCATTTTTAACCATCCTTTGTATTCAATTATTATGTATTTTAATAAAAACAAGTAGTGCCGAAATATAAGAGAGAATTAGTATTGTGCAAGTTTCCTTGCGAATGAGTTTCATTTGATTTGCTTGGGGCGCTTTTTTTATTGATCTTAGATATTCACTCTACATAGACCCCATGTGAATAGGTAGTATCCCAAATTTCACTTCAAGGTAAAATCGTTACATTTATTATTTGTTGTTTTTGCTTGCTTTTGTGTATTTTCATCATATGTTTTACAAGAAATCACAAATCAACTCATCATTATCATATACATTAAATACTAAGTGAACAAAAATGAAAATAAAATATTAAGTAAAAATGCAAAAGTAGAAACTAGAAGTAGACAAAAACTACTCAAAGTGGAAACTAAACATGGAGGCAATTACATGACATTTTAGTTCTTTTTGGTCTAAAATAGAATAAATGATAGCTATGAGGCCTAAAGAGCCCTCCTTGAAACTAGAGGTGTTCATGGGCTGGGCTAAGGCATATCCAGGCTCAACCCGACTTTAGAAATACTGGCATAGGCCCTGCCCAAGCCCAACATGGGCCATAAAAGTTAGGCCCGAGCCCGCCCATTTAATCAGTTGTACGGGTCGAACCAGGCTATTCATCACTTTTGTGGACAGTAGAGCACTAATTAAATTAAATTGCATGAGTTTCTTACACAAGCCGGGCCGGGCTATGGGCTATGGGCTTTCTATCACTTAATCCAAGCCCGGCCCAATTATTAATCGGGCCCTCATTACATATCAAAGTCCGTCCCAAAGCGGGCTAGGCCCGGATCGGGATTGGGCTCGCCCAGCCCATGAGCACTCCTAGCGTCCAACTCTTGTGGCTTATCTTCTTCCTCATCCTAGTTCCCAGAGTAGATTTATACCAAATATGTACCTCTGCAGGATTGATATTTTAGGGAGTTGGGAATCATTTACAGGAAGTTCGCAGAGACCTACTACCCTTGGAACGCACGAGGATACTTGGAGTAGAGCCAGTATCAACCTCATTTAGGATTAATAAATCATTTATAAGCTGCATAAGAGCTACATCAAAAATACTTATTCACATCATAATATTGATCTAAGCTAATCACATTTTGGAAGACTATACTTTTAATTTAACATAATCATAATGATAATAAATTTGAGAGATTATATTCTCATGAATGTCATTATATAACTAAACATGTCTTCAACAAATATAACAACAACAACCTTCCTAATATGGAGGGGCAGATCCAAGTGTTACTATGCGGATAGTGTAAAACTCAGTTTTTTATTTAACGTCTTCACTTGACTACATATCGCACCACCCAAACGAAAGTCTTGGGTCCGCCGTTGTTGATATGTAAGTATCAATCACTCTGTTTACGCACCTGGTATCGTTGATCCATGATTGGTTTGCCTTAAGTTCAAGAATCAATTCTTAAACCTCAAGGTGTGTGCAGAACTTAACTAGTTTGGACTTCATTCTTTTCTTAATAGAAAAGGACCACCATTTTCCTTCCCGCAGAAGAGGAATAGAAACTGCTTACTGCTTTGGCCGCTCCGAAAAGAGGAACTTAAAGCTTACTAAGATTGGCCCCTTCAACAACCCCAACTCGACAAGATGAAGGCGTTTCGAGCAACAATCCAGCCTTTAGAGGACGTGGACGTGGCCGTCGTGGCTGAGGGCAGTAGTCACCAACTCCAACTGGACTAGTAATGATCCTTCCTGGACTCCCTTTGAATCATGTTCTCGTGGGATACTTGGAGCTCATCCAAATGGACGTGGAGCTTTCCCCCTTGCTTGTATCAACTTTGTGGCAAACCTGGCCTGTTGTTCGATGTCATATGCGCTACAATCTAGCCTTCATGAATGCTTCTACTGACAACCTTCAACATTATCTTGGAGCCATGAGCATATATTCTCCCACTGACAGTACCTATATGATACGGGGCCAACAAGCTGACTCTGCTCCAAAAAGGATGAGAACCAACTCGTTTAAATAGCAAAGTCACCTTGGTCTCTTATTGATCTATGCTCTGTTTGGGTTTTGTTGTTTTTTTTTTTTTTTTTTTTTTTTTGGTTGTTGTTGTTGTTGTTGTTGTTGTTGTTGTTGTTGTGCGAGATAAGAAAGAATTTATGGAAGAGATTGTGTCAAGTCCTTCTTAGGAAAGATTTTCCTTTTTTTCGATTTTCTTACTTGAAAATCTTCTAAAAATCGAAATCGGTCCAATATAGAAAAAATCTTCAGTATCTAGATCTCCTGTTTCAAAGAAAAGGAGAAATAATGTCTCAGCCTATCCCCAAGCACCACCTATATAAAATGTGGTGTCAGCTAATAGCACCTTCTCAATTACTTCCTTGAAATAAAAAAATAAAAATGACATTTTATACAGTTGGCGTTCGGAGATAGGCCGAAATAGTATTTCCCTGTTTTTTTGAAACAATGTTTCCATACTCAAATCTTCAATATTGCCCATCTAGATAGAGAGCTTCTAAATGCAACCCCCATTTTTCTTTGCACACCCACCATTTAAAAAAAAAAATCTTATGAATATACCCTTCTAATAAATTCCCAAACTACCCCTTCTCCCCCATTCCCTTCTCTACCTCCTAATCCATCTCATCTCCATCACCCAGCAACACCACCGTCGTGCCCTCCACCACCTCCTTTTCTCCACTCCTTCTACATCTCCATCGCCCCTCACCGCCCGCCCCCCCCCCCCCCCTTCCTCTCTCTCTCTCTCTCTTTCTCTCTTGCTTGCTCCCTCTCCTCTGGTGATGCCGCCGGAGGGAGCGATGGTGGCTCAAGTGGGGGTGGGGTTTGAGGTGATGTTAGTTTAGGTACTATGGGGGGTGTGCAAAGAAAATTTTAAAAAATATTATAAATTCAATGGTGGGTGTAGAGAGAAAGAGGGTATGCAAAGTAAAATGGGGCGCGCATTTAGAAGCTTTCAGTTAGATATTAGATACTTGATATATGGAGTAGGCACCATCTTAAGCAAAATTAGAGATTTTCTCAAGTTTGCCCTTTCCGAAAGGACCAGTTTTTTGTTTATTATGGAGAATCTTTCACATCCTTCTTCACCCCCACCCCCCACCCCTAGTGAGTTGTAGTGGCCTAGATCTCACTATAGTTGATAGACACCGTTGAACTAATCAAATTTTCTATAACAAAATTTAACTTAGTTGCATTTTTCAAGAATTGATGAATTAAACTTTGTACAAAATGCAATTGAAGTGAGATTTGGCCTACTACCTATTTGATGTGAGGTTTGTGATGTAAATGGCTTGAATCGATCAAAAGATGACTGACCATTAGATCTAGGGTCAAGTTTTTCTAATATAAAGCCGTAAAACTTGTGGGTCATGAATCAAGGTGTTAAAGACATCAAAGGGTTTATATATATCTATATATATATATATATATATTTAGACACTCTCACCTTACTATGAGAGATAAAGGTCGGGGCCCTCACATTTAAGTTATTGACATTGGATATGGATGTGAGGGCCCCCACCTTTATTTCTCATAGTAAGGTGAGAATGTCTCTCACAAGAGCACATCTCATATATATATATATATATATCTCCTTTGAGAGATATCTCTCATCTTATATAAGAAATAAGAGTTGGAGCCTTCACATTTAAGTTGTTGGCATTGGATATGGATGTGAAGGCCCTCACCTTATCTCTCATAGTAAGGTGAGAGATGCTCTCATAGGAACATCTCCACATATATATATATATATATATATATATATATATATTAGAAATGTTCTTAGGGAACAATTCTCATGGGAGCAACCATATGGATGCCCCCTTTTTAGAGACCGTGGGATCCCTTGTAATCATTTGAACCCCTTCACACCCATTAAGCTTCCCCTGTCCCAGAGGGATGTCACAAACCCTAGGTTTGACAAACGTCCAAATGTGACTCATTGTTAATTGAAATCCTAAAAAAATAATGCCTTCTAAAATAATTAAACTTGAAGGCCATGAGTCAAGGGGGTTAGTATGATTTAGCAAACTTGAAATAATTTTGTAGACAAGTAGGTCATATCTAGATCTTTCTTTTCCTCTATTGTCCATCATTGTCGTGGCCTCAAGTGGCCCCATAAGTCCATCCACACGGACCATCCGCAGGAGAGCACGACCACATATATATGACAAGCTCCTATACAAATGTCTCGCATGCAAGTATCTTATGGAATCACTTGTAAGACTCACTCGGGGCCCTACCATTCATCGGGGAGGTAGGGGATTGAAAGATCTAAATGGAACCTATATATCTGCAATATTTCGAGTCCATTAGATCATTTTAATCCCTTGATCCATGGCCATAAAATTTAACTATTCCCGAATGCATGCATTATTTTTTTATATATTCCAATTCAATGATAAAATTCAATTCAAATCGGTGAAAAATAGATTAGTGCTCGTGACAGTCGTGGGATTTATAGGTATTGTAGTTGGATGACAATTGATGCAATGTAGGCTATTTGCAAAGGAGCACTTTTGTGTGTGTGTGTGTTTTATTTTTATTTTTATTTTTATTTTTATTTATTTGGTGCTAAATGAGTGAGTGATTAACACTTTGTGAGACAAAGCTATCAGCCTAGGATCCATCTCTGGACAGCTGTGTGATATGAGACACCCTTGTCACTAGGGTTTCTCGTGTTTTTTTAGGTATATATAATAAATTAGTAACAGCAGTGGAAAATACATATTATCTTTACAGTGAAGTACAGGCACACCTTCCTTTTTAGGCTATCTCTAACTGCAGACCCTATCTATAACCCTCATCACTATAGTGAATTAAGTATTTTTTACAGTTTGACATCTAAACTCACAATTGAATTGTAAAGATAAAAGGAAATGTTATGCTTTATGAAGCTTGTAATCTTTGAAAGTCGTATATCAAAGAATGCATAAGATTATATTTGCAGCTGATTTTTCCTCCTTATTGTGAATTAGCAATTGCCCCAATTTGACATCAAAACGCACAACATGATTAGAAAAATAAATATTCTACAAACTTGAATGGCTTTACACCTATATGGCCCTGTTTCTGTACATATACCTCGCAAGGTATTATTGTGTGAGGTAGCTGGATGGGGCCCACCTATGCCCCTACTAATGAATGGACCGAGGGCGAATAAAAGATCATTTCATGTTGGGCCCACATATCAAGTCTGGGTTTAATATCATATTTCTAACTGTTTCATTCATGGCCAACAGATAAAGAAGTTATCTTGTTCCAATAGTCTAGTCCATTTGAATGGGTACCAAATTGTGAGATCCTTTATTTTAATTACGTGTTTATTATCTATATAATCTAATTTACTAACTAATTAAATAGCTTTGTATATTAGATTATCAATAGGTTAGATTTGGATGGTTTTGATCCTAGAAAAGGACCTATTTGTAATTTGAGAGTAGGATAGGGGTTATCGGAAATATTAGTTTTTCGAGTTTGTTGATTTGACGATGTTATTCTGAGTAGCTTTTGTTCTTCCACTGTGATAATTCGATGTATCATTTGATTAAAAAAAAAAATGATGCATTTTTATACATGCGGGTTAGTTTGCATTTTCTAAAAATTTCAGTCGAAACTTCAGTTTCCGGGTTTTTCTGCGACACTCCTCATTTTGTTTCCTCAACCAACCTACCGAAAATCTCTACTGTTCATTATTATGAATTTCTTGGCTTCCTTAGGTTTATCTGGAAAACCCCACAAACATGAATTTCTCAACGAAGGTAGTAAAATCCGAAAAACTCCAAAACCCCAAATGGAGGAAGATGAAGAAGAATGAGCTGAATCCATTGGATAAAATCAAGCATTGTCATTTTTTTTTAGAGAAACTCATTTCATGAAACTGATTTCTTTTTTATTGGAGATTTTTCGGTGGAGCTCTTTTTGATGAGGATGAATTGCTACTGTGTATTGTTTAGATGGGAAAAGATAGAGTTTCAGAGGGTGAATGAGAAGTGATTTTTGATGTAGGTATTTTGATAATGGAAAAAGGAGAGCCGATTTTGATAGAAGTGAAGGCCTAGTATGGGTTTTTGAGAATGGAAGGAAGATGGGAGATCGTTGGAGAGAGTGAGTGAGTGACGAGGCAATGAGGGAGAAAAATAGAGTGGGGGAGATGGAGAAAGAAGAGGGAGAAAAGGGAGAAAGACTAGAAAGAAGAAATACGAGCGATGATATCGTCACTCAATCAACAAAAGTATTGAAAATTGGCGGGTGGGCCTTTATTGTTGCAGAGGAACTATGAGGGCTTTTTTGGTGCAAGGGACATCTAAAGAGATTTTTTGAGTAATTTCCTCATGTTTATAAGACTGACAAACATGGAGAACTCCTAAGAAAAGACTATTTTGTGAAACATTTGACCAATCCATAATACGGATTGCATCACCTATGTGTGTGATTCATGCATATAGGATATGAATCACACAGTGCCTTTTATGATTTAGCTGGGCCTAAAACAGGTTTGGATCAGTTAAGCTTTCTGTAGGTCATAAATGGATCCAGTTTAAAATAAGATTACTGTAGCTATCACACTTAATAATCATCATATCCTATTAATCACCATACCAAGAGCAAGAGTACCAACAAAAAATGCAGAAACACTCATTAAACTCATGAGTGGGCCTACCTTTGAGAAATCCAAACAGTTTTACACCCAAGTAATTTAAATAGATATCAAGTTGGATCCGCTGATGACAGGCACCAATTAATTCCCTGATGTCAGAGCTACAAAAATCACCAGTGGAGCCCTTGTGTGAAACCTGAATGTCTCGAAATTAGAGTTTGTAACTTCAATTTAATTCGTAGTTGAGCCTACTATCAAATTGATCATTCGAAAACCTTCTTCCATCGGAGTCTATAAATTTGGATGTTGTTCTTAGCTCTTTCCATACTCCTTCTACACCAGCCTTTAGAATTCTCGTGTAGAATGAAGGAGAGAAGATACTAAGTTGTTTCATCAGGTTCAAGAATTTAGGGTTCTTCTTGGTTCGAGTCAGGCTAGGCTGCCGCATTTTCAAGCCTAATCTAACTTTAGAAACACGGGCTCATACCCAACCTAACCCAGCCTGATATGGGCCATAAGTGGCCTGAGCTAGGACTTCAAAAATGTCAGACCCAAGCGTTTCAGTTTAGTCAGTCAGGCCCAAGCTCGATCATTCAAAGACTGCTATATAAATAATAGAAATAACAGTAAAACAATGAAAACTAAATTATTCATGTCTAGCTAGTACAGGTTTATATTAACACAAAAAAATATATTATTCATCCTATATGGCTATATCTTTTGTTCTTTGGTGGGTATGGCTTTGGGCTGCAAAATATTAAACGAGCCGAATTTAGATGCAGGCCCATCCTGAGTACCAAACTTGACACCCATACCCGGCCCATAGTAGGGTGGGCCTTTGTCAGGAACAGGCTGGCTCAGCCCATGAGCACCCCCTACTCAAGATATAAGGCCTTCTCTATCCAAAATCTGAGATGCCCGAGATTTGTTTTTTTTATAACGGAGGGTGTCCCAGCTCTTTGTGCCGTATTGATCCCTATAGGCCTAGGGAGAGCCGGATTTATCCCCTGTGGCCCCAGTGACTTGCCCAAGATACGTGTTTGGTTATTGAAGTTATTATTAAAATTTTTAATATCTTTGTTTCAGCAATATTATTGTTTATCACTAACCTTTTGAACATTTTTTGCTATAGCCCGTTTGCTTTGGACTTACTGCAACATTGTCTTGTTTCACTCTTTGGTAGACACTCTATGAAGGTCATGCTTACATTCTCCTTCCTCTTCTAGCAAGTCATTTGAAGGTGATTGGTTACTCTAATTCGGTTATGCTTTAAATATGTTCCAAATACTAGGCAGCCATTGTAAAAACTGACAATATTAGACTTAAAACACAATTTGGACATGTTTGTTTGCTTTGGCTTTCGGTGAAAGAATAGCTGATTTGTTTTTATTGGTCTTCAAAAACAAAAACAGGCATGCTATTCCAATCTAGAAGTAGGTATTTTTCCCCTAATTCCTCCACATCATATTCTTTTGGATTCCTGCAGTCATTTAGATAAGGGCATGTTTGTTTGCATTAGAATGCATCGTAATTCATGGTCAGATGAGCTCCATTTAAGGATTATTAAAGAGGTCAGGGGTGTTGATATAAGATAGCAATGTAGATAAGACCTTAACTTTTCTAAAAATTGAAAGTTTATCCGATAATCCTTTTGATTTAGAAAGGACATGATATTAACATCTCATGAAATGCAGGTGTCTGGTATTTTTGCAGCCATCCGTATGTCTCCCAAGAAGTTAAGAATACAGTCAACGACAGCATCAAGTGTGCATTCCTTCCACATGAAAAAGGAGCAGTTGGCCCAACTCCCTCCCTAACCAACACCTCACCTCTTCTCTAATTTGGTGGGCCATCCCTCTCCCTACTCCCACATGTCATGGGCCCACTTATGATGTTTACTATTCCAGCAAATCATTTCCAAGAGGACCCTGTCAACGGTTTGGTGAAGCTATAGAGACCTAGACATCCTATCTTCTTCTGTTTTTCATTTTTTTTTTCTTCTCTCCATTTAGATAGGGAAAAGATTGACATATTTCATTTTGAGGGCTAGATTCAGGTGTTTGTTGCTGTTTCCCCATTAAAAAGAAAAGACCCTTTCAAGTCTTTCCCACATGTGATCATGCTCAAATTGGATGGTCCAATCATCCTAACTATTCCATTGGTTAATTTTGATGAAATCTATATGGTTAATAAAAGTCAAACTGACCCTGCTTTTCTTAGACTTCATCCAACACAGATTGCCCTGCATGTGTGTTTTTGGGCTATGTTTCATCAGTGACCTGAACCACTGGATTTCTAGTCTGTTCAACATAGAAAAAGTACAAGTAAACCAAAACACCGTACTGGGTTTTCCTTTCATTTGAAGAAAAACTCATGACTCACCTCTACCTAAATTTCAACCTACCTTCTATTGTACTAGTGGTTAACCCATTTGATGATCCACCATTCCAATTTAATAAATTCATGTTATGAAATAAGATTTCAAGAGTGTTATGAAAGTAGAGGTTCAAAATTCTAATTCCATTTTGTTGTTGACAAATTGCTTCCATCTCAAGTTTTCACAAAAGACAAGATCTCTGATTTTAGTAAAAATAGATAATTTAGCTAAATCATCTTCATTATGTCCTTGATCGTTCCCTTAATCTCGAGTCAGTTAAATGAGTTCTAGTGATTAAAGCTAAGTTATCTTATAATTGAACATTTTTTTTATCTTAGGTGTGAAATCCTATTGGTAATAGTTCATCCATCCTTCATATGAAACAGGCCCAATAAATTTAAATGCTGATCTTCGAATGTTCATGGGCTGGGTTGGGGGGGGCCAAAGGTGGTGCAGCATTTCCCAGCATGTTTACTTATTGGGTCTATTATTTAGGCCCAGATCTTCCACGGGTCTGGAACTTAGGCCTGAGTTGACCCGGTTTGTAGAACGCATAAATGCCTATTTTTATTAGAAATATGAGTCAGGGATGAACCTTAAATCATACAAAGGCCCAGCCCCGGTCAATCTAACCCAGCCTACAGGTTTGGGCCTAAAATCACAACCCAAATTCATCCCATTGCGATCTGGGATCGGCCCACCAACAGCCCGGAGATGAACTAGGATTAGCACTGTAATTATCATATGATAATAAGTAAACTTCTTAATAGAGGTGGTTATGTACCATGCGATCCAACCAACAATTCCTGTAAATTGCAACCACCACCTCTCACGTGGAAGGCAAAGACAAGAAGAAAAAAAGAAAAGAAAAAAAACAAGAGAAGAAGATGAGAGGATCTACCAACAACTTTTAAGAATCGAGTGTGAATTAAGGCATCCTCATGAACAAATTCCATGAACAAATTGTAGAACCAAAAGGCTGGGAGTCTTCTTGTTGTTATTTAAAGGTAATTAAAGAGTAGATTCAAGGGTACCTAGCTTAATTTACTTGCTTCATTGTGCCTCTTGATTCTATATAACCAACCACCCCTTCTCTCCTAAAATAACACCCATCTCTCTCTCTCTCTCTCTCTCTCTCTCTCTCTCTCTCTCTCTCTCTCTCTCTCTCTCTCTCTCTCTCTCTCTCTCTCTCTCTTTATACAATGGATAGAGCAATGGGTGTCATCCTTCTCTTGTGTTGTGTGGTCTCTGCCTCAGCAAAAGATTACACAGTAGGCGATACGAGTGGATGGGCGACAAATGTGGATTACAGTACTTGGAAAAGTGGCAAAACTTTCACTGTGAATGATAGTCTTGGTAATTTCTACACTTGCATGGTTCTAACTTCTAAATTACTAATATTTGGTGAGTTTCGTGATGAAACAGAGAGCTAATATTGAAGTTCTTTTGTATGTAGGCTTTGTGCACAATCTTCTCTAGTTAGTATCAGTGTATTTTATGATTTTTGTCTATACTTTTTTGGCAGTTTTTTTTAGGAAATAGACAGAGTGTGTTAATTTAAGTGTACATGGAACACTAACTGATTTGAGAATAGCACAAGGTCTTACTAAAAAAAAATTTAAACCGAGTAATATCAACTGATGCATACAGGATCTGCACATGATCCATATTGAATCTTCATCAATGGAGTCCATAACCTAAATTTATTAGAACTCCTATCTAAACTCAACATTTCAATCCTATTTTATCGTTTTAACATCATCTAAAACAGCTTAAAAGCAGTATATATGTCCATGGAAGATTCACATTTCATTCATTTTATGAACATTTTTCAAACTAAGATATCAGTCTTGGACCAATATAAAGGTGCAAACAGTGTCCAAGACCTTGTGTAAGAATCATGAACTAAAACTGTTGGATTCTTCTCTCTCTTTACAAACAATGATATTCATGGGGTGATTTCCAATCTTATTATCTTACAACTTTGGCCTTGATAGTGTTCAATTACGGCGGGTTACATACGGTGGACGAGGTGAAGGAGAGCGACTACAAGAGCTGCACGACGGGCAACTCGATCAGCACAGACAGCAGTGGAGCCACAACCATCCCCCTCAAGACTCCCGGAAAGCATTACTTCATCTGCGCCACTCCCGGCCACTGCAGCCTAGGGATGAAGATAGCAGTTAAAGTCGTGGCAGCAGCAAAAAATGCAACTGCTGACACCCCTGAATCGGCTCCTC
Organism: Camphora micrantha; assembly: GCA_003546025.1. Lineage (NCBI taxonomy): Eukaryota > Viridiplantae > Streptophyta > Magnoliopsida > Laurales > Lauraceae > Camphora > Camphora micrantha. Next base: position 34,529,091 of record QPKB01000009.1, on the reverse strand, counting down.
CTTCAATTACCACTACCACCACTCCTTCGGAAGCTACCCCACCTACTACCACCCCCACCTCCACCTCCACCTCCCCCTCCACCACAACCACCACCACCACCACCACCAACTCAGCCACCTTACATTCTCCTTCCATTACCATCTTGCTCAATATGGTGGCAGTGGCACTACTGAAGCAGGTTCTTTCTTGAGGCCTACAGTTCAAAACCAGCCAGGGCAGAGACAGTGCTATTGTTGTTTTAGGATTCTATTTTTATTGCGGGAATGATTTGGGTTTTTGTTTCTTTTATTAACCTACTATGGTGTATGAGATTGCATTAGCTTATATATGTAGACAACAGGGCGATTGCTTATTTTTCTACGTGCACTGAGACCTCCACACTTTCACACTTTACTCTCAGCACACACATGGTGTTCCCGGAATTCAAGCCGCTCATCAGGTGGGGCTCACTATGATATGAACATATCTCAAAATTGGACCGCTCGGGCAATCTATAAATGCTGGATTTGAGAAAAGATATGTACATCCATTAGATGTTGATCAGCATTCCATATTCAATGGTGAAATGTAGGGGAATTCGGAGGTCGAACCAGTTTGATCTCATGGTATGGTCATTTGGATGGTTGGCCCACTAACTGAACGCACAGGATCTCACACACATATAACCTTTCTCCTGACATTAATGAGAAAAAAAAATAAAAATCATAACACCATCTGAGGCCTCTGCTTTACTCATCATGATCAGAACAGTAGCGATTCGCTTACACTGAGAAGGTGGTGTAACTGTGAAAGCAATGGGTGATGATAACAAATCAATTGGATCATGTCATGAATGAAATTGCTCATGTATGATCTGATAGATGTATGAAAACAAGAAATATCATATTGAAGCAGATTGGATGAACTACTAATCTGATGCAAACCCTCATCTTTTACATAAGTATGGGACAGAAATATGTTAAAAAGAGCAACACATGACCCATGACTAAATAAATTGGAGTGGGTCTTCAGGTTAATGCATTCATGTTTAAAATATATTAGGGCGTGGATCACTGATTAGTTGACTGGGCCTTTGGCTTTGTGAAAAGAGTAATAATAAGAATATTTGGTGCAGTTGGGCTTCAACCTTTCCCTTTCTTCGGAACATTCACACCCTCATACTTTTGTGTGGAGTCAGGGTTGTGACTTGGGAGGTATGCTCTATGAGATGTCACTATACCATGAGAATAAAGAAAAAGAATCATCTATAAAGCCTAGCCAGCTGTCTGATTTGTTTTGGATTTGGTAAAGAGTCTCTTTTGGGCCTAATCTATTGATGTCAACCACAAACAATTTCATTTTGGACAAGTGACAACTGTTAAATTGTGAGTTGTTAACCTTTCTTTGAGTCAGTGGGGCCCTCCTCCTGCTGGGCCCTCATCAATGGAGGGACTACAATTCATCGTTCAAATAAACCGTCCCACCTCAACTAACAGTACGTACCATGCTGTAAGTTAAATTGGAAGACAACCAATGTGACAAGAATTCTTAAAATTTCTTTGCATTGCTTTTCTATCAGTAGGGAAAAAGTGAGAGATCATCACATAACATCCTCTTTGATAATGGGGATGAAAAAAGGATAGGGTTAGGTGAAAATGGGTTGGGTTGGTCAGGGTCTGTGCAGGGGAAAATTCCACCCATATCTGATTTATTTTTAAAATAGGTCACATAACCCCACATTGAGTCAATCTGTTTAACAAACCCAACCTTTATAAGCTAGGGTGAAACCCAGTCCATTTCAGAAGGTAAGACAATATTTGAGTTTGGCTTCCGGCAAAAGAACAACAAAAAGTCTATTTGAACAAATGATATTCAAGCCATACCATAGGGTTTGTCTAAAATTCTGTCCAAAAAGTTTATTCAAGTAGCACTACTCAAAGAATAAAGTTATAAAAACATAGATAAGTGAAAAAAAAGCCCCAACACAAGCTAAGTTCATTCCATATAAACCATTCTGAATACCAAAATATTAAACCAACAAACCATTTAAATGGGTTGAGACATGCAGTTTAATCCTAAACCGACCCATTTAAATGGATTATGGGGGTTATGCGAGTTTTACAAGTCAACCCTAATCCAACTCATTTAAATGTAGGTCAAGTTTTCTAACCCATGATCCACCCATATTTTTTTTGAAGGTAAACTATACTGCTCAAATAAGGGTCAAGTAAGGGTTTATTCAAATTTTCCACCCTACTTTGGTATGAATTATTACTTAGTCATCGCCCTTAATCAATCCGGCACAAGTGAGGGTTCGATTTACAATCTCACCTTACACCTTTCAATCCCCACCTTTTGAGTACTTTGACCTAGATTCCCTTTTCCTTGAATTTCTAGGAATTTATTAGGAAGTTGACAATTGACCCTTCTGTTTCACATCTATACCCCAATACAAAATGCTTTTAAAAAAATAAGAAAAAGGAAAGATAAACCACTATTGGAAAATTAAATTAAGTTAGAGATCATCATCATCAATAAAGCCTTGTCCCAATTATGTTAGGATCGACTGCCTAAATTTTATTTCTCAATATATAATGAACAAAAAGACTTCTCACTTTCACAAGAATCTCAGTGGCCTGCCATCATATCCATAAATGTTACTTGATGAATGTATATATACCCCAGACCATTTTTATATGGGCACAACCACACATAGAGAAATTTTACTATTCCAATTACAATTTTATGATGATTACTAATGCCAGGCCTCCCTACAAATATAATACTATATTGAAAAATTATAGAATTTAACCTCAAGACCTCCAAAGGAGAAAATTTCTTGTTGCCCAACAGAGTTTTATTATTATTATTATTATTATTATTATTTTCAGCTATAAGGTAATTTGTATTGAAAGGAGAAGGAAATACAGAGGCTGGAAAACCAGCCCCCATTCACAAAAATGCTGATAGGTCAACGAAGTTAGGAAAGGGGAATCCATGAGTAATGAGTAATGAATTTTCTTGATTAGCAATGCAGTGCCCCCCCAAACCCCCTCTAATCATTAGAACCCCTCACATGCTATACTACCCCTTCAATGTCACCAGATACAGGATTTTTACATCCATCCAAATGGAACAAAACCGTTGAATTAAAATCATAAAAATTTGATGCATTATAAAACCTTTAAATTAGAGGACTACAAATCAAGGTGTTAGAATGATTTGATGGACTAAAAATTATGGATTTTCTAAAAAAAAAAAGATGATTCAGATCACAGTTCTATCCATCTTTTTACTTTTGCACTAGAATGGGTCAATGGTACCTTAGTCATGGGACAACCCACCCAACCACGGATCAATCTCAGGGCAGCTGTGCCAGACCAGACACCATGTAAAATTTATAATTACAGTGAAAGCAGTTTCCAAAGAAAGGATTAATGCCAAGCCATAGTTCCTTCTTTTGTTTTTTTTTAATTGAACGGTTCCAATAATTGTATTAGATGATGTGCTCTGCATGTTGTAGATTTCCATTTATCACCCAACTGCAAAAAGCATGCATTCGGCCTCGTTGCTTGTTTTAGAAGCAAAATAAAGATTACATCATAATATTATTCTTTGCGCGCGAGAGAGAGAGAGAGAGAGCGCATTAATATAATGGAGTGGCCCACAAAGTTCAAAGTTTAAAAGGATTTTAAAAGAATTGGTGTGATAAATGGGACCAATATGTGGTTAGAGCGAACCCACCCAAAAAAGTATTGATTCGGGTTAGGTGTATCCACAAGCAGCAAAATTCCAATCTCTCTCTCTCTCTCCCCCCTAAATGAGTGCCGCAATGAGCGTTTGATACAGCATTTCTTTCAATTACAAGCCGTTTCCAAGAGAAAGTGGGCCCCACGTTTGTGCTAGTCGAAAAAAAAGTAGTCTTCGTGTCTACTTGTATGCGACGAGTCGACTTTGGGGAACTGGCCAGGACTGGCCCACCCTTATGAAATGATCCTAGCCCTATACATCTACATCTAAGTCCAAAAAAATGACCCAAATTTGATTGATTTTGATCATTCATTCAGATCTGGAATGGGAATCCGAAACCATTTGTGTTATTGCAAAAAAGAATGATATTATTTATTCTACTAAATAAATCATATCACAAACAACAATCTCTCTAAAAAAAAAATATTAATAATAAAAATCTCATAACAATAATTAAATTAAAAAAAAAAAAAAAACAATATATAATGAAACTGCATCATCTCCGCCAAGATCCAGCGGCTCAGAATCACCGGATTACGCCCTCCCCTCAAAACAAGATCACGGTCGCAAGTACGCCGGAAAACACAGATCCAGCCACAGCAATTCTATTCAACACCGGAAAAGCAGCATTATCCGCCGGAGGACTCCTAGGAGATTCAGTAGGAGAATCGGAAGGAGAAGATCCAGACTTCGGCGGACTGGCGACCGAAGACGGAGTAGGAGAAGTCGCAGGAGCCGGAGTTACCGGAGGCGGTGACGGAGGAGAAACAACACTCGACGGAGATGGAGATTTCGCCGGTGGAGTAGATTTCGGCGATGGCACAGGACTAGCAGCCGGAGGCGAAGACATCGGTGCAGGCGTCCGCTTCGGCGGAGAAGCAATCGGCGATCCTGTCGGAGATGCTCCCGGCGCCTGTCCGAGAGAAGCTCCGACCAGCACGGCAAAGATCGCGACGATCGCGGCGAAGTTGCTGCAAGAAAACCTCATTTTCGAGATCGAGTTCGAGATCGAAATCGATCGAGATTTAGGGTTTTAGAAAGAAACACACGAGAAGAGAGAGAAAGAGAGAGGATTTAGGGTTTAAGGCGAGAGAGAGAGAGAGAAGGAGAGATGTGTATGTAGACGGATACGAAGGGGGGTATTTATAGATGGGAGAAGGTAAAGTCGGTTGGAAAGACAGAGAGGAAGATTAGATTAATGACGGTTTAAAAATGGTATTAGACAGCTAAGAGCAACGGTCGAGTTCTTCATCGAAAGTAGCCGTTGGGATTTGGACGGTCTTGATGAGTTACAGGGGGTTACTTGTACGATAGAGATTAGGTGGAGGTTCGTGTAGAAAGAAGACTTGCATTTGCATGTGCGTGAAGCGAAGTTTCTGTGACTTTCCTTTTTTTCTTCTCCGTGTTGGGGTTTAAAATAGCAGTTGCCAACTGTAACGCGTGCCTTTTGTTTCTGTTGAATCAGAGCCGTTGATCGATTTCTTCTTTTGAGAATACCTGATGAGGGGACAGGATGGTGTTAGGAAGATTTGGTCACCCGTATGTATATATTACTGTCAGGGATTGCGACGATGTGGGGAATCTTCTTATTTGGTGGGTGGGTTTTCTTATATTAGGAGATTTTTTGGGAAATGATTTAGTCTTATAGTAGTACAACAACATTTGATAAAAAAAAATAAAAAAATCCTCAATCTAACTCTGTTCGTGAACCAAAATAGAGTTGCAAATGGGTATCCGGTATTGATAGTCTCTCAAAAAATACAGTGGGCAATGGCGGATTTAAGATTTTTATTTGAGTGGGGTGAATAATGATAAATTGAAAATGTTAAAATCTGACACCAGCCGGCAATATTCTCCACTTCTTGCATGGTTTTAACACTTTTTTTTTTTTTTTTGAAAAATTAAGTGTAAATAATTCATATCTTAGAGTGGGGCGACTGTACTAAAATGGGGCATGGGCCATAGAGCATTTTGGGTCACCGCCCAGGTTGTATCATGTAGGTCCACCCATGTCTTCGATCTCTATGTTATAGTCAAAAGCATAAAGTAGAATAGGGCACGGGCCATAGGCCATTTTAGATCGGGGGCAGTCGCCCTAGGTTTGCATCATTAGGTCCGCCCCTGGCTGTGGAGATAGAATCTGTTTTTGGATTCTGGTGAAATTATATTTATGGAGTCTTGATTATTTGGATCCACCAATCCCAACATAATTAAGACAATGCTCTGATGATAATGATGATTGTCTAAATCTAAAATCAAATTCATATACGATCTTTCTCAAGGATCTAGATTTGAGAAACTTACCTAACTTAAGTTATATTCATATTTGGGAGATCATACGTCATTACAACCTTGAGGCGTAGCTCAGCTGGCCTAGGATCACAGTTTACTTCTAGAAATTGATGGCTTGAAATAACGCTATCACACTGGGGCACAGGGGAATTATTGGGCCCGTAATATATATATATATATAGATAGAGAGAGAGATCTCACCATAATTAATCCAAACCACTCAAAACTAACCGTTTTCTCATTATTTTAGCACTAAGAGTTGTATCTCACATCAATCAAAGTAGGCACATGTTGAATTAAACACATGTAACTAATCCACCCACAATTAATTGATGAAAATAGATTAGATTGGTTACTATTGATTGTTTGATGGGCTATGTTGCCTTATTGTACCTATGGATGGTTGGGAGGACAACATTGATAGACAAAAAAAAGAACTCCTAAGTGAATGCAGAGTGATTAATTTCACATGGAACAATTCACTTAATAGAAACATTCAATACGTCATAAAATGTATAAATAATAGGTGCATTTGGCCGTATGTCCCTGAACATTATATTTTATTGCAAAAGGTCCATGTTCTTTTTTCGTCCATTTTCAAGTTCTTAACAATTAAAAAGTATAAAATGCCCCTCCTAGACATCTTCTCCACATTATTTAAAAAATGCTGAAAATCAGCCGTAAATTTTGTGAAGACAAAACGTCTTGACAAAAATATTATGGATTTCGAGAGAAAGGGGGAAAGTGATTCAACAAAGCAGATATATCATATTGCATTTCCTATTCTATTTCTTTTTCTTCTTCTTCTTCTTTATTGTCTGAGTCATCTTCTTCTTCCTCTAATTCATTTTCTCTCAATCCAAATAAGAAGTATGTTGAATATTACAACATTTGCAAATAGTGATCATCTTCAAATCCTAGCAATTTGTATGTCATGGTAAAAAATATATAACCACATATCAAATTCAGATAAAATCATGTCCAGGTCGGACAAAGTCATATAAATTTATCTGAGTTTGTTTCAAAACTTAGATAAATTTACTTCAAAATCAAATAAATTTCGCAAAAACTCAGATAAATTTTGTAGTAACTCAGATAAATTTCATTAAAACTTAGATAAGCGGAGGTTTCCGGGCAGAAAGACTGCCCTCTTTCTCTGGCAACGGTGCGAAATCAGAAATTTTCTCAGATCTTCACTGCCTCTACCCCCCACTCTAACTTTTTCTGTGTAACTTCAGGTCGTCTTCTCCACAAACTCAGATCTGCGTCTTCCTTGTCGGAGACCGTGCGCCATAGCAGAGCCCCAAACCTCCTCTATTCTGGTACTGTAGCAGTAACCAAAAAAAGACAGTGTGTTGTCTTTTTCTTTGACGATGAGAGAAACGAGAGAAAACCTTACCCTAAAATTGAGGGAAAATGGAAGATTTAAAATTTTAAAATTTAAAATTTATGCCTAAACAATTGAATAGGCAAATTAGTCATGAAAATGTATGATGTGGCATGCTAAGGGACCTCCGCATGTATTAATCTCATACGCAAGGGACTTTACATCTTAAACAATAGTACCGTGTACTAGAAACTTTATAATCCAATACTTAGGGATCTCTCTGTAATTTACCCTAAATAATATTATAATGCATGCTAGGAGTCCCCATCTCTTGAGTGTCTCATTTGCGCTCTTGTGAGGGGTGTGTAACTCCATAATAGAGCCCACCTATTGAATATTTGATTCTCTCTAAATAAATTGCCTTCCTTTAAGTGGAGATTCTCTAGATCTTACTCCAACTGGAGATGGCCTTTCCATAAGATAGAATATATAATATTTTTGGGGAGTAAGCTTTAGATTTTCTCCTATTGGAGTCGAGAGAGTGCACATAAGGAGGGGCCTTCATTTTTTTGCGGTCTGGATTTTTAACATATGGAACCAATGTAGAATCCCACTCCTCTCATTGTAGAGTGAGTGAGACCCTCGAGGTTTTATACTCTTTTTATTTGATTAACACAAAGTAATGCTACATTTTATCCTGATCAAGATCCTTTTTTTTTTTTAGGTTCACAACACAAGTTCCATGCTAGATCCAGATCCGTATAATAATAATAATAAAAAAAAAAAAACTGATATGAGTTTGGATTTACCATGGTTCCACCTTAGATCTGACCCGTTTGCATCCCTAGACCTATATTCACCTTTTGATATTTAAAAAAAAATTATAAATGAATTGTTAAACTTGAGGCCCTTAAATCAAGGGTTTCCACAAATATAAACACACAACGCGACCTTTCTATCATAGATGTACCCCATAACTGGCAAACATCCAAATAAGCCTTGTAAGGGCCTTATTAATATTGGTTGAAGGAGAGCCATGTGAGGGCCTAACTATTTTAGGTTCTTTTCCCCCTTTTTTAGGGAATGGTAAGTACTCACGCACTCATCTAAGACCCACACTGTCATTGCTATAGCCAATGGATTGATCGTTGGTTGTTTTCGTAGAAGGGAGGTGCCTGCCCATTTGAGCTACCAGTGGAATGACATTCACACTAATTTGATTGTTGTCTAGCTAATAATTATTATTGAATTGAGCTTCAGAATATATGATTAAATAAACCATAAAATTTTGAGGAACTTAATTTAAACATTGTGATTATCAAATCAAGCTGGACTTTGCCCAAAATTTAATCAACAATGAGACCTTTTGTCACCCTATTCCCCACTGTTGATATGCATCCAAGTGAGTCACACAAGAGCATAAAATAATTCTCTCACGCAATTTCAGCCCTTAATAGGGTTAGAGATTGTGTAAGTCCCAATTTTAGCCTTTAATATGGTTAGAGATTGTCAAATGTGACCTTCATGGCTATATGAAGGTCCTGACCATGACTCTTACTAATTTTGCTTGGCTGATACTTCATAATCAACCCTTAATATTCAAGTTTCTAATTATTATCTGAATATATTTAGATCTTTTGTTTAAAAATAAAGAAATTCAAAAAAAATAAAAAAATAAAAATAAAAAATAAAAAGAACTATCAGCATATGACCATTAAATCCCCCATCCTATGAGGTTTGGCTTTTGGTGTCAGAAACCATACTTTAGAACCATGAATAAAACATTGCTCCATTCCTACCATTGTAGCACACCCCAGCTCACTCATTTTCATTGGCTTTACAGGGAGATCCCTATCGTAGAGGTCCAACCCCTGATTAAGCCATCGAACCATTAAATCTTACTGGTGGAACTTGGCTGCTAAACATTATACATGGGGCCCTCTTGACAGAGAACATTTGAAGGTTATGATACTCTAAAAAACTAGACACCATTATGTGCTCAAAGAAAAAAAAATATTTCCACCATGTGCACCATCCACAACAATATTCTCAATATGGACTATGGAGTGCAAAGGTTGATATGTTTGCACGTCAAGTATAGATTGCCAGCGTTGAAAGTCAATGATAACCTACTTAAGAATTTCTACCAGATCTGCTCAATCATATATCTCCTACAGAGTTGAAGGCAACTAAATAAGAGGCAAGTAAATAAGAGCCCGTGCCACCGTTGAAGGTGCCCACTCTGGCATTCGTGAAGCTGTGGGTTCAAGTCCTATTATTCGTCCCCAAGTAGAGAATCTCTGCGGAAAGATTTACCATGCCACTTTTCAATTAATCAAACGGTTCATGGAGGATTCGACACACTGAGCTGCAGCATGACCAATAATATTCATCTGGTTGAACCCAAAAAGGCTGAACCATGTAGCAAAGAGTCACAAATTCAAGGTACATATATATATATATATATATATATAATTTTATAGATATTTCAACTACTTTTAAATAATTTAAATGAAAAAAAAAAAAAAAAAACATTCTGAATAATCATGTTGAGTCTCCCACATCTATTTCTTTGGGAACTTAACTAGTATAGCGGAGTGGAATAAAGCCTCCAATTCCCTCATTCTTTGGAATGACTACCAATGATTAGGTTCTGGGCGATTTAAAATTAACAGCTAAAGGCCCAGGGGAGAGAGAGAGTCTTGCAAAGTGATTATAAATAAGAATTAAGTCATAAGCTTTACAGAGTACAATTCAAGAGAGATGAAGGAGATCATCTCAATCTCTACATAAAGATTCAAACAAAATGAGAAGCATTAAGTCATATAAGCTTGACATTGTATAATCAACAGAGATGTAAATGTATAGCAGTAGTAGTTTGAAACTGAGACATCTCTAGGACAGTCCACAGCTTAAGCTAGATATACAACTACAGAGAAAACAGATATTTCTAGGACGGTTCACAGCTTAAGCTAGAAATATATAACTAAAATGAAAACAGGCATCTCTGGGACAGTTCACAGCTTAAGTAGACATATAAACTATAATGAAAAGTCACTATGTATTCCAGCACCTCGAGTCTGACATGAGGCAAATTTCGCAACAGCAATCTGCTTTCCAAGTTGGTATGTTAGAAGACTTTGCCAAAGAAGCTTAGTGTTGAAATTTCTGCTATTGGTTTCATGGCTTCGCTTCAAGAAGTATAGATGAGTGTGGAGCAATATTATATGCGTTTTTGACCCCAAGGATGCCATCCGGCACAAAGTCATGGGGAGATTCAAGATTAGTATCAACCTGCAATAGAGCAAAATCATGGTTGTTGGTTTCCAAGATGAGAAAATAAACTTGATCAGTAGAAAGGTAAGAGACTACATCTTGCCAAATTCTGTGTGTTTTCATTAAAATAGCCAACGGCTATTTATAAGAATAAAATCTATGGAATTTGACTTAAACTAGGAAACCTTATCATACCCCCACTTGGAATCCTAATCGCACAAAAATAAGAAATAAGAAACCTAATCTGCTAATCACAAGATAATACTATCCTAAATATACAATCCAAATCTAATGTAATCATAATCTAAGATGAACTCATCCTTTTCCTGTACAACCTTCTCTACAATATTTTCTAACACTAGTTGATCCTCAAACATGATTAATATTTTGGCATTGTTACACATGATACTATACCTTCTGCTGAAGTTTTTCTCAACAACCAAAAGAAATGGTGAATTATATGCTCATTCGTCTATAACTTTTATGGGGTTTCAGATGTTTTCACCAGTCTACACTCAGAATAATCAGCTGAACCTTATGTCTTCTTCTGGAATGCACTGATAATCTAAGCAGAAATTTGTTTTTGAGGAATCATATTGTGATTTTGTCATAGCTCTGGGAAACAGATCTGTGAATTGTTGTTTTGAAGGCATATATGGTAGAGAATATCTTTAAAGACTAAATGTTGCCAGATGAAATGGCAATCAACCTCAATGTGTTTGGATATCTCATGGAATACAGGATTGGTAGCAATCAACATGGCACTAATGTCGTCCACGAGGGGTGTATTACGTGGTTGAGGCACCCCAAATTCTGTTTGTAATCATTGCAGCCATATAATCTCGCTTGTTACAGAGGGCATGGATCCAACCCCAGCCCAGGATTTGGAGAATGTTTGTTGCTTCTTGCATTTCCGTAAGTACCAAGGACATACACCAACTGATAGTGGAACATTAGTGTCAGGGCAATTGGCCCAATCAGCATCAGCATGCCCAGGTAATGTAACTGGCGAAGAGGATGAATAAAATAAGCCCCAATAAAGGGTTCCACGAAGACACCGAAGAATCCGATACAGAAAATCTTTGGAGACCCTTTTGGTATCATATGAGACATACTAGATAATGAGTGCAGTTGGGTGGATAACCCTCTCTTGCCCTAATCTCAGGGATTACACAGTTTACCTATTATTTCTTCAAATACAACAGTATACAACCAAGCCCACTGAGACCACAACCCACTTCCTGGTTGTTGTCTGTGTCTCTACAAAGGGCACCTTGGAGATCATCCTTAGTAGTGAGCAACATTAGATGTATGCTCCCTTCCATAGAAGTACCTCTCACTCAAATTACAATAGTTAAATTGGGAGAGGGCAATGCTCTCACCAAATCTGAGGACACAATTTGATGGATGCATATCAACTCTTTCTTTTGATCTGTTTAATGTTTTTTTTTTTTTTTCCTCATTTTGATTTTTCGCATGTATATATTGTAATAAATTCATCCTATGATATTGTAATAAATTCATCTCTCATAAAAAAATAAGTTAAGCTTTGGATACCACCATTTTTTCAAATGAGTCCTAAAACCAATAGTGGTTATTGTGGGAGAACGTTTTTTTTTTTTTTTTTTTTTTTTTGACACTTGGTAACATGCTGTGAGGTCCCTGATTTTAATTGTGTTTACTACTTATATAATCCTGTTTACTAGCTAATTAAGTAGTTTTATGTGATAGATTACCAATAGGTTAGATTTGGTGGGTTTTGAACTTAGAAAAGGACCTATCTGTAATTTGAGAGAAGGTTAAGGGGTTATATGTAAATATTAGATTTTTGTGTTCTTCACTTCGTTGGTTAGAGGACGCTATTCTGAACCACTTTTGTTCTTCCATTGTAATGATCTGATGCTTCATTTGATCAGAAATATTGTGAAGTCTATCACCGTGGACTAAATTGCAATTTACTGGAAACTCCATTAATCTTTAAAATTCCAAATTTTTTCATTTCTCCTACTTCTTCTCGAATGCACCAGCTGATCCCAGTCTCCAGTTTCTCCTCTTCCTTGTTGTTGAAGCTCAGCCCATAACTCATCATCTCCAACTTTACTTCTTCTCTGCTAATTATCGAAGTACAAGAGTCCGAGTTTGCTAGAATTTTGAGAGAGTTTTTAGTTGGACAATGAGCTGAGGCAACTAATAGGTTTAATGTACATTGCATGTATGATATTGTGTTATTTATCATATATTTCATCATATTTATGGTATATTGACCGATTTCACCTCAATCCTTGATTTTTACAGACCTTTATGTATAGCTTAATTAGAATGTTGAAAGGATGAGAAATAAAATTTTAAGGAGTTCGTTGTTGAATGATAGTCCTGAGTTATGAATGGGAGCTTCAGAAGTACATAACTGAAGGAAAACAGGAAAGAAGTGGAACAAGAATTGAAACAGAACCAAACCAGGTTCAGTTTCAAGAATTCTGGAGCTTTACGGCTAGCAGTGAGTCACCCACGGCTAGCCGTTAAGTCCAGAATAAGCCAACTGTAGGCACACTTCAGTTAGATTTTCAAGAACCATACTCCCTAGAACAAATTGAATTACGGTGACATCACGGCTAGCTGTAGATCATCCCACGGCTAACCTCAAGGCTAGCCGTAGATCACCAGTATTTCCATTTATTCATGGACTTAGTTTTATAGCTTGGAAAGGTACCCTATGATACTCCAATAGTCCTAGTTCTTTGTAGGACCATAGTAGGTGATGTTTAGAGCTGACATACACCTACAATTGCCTTAAACTTGTTAGTAAATGCTAAATCAACAATGTGTTGCTCTAGGGACATTTTTCATTAAATTAATTCCAGTACCCTCAAGTTACACATTATTGTTTAGTGATGCATTCGGGAAATCCAGACCCTAGAAATGGTTTTCATCGCATATTCCACTGTCATGCATCATCATTTCCAGCCTTATTACTCCTATGATCTGTTCACATATTTTTATGTCCTGTGTGTATCTGTATTCTATATCATATTTCTACCATACGATCTGTTAAGATTATGATAACATGTTAAAAGCATCTGTTACGTTAACTTAAACCTGCTTTCAGAAAATGAGTCCGTCTTATTTAAAAGTGTTTCTTATGTTATCCTTGAGTCGGCACCACTTAACTCCAGTCCTACTGTAACCAGACGCAGTGAAGGTGACTGTATTACATGTTTTGGCTAGCTGCAGCGTAGTCCCTGTATGGAAGTAATTATACTCCATGTACCCCCATAATAAGTAAGATGACCACATTATGAAATGAAATCTGTTGGGTATCCCTGATATGTTTGTTATGATTCATTCTCTCTTTAGAGCTACAACTGTTTTGAGAGAATTAGCTGATGTGGATAAATGCCAATTTGCTCGGATTCACTGTTAGATGTGTCTTTATTTGACTTTCTCATGTTTCATGCATTCATATATACTTATTATGATTTTCAGTTCTATTTACATATGTTACATCATGTTTATGCTTATTATATGTATTTACTTGCTTAGTTTCTGATGTAACCATTCGCGTTACATGAGACAGCTCTGTTACCTATACCCAAGAAACTGAGACGATCAAGGAGACTCCACAAAGACTCCTGGGCCTACTATAATTTTCTGATTGTCTTGTACTTAGAAGTATCCCATGTTTGATGGAGGAATTGAGTTGGACTTGATTACACCAAAGACTCCTAGCAATGTTAGGATTAGGATTGGCATGTGAGAAGGAAATAATAAAAATTAGAAAGAGGACTTTGGGAAGGATTTAACTTTAGCTTCTATATATTGATCGAACCAAGCCTCTCTCAAGCATTCTCTCTCTTTTCCACTTAATTTTCCATCAACCCAAAGCCTAGTATTACCCTTGAAGAAATTAGGAGGAAGAACCAGTTCTAGTCATCCATAACATAACAGGTGAGTAGAAATTCTAATCTAATGGTGTGGTGATGAATTTCTGGCTTTGCTCGTGTATATTTTATTTCCTCTATTTTATGGTGAGTATAATTCCTTAGCTGCATGTGTGAGAATGTTTGTTTCTCTTCGTAGACAAAGCAGTCAATTCTATAAGGCTTAAATTAGTAATTTGTCATCTTGCAATTCTTGTTGTTTGATTCTCTCCATCTCTGTTAGCACTATTAAATACTAGATAATTGAATTTCCCTCAATCAATGGACTGCTACAGTACCAGAACACCCCTGCTGACATCCCAGACAAAGGTTTGAGAACAGAAAACTCATTTTCATGTGGTAGGATTCAATGTTCTGATTCCCTAGAATTAGTATGATTCTTAGCTATGGCTTCCAATGGCAAGTGATCACAATCCAGCAAGGAATCCAAGTCAGGACTAGGTTTATCCAGTTTCAGCACGTCAAAACCAATTTGGGTCGTTTGTGGTTGTGGGACCACATGGCCCACCTGATTAGAAATCTGGACCAGGGATCTTTAAGGGGACCCATGGTCGACCTTTGTGTAGTTGAACATCTGGACTTTTAACCATTGGGTCCCACTGTTCAAGAGGTGTAATGAATTTTGACGTGAATTTGATGAATACAGGGCTGAATGTCGACATCAATGGTGGGACCCACTACCTAAATCAATCAGAGATTGGGACCCCATGTTTGGAAGAGGGCCCAGGGACGGTCTGAATGGTGGTGGTCCCATGTGGCCAGGGCTCCATCTCACCAGTTACCCAGAGAATTCAATTTTGTCAAGGGTTACTGTTTGCGTTTTTGAATCTAAGGGGCCCAATAACATAACGATGTCTGATGGTGAATCCAATCCATTAAAAGTAAAGCCTATTCCTTGGAAACTCTAGATAGTAGACCTGATCATGATTCGGACCAGTAGGACCCACTATCCAGACACCCTGCAGCTTTAGGCATGAAGAGTTTTTTATGGGTTCTGTCACTTGTGTGGGTGTAGAGGAGAAAGGTAAGGGATGGCCTGTACACGTTTTGAACATGGAAGTCCACATGTTACATGCTTTTAACTTTCTATTAAATTATTTACCTTGTCCCCTTAAGTTTCTAGAATTTAGAATAAGGGCCTGGTATTTATTGTTTTTCATAGTTGGGCCTGTTTTGATTAATTTGAGAGCATTCATTGGATTTCAGACTTTATGAAATTACAAACAAGGGCTGTTCAATTGTTGTTGCTATATTTATTGTTGGAGTTGTTTTCTTTATTTCATAACTTGAGTAGTTATGATTTGAAGCATATTGTGGATTATGAGATCTATTGTCTACCATTGTTACTTGGGGATCTCACATGGTAGATTGTGTGGTTTATATATGTATATTTTGTGGTTGAATTGGTAATTGAATATTTCTCTCAAAACTGTATAGGGTGAGTTATGTAATTAACCTCTCTCATCTTGTACACCAATTTTGATTCGGACTGGGGCAGCGTGAATCCACATAATTTGAGAAGGGGTTGATTATAGAATTTGCCCATTAATAATGTTGAGGATATGCTAAAATGTCATAATTTAGATAAGATATATTTATTGGAAAACTGAGATATAGTGATTTTGTTTGTTTGGAGGAACTTTTGGACACCCCTAGACCACGAGCATGTATGGCCAATTTTATGAGGATTCTGGACCTTAGTGGTCGATGGTTTTGGACCTTTGTGGTCGGATTTATTCTGGACCTGGTGGTCGGTTTTATGTTAGACCTTTGTGGTCGGATTTATTTTGGACCTGGTGGTCGGTTTTATGTTAGACCTTTGTGGTCGGATTTATTTTGGACTTGATGGTCGGTTTTATGTTAGACCTTTGTGGTCGGTTTTATTTGGGCTGGTGCTATCAGGTGGCTAGAAGGTTGTCGTTTGTTTGACCCAATTTCAACTTTGGCTTAAATGAGACTTTGGATGTTATTTTAATTTGTTGTGTAATCTTATCTAAGTATATGTCTAAATGCACAAATAGATTAGAATATCTATTCACTCAGTTGTACTGATATTTTGTGGATTTGCCCCAATCCAGGTAACCAGAACTTAGCGACTCAGGAAAACCGTGATGACCGGGAGATAGACTTTGGGATGCGTACTTGAGCGTCGAAGCCACATAGATGAAGAAGATTTAGATTTAATAGATTTTTCAGATTATTTCATTTTATAGACATTGCAATTATTTCTATTGGAAAATGTTATATTTGTTTAAAGATTTTGGATTTTTTTTACAAATTGGTTTAAACTGGTAAATGCTTAAATCTTTATGTGATCTTTGATTTAACCTATGTGTGTGATGCTTATGAGTCTCGGCACGGAATCTGAAGGGCCCCGGATTCCGGGTCGTGACAGATTGAGTGAGTGGAATCCTGATGATGTAGTTTGATCATCTGGCTCAGATAGTTCGTCACATGGGATAGTGTCTACGTGGTTGGATGTATTGACCTTCCAGGTCTTTAGTCGGGAGAGTTTTTGGAGGACAAATGTGATGGACTAGATGTTTTGGGTTTGTATACAAAACTCTTTTATTTATGTTGTAAACTTAGACACCCTACGTTGTAAATATTCTGAGACTCTGTTTGCTCTGCTTACGAGATGTGTTATCTATTATCACTGCTCAATTATGCTTCCACAGAAAAAAAGAAATATTTGTTGGAAAAATGCATTATATTCTCACACGTGATATCCTATGGGTATAGTGTGGTAAAATTACAACGGAGTCATAATGACTCAATTTCCCCCACTAGTTATGTCTCGGAATTGGAACCCTTGAGGAAATCCAATTTGTTGAAGTGACGCAAGCAGTGTGGAGTCTTTTGATACAATCCTACTTTATTAGGGGTATACATTTTTTTAAAAAATCCCAGCGCTTGCCTCATAGTACCTTGATTCAAGAAATGGGCGGAAGGAGGGAGGAGAGAGAATAGGGAGATGAGTTGATGGATTCTAGGTCGGGATTGATGGGACTCAAACCCGCAGCTTTCACTTTGACAGGGCGGTGCTCTGACTGATTGAACTACAATTCCGAGGAAACGAGGCCTACAACATATAACCTTTCTATTCTATTTAATTGAAAATTGATGTCTTTCTTGTAACAAAAAGACGAGTGATGTACTGATATACACATGGATATGGTCTATTCCACTCTTGAAAGGACATGGCCCTATGGGCATCTCAAAGCCATTAGTGGACCAAGACTTGGTGATCACATGCATCTCTATCTTTATTGAGGAAAATGGTTCTTTAGAAAGAGATTGTTTGCACTGGCCACTGTATGGATCAATTGAAAGATGATTACCAAGGTTGTATATGAAAGCATTGGACATTTGGACTTTCATTCATTAAGGATGCAAGTCCTCAATAAGCATAAATTTGCAGCTAACCATCATGTCAGCTGTCAGCTACAAATGCTGAGGATGAAAATACAACATTCCAAAGAAGATATAAATAGAAATTGAGATGTTCTGGATATGTAATGTTAATATAATCATTTTTGTAAGAACCAGAATGTGGTAGAGCATTCTATATGGTACGAACACTTGTGATTTTCCTAATACTGGCCTTACTTTTTATTACATTAGACTTCAATTCATTTGTGGTTTTAATATCATCATCTGTTTATGGTGGAAGATTTTCTTTTTGGAACAGTCACATTAGAGAACACCTAACACTAATCCAGGATTGATTGTAAAACAAAATGATGTGTTTTAGTGTCCCATTGGCCCTGTAGTAGAGAGCCATGACTCAAATCCATAAAAACTGATCAGGTGGGCAAAAACTTGAAATAAAAAGTCTTAATTTTCATTATTTTTAGAATAAAAATCCATATGGTCAGATATAATTGCGTACTACGGATAGGCAGAACCTGGCATTGAAAGAAAATAATGGCTGATGAATGAATCTTGTAGAATGTAGCAACTAGCAACAGATAATTACTACTCTAGAAGACAGACACGGACATTTATTCAAAATGAGGAAGAAAGCATACCACTCGGTACCAGTGCCTCCCATCTGGTGGAGAAGGGATAGCAACTTTAACAAAGTAGTCATGTGCATTAAATGCCAAGTAGATGTCTCCAAGATTTGCACCATGAAGCCTACAAGATCAACATTTCATCCTAATGGAAGTAAGTTTATTGTTTTATAGTCAATTGTTGGTTACAACTTACCTGAAAAATAAATCACACATCAATAGTTTTCATGCAAAAGAATATATTTTTTTTTTAAATATGAGGAAAACATATTCCAGAAAGAAAGAATTCAAACTTAGTTAAGATGGAAAAAATTCAAACTTATCCAACAATAGTTTTTTTTCCATACGTAAATGCAAGGAATTTGCTTTCACTGTTCTGCCAGTTATTCTCGTGCCAGGTTATATCATTCTGCATGACAAAGGAAGATGATTTAAGATTATTTTAGAGAAAAATGAAAAGATTCCAAATAAGATGGTAAGAAACACTGGCTTTCATAGATTAATGAAGCAGCCATTAGTAACAGTGTCATCAATGACCATTAATTCATTTTTTTATGGTACAGCTTGAAACAAAACCCCTTCTCTCCATCATTATATCAAATCCAAGGTTTAAAACACTCTAAACACCTATGATGCCCAGATACGGCAAGGGCACCCCAAAGGCACGGAAGGGACACGAGTTTTACACATAAAAAGTGAAGTATTGGAAACGATAAGACACGATAGGTTGCCCATTTTGAAGTATCCGTGCATCATAGCTAAACACCATTAAGGGCTTGTGTATTTGCACTCGAATACATAGGAATTAAATACATAATATTTATGTCATAAGAGGTTAAAAATGAAGGCTAAAGGTGAATTTTAAAAAAAAAGCATTAAATAACCCTTCCCCTTTTATGGAAGAATATGGGAAATGGATAACTAGGGTGATGCTGGTTATTCATTTCTCTTCCTTTGATTTTGTTTCCATAAAAGGAAAGATTATTTGATGTTCATTTTTTCAAATTGACCTATAGGCTTCATTTTTAACTACTCAAGGCATAAATTCTATGTATTTTTAATGCAAACAAACAGGCCCTAAGAATCAATATAATCAGATTTGAAGCTGCTACACCACTGCAAATTGCTTTGGTGGTTTTGAAAGAATCACACCAATATGGCTGTTACGACAATCGCAAAGTGTTAAATTGTTCATTCACAGTATCACCTAGAACTAGTATTAATACCAAGCTAGATGCTTATATATCTAAGGAAATCATAATTTTTCATTTTCTGTTTTATCAGTAACTGGAACTGGAAATTTGCCATTAAAGAAAGGCAGAGAAAAAAATAAACCATAAAAACAACAATGAATGCTAAAAACAAAGGTACGAGAGTTTTCTAATAATATATTCTCTACCTTTAAACTCATTGGCAATAGGAAATTAGATTGCCATCCAACATTTGTCTTTTATGGATGTGATTACCAAGCACCTTAGCATTCTACAAACAGCCGCAATCAAAGTGAGGTGATGAGGCCCACTGCATCCATCGTTGGACCTCATCATCCAATCACTACCATACAATAAAAAAAAATGCTTCATATTACACAGTTGTCATCTAAGTTGGATTCAAGTGTCTTGTAGTTGGTCTATGAAATACAATTTTTTTTCTCTCAAATACAAGAGTGGGAAAAAAATGCACAAGGCAAAAAAAAAAAAAAAAAAAAAAAAAAAAAAAAAAGAAGACAAATGGAATAGGTTGAAGAAGTACCTATATTTTAGAAAAGATAATCTATGAAAAAAATTGAATCTTTGAAGAAAAAGGAGGCGGCCAATGGTTACCCTTGAGGAAGAATATGCTAAAGATAGAAGTTAAAAGAAACAAAGGAGAGATAAAGACAGAAGTGGAAAGTGACATCCATGTCTTTTGTTTCTAAAGCAACCAAATGACAATTGTCTAAATTGCCACCATGTGTCTTTTGGAATTCTATTGGTAGTAAAAGGTGAGTAGGGGCAAAAATAGAAAAATGACTAATTGAGAACATTGCCCCCATGTGTCTTTTGGAATTCTATTGAGTTGTACCAAAAAGGTGAGTAGGGGCAAATATATAGAAAAATAAAAAATTTACCCATGACAAAGGGTGAAAAGACCCACTATACTATTGAGATTTTAAAAAGGTGAGTGGGGCAATTGCCCTCACTCGACCTCCCCTCCCTCCGTCCATGGGATCAATTCTATTTACTTCTTAGCCAATCTATCTGTGATGTCATTAGCAACCCAACCCACATGCTGAAAGACCACCTGAATAAAAGATCACAACAATCCAAAAATGAAATTGGAATTTCTAAGAACTCTCCTTCAAGCAAGAAATCCAAAAAATAACTCTAGAAAAGTTGCCTACCACTGTAGAGCCTCTAAAACAGCCAACAAATTGGCTTTGTTGGAATCCTTCATGGCAACAGGCTTAAAAGCCAATCAATATCTCCTCTCTAATTATTACTAAGAACTCCTCTAATGCTAGCTGGCACTGGCTTACCTCTAGCAACACTATCTGCATTGAATTTCAAAAATCCAGTAAAAGGGAGAGATAACTTTTCCAACTTTCTCATCTTCAAAGGCCTGAACACCATACAAATTTTATGGAGAATGTTGTCTAAATCAGGTATGCAAATTCCTTTCAAAACATTGTCCATTTGCTAATTTCCAAATTCACCAGAGATGGAGTACCATTTTAGATGACTACTTGTAAATTAGTTCCTCTCAAAGTACCCTTGTACATATCCTTCCTTTAAACCCTTTCAAAGGGGAATTCATGTAATTGTACATAATGAACATTAATGTAAATACAGGGCCCTCCCTCTAAGAGGTATGATAGATTTTTTTTTTTTTTTTTGCAAATCCTAATCTCGTCATTGCAGAATAGAAAACTTAGGGTTTCGTTCCTTCCAAAAGTCTGTCCTAGTTGCCCCTTTTTTTTTTTGAGCCGTTCATTTGGGGTTTCCAAATCTGTGGTTCCAACAATTCGGTTCCTCATTCCATTTCATAGTGTTTGCATCATGCTGTTAAGACAACGAAGGAGATATCAATATCTCTCGGTCTTCTCACCACAGGGCAATTTGAGTCATCTTCATCTTGCCAAAGGCTTCATCCTAGTTCTACAACGCTGCCTCTGCGTCATAGTTATGCAATCAGTAGAACCAAGATAGGTTGCTGCGAGATAGGTCGTAGCCTCTTCTCCATTTGTTTGTCAATGCACAGATTCTTCAATCCCTCACATCTTCCAACCCATCTGGATTCTAGAGTTTCTTTCAACAAGGGTCTTCGTTGAGGCTCTTCGAGTATTTCACCACAGCACTTCAATTTCAGATTCCTAGTGCAAGTTGATTGCAGGCTCCATAACAAAGATTTTGTGATAGGAAAAGAATTATTGGGTTTTATTGATGGATTTATTACAAAACCTGATGACACAAAATAAGTAACAAATGAAAATAATATAATGGTGAACAGGTAAAGTCATCAGTTCGATTCTAAGTTCCATTGAGCCTCATATTGCCTTGACTCTTCATCCTTATACCACCACCCCGGACATGTGGTCCCATTTGTGGAAAGTATATCATCAAGAAAATGATGCTAAGAGATTTCAACTTGAATTCAAAATTGGAAAATATAAATAGAGCACTATATCCATCCAAGAATATTATCCCAAATTTATGGGAGTGGATTGAATATAGCTACTTACTATATTCTTACTATTCTCGCTATTGCTCTTGATGCTATCCAAAGTGTTCATGCAACTACATAAAGATATCATATTTCTTAGGAGATTTCGAAAAGAGTATGAACCCATCCATGCAAGCCTCATGAATAGTATGAACCTCCTGCACTAAATGTCCGTCTTTAAGAACTTCGTGAAGAATGGAGCCATTCGCAAAATTCTACTAGAGGAACAAAAGAACTTAACCTTTGGGATCTCTTTTGGCTACCGAACACAGCCTTATACGTTTCTGATAAAGGAAAACAGGTGAAGCTGTACTGCTGATAAAACAAAAGGCTATAGTTGCTAAGAATTGGATCATTATACTAATTGATGCAAGAAAAAGAAATTTTGTAACTATAGCAAGTAGTCTGACCTTCCAATTGTTGATTCCTGCTGACGCCCTTGGAATCGTAATGCTTAAGCATATCAAGTGATATATCTTCTCCTTCTACTGATGAAGCTTCCAGTCATTGCAACCTACAAACACCATTGCTGCACTGCTTGCTACTTAGTCCTGAGGCCTTACAACAGATTGTGAGGGCTTTATCTGCCATGGGATTCTCTGGTAATGTCTCTCCTTGTGCCACACAATATCTCGATTCTCGTGCATCAAATCACATGACTATGATGCACTAGAATTTGTCCAACCTTAGGCCATATACCAAACCATCTCGTGTTAGTACCCCAATGGTGATAAAATGGGTATTTTCGATGTTGGGGATTTTCATCTTTCTTTATGCACTATACATGATGTTCCTTTTAATCCTTCGTTTATCTCATAATCTCTATCTGTTGGTTGGCTTGTTAATAAAGGATCAGGCAACTGGGACTCTAATCGGAAAGGGGCATAAGAGTGAAGGATTATTTTCCTTTTGACTTTTTTTAGGTAAATCTTGCCTTTGACTTGATTACACATCATTCATCATTCCTTTCTTTGTTTATTTCTGCATTTTTGTCTTTAATTGAATATTCAGAAAATAATGATTGTAGCATTGGAAATTAGGACATCCAAACAATTAATAAACTGTTGTTTATGATAAACTCTGTTATTTTTTAAATAAAAGATTTTTTTCCAAGTTTCTTTTTTTATTTTATTACAGTGATTTATATTAAAGAACAGGAACAAATTACAAACAACCCCACCAAAGAAAGGGGCTCAATGGTATAAAAGCATTATACCAAGCACAACGCAAAAAACGAATTAGATGGTGAAAGCTAACAAGTTACAAGACCTATCCACCCCTTGATTTGCTAACAAGCCTGCGCTCCCATTGGCCAATGTCCAGACATGTTGAAAAGTCACTTGAATCGAAGGCGATAAAGCTTTAAACTCATTCAATCAAAACTGAAACCTCCAAGGACACACAGCTGAAGATGACACCCACAAAATAGGATTAAGATAATCACTTTCCACAACTAAATTAGAATGAAAATAGGAAGAGACATAAATCTGAATCGCTTATAAGCTAGCTATTAGTTGTCATATGGGAAAGGAAAACCCATTGTTTTCCTATTAGTACTCACTATGCTTCTGAATGTTTTGAATCAACTGCACACTGATGTTTGGATGTCACCTACCTTATCTAGTGTAGGATACAAATATTTTGTTATATTTGTTGATGATTATAGCCGTTATACATGTCAAGTCTGACTAGCCAATAAATCCCAAAAACTTAAGCTGATAGGAGGCAGAAGACAAATCTACTTAACAAACCCCATTGAATGGGGCGCCGTTTGAGTTCGCAACCCACACGTGCCTACCCACATGATATGTACCTGCCCACGTAACTTGAAGGAACAACACCTTTGCCAGGGTTCAAACTCGATACTTAACGTTGGCTTTGATACCATGTCAAGTACATCCCATAGGCTTAAGCTGATGGGAAGTGGAAGACAAATCTACTTAACAATGCATAGGTTTGTTTTTTACATTCCAAATCTCATGTATATCCTATATTTCAACAGTTCGTAAATACAATTGAAAATCAGTTTTGTACATGTATCAAAACATAATGATTTGACTCAAGGGGAAAACACATGTCAAAAGATTTTCAACCATACCTATAACAAAAAGGAATTACTTTTGAACGCTCAAATTCCCATACTAAAAAAAATGGGGTTGATGAGTATATAAACATCAACAGATCTTCAAACTGTTCGAACTTTATTACTTAATCAACTGGCCCCTGCATTATTTTGGGTGGAAGTTGTTAGCACTGCTGCTCATGTCATTAATCATCAATTATATCCAAATCTGTCTAACCATATTCATCTTTTCACTGTCACCCAACTTATGACATGCTTCACTCTTTTGGCTATGCATTTCTCGTCTTGCCGCAATCACCTTAGCAGATTAAACTTACCACTCAATCCATTCAATGTGCTTTCCAAGGTAAAGCAATGGACCAAAAGGATTTGTCCGTTATGATCCTCATGCAAATCAATTATATACTTCTCAATCATCATCTACATCTTTTGTCTAATTCCTTTACGCCTATCTTCTCCAACTTGTCCATAGAATCCACTCCTTCGTCTAATGATTCAATTCAAGATTTGACTTCTCTTGAATGATTTAAAGATGTGGTTCATCAAACGACAAGAAAAGATGATCAACTGCATCCTCATGACCCTCTCTCGGATGCTTCTATAAGTAAACAATGGCACCTTCCATTTGATACTTTTGCCATGTCTCTCCGTCACTCATCTCGGACCATAAAAACCTGACCATTATGAAATTCTTTCTACATTCTCCTTGCTTCCTTAAATTTGGTCTCAATTCCTCACTCTTATAAGCAGGCAACGCTGCATAAGTGTTGACATGTTGCTATAAATGAAGAGTTGCAGGCTCTCCAAGACAATCTCACATGGGAACTTGTGCCCTGCACTTCACAGGTTAAGCCTATAGGTTGTAAATGAGTTTATACAATAAAGCTGAAATCCGATGGAAATCTCCACAGATACAAAGCTCGCCATTCAAGATAATTGGGACACCCAAGCTTTCTTTCACCAATGAGGATAATTTTAGCAGACTAGGACAATTCAAGATGGTCGGTCCCATTGAAATCTATTGTGGTTAATTTAAAAGAATTTCCTATTGTGTTTTCAGTCTTACCCTTAGATTGAGAATTCTAGATAGCACCACTACCACCTCTGAGACCACTATTAGTTCCATTTTCTTCTGCCGTTGAATCCAAGAATCTTCAAACTGCTTAGAATAAATAAATCGCTCACCTAATTAAAGTACAAAAGGAAAATGACAATTGGAACAGTGCTATAATTGCTCCAACCTTCAGCTCCCACAGATCCCAGGATCGGAACCTAGCTCTGATAACAAATTGGAATTTAGAGAATAAAGAAAGGACAAAAGACCTTATGAAGTGAATAGGATGAAAAATATTTTAAGAGTTTTTTATGGAAGAGAGAGAGAGAGAGAGGTCATACGGCAAGAAATGAGAGGGATTGTGCATTAGGTTATGTGCACGAATTCCTCTTAGGTTTTTATTAAGGTCTCCAAGAACTAAAATTACGGCAATGCCCTTATGTAAAGAACAAGAACAAAAAAACCCTATGCTCCCTTACGAATTAACATGAAAACTGAATTGCAATTATTATAATTTGATTCCCAATAGACCTCACATCTGGTCCAAGTGGACTGCCACATAGCCAAGGCTGATCATTTTAGGCTTAGCTGCATGAGTTTCAAGCTTGATTTTGGCCAAGTTCAAGTGGGCCCAAGTCTGCTAACATGTAGTCCATTACTGGTGGCCTGCTTGGGTCAATCAAATCCTTTTGGGTTTAGTTAGAATTGGCTCCTCATAAAATTCAGCATATTTAATTTCAAATGTGTGACCATTTTCAATCCATCTTGGCCATCCAAAACTTGGTTTCAACTCTTTTTCTCGATTGGACCTTGATGGATAAAAAATCCATATGATCGATCAAATTAATCCATATAATCAAGGGCCTGATCAATCACAGGATCATGAAATCCAGGCCATCGTGCGACTGTGTCAGATGCAAAATTTTATCTACAAGAAGCTAAAAAGGAATTACTTTGTTAAGAAAGTTTTCATGTCTCAATGTAGTATGCTTGAGGCGGAACTTGATCATCTCGGAGAAAAATCTAAAATGAGTTTTCTTTCTTGCTTGTAACTGCATGGATAATATAATATTGTTAGTTTTCCAAATTGCATTCAACATAAATTGTTGTATGGAAGGTAAAAAAGGACAAAACATATACCTGTCCCCATTGGAAATGGTTTATAGCAGTATCATGGCCATAGCTATTATTGTTTCCTTTGCGAGTGTGGGCATATTCATCTCCCATTAGCATCATTGGTGTTCCCTTTTCAAAAATTAGGAATGCAGATACATAAGATGACTACATAAATTAAAAACATTAATTTAATCAAACACTTCTTGACATTCAATATTCTGAATAAAATATAATGTGCAAGTAGGGATGAATGAGAAGAAAAAGATGGATGGACTTCTGTGGTGTCAAATAATAAAGAAAAAAAGAGTATTTATGGCTTGACTACATTACTGCATTCATAAGCAAATGGGATACACATTAATTGTTAAATTTTCATCAATATTTAATATCCATAATGACATAACCGTAAATTTGCACTATTGTAAGACTAGGAATGTTGAGAAGCAAAAATCAATATGACACTGCTATTCTTGCAGCTAATGAGACCGATCAATGTGCACCCGCTTCTTACAAGCCCACCCTGAAGCTCCCTTTCAAGTAGTTACTGAATATCCCCAAATTAGTCTTTCTTCTGATAGTTGTCTTGTTCAGCAATTTCCCAACTAGTTTTTGTGACAGTGAGAACTAGACTATTACTAGACTATTAGGCCACAACAGTTATTCTTGATCTTCATTCTTAGAAGATCTTTTCCATTAGTAATTTAGTACCAAGAGCATTCTAGCACCACTCCCTAATCTAGGTGTTGGCTTAACTCGTTTAAGGATTCCTGAATTTGCAATCAATGCTGACATCTTCCAAACAGTGGTATCTCTTGCGTGATCAAAGTTGGCATTCGGCTCCTTGTTCACTGCTCCAGTTGTGAGCTACTAGTAGATCTGCACAGTTCTTAGCAGCCAAATCGGCGTCAGTATTAATAATCCAACTGCACAAAATGACTATTCCATAAAAGGACAGCTGAAATCCTTTCAATATTTTTGTTATTTTTCCCGAATACAATAGCATCTTCTTTTCACAATATAGGCCAATTCTATATAATGTATGTGCTGACATCCAACATGTAGGATCCTCAAATACATTTATGCACTCACAAGTTCATAGAAAAGAATAGAAATGCAGATTTAGTAGTTCATATTCATATGTTCAATAGAAAAAAAACATCATTCAAGCAGACAACTTTTGAGGATTTCGCCACCATATGTAGGATGAGTTTCCCTCTTTCCAACGTAGTATAGAATTTTCCTCAGTATTCTTCAGTAAGTCTCCTTAGTAGGGCTATTTCATACAGATATTTAGAGATCTTACAAGGCTTATTCCTTCCAGCACTGAACTTAAAAGCTCTCATGTTTTGTCCCAAATAGTGGAAAAATAAAAGAAATCACTTAATTGGATTGGCAGGTATTTGATTCTTAATATGCGAGTCATTTAAGGAAGAAATTTAGAAATGAAGTGGTGAGATGCTTATCCATCTGCCGGAGCTAATATTATACCACATTCACTGTGAAAAAGCAACTGTGGATGCTTATGAGTTATGATGGATGTTACCACTTCAAACCCTGAAGAATAAGGTAATTTTTATGTTTCTCCATGGCTGCATATAATTGCCAAAAAAAAATAGCAGGAAATCATTCTAATGCATGACAAAATTGAAGGATATGAGCAGAGCATCACAGAAGTTGAAGACTCTTTACAGTTAAGAACATTAACATCATAAACTAATCATGAAACGGTTACCTGAGAGATCATTAGAGCCAAATGGAAGTTTTTCGTTTGTCGTGATCTAAGAGCGATAATATTAGAATCGTCAGTTTCACCTGTATATGGTAAGACATTATGGGATGAGCACACATTCATTTATCTGAAAAAGTTTCACCATATTCCAAGACATAATGGGATGATCACAAATTCATTAATTTGAAATGCAATTTGTTAGGTAATAATATTGACTACATGCAGCACCAAATGATCATATGATCAAATAATAAAACTAAATTCCCATCAAGTAAATAAATAGTGAAATACAATCAACAGAAATTAAATAAAGCTACTGAGTTACACTTGGGAATTTATTGCATTACTAAACAGTTATTTGTATTTCATGCTCTAAAATTTATATGCTTTGCCAATAAATCCAATTGAAAAATGGCACCAAGAACAGGTCTCATTAGGCACGTTTTTTTATAGCCCAAAACCAATTAAGGGACTGTCCACAAATGTGGGCCTTCTATGCATATGTGGGTCTAATTGAAACTGTCGGGATGGTCCAAATGTGCTTCTATGGACCTATTTTGGATCCTCTTCCATTTCAGAATACTTCACAAGGACTTAGACTTATTGAGACTGCCCAATATGAGTTTTGACACAATCCACTCGATCGAGCCCTTATGTGAACAGACCAAGTACCCATGAGATCAATCAAATATATCCAAAGACCCAAGGATTTGATCAGATTGACATTCGCTCCTGCGCCATGGCCCCACAAACTGTGCCACATGTCTTTTGTTAAAAAAGGAGTAGAGGATCTTGTTCCAATTTAGAAAGCCTCCTCTGTGGATCTCAAAAACCCGTTCGGAAATGGCCATGGTTAAGTTGTGCACCAAAAGCTTAGTGTCTGCTTCCTAATAGCATAGGTACATGGTGGCTCTTTTTTTTTTTTTTTTCATAAAAAAAAAGGTCATGCGTCAGAAGCAATAGCAGATCCAGATCCAATCTAGAAAGCCTCCTGATAATGGGTTTCAAAAACCTGTTTGGGAAAGCCATGCATGAGCGGCTGGAAAAGCTTGGAGACTGCTTCCTAAAAGCCAGGTAACATATATGCTGTCTTTTTTTAGGCTAAAAAAATAATTCTGCAACAGAGCATCGGCCCACAATAGTTAATAATGACAGATAATATTGTTATGTGTTGTTGGTCAAATGATCATCGCAGCTGATTCCTATGATACGGGCTGATATTGCTATAGATACCATTTAGCATATCAGCGCCCAATCGCCCATACAATACTGGGTATGTGCCAGCCCTTACCTACTGTGTTAGCAGATGGTTTGAACCAAAAGAAAATAAGGAATGGTAACAAAAAGAAAATTAAGGCTCCAATCCTTCTCACTTTCTTCATCAGTAGATAAAAGCATGCTACGTAAAGAAAGAAGGTGGGGGCAATGCAGACAAGGAGAAAAGGAGGTACATAAATCACCTTCACAACCACAGTTCCAGCTAAAATTATCATTGCTTCCATCTCTGCCACCTTCTCCATTAGCATCATTGTGCTACAAACCAAAAATTGAGATAAAAAGAATATTAGGCATTTCATATATATGCACTTTAGATAAATCACAATGAGAAAATGATTCACTGAGTTGTAATACCTTGAAATTGTAGGAAACAAGGTCATACAATGTGAACCCGTCATGTGCAATGACAAAGTTAACACTGTGGTATGGCTTGCGCTTGAAAACCTATCCAACAAGTTCACTTATAAGACACCATAGCAATAACTAGAAAGCTATCTACAGTTCTGCACAGATAGATTTGATCAAGATATTAAAGCATGAAAGCAGCATTTTGTTGGGATACACCACCAAGAAGTATATTTTAATGCAGGTTTCATGCTCAAAATTATATTTTACTGCAGGAAACAGAGAAAAAACGCTGGTGATTTTGGGAATTTTCAATTTTGATTTTCGTTATCAGTGAATGGAACAAGACCAGACAAATGAATGTACTAACTTTACTTATATAACTGATGATAGGATTACAATGATCCTTCATCGCTGGAAGTAAATATAAGTAAATTATGAAAAATGAAAAATGAAACTAAAAGAAAGTAAATGATGGTCACATTCATCATATGAATCCTACCTGATATAAATCAGAAGATCCAGCCACACGAGTTGCAAAATTTGACTTCATACCTAAGTCACCCTGTGGATATGAACATGCAAATGAGCAAACTTAATTATCAAAAAAAAAAAAGATTAAAACATTAGAACTTACCATTCCAAACAAAAAAAAAAAAAAATGCAATTTGAAATATTTAACCATTAGATCATATCCTATATGTGCATCAAGCAGCTGGAAACAACAATCCATGCGAAGTTCAAAAAAAAAAAAAAAAAAAAGAACCCTCTGAACTCCAAAGCTGTGTTCTTGTGAAACTTAAGAATGAGAAACCTTTCAACACAAAACAAGAATCAAGTAAACAATATTTTAACAAAAATTAACAGTGTATAAGAATAGCCTACATAAATAGAGAAGATTACTTTCAAAGCCTGGCTAAGGGATTAGCTCAAAGGAAATGGCACCAGAAATCTTAGCTTCCGAAGCAGCCCAAAAACAGTTGTGAGATTGGAGTGGGCTCTAAAGCTCCAACAGAGCCGGTGACAAACTGAGACACGCTTGATTGGGGACCATATGGAGTTACTCGGGCGTAAGATTTCAATGACCAAATCACTTGAAACCAGTTGTGAGTGAAAGAAAGGGGTTCTTTCATTAGAAAACATAGTTGATTATCTATGATTGGTCAGGTGCCACATTTTTTGCAAATGACAATCTGAATGGATAATGCAATTTCATATATAAAGTTCCATCTGTTGAGCAACAATAATCAATCAAATGTAGATAATACTACAATTCAATAGAGAGAGATAATAATGGATGTTCCAAGTGAGCATGATCAACCCCTTCAATATTAGACAAAAAACATATTTTAACTTGTGAAGAATAGTCATCAACAAGTTTCAAGTATGCATCACATATGCCAAGGTTGATGCCTAGGGACAAATTTGGAATTTTCTTTGAAATGATTTCCAATGAAAGGGGCTTTCACAAAGTGGGAGGACAAAATTAACAACAAAATTAGAGCTATAGGTGGATGGTGAATTTTTTCTATTGTACTCCACCCTTCACCTATGAAAAATGAATCCATACATATGACGAAAAATTGGATGCTTGCATGTAGATCTCCATTCTCATCCTTCAACCCTTCGATAAAAGCCCCTTTTCTAGGAAACCAATTCAAAAGTCATATGTCTTTGATGTGGAAAAGTTTCATTATATTAGTTTCTTTGAGGATTGAATGATTCATGTAATATCCTGGGCCTAGTATGAGGGCTATATTATTTTCTGATATTTAATTGTCTTGGTTTTTACTTAGAAGTATTGGGACCCATAGTTTGATGGAGGAATTTGAGTTGGACTTGTGTTGATTACATCAAAGACTCCTAGCAATGTTAGGATTAGGATTGGCATGTGAGAAGGAAATAATAAAAATTAGAAAGAGGACTTTGGGAAGGATTTAACTTTAGGTTCTATATATTGATCGAACCAAGTCTCTCTCAAGCCATTCTCTCTCTTTTCCACTTATTTTTCCATCAACCCAAAGCCTAGCATTACCCTTGAAGAAATTAGGAGGAAGAACCAGTTCTAGTCATCCATAACATAACAGGTGAGTAGAGATTCTGATCTAATTGTATGGTTCTAAATTTCTGGCCTTGTTCTTGTGTATTTTTCTCTATTATATGGTGAGTAGATTCCCCATATACGTGTCTTGATGAAATTACATTATGAAGATGAATGGGTCGATGGTTGTATGGATTGAATTGCTTTACAATTACACCTTGTTGCCAGCACTTCTGTAGCATTACTTCGTGATAAGAAATTGGATTGTTGCATAATAGATCACAATTTCATATATTTGTAAGACACTGTCAACACAGACAGACCATGTTTTAAATAATGAATGATTAGTTTTCTTGGTTAGACATGATGATTGAATTCTTTTGGTTAAGGTAATCCCTAGATAATGCTTCTTACAGAAAGAAAGAGAATCTGATGGGGATCCAAGGCAGGAAATTGAATTCTGCACTTCCAAATCGTCAAGAACAGATTCTGTTGATAGGTGTTGTGGGACCATATGGCCCACTTGATTAGAAATCTGGACCATGGATCCAGAGGGGGACCCATGGTCGACCCAAGAGGACCTGGACCCATGAGAAGTGGGCCCCATCTGGGCCCACATCCAATTGCTATGATGTAACATAGGCAACTGTCATGGGAATTTTAGTCACTTGCCGTCAGGGCCTTCTGGGACCCATCCTTCTGGGACCCATCTGGCCACATGAATGAAAATCAATTCCAGCCATCTTGAAGGGGACCCCTGGGCGACCTTAGAGGAGTGGGACATCTGGGATTTTTATTAGTGGGACCCACTGATCAGTTAATTGAAAGAAATACTAGGCGTGATTATAACAGAAACAGATCGACATCTATGGTGGGACCCACTACCTAAATCAATCAGAGATTGGGACCCCACGTTTTGAAGAGGGCCCAGGGACGGTCTGAATGGTGGTGGTCCCATGTGGCCAGGGCTCCATCTGACCAGTTACCTAGAGACTTCAATTTTGTTAACCATAAGATTACTGTTTGTTTTTTTTAGTATGAGGGCCCAATAAAAATGTCTGATGATGAATCCAATCCATTAAAAGTAAAGCTTATTCCTTGGCAATCCTAGATAGTAGACCTGATCATAATCTGGACCAGTGGGGTCCACTATCTAACCATTCAGAATTTACCAATCGTGAGCCCCATCCATAAAGAAAATAGAGTTCTGTTAAGTATTATATGAGTTTCTAAAATTTGGAATATGCCCTGTTAGTTCTAATAAACACAATTAGGCCCATATGACTTATTTTCATGAGGAATAAACTAAGGTAGGGTTCTGGGTGGAAATCTTAGTCTTATATGAAGTCTGAATTTGTAAGGAGGTCCTTCCAGTTTTAAGAAATCATGATTTAAACCCCTTTGGCTTATTTAAATAAATTATTGAATGTGGAGAATGCTATGGATGAGGTTCTAATTTTCTCAAATTGCAAGCTAAGGCTTGTTATTCATCGTTGTTATTTGCAAATCGTTTTAAATGGTTTCATTTAGTTCTTGATTGGTCAAATATGTATGTTGGGCACTGTTATATAAATATATGGTGACTTGAAATGTGTATGTGGGTTAATTTACTTATGACTTTGTTATTTGGGGATAACTTATGGTAGATTGTGTGGTTTATATATGTATATCTTGGGGTTGAAGTGGTAATTGAATATTTCCCTCAAAACTGTATAGGGTGAGTTATGTAACTGACCTCTTTCATCTCGTACACCAATTTTGATTCGGACTGGGGCAGCGTGAATCCACATAATTTGAAAAGGGGTTGATTATAAAATTTGCCATTAATAATGTTGAGGATATGCTAAATATCATAATTTTGATAAGACATATATTTGCTATTTGAATTGGAAAACTGAGATACGGTGATTTTGTTTGCTTGGAGGAACTTTTGGACACCCCTAGACCACGAG
This sequence comes from Camphora micrantha, assembly GCA_003546025.1. NCBI lineage: Eukaryota > Viridiplantae > Streptophyta > Magnoliopsida > Laurales > Lauraceae > Camphora > Camphora micrantha. The sequence goes on along the minus strand of QPKB01000009.1, from coordinate 34,495,212 downwards.
CATGTATGGCCGATTTTGTGAGGATTCTGAACCTTAGTGGTCGCTGGTTTTGGACCTTTGTGGTCGGATTTATTCTGGACCTTAGTGGTCGATGGTTTTGGACCTTTGTGGTCGGATTTATTTTGGACCTGGTGGGCGGTTTTATGTTAGACCTTTGTGGTCGGTTTTATTTGGGCTGGTGCTATCAGGTGGCTAGGAGGTTGTCGTTTGTTTGACCCAATTTCAACTTTGGCTTAAATGAGACTTTGGATGTTATTTTAATTTGTTGTGTAATCTTATCTAAGTATATGTCTAAATGCACAAATAGATTAGAATATCTATTCACTCAGTTGTACTGATATTTTTGTGGATTTGCCCCAATTCAGGTAACCAGAACTTAGCGACTCAGGAAAACCGTGATGACCGGGAGATGGACTTTGTGATACGTACTTGAGCGTCGAAGCCACATAGATGAAGAAGATTTAGATTTAATAGATTTTTCAGATTATTTCATTTTATAGACATTGCAATTATTTCTTTTGGAAAATGTTATATTAGTTTAAAGATTTTGGATTTTTTATACAAATTGGTTTAAACTAGTAAATGCTTAAATCTTTATGTGATCTTTGATTTAACCTATGTGTGTGATGCTTATGAGTCTCGGCACGGAATCTGAAGGGCCCAGATTCCGGGTCGTGACAATTCATTCACATTATCACACTAACTTATGGTATTCCATCACCTATCGCGCTTACATCTGCAAACTGTGATATAATTCACCTTTATGAACCTTCTAACATCATCACGGTACTGTCCATTCCATTCAGCCCACCTGCAAGATAGAAGATCTAGATAAAAACATGTGACTGGATGGGGTTCAATCATATTGGAAAATATAAATTAAAAAAATCGTCACTTATTAGCCGAAGTAACAATGATGCAGCCATAAGTAATAGTGATCCAGCCAAACAAGATCAAATGCCAAGTGGTTTATGTAAATGTGAATTAAATCTTAATCAGGCATGCAAATGTAATTTATCTTTCAGAAAGGAAACCATATCAGAATAAGTTAAAAGTTGATACTAAAGTCACCTATCCCAATTAGGAAATCTTCCCACTAGATAAAGTCCTCCACAGTCCCAAGGTTCTGCAATAATTTTGCACCTTGATAAAACAGCATCCTTGGCAATTGCCTGCTTCACCAAATCACAACAAAATATAAGCCACCTCTATATGGTATCACTACCAAAAGTTTACTCTCCAGTGACATTGCAAAGCAAACTAAAAGGAAATAAATAAATAACAGATTCCAAGAGGCTTGAATCTGCTACATGTCTGCAACTAACCCTTTCAGAGAGAGAGAGAGAGAGAGAACAAAAGGAAAAAAATCATTTTGGATCCGGTATAGTTCAGAATTTGCTCCAACACCTTCTGAATTCATGGTTCTCTAACAAAGATGTTCATCCCCCACCTTGTATTACCAATAAGGTTTTTATGTGAGATTACAGGAATGATACACAATAAAATTCACAGGTTGGCTACCTGGAATGACAGAATGGAAAACCAAGTAATGGATCTATTTAAAGAGAAGAAATTAAATGACACTCGTAGAATAGGGTAAATCATATACATAGTCTATTGAATAGATTCCACTTGTCAACATGTTTGAATGGGGAGTGTGGTACGAGAATCAAGTTAATGGATCATCCCAACCATCCAATCAATTGAGTCACTTGTTTGAATATCGTCTGTATTATGAGTTTATTCAGTTGCTCAGGAAATCCTGTCGTGGTGATGCAAAATGGGAAACTGATTACCCATCTTAAACAGTCAAAAACCTTTTATCAGTCTAAGCCCTTCAATCAAATGATCAGGACCCTCCAAATTGTTGTACTCTTTAACTATGTCGACCAAGGATGACAAAACATACCTAATGTTGCAACTTAGCATTAGAAGTTTTCATTACACCCACATAGAAACCATCCAGTTTACAAGATTAGAAGAGACTTCTGCAGTTTCTCCTGTTGCAACTGTAATACCTGTTGTCTAGTTTCACCCCAGCAAGAGAGAGAGAGAGAGAGAGAGAGAGAGAGAGAGAGAGTTGCTGTCATCAATAAATGGAAGAGGGATCAAGGAGGAAAAGGGTAAACCCTTACAAATGGTCTTCTTGGTACTCCTTTAAAGGACCTATAGATGGCCTACAACTACTTTTCATGAGGCTCCCCAACACAACTCCTTCCCTACCCACACACCCACCACCCTACTAATAATCATCTCTTCACAGAGAGAGAGAGAGAGAGAGAGTTATCTGCTGATGTTGTGATGCTACTCTCCCTCTCTCTCTCTCTCTCTCTCTCTCTCTCTCTCTCTCTCTATCTGCTGATGTTGTGATGCTACTCTCTCTCTCTCTCTCTCTCTCTCTCTCTCTCTCTCTCTCTCTCTCTCAATATCAGAGATGGGGTAGTGAAATCAAGAAAAGGGGCCTTCAATATGTTCTTATTTTTTCAAGCAAGTTAGAATATGTGTATCATGGATGTGTTTTGGGAGAGGAAACGCGCACATGCAGGCTTTCTATGCTTAATTGGGTTCATAACAACAGATAGGATGTTGGTAGACAACAGGTGATAACGAATCAGTTTTTGAGAAGCTCAAGGTCTCGCCAAACTTGACCCACCAATATCTATGGTGGACCCAATTACTTGCCCTGATCAAACAACCGTATCCAGATGCAGTCCGACCAGATTTCTCCACTTCTTTTAAAAAACACAACTGAATACTTGGTCTAATAATACATAAATAGAAATGTAAGGCTTTGGTTCAAGGACCTAAATGCTGAAAAAGGTAGGTACCACATTCCAAATATCAATGCTGAGAAACATAGGGCACATTGATCAATTGAGAATGTGGTGGATCTCAGGTTAATTCAGTGGTGGTCAGGGTCACCATAAGTATAGCCTAATTAGAAAATGGGTCATGAAATCCGACCAAACATAACCTATTGACCCTAAAAATTAGTCCAAAACTCAACTATAACTTAGGTCAAATGGAGAGGTTTGGAGGTCGATCCAACCCGTCGACATCCTTATGGTGGATGTTGGAGGTGGTCCTCAAAATGGTTTCCACAAAGGAAGCTTTTACAATCTCACTAGATCCTGTGGCCCCAAGCAATGGTGTGCTTAGGTTTGGGGAAGTTTACCTCTTTAAAGTGGAAGCTCAAATAGCTCATACTAGGCAATAGAATAAAAAAAACCTTTTCAAATCTTTGTATTATATGTACAAAAGAGAGAAATCTTGCAACCATCTCTTCATTATTATATGGCATTGGAACCAGTTTCTTTAATTTTTCAACGTTTTGTGGCCTACCAACAGAAGTTGATGAATAGGTCGATTATATCATTGGTTTCATGTCCTTTTTCTGAAGGTATGTGACTTGAACCTGCTACCTATGGGTACTTGCCTGGGATTGGTAATCCCTGGGGATGAAGACCAAACTTGTGGAGTTGTTTTTCATCAACATATATCAGTGGCATTTTGAATATAAACGACTAAAGAACTTTCAGCGACTGTATAGCACTGTGGAGGCTATAAAGTTACACATTGCCAATACACTTGGGAAGTAAAAGAAGAGGGATTTGGAGTGAATTGGGTGACCACCAATGGGTGAGAGCAACCCTAATTTTGTCCGTCGTATGAAATCTTTGTGCATCAATTACAGCCATAAGAATCACCTTAATTTCGGTAAATGAAACATCGAAACCAATAGATACACATACATTATTATACATTATGGTGTATTGATTTGAGTGGTCCTTTCAATTATGATTCCACAAGAGTATCTTAACACCTTAACCCCTCTCAAATCAATGCTTGTGAATCAAACAGCAACAATATGGAGTAAAGAATTGATTCTTAATCAATTGCAAAGCTTTAACGAAGATGTCAGCGACTTGGAGATAGGTAGTTACATGAGGAAGAGTGATGATATTTACATCAAAGGCTTCCCGGATATAGTGATAGTCAACTTCAATGTGTTATTTCCATTCATGAAAAATAAGGTCAAGTACAATTTGAACGGTGTTGGTGTTGTCAACAAGGAAAGGCAACATGCTGCTGTCAAAAGCCAAGTTCTGCAAATGGCTTCTACAGCCAAACAAGTGCAGAACATGCAGAGGACATGGAACAATATTCAACTTCTATGGAGGACTTGGAAACTATCTTTCTTTTTACATTTCCAGAAAATCAAAACATCACCAAGATAGAGGCACCATCTGGATGTAGAACGGTGAGTGTCTAGACATCCATCTTAGATGGCATCATCCAATTGTAAAGTATATGCCACGTTCAGGAGTTCCAAGGAGATATCAAGTATCCTTTCGACTCCTGCTAAGTGAAGATGTCGAGTATTTATCATGAACAAACCGACCATGGTAAGTGAAGATGTCGAGTATTTATCATGAACAAACCGACCATGTCAACATCATGAAAGATGTCAGGCCGAGAAATGGGTCAAGGAAACAGAACTTCCAACAAGCTTCATATATATTGTGGGATCAGACACAGTATTTCCATCATCCTATCGATATTTCACATTGAGCTCTAAAGGAGTGTCGACGGGAGTAGTCATGTAATCGAGTCAATGAAATAAGATCTTGGGTGTACTTATGTTGATTGCTAAAGAGGCCTTTATCAAATTTGTAGACCTCAAGACCTAGGAAATATCTGAGTGGCCCTAGATCTGTCAAACGAAAGGAAGAATGGAGTCTTGGAGTTGGAGCCAAAAAATGCTATCTATATCAGTCCCATTGATGATGTGATGATGATGTCACTAATGTACACAAAGTCACAAATAGAATAGTAATGCTATTGGAATTGTGGAGATGAAACATACATGGATCATAGATGAAACATACATGGATCATACTTTCAATGTTAGAATTGGGCTTGAAGGAGGGTTTGATGGAATCTTTCAAACCATGCTCTTGGAGCTTGCTTCACCCCATAAAGAGATTGTCACAAGAAACAAATAACATTCTCCAAAGTAACAGGAAGCCTTCGTGGTAGACGCATGTAGACCTCTTCTTTAACCCTCTTGTAAGAAGGCACCTCATATCCCTCATGGTTTCCCTCTTTCAAGCTCGGATCCAAAAGTTAAAAACTACTTTATTTCAATAACCAAACAAGATGGCAAAGTATTGATGAATTTAGGAAATTAAAGAAACTAAAAAAAGGCCTTCGCCCCAATCCACTACATGTTACCAAATTGAAGACCATGATTCGTCATGCTATGAAAAGAGAAGGATCAAGGCTGGCATTCCATATGGACTTTGGATCTCAACCTTCCAACAACCATCTTGTGAATAGATCACCAAACTTAAGATCCTATGACTCAGTACATCTTTGTCCTTTTGTGTCTTTAATATCTATGCAAGTTACATATGCATGGCTAGCTGCTGGATAATAGATTGTTACAGTGGAAAGAATAAATCATGTAGACTAATTTTTAATTCAATATAGTATGATGAACATGCACAAAATTATAAAAAAAAAATTAAAAACAAAGAAAATCAAGAAACCAAAAAAATAAAACATTCACAAGAAGAAACACACAAATATATGTAATAAAGTCATCCCCAAAAAAAAAAATTGAAAGGAAACAAAATAGGAATTGGCCTTCAGTTGCTGATGAAGGCAAAGACACTTAAAACAAAAGTAATAAAGGGATGCTTGCATCTTCAGCTTGCTTCACCTGAAGACTAGGGAAGAGAATGCTAGGGGTAAGAAATGAACTTAGATTGAACCAAAGTCACTTGTGTGATGAAACAAAAGATGGACACCATAGAAGCATTCCTTCTTCATCTTCCTCACAGTATTTCTTTTGGTCATTTGAAGGAGGAAATCTTGTCCACGAGTGTTCGCCTTGAGTGTTGAGGGATTGGGCATTTCATTTGGCATGCATTGAAGAGCTTTTTCTGTTTTAGGATATTATGAAATTAAAGAGAATAAAAGATGGGAAACCACTCTACAGACATGGTCCTATTGTATACAAGCCAAACTAAATAAGGCGAACCAAATCTCTACAAAATCTGGTTCTAGAGAGGAAAATAAAATTTGGGTAATTGGCTTTCAACTTCTTCTCTAAAGTAAGGGAGATCCTATTTTATTGGGAACAAGGAATCTAAATTCTAACCCGATCATGAATGTGCTTGGATTTTCAATATAGGCCACAGAGATGAAGTCCAAGAAATACTAAGGTAAAACTAAAAGGTTCATGCCTTTGCTTTTAAAGGTATAAAGACATGAACCAAAGAGAGACAAAAAATTCATTCTCCTTTGGAAAAATAAAGAAAAAATTATGCAAAAACCAAAAACTAAGAAATATATACATAAAAAGGATAGAGCACACAGAAGGCAAGATAGTCTCTCAACTGTATCTCAGCTGGCTAGGTACATAAAAGTTACTCCATCTTTTTTTTATGCCAAGAGCAAGAAACGTGAGCATACCAAATTGACATCACTGTGACAACCTCTCCCCCAATGTTAATCCTCAATTTTCTACTCATGAATACTAAGGATCAAACTTTGATCTTTGGAAAGTTAATTATACTCTTAAAAGATCATATTAGAAATTAGAATTTATATGAAACCAGTTTTGATTTCCAAACAATTACTCTCCAAAATGCTACATTTTATCCAAATTAGGGACTATTAACAAAGAGAAGCTGCAAATCATAGAATCAAAACTGAATCACAGATCATAGTTAAGAGAAAGCAAAAGGGCAATGAAGAACTATTGTGTTACGCATAGATAATTTAAGTTACTGAATAACAAAAATGAATAGTAACCCACTTGAAGTGACTTCAATTTGAGAGAGAGAGAGAGAGAGAGAGAGAGAGAGAGAGAGAGATCACCTTGATAAGCGGAGGTGCTTTAAGTGGAGACCCATCGGTTCCTCGACAGAGAACGCTTGCGAGGTCAAAACGAAACCCATCTACATGATACTCCGTAACCCTTACACAGGTAATATGGGAAAAATGAGTAAAAAAATCTTTTACATAGAAAAGCTAATATATTCACGGACCTTGCTTGCATGTCTAAAGCAAAACATCTGTTACAAGGTCTAACAATAGGTATGATATAGTTCAAAATCAGATCATTCAAGAATTATCATGGCTGGGGTTTGAGACTTCGAGTAATGAATGCGGGCAGTTCCTCAAAATTATATATTGTCATCAGATACAGCAGTTACGGATTTCCAACCAACCTGATTTTCTCACCATTATTAGTTCAGAATTCAGATCCCACACAATTCCATTTAATGTTAGCAAGATTAATTTTCTTCTTTCCATTAAAGCAAGAAAAAAAAAAGGCACCAAAATAATTGTTAAACAGGATGCAAATATGCAGGATTTTTTTGACAAGGGCTAGCATATTTACTGGATTATGTGAATGGAAAGTGTCAAGGTGTAAATAACAAGATTTTATTATCACATTCACCATAGAAGAAAGATAATCAATTCCCGTACCAGTGTCTCAAACTATCAAGTATGAGCTCCATGACCACTGGATGGTTGCAATTTAATGTGTTTCCTGAAAGTCAAAGATAAAAAAAAGTATATGAATAAATAACAATAAGAAGGGATTTTTCTCAAAAGATAATTATCATCAATTGCAATCATAATTAAATAAGGTATGTGCAAGAGGGAAAATCTCATGCATGTGATTCTTGTATATTGACCATAAGATAAAGTTCATTAGAGATGTATACTGTTCAATAATATTCATTCCTATGCACTCAATTTAGAAGATAAATAAAGATATCAAAGAAGAAAGAGGAGTCATATGTGCAATCAGCTTAGGTAGCCTACTAACAAGATGTCAGAGTCTCTGATCCCCTATGAGTGGACATTGTTTTAGGTTTCGAAACAAGAGGGATCTTTAAGGCCTTTCCCAACATAAGGCATTTCTTCATATATTCATGATATCCTTCATAAATTGACATCTATTTGAGAAGTGCAAAATAAGCATCAGGATTTGTGCCCACAATGCACAACTTATTTGAAGTGCTCCTGTGAACATTTTAACACATGTAAGCAAATAGGTGTGTCCACCATGGATAATATGATGAGGGTTTGTTAGAAGACTGGGCTTGGTGGCCTACTAAAAAGCTCAAATTTCCTTGTCCAGGACCTAGCCGTTTGACAGTTTTGCAAGCAAATTGTGTGTGTGTGTGGGTGGGTAGGGATAACATGAGAATTAATCCATAATTTTAAGAAAGAATTCTGCACGCCTAATTCCCTAGCCAACTTTAGAAAGTCTTTGTTCGTGTCTTGTTAGTTGGAGTCCTAGTAGTTGAGATGTAATCAAGTAAATAAAAGAAAGAATGCCCATTAGGCACAACTACGGTCACACAATCAGCCCTCCAATTTAGGGATTGCAACTGGTCGAGTAGGGTTTGGGTTAGGGTGTTTCCATACCTGACAAAATTGACATACAGCCCATCCCAAACCCGCCCCGTCCCATGACAGGTTTCTGATGTTTAAATTGAAACCCGCTTGACTCACCCCATTAGTGATTTTTCAAATGTTGTCTACTTGGTTGACCATGAAATGTATTATATATAAGCCCCAAAAGCAAAGGAAGAGATGAGAATAGGCAGAAGATGAAGATTGAGAAAAAAAGAAATATTGCCGTGCCTATGCAACAAGATGAAATAGTCCTCCTTTTACATGGAAGAAGAAAGTTTATTTCTTGGAGATAGAATTCTTTGATGACTTGGTTCCTAATTTTAAGGGGAATAATTAATAAGATTTCCTAACTAATTGGCAAGACAAATTTTAAGAAATAACTAATGGGCTGGATATTATTTTAAATTTTGAATGACTAATGGGCTTTGCAATTAATAGGTATAACGATAAGTCGGGGTGCAAAGATGAAACCCAAATCATGACAGGTTCTCACCTACATACCCAAACCCATGAACCCAATGAAGCCTATACCACACCCACCCGTAATAGGAGTGGGTCGAGTCAGGTCCCCATTTCAAACTGTCCCATTGCCACCCCTACTCATTACTGATTAAACAGTCCATATCATCATCATGTGAGCTGGTGATGGATCCTCCCCTACTTGTGTGTTAACTCCTCATGTTCTCTTTTATTGAGGATTCTAGGGCCCTTAGGTCCCTCAAACCTCCATCGGATAGCTCCCTCAAACCTCCATCAGATAGCTACACTATTATATCCCAAAATTAGGTTGGTCAGGCTATTAAGTTCTGGTTTTCCTTTAAGACGACAGTGAGTGGGGGCATTCAATTATCATATTCAATTTTAGGACAGTCCAATGATAGGATCCCGTGGTGCGCACACCTGAAAAGCAGCTACCCTGTTCACATTTGCTCCATAGTGACATACATATTATGCGGTGCAAGTGAGGTACTAAGTAAATCCACTGCAATTTGTAACAAAAACTTCAAAATTTATTATCAAAACTTTGCTCCACAAGATGGCACAAGGAGAAACTGCATACAAAAGAAAGACAAACTAAAGGACAAAAATAAAAAAATTACCACAGCCTGAGAAATTAAGATATTGATTTTTGTTGTTAAGATCCAGCATGTAATAAACCTGTAGAGAATCAGTATGAAAAAGATCAGTACTTGGCAATAAAATGGATGCATATGGCATCTGAACTCTTAATTGCAACATCCTAGAAATCTCAATTCTCAAGTTCTTCGGTTGAAAAAGGACACCTAAAGTGGTTAGAAAATCTATAGCTATAATTCACCATTATCACCGAAACCTTATACCATCTATTTAGGATAGAGTGACAAAGGGTCAGAGCGAATTAAGACCTATGCAGAAGGGCCATGGCCCAACCCAGGCCGACCCATCTATTAAATGGGTTCAAACCTCACCCAATCTGACGTACACATAAATAGGTCAACCTGACCCAACACACAACCAAAGCCTAAATGACTAATCATAACCCTAATTAGATTCTATGTTAACAAATCCTAACCAAACAATCAAAACTCTTATCATCCACAATAAACCAAATCTAGGTACCCTTATTTGTCTAGTTTAGATGTTTATAAGATGTTTCAAACTTGTAAAGGACTACTCCACTTAGAACATGGAAATTTGATGGATTTAGTTTGTCTTTGGAGTTGTTCATGGTTCTTGTTTGTCTAGTATCATGCAATTTGAAACATTTCTATGAATCTTGAGTCGGGACCACCAAGCTGTCTAAATCTAACATAGCGTGGGACGCCGCTATGTAAGGGTTATCTATTATTTGAACTGTCTGCAGATCAATCTTCTGTTTTGGAAGTGACCAACTGTAGCTTTGGTACCAACCTTTGGATTTTGATGGCCATGATTTAAATATTGATTTTGGGTACCGGTTACTTTTGTTTCCGACGCAATTAGATGAGGGCTGCTATAATTTCTGTGACAACTTTGTCCCCCATCGCATTTAAGGGAGGCCTGAGAAAATGTCATGTGACACCTTAGCCCATTTGGATTGTGAGTTTTGTTTAGGTTGTTTTTTTATGCTTTTAGATTTGCTTTCATGATTCCATATTAACATGTCCTTACTCTTGCATGATCTTGCCTCATTATAATTATCATTGAACTCTGAAGATTTATCCCTATCTATAATTCTATATGAAATTGTATGGAATGTAATTATAGTATGCTGGCTTTCTAGGGTTTCGTGAACCTAATATACTACAATTGGCACTTATAGGTGAATAGTAGTAAATGCTACTCAAAACACAAATGAGGTAGAAAGGGAACCGCAGGAGTATAAAGAGTAGAGTGCAGATGACATAGTCAAGATACATCAAAAAACATTTTACAACGATTATCAAGTTTTGATTCAATTCAGAACTGTTAGATTATTGAACTTGACTAAAAAAATCAGGTTGATTATTCCTCGTGCTCTATTATGAATGTCGAATGATGAAGTTTGAAAAAGATTCTGCATCGAAGTTGGATTTAACCTACTCTCACAAAGGCAAAAAAATCACATTATCAACACGAAAGATAAGACTTCTAATGAAATCCAAGTTTCAGTTTGTGATAATAAGGTGCGGTGGTGGGCCTCTGATAGATGTATAGGCGCTTGGTATATGGCTTATGTGGTTGACGAGGTGGTGGATCTAACTGGGATTCCTCAAGTTTCATTTCTTCATTTTAAGAGAAGCATGAAAACTGTAGAAGATAACAGGCCCAGCAGGCCCAGCCCATGTACAAAGCCCACACGTGGGATAAACTCAAATCTGTATAGGAGAGAAATTAGTGTAAACCAACTTCTTGCGGCAATTCTTGGCAATATGACCAAAGCCTTTGCATTCATAGCATTGAGTGAGCTTCGGATTGGAGTTGCTAGAAGAGCAAAGTCAACTGGAAAGGGTGCAAGGAAGGCCTTCGGTTCTTCAAGGATAGCCCGTTGGGAGGTGAGACGAAGTTCTTCGTGAAGGACTTCTTGAAAGCATGTATCAAGATTAACCGAGAGTTCTCGGTTCATGAGGACAGACCGAACCGATTCAAAGTCTGGTCGTAAATTCGTAAGGAACTGGCTAATGTGAGTTTCCTCTTGGAGTTTAAGAGCCTCGGAGAGAAAGCCAAGAGAGACTGTCTGAATCAACATAGAATATCATTCTTTCCATAATGTGAGGAAGCCATTAAAGTATTCCTACACAAATCTATCCCCTTGAGTAAATTTAGCAATTTCACTATCCAAGTGAAATTTCCGAACTTTATTGGTTTGATGGTAGATTTTCTTGAGGTGAGCCCACATATCTGCAGCAGTAGCATAGGCTTGAAGAGCCACGGCAAGGGAGGAAACAATAGAGTTGAGAATCCATGTAATCACTTTGACATTTTCCATGGACTAGGAGGTTTAGTAACTGTTCCATCCAAATAACCAAATAGCCCCTGTCCTTCTACGAAGTTCTTCAGATGGAAGGACCAGGCCATATAATTTTGCCCATTAAACTTAATAGGAATAACATCATACTTGTCCATGTTCTCAAAAGCAATAGAATGTGTCGCAGAAGGATTTTCAGCAAATCAATAGTGCCAAGTGTCACTAACCATGCTGAAACAGTAATCCGACAGTAACAAAATCTGAAATCTGGTTCAGATTTGGTGCTGGAGTAGTAAGGAGATGTCCAACCAAAAAAACAGACCCAATTTATGCAAATAAACAGGGCAGGCGACCCCCTTTGTGGGTGCTGGAGTGGACAGGTGGGGCCCACAGAGTGATCAAAACTCTGATCAGGGAACACAAACCTCTGTGTGATACTTCTGAGTAACTTTCAGATCAGGTTGCATACTAATCTGATGAAAATCCGCAAGACGGGATGGATCTGAATAAAACTATCTTGAAAAACTAGGAAATCACAAGGAGGAAATGGCCTACCTCAGATGTGAAAAAAAAAATTGAAAAAAATAAACAGAATTCCTAGAAAATATGGATGGCCCTTATGTTGGTGGTTGTCTGTGCTAGCTGGATGATCTGATGATGGCCCACCTTGATCTCCATGCTATAGATTGTCGACACAGTGAAGAATGACGACACAGAGAAAGATGCTCTTTCTAGATCCTTGAGAAAGGATTGCAATTGAGAGTTGGAGAGATCCCACAGATCTCGAATACCATGTAATATGATGTGAAGAAAGGACAGGAAGAAGAAGAGAAACTGTGGGAGAAGGTCGTGCCTACACAGAGCATTGACAGTTCTATTTATATTGATATGATGCCTTAATCAAGGCTCTAATTAAGTAAAGATTACAAATTAGATACAAATCAGAATAACAAAAGAATGGAAAGAATAAATCATATCCTATATACATAGAAGGAGAGAAATTAGGGACTAAATCCTATCCTATACAGATTTGAGTATATCCCACGTGTGGGCTTTGTACATGGGCTGGGCCTGCTGGGCCTTTATCTTCTACAAAAAACATGGCATCTACTTGACGTCATTTGAACCTTACTTTTAGAACCTCGGTGCCATCCACCTCTATGTAGAAGCCATCTCCACTGCCCTTCATATTATTAACCGTCTTCCATTTCCTAATTTTTGTCCCAATGCCCAACATCCTTGTTATAATTGCCTTCATACTTTCGGTTGTGTATGTTTTTACATCTCCCACCTCTCACTATGGCCAATCACAAATTAATGGAGAAGATAAGGGAAAAAAAATCGTGCAGATATGTGTACTCACATTATTGTCTATGCCACGAAAAGAAGTAGCATACGGATGAACATCATCTGCTTCATTAGTATGATTGTAGACCACATCCAAAATGACCTGTAAGAAAGTATTCCTTTCTCATAAAGCTCCAGATAAATTATTTTGGAGGGATGAGCGTAAGTCAAGCCAATAAATATAATTAGTTGTCAACTACTTAACATTGAACACACAAAGATCTGTAATACCTCGATTCCAGCACTATGCAAGGCTTTCACCATATGCTTAAACTCTCGAGAAGCAGCCACAGGTCCTCCACCAGCACTAGCATAGCGACTCATTGGAGCAAAAAAGTTTATGGTAGAATAGCCCCAAGTGTTGATCTTGGAGAGTACAAAGAGTTCCAAATAAGTAGGAGGCACTAATTCTTTACATGCAAATGGTGCATAACAAAAGATTTGTTGTATGTAACAAACTAAAGAAATGAGAGACTGCTAAAGCCATGGAAATGAATAGGCATGCCCTATTAAATAAGCAACAAAACAAATAAGTAAATGTCTTCAAGCACTAAAGCTCAGTTAACTACTATTATGACATGACAACATACTAAAAAAAGAAGTTGAAGGAAAATCTAAAAGTATATATAGAAACGATGCACATAAAAAATTGGCTATAAAATAAAATTAATAACAAGAGGACATATGGAGCGAAAGTTTTGGCAAAAATCAAGAAATTAATAATAAAAACTTACCATGTGATCTCTCGGGTTTGGATGCCTCTGGAATTCAAATTCATCAAACTCAAAAACTGGCAACAGTTCCACAGCATTGATGCCAAGCTCCAACAGATGTGGGATCTAGATGAGGTTAAATGTCAGAGATGTTTCTTCAAGAAATTGATGTATTTTAAAACCACAAGATGTCAAGATTTTTTTCAACAAAATGATGTTGTAATCATCATTAAAAAAAAAAATGTTGTGGTTTAACACCATCTGACAGCTGTTGCGGTGTATGCTACAGAATAATTTATATAACTATCTTAGATCATCTTCAAAATATATATATAAAAAAAAAGGAACTATCTTTGGCCGTTCAATACAATCAAATTCTAATTAGAATTTTGTTACAGGTGTGATGGCACATGAACAAATCAATGTGTGTCAACCACGCAACTAGTGTTCTAATTATGCATCTATTGATCTATTCTCCATTGAGGAGACTTTGGCACAAGCTCACGTTAGAGACTCCACAAACAAAAGAATAAATCAAGAACTGTGTCTATATAAATTACCACATATTAGAGTCAAGACCATTATAGAACCTCGTAAGACTTGTTCAGCTCTTAAAATTCGAAGGCTTCTAAGTTTACCAAGGAATGCACATTAAATTAGCCATCCATTCAAAGCATAGAGAAACACACACATGGCATGTGTCCATGCTTCTATTTACTATTACACACAATTTAACTTCAAGATTTTGCCTACCTTGGCAATAACACCAAGATAACTACCGCGTATATTTGGATCCAGTCCACTAGATTCATCGGCAGTGAAGGCACGGACATTCATTTCATATATAACGAGATCCTTCTGTATAGGAAAAAAGGACAGTTTTGGAACAATCAGAGTATGGTAACAAATAATAATAGAAAAAAATAGGTATTTATCATTAAAAAAAAAAAAAAAAAAACATTGTAGGCATTTCATCTGGTTACCTCAGGTATATTTGGAGGCTTGTAATTAACTCCCCAATCGAAAGGCAATGCTGTAAAATCATAAGTTCCAAGAAACTTAGACATCTTGTTTCTAACATCTCCAAAAAATCTGCGACCTTTTACTAGTTTTGCATAAGGATCTAAAAGGATAACACTGCTGTCAAACCGATGCCCATGTTTCCAATCACGAGGACCATCAATACGATAACCATAAAGAACACCACTCCTGGGCAAATCCTACATATCAAAGAGATGGTTTACACAGATTAAATAAAACAAAATGACAAAAAAACTTATGTGCATCACTAATATACACGTACCAATCAAACAGAAATTCAAATTCAATTATTCAATCAGTACTATAGGGGACAAGATCCATAAAATCCAAAAGAGAAAGCGCTGGCTAAAAGATTGGTTTTCAAAGAGCAATGACGGGATTACCTCTATCCAAATGTGCCATATGTCGCCTGTCTTGTTTATCCTAGCATCCAACATAATCTCCACCATCGGAGCACCTACTCCCTGAGCTTTTCCCCTAAGAAATCATATTGGTATAGATATTAGGCTTAAGATCTGACATTTTGCTTGTCAGCTGGTAAAGATCACTAAAATCTAGGATATGTTAAAAGAAGCCATTTTGCAATCATCTACTGCATGCCACTATCAGATGAAAGTGAAACATGTAGAAAAGTGTGAAAGCTGAAATATCTTTGGATCAGCATTTTTTTCCTGTTCACGAGTGAAGGATAGTTTTATGTTTCAACATCTTTCTTTTTCTTTATTTGGTAAATGAGAGGGCTTGAACTCACGCACTCTCACACACGCTCATATCCCTAACCAGCAAAGCTACAACCAAGGACCATTTTCAACAACTTTGTGTCTTGGCAAGGATCATCTAAGCTGAGCAAGTGTACCTAGAGAGGTCCCATGTTCATTTTCATTTTAAAGTTTCACTAAGAAAAAGGGCATTTAAACAACTTTAGAAATGAAACTGGTTCTAAGTTGCAAGCAAGAAATGCAGGATTCATTTCACAAAGTTCCCCATCTAGTAATGTAACTACAAAACATATTAAAGTAGTTACGATATGAAACATTCATCTTTTTTTTTTTTTTTTGGCTGCCAAGGGTATCCTCGTGGTATTTGACCGGACAGGACCAAGCCCCCAGGTGCATGCACAACACTGCAACATGTGTACCAGGCGAATATTTGGGGTAGGGTGGGGGTCGTACAAAATATAATTCATCATCTATTATAGCAGCTGAATGAAACGGAGATTCAATCATCCTGGTTCCTTAAATCTTATGAGCTCTCCTTAAGATCATCATTTGTCTTTATCGAGATACATATATTGAGAGAACACCAAAGTTAATTTCAGATAGCAAAATGTGAGAATTGACACATTAGTGGAAGATGGAGGGAACAGCCACCTTCCTGGAAGTGACAAGCACAGAATCACCAAGGAAGCATGTTGAGAAAAAATAGCAAAATTAACCCCATTTTCCAATTCAGATGCTCCAAGTGGAAAAGGCTGTCCTGGAGATACTTTGAACGATGGGCTGGCCTCAGACATTTGAGAGGTCTCTTCCTAATACCACAAAAGAAGATATATCAAATGTTAATTATATGCTGATGGTCGACATGCAAAAGTTGTGCAGAAGGCATGAAACATCAGACACCAACCACAACTTATGCATGATATAACTGCAGTCTCTGACTAGAGGAGACTTTGAATGATAAAAAGTTAAGGAGGAGTAACATAACCAACGGAAATAAGTTGCTATATATAAAGTTTTTTGAGATAAAATCAGTCAGATAGAAATTTTTCAAGACTAGAATATGCTCCAACTAACTGATTAATTTCATTCTTCTCTCTTCACGGTAAATAGGATCTTACGGAACATAATAGTACAACTAATGTACAGGATTAGACAATTAATTTAAAGGATTAGGATTGCCCTATTTTCACTAAAATCTCTCTCTCTCTCTCTCTCTCTCTCTCTCTCTCTCTCTCTCTCTATATATATATATATATATATATAGATAGATAGATAGATAGATAGATAGATAGAAAGATAGTTTTATTTTGGTGAGAACCGCCTGCACTTAGTACCATGCCAACTCATCTCTTGTTGCTAATGTTTTTGTTTTGATGGTAAAGCTCCACGTAGTTTGAGCATGAGTTAATGTGTTCACTCACTCCTTGTAACTAGAAATTGCATGTAATATTAACTACAGATAATGCAAGACTTTGCAAGTGAAAAGTACCTCAAGCACGCTTTCTTGGGCACGTTGACCATAAGCGTTTGTAACGTGTGACTTGGCAGGATCCCTTTGTCTAACCTAAGCCAGAATTAGATCACCTCTTGAATTAAAAATGCAAAGCTGTTAGTAATAAAATTTCCCAATATGCATTCCTGCCACAAGATTAGTCATGCCTTACTGTCACAGCTTTGTCCCCCGCCAGAACAAGCATTTTTGCTGGTCACCAATCTGTATGGTAAGTCAAGAAGGAATTCAGCAATCATCAAAATGAGCCCCCCTTCATTCTCAGAATTACACCAAATAAATAACAAATGGAAAGCCAATTCAAGAGAGGAAAACTTACAAAAAAAAAATTCTACTATAAAGAAAAAAATTTAGAACTTTGAAATGGGAAGCCAAAAGTCTAATGATTCATAGGACAATAACTAATGTGCATAGGTAAAGGAAGTTAAGTTATTTTACTCATCCTATCGAATTGGTAATTAACTTAGTCAACTCAAGTTTTGCACCCTGAATCATTTGACTCAGGCAAATTGGATACTTTGTTATCTTGAGGAAATGAAGTACGAAACATTCTATATTTGCATTACACAATTCAAGTTTATGAGGCTCTGTTGGCTACTCCCATTTACATGGTAGAAAGGCCGAGACACGTCTCAATTGAAGATCCAATGTATTGTCATACTCTTCCATTTTCAAAAACAATATGGAAACTAAATTCACTGCAGTTCTGCATCTAAAATTGCTATTTCCACACAACACTGAAACAAGATTATTTATTCAGTCCAAGGTGCAGAGTGCTACCGCTACTCATCATGAGCCTGCATAGATGTTCTTTCATAGCACATCAGTGTCATAGTCTAGCCCATTCATCAGCAGGGCCCACAGTGGAATCACCACAGCCCCAAAAAACATGACAATAAAATTATGCTGACATCTGAGCGATCATCTCCAAATAGTGCTGAAATCCATAATTCAATGAGAACAACAATCCAGCAATCAGTTGTCCATGGTTTTCTGCTATATACAATTCCCACATCACACTCCAAAAATCTACTTTGGGTCCACCAGGTAAACAGCTCAGATTAAGATTGCAGGAAATTTCCAGCTACACAACTGAAGAGCATTGCCACTATGTCCAACATTTCAGATTGTTGACCCATTTCTGTGACTTTGTAACCAATGTACAGTATTGGGTTTAATTGCATTTCAGCAACAACTTTTCAGATTTCTTAAAATACTACTATGTATAAATGGCATTGACTAAATCAGCCCATATGCCTACACAGCCTACCCAACGCAGGAGCAGACGGTCTGGATTTAATGCATCCTCTGATCGAGCAGGCCCATAATTATCGATCGAATTTTGTCCCCTTATCCTTGGGAACAGCTCATGATACTACAGGGCAACGAACAAAGAAACTCTTTACAAAAACCATTACCAAATACCAAAATCAGAACTTAAAAGGCAAAAAGTCGTTGTTTTTAGCATCTATCTAACAATTCAAACATTCACTCGACTCAATTTCCAGATCAATATCAGTAAACTCAATGTAGCTACAGAAGAACAAACAACTCTCTCTCTCTCTCTCTCTCTTCAATCTTCTGAAAACTGACATTAGATTTCTCAGGAGAAGAGAAACTTACCCCATAGTCGAAGAAGAAGAAAGGAGAGTTGGATGAGCGAAAGCAGGTGCAGAGAGAAGAGAAGCCATGGATTTTGAGGTGCGAAGAGGTGAGTGGAGCATCATTTCGATTCCCCAAAGTGGGGAGCGAATGGAATCCATAAAAAACAGAATAAACGAACCAGATATCTATCTCTTACAACTTTCCAAGGAAAAAGAGAGAATCAGAAGAAGAAAAGATGGAGCTTCTTTCAGCCGCTGCTTCGGTCATCCCTTTTCGAGATTTTTTTCGAGTTTCGAGAAGAAGAGAGAGAGAAAGAGAGAGAGAGGGATGGGACATGGGAGTGCGTGGAGCGACGGTTGCATTTACGCTCTCTCGGATCTCGACGCGTGCACTCTTAGCCAACTTTTTCAACTCTCTTCACGAGTCCGGATCGCATGTCGGCATGTGGCAGCTGATGCTCGGAACCGCATGACACTTTCATAGAAAAAGCTCCATCTTGGGGCGAAATGCAGATCCTCTCTGCACCATTCATAGTAAATTTCAATCCCTGATCATCTCCTCCAACCCAATTTTTTCATATGCCTGTTTGGATTTACGGCGAATTGGATGTATAGTAAATTAAAGTATGATAAGGTAAAACATTAAATTAAGAAAAACTAAAATATAAGGTGTTATGATAGTATTTTGTTTTTAGTTGTTTTATATGGAATTTTTTTGACTTTATATAAAAAAAAAATTGAATTTCTTTGTCTTTTAATGAAGATAGGAGTTTGCTTTTTTAATATGACCCTTATTATTTCTTGTCTGGATTCACTTTATTTTACTTTAATTTGTTAAGTGCAAACACGCCTTAAGTCTGAGCTCAAAATGATTGGACATCATAATAAAAACATGATTTCAACCTAAATGCATTTAGCACTTGGTTATGTTTTTCCTTACATGCTCAATCGAATGGTGGATTCCACTTATTTTAAAATTAAATATGAGGAATATTTGATCGGAGATGATCCGGATTATCTACATATGGGCCACACAAGGGAGTTCCAAAAAAGTTGTATACAATTCCGCATAGAAACTGTGAGAGAGAGGACCTGGGACTCCTCCCATCACTTGGTCAGTTGTTGATGCTATGGGCTGCACATGAAATTGATTCCATGTCTGAATTTTTGGGAGGAAGTTGCCTTTGGATCTGTTATAAGTTTTTTAGTTTATAGAATTACATGCCTGCTGGTGTCTGAAATGATTTTGAATTATTGCCAGATTTTGTTATTTCTGGATTTCCTATTTTATTCGTACTATAATTTATGTGTGTGATAATTTTATGCAATATGAAGTTTTCAGAACTACAAGAAATTCTAGTAAGAATTACTTTGTGTATCTTGTTTATGTAGACATGTTGTAGCATGCTCGTCTGATGCATGGATGGATATTTGCTCTGATCAATCACAAAATACAACACTCAGGGCCTACCTTAGAAATCAAGAGAATTGAATTACTTAAAGGGGGTCATTTGTCATTTTCACACTTCCTTGCTTGTGAGTTTGAATGCATCCAACAGTTGATCGTAATTTTTAAAAGTGTTAGCATTTCTTTTATCAATTATCACAAATTTCGTTAAATTTATGATGACTAAATGCATGAGACTTGACCCCCTAGACTAAAGAAAAAAAAAAGACCATTATGAAGAGGATAATGGTTTGGATCATGATAATGGGCCCCACAGAATTCAGAATTCTAGATATTCACGTCTAAACTTTTTTGCAAATATTTAAAAATCCGTGAGGAATTTGGAAATAAAATTTGGACTTATCACCGTTTTTGTCATTTTAAAGAGTGAATGGTTCAAATCAGATCATGGGGCCCACACGCATATAAAAATTGAAAAAACCGGATCGTGTACATCCAACGAGAAAACATTGTATGTATTTAGTGTTTACATCCTATGCTGTATGTTTTTTTATTTTTTTATAAATATCTCACAATCTATGATGAGTTAGGATCTCAAATTTGGTCTCGTAGTAGTAATTGACCTTCTAAAGAGTTTGAGCAGTTTGGATCATGCAAATGGAGCCCATAATGGACAGCTTCCATGTTTGAATTTTTTTTTTTTTTTTAACGTCTCAAGATGTAGGCTAATTCATCGGATTAAAAATGGTCCAATAGCCGTAATCAACCTTTTGAAGAGCATGGATGGTTCAAATTATCATTTTGAGGCCCACAAACGTGCAAAAACAAAAAAAAAAAACTGGGCGTTGATCACACTGTTTTCACTGTTCACCGGCCTGAAATCACTGTTCACCTGCTTGGTAACAGTGAGGCGCGATTCAGTTTACTATCTATTTAGGTATGAAAAATTTTGGGCTCAAGATTCATAGTATTCATACATGCATAAATTAACCCAAATAAAATGTAAATATGCATAACTATTACACATGTGAACCATTTACATATATAAATAGCTGCAAACAAACGACACCAATTAACAAAATGAAATTTCGCAAAAAAACTCTTTAACTCTTTACACATTTGGTCATTAATCTATATCCTTCCCCAGTACACCTTCGAACATGAAATAAAAACGTAAAGACCAACAAGCCTAGCTACCACCATCTTGTGATCTCTAGTGTAATATGGTCATCATCTGTATTCAATACTTCATTCATGCATGTTCATCAAAATATAAATGAAAAGATGCGTCTCCTTTTCAAAATTCAAAGACTGCAACTAAGTGATCCCAGATGTAGCATAAGAGGAAGCAAAGTTACAACTTCGTGCTGTGTAATTGAGTTGTGAAGAGGAGTGTGCATGCATGCACTCTGCAAGTGCATTACACTTGCAATATCTTTTAGTGCATGGACAACTTAAAAAATGGTAAAGTGATCCTAATCTTTAAAGTGAAATTCCAAACAAATCCTACTCTTTATCTTAAAGGGAAATCGAATGCTCACACAGCCTTGTTTGAGACAAAGTAGGGGTGTTCATGGACCGAGTTGGGGTAGGCTAATGAATGCCAAGGCCCCGCCCGACTTCTAGACTATAAGCCCGAGCCCGGCCCAAACACGAGTCAGGCTGAAGTGGCTTAGCCCAAGCCCAACCCGCCTGGTAATGATAACGCCCAAGCCCATCCCAAGTTAGAGTTATAGAATTGAAAAAAAAAAAAAAAAAACCGCACACACACTTCTTAATATATCTTAGGTTGTGGCTCAATTGGTCTGTTCACATCATCTGGTATCAGAGGTCATGTGTTTGCTTCTACCCTTTATCACTCCGCTCTCTACCATTAAGCTTGAGCCCGGCCCATCTATTAAACGTGCCAAATAAGAAAGCCCTAGCACGGACCATCTACTAGAACATAAGCCTCAAGCCCAGGCCATCGGCTTTGAGCCGTCCTGATCCATGAACACCCCTAAAATCTCAAATCTATTACCAAAATCTCAAATCTACATAATAAAATTTAATCATTCTGAAAAAAGGGAAGTATGAATGATAGATAGTCAAACATCAATATCTAAGAGAAACACATAATAATGAGGATGATAGACTTTAGTAGTAGTTTTGAGAATCTTACAAATAAGTAGGCAAGCATGGGTTTTAGAAAGTAATTGATCATTTTTTCTGATTCATGAAAGACCCGTTTGTGCAACAGCTGTAGAAGAGGAATTAATCATTGCGGCATCCCTATTCCGACCTCACCTCCAAGATATGAATATCCTCGCTAGGCAAAAAAATAACACTATTTTGACCCTTTTCACCAGTGAAATTCAGTTGCACAAACACGTTCTAATATTCAGAAGTTGTTAGTAATCAATTCAGTATATGGTTTTTAAGACTACATTGATGACCACAAAGTTGGTCTTGGATAGAAAGGAGTTTAAAAACATTGAGTTGAATGACTTTCTATTGAACTGGGATGTTTGCATATAGTATGGTTTCAACAAGGCGAGAAAATCAGTGTTTTGAGACCCTTATTTTTCCGGATGTTTGAGTTTAATGTTGATGGTGCTCCTAGTAATAGAAATGAGTTCTTCGTAACAAAGGTAAAGCATTGCTTATGTTCTCCTAACATATGGGGACAGGGGTACAGGATTCCAATGAAGTGGAGAATGAGTGCTCCAATGAAGTGGAGAATGAGTGCTCGGCAATAACAAAGGTAAAAGCATTGTTTAAGTTCCTCCAAACATATGGGGTACAGGATTCTAACGAAGTGGAGGAGCTGGCAAGTTGGAAGCACGTTGGATCTTTTCCACTTCTTTCCAAATCATTTGGGTGGTCGAGAGTGATTGTCCAATATGATCAGATGGTTTTCAAAGAATGTATTAAGGCCCAAGATTTTCAATTTCACTTTAATGAGATCAAGAGACTGTAGAATTTCCATGGGTGGGATTCATTTTGTAATGGTATGGGTGGCTTGTGGGTCTACTCTCAAAATCCACATGAAAATCGTTGATTTGCCTCCAAAAACCAAATTATATATTAGGATCCGCACCCTTCAAATGAAAATCCTGGTCCGCCACTTATTAAAAGGAAAGAGTCCAAGATCCGTAAGATGATAACAGCCAACCAGTTGGGAAACTGCTAAATATGTAGAGCATCATAGTGGGGATGGATTGGGCTTGGTATGTCCAGTTTGTTCTTTGGTCTGACATATACAGGTTGGAGTTGTCAGGTCTGGGCCTAGATTTCATATTTTGGTCCTCCTTTGTGTTTCAATATGTCTGGGCCAAGCCATGGATTTCATATTTCACACCCCCTTTGTGTTTCAATAGGTCTGGGTCAAGCCATGTATTGATAGCGACCAACAAGGTTCTTGGCTAAACATTAGCACCCAGGAGTGCCCCATTTAACTAACTGAACAGAACATGAAGATTGGCCCAGCCTTTTTTCGGAAACAGACTCGGCCCATATAAATGATCCAACACAAGCAGGTTGAGTCTGGATTTAGGTCAGGGCTGGTCCAACTCGTTTCGGTTAAGATGCAGTGGTTGTTAGTTGTAACCATTGTCAAAATATGTCATCTCAAAAGCTAAGGAAAATGTCGGATATTTTCTAATTTGAGCTTTTTTCAGGATATTATTGGGAAATGTCATAAATAAATTATTTTAGAATAACTAACAAAATAACAAAAATTATTTTAAAGAAAATATGTTTATCGTTAAAATGGGCTTTATATAACTTCATTTTTTATTCTCGAAATATCACAATTTTCTCATGAAAATTCCATTATGTGATGTTTGGGATTTTTTAAAAACTCCTTAAAGAATGTGAAAACTCTGTGCATTTTTTTTATAGCCTCCCAAAAGTTCTATGGTCTGTTGCGATATCACGGTATATCGTTTTTCTTTTTAAAAAAAAATACCATTTTGTGTATATAATATACCAATTATATGAATTTTTTTTACGAAAATGCCTTTTACTCATCTCTTTCAAAAGATACGGATTAATACTAAAAAAAAAATTGAAAGAATTACGTGTATACAAAAAAAATGTGTACTAAGAGACTTATTTTTGAAAAAAAAAATTTTGCTTAAGCTGAAGAAGAGTCTTTAAGAAAACTAAATGCAAGAAATACAAATTCATGTAAATAGTACTTCTTATATATATTTAATTTAATTAAAATCCTTTCAAATGATATAAAGTACTTTTAACAAAATAAACTTTGTTACAAAACACACAAAAATATTATGGAATGTGCTAAACTTAAAATTTAATTTAAAAAACCAATAGAAAATACTATTAGAAAAACTTATAGTTACAGTACGTACATAAAAGTCATACTACAACCTTGTTTGGACCAAACAGGGGTTGCCACATGGGGAGAAGATGTCAAATTAGATGACATCCGATCTCTCTAAGAAAAAAAAAAATTTTTTTTATCCCCCATGTGGCACCCCTTGATTGGTCCACACAGGGTTTCCTTGTTTGGTCTAATCAGGGAATCCGTTTCCATGAATGTGTGTGTCTCGGATTTATACACACACACCTGAAGACCAAGGATTGATCCCTAGACACAAAACATTTGTGTGATATTGAGGTGCCAAGACTACTTGACTATGAGTATGTTTGCACATGTATTTGTATCTTACCTTTTGGCCTTGTTCTTTTACTAGAATTCCTAACAGGAATTCAGGCTGTCTAAGAATTCAGAATTCTTGTCAGGAATTCTGTGTTTCATTACCAGAATTTCTAGGCATTTGAAATTCCAGGCATTTGAAATCCCGAAAAACTCAGCATTTGAAAAACCACTTTAACAAGGAGGATTTGGAAATCTCAATTGGCACAGGAATTTCGAAAGAGGGACGACGACATTCCGGGATCAGTATTTGAAAAACCACTTTAACAAGGAGGATTTAGAAATCTCACTTGGCACAAGAATTCTGGGAGAGGGACGACGGCATTCCGGGAGCTCAAGCAATAATTCAGGCCATAAATGAAACAACGAATTTAGAATTCTAGAATTCTAACAGCATTTCAAATACTGGCATTTGAAATTCCCAGACAACCGCCAGACATGAATTTTATGAATTCTAGTAAAAGAACGGGGCCTCTATGTTGTTCGCTTTTTATGGCCTAACTTAATTTTATTCATACTTTTACATTCCAATCTAAATTATGGAGAAATTGTGTTTTTGCTAAATGCCCCATGTCTGACTATATATGAGTTGTAATTATCAGTGACAACTGGCCTTTTTTTCTTTTATTTTTTTTTTCCTTCTTGTGTTGTTTTTTGGTGAAGGGAGGAGTATCACAAGATAACTTCTCTTCCTATCCATTGAATTTCAAGCTCATCTAGAACAGTCACATTACTAACAGGTGACTCCACCTTTTGCCATTGTTGACTACTTCTATAGTCACCCAACTATTTGATCGAGATCATTCATCAAGTGAGACGTATTGGTGGGTCTAGCTAATAAACCTTAAGTATAGGGCGAATAAAAAGTCACCCCAAAAAAGAAGCTTTGCCTTTCCCTTTCTTATGACATCAACTTTTGAAATCAAGTCATGAAACTTGGACTAAGCAGCATCAAAACATAGAAAGAAAGTGAGCCGGGTCTACTAATCCTTGAAACCGTACTCATAACCTTTTCTCATTGCCGTTTATTTCACTTGGAACCTCTTTACATAGGGTCCAAGAACTATCGATAAAACAAGCCATCATTTTCTTCTTTACGTTGCATGATTAAAGCATTGCATCATGCATGCATGTGGAAGGCAAATGTCGATCCGTTTGCATCTTTGAATTTGGTGGGTGCATGAGCTTTCATGAGTTGGTTCCATCGCTAATGCCACTGTTTTGAAAAGATAACTGCAGCTTTCTCAGTTGGGTGAAAGATGAAAGTCTGTACATACAACTGCGAGTGATATGGCTTCCAATCAATTGTAAGCTTTTTTTGCATTGGCGAATTACTGTGGATTTTTAACTATGGTCTACATGATCGATGGTAGGGCCCATTTGGTGGATAGTCCCCAACTGAAAGTACCTCGATCATGCAGAGTGTCTTGATTGTCATTAGCATGTTTCCTCCTTTGGGCCAGGGACAGTGCCCATGCCCAAATGTGGATCAAGCACATCCGTTATTGGGGCCCGGAATCAAGGATGAAAATGTACATGCATGCTGTGTACTGGTCAGATCCATGGTAAACCGATACCATAGCACACATCCAATGGGGGAGACTCAGCCCCCTGAGTTCAATGGACAGGCTGAATCTGGACACAATTCTAGGCCCAACCCAACATTTGACTAGTAACAAAAACGATAACATCACTAGTCATCATTTTTTTCCCCCTTGTACATGAGCAGAAGGATAAACTATCTTAGTCTAAGTCCCATGGATCAACCCCCTAGGGTGCTCCATTTTTTCAGTTCTCCATGCTTCCCTTTCTGTGCTTCTTCTCTATAGGACCTCTTTCATCCGTGCTTTCTGTCAGTATACAGCTGCTGTTGTGCTCTGCCATGGGACATCCACCTTTGTCCCTGGCACTAATGAGAGGCACTTTACCACTTCGGCTGTCACATGGTTCTCAATAAATAATCAATAATCATCATCATTATCAATCATTTCTTAACATTAATTTTGCGCTTGTTGTTCTTAACTGGACCCAATTGTTAATTGGGATTGTTTGTAGATACAGAAGTGGGGTCGACTATCAATGGTGCCTAAAGAGCATCCCTACCCAGATTTTTTCGGGTCAGGTTCTTTGGGTACAATTATTTAAAATTCAAACTATCTAAAATCTCTAACAACCAAATTAGTCCCTTACTTAAAATACTAATCTCTTACAACCAGGTCAGGTGAGGTCAGTAGTAATCTTTATTATGTACATAGTCCAGGTACGCCCGATGTAAAATATGCATGAAATCTCAGGTGGGTCTCAATGTAAGTGTTGTGGACCATTAGTAAGAAGAGTCCTCAAGTTGACCACTCAGTGGCCTGCTGACATTCTCATAGATCGTCCGCACTGGGTTCATTTGGAGTTCTCTGACACTCTAAATTCCTTGCTGCAGACGATGGGAAAACATCTTGCAGTTTGTGAGGCCTTTATATTTTCTTGTGAAAATGAGAACCCAGTTTTTTGAATTCTGATGCTTTCATGAAAACTGCGCACCTGAGTTCATATTTCAAAATTACAGGGTACATGGTGGAGCCAGCTAGATCCAGTTTCACATGTTTCAAGAGCTCAAGCATATTCGATTTACATAGAATTGAATGACTAGAAATGTATGGTAACATGGGCTCCACCAAGGATTATTAATGAGGTGATGAGGGGCGGAGGATATAAGGTAGAGATTTCGATGGGTCCCTGAGTTGCCTAGGATTTGAATTATTTGCCAATAGCTGTTTATCCATTTTCCATATGCCCCTTATTAATTTTTCACTAAGTGGGTTGAAAGCCATTTGTGGATCTTCATCTTTATTTTCTTCAATTTAATTTAGCCATTCTTATAATACATTTCTTAGAATTTGCTTCCATGCAAACAAATGGATTCTAATGAAAATCTTGAGAAATTTCTATTTAGAAAAAAATAAAACAAAAGTTTAGGATTGAGAATTAATTCTCCGTGACAGTAAATTTCACATTTCGTGTTGAAATGGAATTCCATAAGGGGTCCTTTGTTCTCTGCCATTTATATATATATATATATATATATATATATGTAAATGTGTAACATTTCTACCTATTTGCTCTCATTTGTATTAAGGATATAAATGGGTCCCCGATTCTTCAATTACCCGAAGGTTCCGATCCATTAAAAATTGGGTTTGGGTCCTTATTTAGACCCCGATAAGTAAATAGAGGTCCGGATCTGGTTCCGGTTCCACCTTAGTTAGGACTCGTAGACCCGAGATCCGACATATAATCTCAATTTTCGAAAATCTCTCCTAAAAACCATTATTTTTTAATATCATTCTCGACCTAGACCCGAACTCGGATCCAAACCCATCCCATATATGGTTATGGCTAGCTCTGATTCCGGTTCCGGAGCCAAGAAACCAGTTCTAAAACATGTTCTTGGTTCAAATCTGGTTCCACCTTCTCCTTAACGGTGGACTCGGACCGGAACCGATCTATTTACAACCCTATTTGTATATCACATAGGTAAATGACGTCAATCAAGATATGCTCATCTCTCATCTAAAAAGGTGCCTGCACACCTCCCCCGTAATTTTTGCTTGCAATAGGTCACAAGATCAAATCCCATCAATCGCCTTCTAATTCTTTACCACCTTGTGGAATCCAAATGTATAATTTGTGTTAGTATATCTCAGCCAATCTCATAGATGGCCCACCATTCCTATCTACATTTGAATTATGAGAGATATCAGATAAGGGTCTAGGTCATCACAGCATATAGTCTCAAATCTTCTGAGATAATTCTTACTGTTTATATCTATTTACACCTACAATGTAAGATCTTAGTCATATACTATAAATACACATAATAAGAACACTATCAATCGTGCATTCAATCAAACAATCTCTATATGGTATCAGACAACCTACAATCCTTCCTTTGAATGTTTTCATTTTTCCAAGAGCTGGTTTATGCCTTCACTTGTGAAACCGATCCTTCTATGAATATCAGTTTCCACCAGCAAACCTAGAGAATAATGTTTCTATTGCCTTCTTCATGAGTCTCTGAGTTTCAGCACTTGGAGAACCTCTTCCGCATGTGTCTCCAAGTTTCATCACTTCTAATTTATTCACGAGCCACGGACTATGCATTGGATGCCAGTCGAGAATTCTTCAATTTTTAAAAGGGCCCACTCACAGTACACTATCTCCACTTTCGTAAAGACGCGTTGAAACTTATTGTCTATTCTGATGTTGATTGGGCAGCTTTAATTTCTTGGAATGCTACGAGACAACCAGATATATCCAAATCAATCACTAAATCCGAATATCAATCCCTTGTGTAACTGTTGTATTACTCTATAGGATTAATATGGTGATCAAGGATCTTTGGATTTTTCTTAAAATTCCACCACTTATAGACTCTGACAATATTAACACAATTGCTATGGCCTCTATTCCGGTATATAATGCTCGTACAAAACATGTGGATGTTGATTATCGCTTTATTCGAGAAAAAGACATCATGGAGACATTCAACTATGGTCTATTTGTGGGGACTTTTGATCAGTTGGCCGACATTTTTACGAAAGTCCTCGGCACTTCACAATTTCAATGTTTGAAGGACAAGCTATACGTAGAGACAAGGCTGTTGCGTTTGCGCTTGCATTTGTGGGGGGATGTTAGTATATCTCAAATTCTCATAGATGGCCCACTATTTATATCCATGGTTGAATCATGAGAGATAAGGGTCTAGGTCACTACAGCATAGTCTCAAATCTTCAAAGATGTTCTCTGATGTGTATATCTTATCCATACCTACAATGAAAGATCTCAATCAAGTACTACAAATACACATAATGAGAACACTATCAATTGTGCATTCAATCAAATAATCTCTATAATTTGAACAGTTCAAGAGATTTTATTGAATTATTAAACCTCGAGTCCTTTAATTTCATATCTTAAATCTTTATGGATTTTGAGAAAATGTGGAAAAAGACTTATAAATCTGATTTTTTTTTTTTTTTTTTTTTTTTTTTTTTTGCACTATTACAACCCTGATTCATGATCAAAATCATTTAACATTCTCAGATAAATGCTAAACCTCAAAGTGTGAATTTCGCTCCTCACAAATTTAATTTTGAGTTTCATGTGAAAAACACAAAAACATCTGAGTCCCAGATTTTTATTATCTGCACTTTTGTGGGCCCTCAATTCATGATCAAAGTTGTTTGATCTTCTCATATATTTGACAAACCACATTTCATGAAGCTTCAAATCTTAGGCCCGTCTAGAACCTAATTATATACTTATTGGATTTTTAAAAGAGACTTGCTGGTTTTACGCGGTTCGCTTGGGGCGATTACCCGTGAAAGTGAATCTGTAGGTCTGCCCAATGGGGTAGGCATATGTTGGGGTCATGGTCTCCATTTCCTCCCTAGTTCCCCACATGCCCATACAACTTGTAAAATATTAAAGGTGGTAAAAAGGATTTGATAGCACGATCTGTCCCAAGGGGTTTAGTGTCTTGTAACCTTCTCTACAAAATAGGCATGTAATCGTTTGAAAAGTTTCATATGAAAATGGCTTCATCCGCACATCATTTTTAGTAATGCAGAAGGGAGCACGAACAAACATCCTAATATTTACATATGTAAATGGGTCCAAACAAATTCTTTTTTCTATAATTGTTAATGTGGATGGAGAAAGTGAGAGAGAGAAAAAAGGGGCATCATTTCAAGGAGAGGAGAAAAGTGCTACATCACCCTCTAAAATGTGACAGAAGTGATCCAACAAAATTGGTTTTAAAGATGATACATGACCCTTGATTTGAGAGGCAAGCAAAAAATGTACACATCTCCTTAAAGAGTGCCAGTGCGTCTCAATTGTCACCTTTCGAGCCTGCCCTATAGATCAATTGATCCTTCATACACATAGGGACCATGGTTCTGAGATCTCCACTGTCAAAATGGTGGTGCCCAGAGAAAGGGCTCATGGTTGAAAGATCAAATATCATAAACCGATGATCAGTGTTCGATCAACTTAAGATTGCAATGGATCAAGTAAAGTAGTTGAATGATAAAACTAGAGTTGAGTTGTTAATGATTTTTCAGGGTTCAAGCGGGTATGATTTACAATACTTTTTGGGTTCAAATCAGACTCGAATTTCGGCCGCCTTCACCCGCTCTGCCCTAACGATTATCTAAATACTTATTTAACAATGAATTATTGTGTATAATTTCTTTATTAAAGTGTTAAATTGTTCTATTTAAACCAAAAGTAGTATGGGATGAACCCATATCAAGCCCATCCCTGATACATACATAGAAAGTTCGATTGCACCTTATTTATTGCACAACTACCTTACCTAATGCTATTTGGGAATGAACCTATAGTTGCTTCTTAACACTGTTTTTACAAACAATTTGCTCAAACAATTTGTTCACCAACAAAAGAACACCACAGCTCCATAGAACCACCTTAGGCATGATGAAATTTTGACAAGCCATCTCACACGTGTGGAAGTGGATGGAAAGAGATGTGGGTCACATACCTACCCCATGAAAGCTCCTCCTCAAGCTGGTGGGGTCGGTTTTTATCATCTACATTGCACTTGTCAGCTTCCAATGGAAGGGATATAAGTGGTAGAGAAGAAGCATATTCCTGAAACTGCTGAAAATGGATGACTCTGCTGATAATAATCACCTGAGATCTGTACAATGGTATTCTGAATGATCCCACTGTCTACTACTTTCTAGCTTCTTCTCGTCTGTACTTTTAAATGGATTCTACAAATTAAACATCCGTTGCAATCTGCTTGCAATTTTTATGGACCATGTGGCAAATCTGTACTTCACTTTGCCTACTGAGAGGAATGATTTGGTTTGGTTTATTTATTTAGTCACTGAGGAAGGACCCAATATTGGAACCTATCAAGTTGGTGGGTTTGTTGTGTCTGCTCACCCCATAATTCTGCTAAGAGGAATTATGGGTAGGGGTGTTGATGAAATGGGCCAGCCCAAGGCCCCAAACATAAATGGACTACATTTTTATGTCAATGGGATGAAAATGGGATAAGCAGGTGGGAGTGATTTCCATTGTTTTCTAAGGACCCATTCGGACAATACATAAAATTTGCAAATGAGTTCAACTTGGGCCTATATCGAAGCCCATGGGCTAGACTGGGTTCAAATACTGGGCCTGATCAATTCAGGCTGGGTCTATACAAGAGCTCGCCTGCACCATGCAGTCCCATGCTGCTAAGGAGGATCATCATTTACCAGCCTTCAGTATTTTAGAGTTTCCTAGTCCAATTCGACGAAGGAGATGCCCATCAATTCTGCTATTAGAAAAGGCCTGTACTGATGGGCCCAGCCACATATTATTGGGCCGCCGAATTAAAAGGGAAACACCAGGATCATGATCGACCCAACAGAGGGGTATCCTAAGTGGTCTATAGAATGGATTCTCCTTGGACTATTACAGTAAGTTTCTAAGGATCTTACTCTTGTTTGCCATCATCCGCGTCACCGTCATCCTCATAATCTTACTTTAAGTCCACATCTATGGGGAATCCATCTTTCAAACTTACAGTTTCAGTTTGATTATAGGAGCAAATTAACTTTTCTTGTACATGATAAAGCCAACAACAAACATAAAAACAAGCAAAAAATTGAGAGTCTTTCATTTCATGATGGTAGGATTAGATGAAAACAGTCTGGAATTAGTATTAGATGCACCCAACATCATGAAATGGAAGGCTTGGGCAGCAAACTTTCTGGTTTGCTCCTAAACTAATGGATACATACTCATACCAATTCACGTCTCATGATTTTTTTTCACACCATCATTATCAATTTGATGGTATAAACAAAACATTCATGACCAGACACATGATTAGTCATTAATCAATACACCATACTATAGTCACTCCATACCTATATACTACCTGATCTATTAAAACTAATCTGAATTTTTCATATAAAAAGAACGATAGCCAATTCAAAATCAGAAAAAAAAAAAAAAAAAAAAAAGAAAGAAAGAAATTGGATTGAAAATTACTTCAATCTACATCTAAGGAATCAGTGATAATCTCAACGTCACTTATCCTTAGTTTACAAAAAAAAAAATTTCTTTTTCCATTCACGTCCAAACATGCATGTCAAGCTAGCGAAAGCGAAGAGCGACATCACACGGAAATTTTAAAATCCAATAAAAATCGTTTTCGCGTGTCCTTGGGTGGTTTGCAATGTCGACCTATTGGCGAAGAAGTGCAAGAATGTAATTAGTTTGAATAATTATCTTAACTAGTACTAAGTAATGTCAAGGTTGATCAGCTTTCACCAATAGCAGAACGTCTGACAATATTGAATAATCGTGACAGTTGAAATTTCTATTTTGGGCAACCTTATGTTATAAGTTCCTGTTTGGATGGCAATCATGTGCTATAAAAAGATGCATTTGAAGGCCTATGATCTTCTCATCATGTTTTGTTGTAAAAAGGGACTTGGTGGTGGCGTTGGAACAACTATTACAATAAGGTCATATATAAATACCATACCAAACGCAACATCATCTAAAGTCTAAACCAATACCTGTTTGGCTGTAACATGTCTTACTTTCCTGAACCTATTTCATTGTTTTCACACGAAGTAGTACTTCCATCAGGTATTAATTTTGAGGGAATATAAGAATGTCTCAATCTAGAAACAAAACATCTCGGTGTTATGTCTGTTTCATGATTCTATCAACTTTGGCGATTGATGGACATTTACATGTTCATTGTAAATAACACCAATTAAGGCGACTTCAACAGTGGTGATCCTCATGTGCGGACCAAGTACAAGGGTTTGAAGCCGAAGCCGCCACCCATATCAGAAAAAAGTTCAAGATTTTTAAGAACCCCGCTGCACATTATGATAACTAATATGTTTCTTTTTTTACATTTGTCACTTCCCCCAATGTTTCATTTACATAGAGCCCCTCAAGTTGAATTTCCTTAATCCGCCCCTGGTGATCGCTACTTGAATTGGTATCTTAGATGAAATCAATGGGATATGGTCTAATGGTTTTGATCGAGGTGATCTCTCCTATAAACTCTACGAATGATAAAATTAGGGATTTTTTTTTTTTAGCAAATACAATTAGGGAGGTGAAAATTGGTAAGGGATATGAAATGATCTACCTTTAATAGAAAATTATATACGTTGCACTTCGCTTTAATGAATTAAATCGTAGAAAAGTGATTGTCCCATTTATATCTCCACTTTTACACCCTTTGCCTCTCACCCTCATTGTACTTGTTTGTCTATGACTGCCTAGAAATTTAGTAAGCAAGCAAACAAGTCTTTATAATCTTAACCAAGGCTCATTGGGATAAGTGGAATTTAGATTCCCTGCACTTGGTCTGCCTTTAAATCTAATATCTAATTACCTCTTGTTCTGTATTCCATAGTTTATACTCCTTTTCTCTAGCCCTCTAATGCACTAATACCTGAAGCACAATAAAAAAATCAATTAAAAAAATTACTATAAAACAAATGCTCATGCAAGAAAAATAAACATTAATTATGACACGAAAGGGGTTAAGAGTGGGACTCAGGAGTGGATATCTATGGGAGATCATCAAATTCTCAAGATTTCATTTTCTATAAGATGAAATCTGGGTAGTTATGAGCTTGGAGAAA
Organism: Camphora micrantha; assembly: GCA_003546025.1. NCBI lineage: Eukaryota > Viridiplantae > Streptophyta > Magnoliopsida > Laurales > Lauraceae > Camphora > Camphora micrantha. The sequence continues at coordinate 34,460,664 of QPKB01000009.1, read as the reverse complement.
AAGAAAACTTTGACAGATTTTCAGATTTCTGTTTACTTACCCTTTTTTTCTTTCTTTTTCTTTCCTTTTTTTTTTTTTTTTTTGGTGGGGTGGGGTGGGAAAGAAGTGCAAGCTTTTATTAAAAATGATTACCAATCCTTTTTCCTAGGTATTTAAGGGTGCATTTATGCGATGAGAAGATTCCATGACTGAGAAGACAATTATTTTTATTTTTTCATTTAGCGACTATTCAACACATTTTCCTCCAAAGAAAGAAAGAAATGAACTAATTTTCTTTATTAAGAAAAAAATGAATTAATTTTCTTCAATAAAGAAGATTTATAATTCTTGCGCCGCGGGGGGGGGGGGGGGGGGGTGTTTGGTTTTGGTTTTGATTTCTATCTTGTGAACACAGAAATTTGCAAAGAGTATAATCCTCTCATTGCACAGTCCCTTCCAAGGAATCCAGTGCACATGAAATTGTTGGCTTTGACAGATGCATCCCAGCAAAGAAAAGCCTAGGTGTTAAGAGATGCTGGGAAAAGGGATGGGTGGCCTCTAGAAGAAACGGTTGGCAACTAGCATAGTATTAATTACAGAAAAAAAAATATTGCAGTCTTAAATATGAGGCCATGAGGCTCATCTGTCAAAATGTACCATTGTTTCCGAACATCAATATAGAATATTTGTTTCATACTCATATTATATCCGGGTTGTCGATACAAATCCTTGATGGTGGCAGGTACAAATTGATAAGATCCAGAACATGCCAATAATAACCAAGATGACCGAACCACTGATGGATCAGTGGCAAGGCATATTAATTTTACGAAAAAATCTAGAGATAGTCCTCGATAGTTAAGTCGGAAGTATCACTCCCTTACTAGTTAAGCAATGACAAAAACAAGCTCCGACGAAAACTCTTGACAAGTATGTGTGACCCTACATATAGAGGGTGAGAAGGTTGTTCCGAATCGGATAGCTTAAAAGTAACAACTTACAACTGTTTCTGGGATTATGATCAAAGGCCATCAACTTGACAGTTGAATAAAAATTTCTCTATATATGGAATACTATCAATTTCATAGTTAATGTTGGATGGCTAGCAACATTGAAAAGTTTAATTTTCTAAAGAGGAAAGTACGGGAAAAAACCTCATAGGACTTCATAGGATTAACAAGGACCCAGTAACATGTTGAAGACGGGAGGGGTCCTCGAGTTCATTTTCAATCTTTTTTTTTTTTATCATTTTGCGATATGGTCTATATCGACCATTTTATAGTATTCAACAAATAAGATAGTTAGATGTTGGAAAAAATCTGATTGACAGATTGGTCGATATTAACCATTAAGAGAAAGTAGTAATGGTTGATATCGACCATTCTATCGTGTTCAACGAGTAAGTTGAGAAAAAATCTGACTGACAGATTGGTCGATATCGACCATTAGAGCTAAAAAAAAGAAAAAACGTTATCTCTCTCTTCTGTAGGTGAGTGAGAAGAACGCAGAGCAGATGTTCGATAATATGACTAAAAGATTATCAAGAGCGAGAAAAAACTTACAACCATATATGTCTGTCAAGAACTGGGCTTTTGAAGAAAATTGATTTTAGTTTTTGTTATAAAAGTCCACAGAGGTTTTGATTATATCCAATAATCCATCACCTAATTATTTCCTTCATATCTTCATTTCAAGAACTACGCTTTCAGAAAACTGCAATCTTCTATTCAAATTTTTAAGAAGATCAAGGAAGAAAATCAAGAGCAGTGATTTCATCTCTTGGTTGAAGTCAATCCCTCATATTCACTTCATTTCAGGAATTAGGTTCTCAAGATAGCTGATAGCTGCTTTTCACTTCAACTATCTATAAGAACATAGATGAAGGGGATGAAGGGAAAGTTCTTAAAGAGACTGAAATCCATTGGACAGATTGGTTCTCTAAAACCTAGATGTGTGCTTCATGTGACTTTAAATTTTAGACCCTTTCTCGCCTGATTCAGGCCTAGCTCTTAAGTTTCTCAATTCAGAACAAGTGTTTAAGGCTCCCCCTGTTCACGAAACAGCCCAATCGAACCCGACATCTCAGAGCTCTTGAAAGACTTTAGAGAAGATGATGAAAAGATTGAACACTACATTGGCAACATTAATAAAGAATACATTAGCCTCCTGAACCACCCAAAGTCTTAATTCCTTCCAAGGAGAATTCAGACCTAAAAGGGGAAAATGTCAATTGCGACAGATGAAGAGAAAAGGAAAAGGAGATGACCGCGGAATGAGGGAGAAATGGGATTCAAATAATTGTGTAAAATCGCCAGAATGAAATTATAAAATAAAATGGGCCCAGGGGACCTCTTTGGTCTCCAACATTATACTGGGTCATCAACCATCCATGGGGGTCCTCAGGGGCTTTTTCCGGTAGTTTTATCTTTTCTAAATTTGCAGGTCTGACAGGGTGTATGGACCAAAAACGAAAAAGAAACGAAAACAAGGAGTCTATTTGGCAAAAAAGTAGAAGCCAACCCGGTCTCTTTCTAGTCCATTTGTAATGAAAACAAATGAAATGGCTTTTATCAAGGGATGTCAATGAACCTCATGAGTTATGCGGTTACATGAAAGGTCCAACATGAAAAAGGGACTCCCTAAAAGCCAAATGTAAAATACCCATGTATTAAATGGATTATATAATTTACTATATAACATATAAATTATATATTTAGGGCTGTTTGTTTTCACTATATTACATATAAGAAATTGAATACATATAATTCATATATTGGGTCGACTTGGTCCAAAAGACTGAGAGACGGATCGGATGCATTGGAGAATGGACTAGAGAAACTTTCACAGAAATTTTTCATGCCTTAGAAACTTCTTATAGAAATGCCAACTAATGTCTATGGGAGCATTTCCATTCTTTGTTCAAAATTCCAAAAGCTCAAGTTCTTTTGAAGTGTTACTTTTGGCCTTTAAATTTCTTCAACAACTCTAAGTATCTGAACTATTTATAACCCTGATTAGCCTCAACACTATTTTTTCTTTTTTTCTTATAACGAACCTCAGCAATTTTTTCCAAAGTACAGAGGACTTGTATCACTGAACTTTTGTACCCACTTGTGAAATAGAGAAATAATTTTAGAGTGGTTTGTGCAGCACCCATTTCCACAGGAACAGTAGGTGAAAATCTGGTGCCTTTCTACTGATGTTTGGGTGCAGTGGCATTTTGGGCTTGAATTCTCACTTTTTAGCATAAAAATCAATGCCAAAGAAGATCCGAAAATCCAACCTATTCTGTTTGGATTTAAAAAGCCGCAATCGAATTTAGAAAGTAGAGTTTCCTCCTCCACGGCGCTGCACAAAATGCTCCCTTAGTCGGACACTGGTGGAATGGTAATTCTATCCTAACTTAAAACTATGTTCCTTTTACTCAAGTCCTCCGCCAGTGTACTAGCTCATTCGTGCACTGACGCACACCGTTTTGTAATTTTAGATGTAGAATAAAATATAGTAAAACATCTAATCAAAAGAAAATAAAATATAATTAAGTTACAATTCTGTTTTTAATTATTTGATATGTATTTTTTTTTTAAATTTTTTATAGAAAAGTAAAGTTTTTTTTATCTTTAATTGAAAAAAGGAGATTTATTTTAAAATTTAATTTAAAAATGGTGGAAGAAATTTTAAATTAAAATATTATTCATGTTACCATTGTCTAAAAAAGTGGGGGCCTTATACTTGACTTTTTGCCCAACGTTCATGCATTCGAAATTCACTTGCCAACATTCCATTCCTTAGTCCTGCGGACCACCTTAATAATATGTCCATCAAACTTCCCATTGAGAATTGATGGGGCCCATTTTTGCCTACTTCCAGCTGCCTGATGTTGATTGGTTGACGAGGCACTAACCCGATATATAGACCAGCTAATCCAGTAGTCCCTCGGACTACGTTTCTTCTCTCTTTCTTCTATAAAGATGTAGAAATGCCCTTTTCGACGATACTAATTACGAGCATGACACTGCCACCGACCATTCCGTTGGCACGGGGCTGTGGAGTATGGACGTTGGCGATCTGCTGACACCAATCGAATCTGATCGGCTCGAGCCGGCTCAAGCTTCCAGCCGGCTCCCCATGGTTGCTAGCAGACTCTGTTTCTCCCTCGTAACGAGAAAAACATGGTAGTCCGCGGAATACGTAAAATAACCATGTAAAGCATATCTCAAGAGCTTTTTTTTTTCTTTTTTTTTGGTATAAGACCTCAAGGGCCACTTTTTTTTTTATATATATTTTCTGTATAAGATCTCAAGGGCCACTTGAAGAGTATAATCAACTCTTGGAGTGGGACAGGAGCGCCCGTGGCATATTAGAAGGTGCTCGTTGTTTTAATCGTAGGTTTAAATTCAAATATCCGTACCAATAAAAAAAACCTTTCAAATTTCCTTAATTACACTAAAATATGTAAGAATTCGTCACGTAACAAACACTACAAAGGATGATTAAACAAGTAAGGGACGAGGAGATTCAAATAGACTTTCACTTTTCTATGTATTAAATTAGGGGGAAGGTGTATGGGTATTCATTTTTCATCTATTTTATACACTATTTTTCTAGAATGAGCGATTATTTGATGCTCATTATCGAAAACTTAGCTTTAATCTTTAGTTTTAACCACTTGAGCAGATAATGAATGTGTGTGTAAGTCTTGGCCACCTTAAAATGCTATTCGGATGGGATTTGTTTAGGCTTTAGTTTGGGTCATTAGTACCTGAATTGGGCATTGAATCAAGGTTATTTTAATCTAGACTCAGGTTCCGAAAGTTTAGTTGCACTCGCAATTCAGGCTAGAACTGAGATAACTCAATACCCAAACCTTGCTAACCAAATTGAAGTTACAATTGTGGATGTTTGTATACCTGGCCTGTACTCACAACTACATGACATGTATGAATATAGATTTTGGAGCTGAGAATAATTGGAATCCATATCTTATATTCATATCCCAATGTGAACTTCTATTGGATTCAAAACTAGGTTCCATTTTTTATATTTAAAATTTGGATCCATGGTCCTCTTTGAAATTCACTAGGCAAAAAAAGTACTCTTGGGTAGCTGTGCAATTTGGGCAGGTAGGTTTGGGCATTGGCTCAACCATAGCTTCGCCCAAATTGCATGCATGAAAATCCAAATATGAATATTATTGAAGGAAACCAAAACATACCCGACCTGAACTCAATTCTACATAAGTGGCAATTCAGTCTGAGCTAAGCTTAAATTGGGTTGAGTCAAGAACCCAAATTCTTGAATTTTGATTTGTCATACATAAGTATAGAAGTAAAGAAATTATACACCGAATCTTTTTTCTTTTTTCTTTTTTTTTTTCATAATCTCGAATAGTCCGACGGATATTTGGTTCTGAATAATCGAGACTAATTTCTAGAAGCCCTCATATCTACATCAACCTTTGGTCAATAAACATTTTATTTTCAATACTAATTTGAATTGAATCCCTTAAAACCCAAATACAAATCTAATGAGATTTCCAAGCAATTTTTAAATTTTGGGTCCTACCCCCAAATTCCACTTTTGGTCACTCCACAAGTTATATGCAACCCTAAATTTTTCACAGCCAAAGTTGCACCCCACTCATTGGACATTCTTATTCTTTTAGGGGGAGCAAAACCAAACTAGTGCCTATGCAGACTACTAAAATGATGCACAAAACATTATATATAATGTACCACCATGCCTCTCCTTAAATCAATGGGCAGAAAAAGCTTTCTTTATAGAAATAAAATAAAACTTACTTTATTTTAATTTTTCCCACTACCAACTCTCTCTCTCTCTCTCTCTCTCTCTCTCTCTCTTTCCTCTGCCATCTCCGATCCCAAAAAAAATATCTTCTCTCTCCCCCGAAAACGGTCGAAACGCACCGGCTATAGCAGGTCAACTTTGCATTTGAGTCGAATTTCCATTTCATTTCAATTTATTAACCCAACCCCCTGGTCAGTTCCCAACCCTACATCTAACTCACAAAGGTTTATTTATAGACTGGAGTATCGCCAGCGGATCGTGAGATGAAAGAGATGACATGATGATTCCAGCTCTGCTGGCAGTTTCCTGGTTTTCTATTCCCTTGTAATCTCTTTTCCTTCCACAGTTCCTCCTCCTCTCTCTCTCTCTCTCTCTTTCTCTCTCTATGTCTACTTGTATAATCTTCAACAAAAGAACTGCATGGAAATTTCCATTGCACTAACAACGATTGATTGAGCAATGATGGAATTGAACAACAACAACAACAACAAAAAAAAGCTATAAATTCTGGTAAATTGGTGTTCTGGGGTTGTTTTCTGATTCTTGGGGGGGGTCTTTGATTTGATGGGTCCTGAAGGAGAGGAAGTGGGTAAAAAGGAGAAAGATGGAGAACCAAAGGGAAGTCTTTGGCAGTTCAGATGCTATGTGTTTATACAGATGTGGCTGATCTTGGCTTGTTTTGGGCGTGGGAGTGGCTCTTCTTCCATTGCTTTTCCTTGAGTAGAGTTCAAAGAGCCTGCTTTTCCTTCTTTCTTCTCTCAAGACGACTCAGTCCTGAGCTGGAAAAAACAGGGACTAATATATCTCTCAATATCTGGGGTTTTTGGTTGTGGAATTGCTATAGTCATGAAGAGGTTGAGTAGCTCGGATTCTTTGGGTGCTACAATGATTTCTATCTGCCCATCTGCAGGTATTTTTTGACCCTCATTACTCTTTCTATTACACTCATTTCTACTCATTTAATGCTTGTTTATTATTTTCTTTCATGGTTTTGGTGTGGTGGGGTTATCTAAGTATGTTTCAATTTCCTAGTTTTATTTGATTTCTAGAGTGCATTCTCTTCTCCTGTAGACTCTGCTAGTATTTGTTTGTTGCAAATATTAAATGAATCTGAAAGAGTAAAACTGAGTTTTCAGATCTTTTTCATTGTTTTTACACTTTCCTCTTTTAAGCGTAGTGCTAAAAAGGTTAGCCTTGAATTGGATGCTTGCTCAAATCTGTAACTATCTTCAATATTCTTATTCTTATTGTTTCAGATGTTGTTTTATTACATTAGGCATATTTTTAGTTGATCGGTGTTTCTTCTTTCTTGTTGAAACTTAAGATTCAATTGAGATCAGTTCTTTGCTCTTCCTTCTTCCCCTGTTATCACCATCTTCCTTATTTTCAGCTTGATTTAATGGAAAATTGGGTGATCTCTCTTCATTTTATTAGTTTTCATGATCTGGGTGTCGTGTCATTGCATCAGATCTCTATTACGCATCTGTGTCCTTCTGTTTTAGTAGATGAAAGTCAGTCAACTGACCCAAAGCTCTATTCCATCCTATATTGCATGTTTCAGAAGAAAAGGGCTCTTCTGGGGGTACCAGTAACGTCTACAACAACAGGGGATATCCGGCCATCTTAGACGGCCTTGATGAAGAAGACTGCATAGAGGAACCCGGACACGTTGCAGAGAAGAAAAGGCGACTGAGCATCGAACAAGTGAAGGCCTTGGAGAAGAACTTCGAGGTTGAGAACAAGCTCGAACCAGAGCGAAAGGTGAAACTAGCCCAGGAACTGGGCTTGCAGCCTCGCCAGGTAGCCGTCTGGTTCCAAAATCGAAGAGCCCGCTGGAAAACCAAGCAATTGGAGAGGGACTACGGCGTCCTTAAGAACAATTACGAAACTCTTAAGATCAATTTCGACGCCCTCCACCGAGACAAAGAAACCCTCTTGGCAGAGGTCAGTCATTCATTCCTCTGCCAATTCAGATCAAATCCCAATCCAAAAAACTGAAATTCAAAGTGTAAGTATTGATTAAGGTTTCTGTCTGTCTGTAATTTTTGTTTTTCTCTGCAGCTGAGAGAGCTGAAATCGAAGCTCAACAACGACGACAAGTCAGAAATCAACCACCCCATCAAGGAGGAAATCGAACCGTTCCCTTCTGACTCCGAAAACAAGCTTTCGGAGGAGCAGAGCAAGGTTTCTGCAATGGGTGCGATGGAGGGGTCTGAGAACACCACAGACCAGAACCAATTAGACCATTTCAATGGCGGGGGGCTCTTTCCAGACTTCAAAGATGGGTCTTCTGATAGTGACTCAAGTGCAATCCTCAACGATGACAACAGCCCCAACAGGGCGATTTCTTCGGAGGCCTTTCTTCCTTCAATAATGATATACCCACCAACATCTTCGGCTCTCAGATGCAGCTATTCATCTTCTTACTCTTCTTCAATAGGTTGTCTGCAGTTTTCGGACTCGAGGGCTTCTGCAAATGCCCAGAAAGCCTATCATCATCAGTTCCCGAGAATGGAGGAGCCGAGCTTTCTGAATGGGGAGGAGGCTTGTGATTTCTTCTCTGAAGAACAAGCTCCCACTCTTCAATGGTGTTCAGAGCCATGGGAACTCAAGTGAGGAAGGCTGGGATTTGGGATGGAGAGAGAAGGAGAGAGTTTGGGGGAGAGAAAAAATTAGAATAAGAGAAGGCCAGGAGAGTAGGAATGTGCAAAAGAAACCAAATGGGTTTTGGTGAATTTTGTAAAATGCAAATGTATCTAAGCTTTTTGTGTTTTTTGTACAAAGGAAATCTCAGTGCCTGGCTACTTGATCAAGAGGTGGTGCAAAAGAAACAAGTTAAAAAAAAAAAATTGTCCCCTATCCTCCTGAAAGAGAAATATTAATAGCTTTTGTAGAATTAATTAATAATGGGAACCTTTGTAATTTGATTACTTCAGAGTGGGGGATCATTGAGTCTTTGGGTGTGTTTTTGGGTGTGTTTGTGGGAAGAGAGGATCATTGAGTCTTTAGGTGTGTTTGTGGGAAGAGAGGATTTTGCAATAGAGAGGGTAATTGCTTGATCTTTCTCACGGCTCACTGTTTCATTTTGAAAGAGAAAAAATGAGCTGGTTTTCCTTGATATAGGAAGGATTTGGATTTCCTATAAGAAGAAGGGTAAGTATGCATGATTCTTTTGTCAAGGGAAGTAGAAATCCAAGGAGCATAAAATTTTCTTATGCACAAACAAGTCCTTTGTTTCATAGGAGATGTAGAATCCCCAAAAGTTTTAAGCTGGAATTTAAAGCAATACATTATGTGTAGAAGGTCCAAAATTTAAGTATAGGTTTTATTTACAAATAGCCATCAATTAATTCTCTTTCTTCTGTTTAGGAAATGGAAATCATCAGCCAGCCATTACTCCTCACCTGTTGATTGCTTCTTTTATATATATATATATATATATATATATATGATCAAATTCCTACTTACTATTAATTTTTATGAGTTCAATACAAATATTGGCAAGCTGGCCTGTGAGTGTCATCCGTGTGTTAATGTCATTGGATACCAAAATCATGCAGGAATCAACTAATCCAATCTGGAAAAAAAGAAATGGTATGAAACCCAGTTTTGGATTGGTATAGCTTTGATCTGGATCTGGGTAAAAGACATTGGTTTTAGATTATCTTATTATCCTGATCTGTAATTCCTTTAATGTTCATACTCAGGAACTTGTGTAAGGACTTGGTTGTAGCTCAAATATGTATTCATCTAGGATTTGGGGACTAGGATCAAAACGCAGTTATAGCCCAAGCATACATGTTTCATGTATTATAGCTTTAGTCTGGCCATTAAGGCCTCCTCTGAGGTCTGGATGGATGGAGCATCTGATCTAGGTTCTTCTCTAACTCTGTAGTTGGGAGTTTGGAGTCAATTGAATTTAGATTCTTGATAGACTCCATAACAACTGGCAAAAGCCAACTAGATCTGGATATGTATTCTTGAACCCAACCATTTACATCTCTATCGGAAGAGAAAATGTATCTTTTGTTCATTGAACATGTGTGGATGGAAACTGCGATGCATTGCACGTGTGGACAGGGACTGTTAACCAATACATGCTCATATGCATTTAATGATCAAGTGGTTTGGAACCATTTGAAAGGAAAGTTATTTTGCCCTCTCTTCCTCCTGTGGAGTCTAGCATTTTGGATAACATGTAACCTTTTTGCCGAATTCACAACCAATTCCAGAGTTTAAAGAGGAAGGGAAGTGAATGAAGGTTTGGAAAGTTGGAAGAGGCAACGATGGAGACATTTGGAGATGGTGTAATTTTCTCCTCTGACATTGGAGACACTGGGCTTCTCTAGATTTTGGGGGGGTCTCGCTAGCTCTTTTGATATCCCTCTGCCTCTTTGACCGTTCGATGGAGTCATCTGAATGTTTCAGCATGTGAATATTTAGCCATGGAGAAGTTAGGTTTGCTTGACTGGTTTTGTTTCTTTGCATGCAAAAGAATTTCTACAGGGGCTTGTTTTTTTTAGTAGAATTTCTTACCATTCCTGTATGGAAAATTAGAAATTCTCGAATACGATGGATATACCCTTTGTTAATCTCTTTTAATATATTATTATCCTCTTTATCATGACAAGAAAAAAAACTAAAAGTTCTCGAAATGCTATCCCCTACATGGAATGCCAAATCCTCATGTCCTATCTAACATTTGAAATCTTTTTTAAAAATTACAAATGCTATTTGTAACTTTTTCAGGTAGGTTGGAAGGGTTGGAATTCAAGACTCCAGCATAGAAAACACGATATTTAAACTCTTAAAGGGATCATATCAATGTAAGAAATTCCTCACCTCAACAAGAGGAATTTCGTAAGACCACAAAAGTAGCCACTTCATTTTAAATGAGTTGCTAATGTGGGAACTTTACATGTAGAATGAAGTGAGGTAAAGCCTCAAATAGTTAATAGAATAAAATATAAGTGGGTTATGAATTATGATGATATTTTATCTTTAGTTATTTGGTAGAGAATCTTTTTGACCTTTTTGTGTAAAAAGTAAGTTTTTTCTTTTCTTTTTAGTGGAGAAAGGAAGTTGATTATTTTACTTATTTTGTTAAAAAGAAAGAAAATTTGTAATTCTGTATGAAAAATAAAGGTTTTAATTCACTCTACTCTACTAGTGAAGTTTCCAAACAGGCCCAAGAAACATGCCCTAAGGCGTCATATGGCAAGTCCACTTTTCAAGCCCACATGACATGAATGTCTTCATACATTTTGCCTATTTTTCATAAAGTAACAAATTAGTGCAGATCCTTTGTGACTTTTACTTAGAGAAAACTTTAGCTGAAGGGGTGAAACTCCACGGTCGAGATATCCATTGAAAATTCAAGCAGCTCAAAATAAATATCATTTTGTCCTTTAGCCCCAAACTTACTCCAATATGAGTTAGTCCTTCCGATAAAATAATTGATTAATAATGTGACTTACATAATCTTATTGATTTGTTATAGTCATTCGTGTGAACCAAAAACCTATAATTATTAATAAATATGACCACATTCTTGTTAATTCCCAAAAAAGTATGAATTTACATCAAATTAGAACTAGTAATTAATCCTAACATGGAAGTATTAGAACAACTCATAAAAGATCTCAAACATCCTTGATCATGAAACATATAATTGTCACTATAAATAAGAACCTTCTTTTTTCCGATATAAGAATCATGTTTTTTTTTTTTTAAATGGTTAGTTTTATGGTTGGACCAATTAATAACTTCTATTAGGGTAAAATACGAACTACCCTATAAACTGAAAAGGCATTTATTTTGGAAGGGTGATATTTTCAATAGGTATACTCCATTATTAAGTTCAGTTATTTATCTCGGATTTCTTTCTAAGTCAAAGCCTCAGAGCATTTGAACTCGAAACAAAATGATAACTTTTTATACAAACATGAATGGCTAAAGCAATCAGATCTTCTTTAAAAAAAAAACAGGGTTGCTTGGATGACTCACCAACCAGTCTATTTGTAAAATAGACTTATTTTCTTGATAAGTGTAAAATAGTCTAATTGAAAGGTCTCTATTTGAAACGAATCCAAGGTGCAATTTGGCTATAGTCTACTTTTTAAATAAATATTTTTTTAAAATCCTAAAAAGAGCTCTTATTTCACAGTATTGTGTTTGCTAAACATACAAATTAGATATTATTAGAGAAGCCTTTTTTTTTTTTTTATCATTTTAGAATTTTGACCACTTTAGACAAGAAAAGCTCTAAGTTTGAAAGGTAATTAAGGTCCCCTTTACTTATTTTTCAGACACTGAAACTCTATTTCAACTCAAATGAAAAATAAAATTAGAGGTTAATCAAATACTTTGAAAACTAAATAAGCTCCAAAATCTTCTAGCAGTTATAATAATAATAATAATTAAAAAAAAAAAAAAAGCCCTCTAAAATGAAGCCGGAAGAGAACAGGGAAAAGTGAGAAAGAAAGCTGATGAGAGAGAGAGAGATTCACTTCACATGGGTTTTGGAAAAGCTGACGTCGTTGTTCATGTTTGTTCCTTTGTTGTACGTTGCTGCACATCCGGAGCTCAAAATATTGTACTACTCACTCTCATATTGTACTAATGGACACATTTGTCTAGACTTAGAGGACCCAACTCAACTAATTCAGGAATAACCCCCCTTTTTAAGACCAATTGCCTGTGCCCACCGTACCATTTTGAGTAATTTTTAATAGATGCTGTATTATTATATTACTAATCATTATCCTAGCTCTGTCCCATTTAGCTAGGGTGGGCAAATATTTTATTATTACACATGTTGCTTGAAATGTTCTCTCTATTAATTTCATATGAAACGAGTCCAATTGCCTGAGTGGAAACCCCCACCCTCCCTAGTGGGATGTGTGGAACTATATCATGGGGCCCACCTATTGACAATTTGGACGGTTCGAAATGGATGTCACCCATTTTAGTGATGTATTCTCAGATTTCCTTCAGGGCCTATTTCTCTGTTAGAATTACAGGAATTTTTATTTACGGAATTCTTGAATTCTCAGACATAGTAAAATTCATGGATGCTCCTTTGGACTTGAGCATTCAGGAATTCCACCAAAATACAAAGGGAGTAGAATTCCTGGATTTTCAAATGTCAAAAGAAATATTTCATGTGATTGGAATCCAGGAATTCCTGTGAAGAAACATGGAACTCAAAGATTTCAGAGAACAGCATGTCACATCATGTCCAGAAATTCCTGGATATGATGAATTTCTGACAGAGATTCCACTAAAGAAACAGAGCCTTCGTATGAATCGATCCCAATGTAAGATTGAGCATTTGACTGATAGTGCGATTATATTAAACTTATGTATTTTTCATCATGCCGTCAATTGTATGCTCAATTTCACAAGAGGACAAACTTCTATCGAAGTAAAATTTGGCAATACATCACTTGAGAGGATGACATTTACTGTGAACAGTCTTAATTATCAATAGATGCACACCATGGTAGCATTCCACACACACTACCACTTTTATAGGGAGCATGGGATCCGGACTCAAATGAAACATGTACATGCAGCCATTCAACTTTGATAGCGGAAAAGATTTAGTTATATATGGCCCTAGTTTGGTTACACATAGAGCTCTTCTTTAAAGAAAGCGATTTAAACATATAATTTTGGACTAACGCCAAACCATATAGAGAAATTGAGAAAATATGGTTCTATGGTGAGATATTATTATTAATGTGGGATTTAATAAATTATTATTATTATTATTTTTTTCGAGAAAAGAGTTCAAATAAATTGTTTGCTATATTGTTGTTGATAATGACCTAGGTGAAAAAAGATGAGTGCATTATCTATTCATCAATTTTGATCATTAGCAAGTGAAAACAATCCCCCCAAGTTGGCCCGAGTCTAGGTCCAATGGGCCCACCGGAATCGAGGCGAGGCCTTATGGATTTGTACAATATTTGTACAATATTTTCTAAATTTAACATTTATTTTTAGATTTAAAGATTTTCAATTATAATATCTCATTGAAAAGAAAAAAAAAAATAAAAAAAGCATCCTAGTATTATCTTCTTCTAGATAATGATATTTGCAATATTGAACTTCGTTATAAATGTCCATTAATCTTAATAGACCTAGTTTTTTTTTTTTTTTAATGAACATGTTGGTGGGCTAATTTCATAATACAATTTCATTGAACATTGCTAGTCATCTAATCCTTTTAAAGCATTGATCAAATTAACATAATTGTTAAATAGAACTCATGAGATTCAAATAATGGATAATTTACAATCTCTCTAAATTTTGTGGAGTCACTTGTGGTGATTCGACAAAGAATTCAACTATTTTGATTTAGAATTGCTGTATTTGGAACCGCACTGGGCCATTGCAGTTTTAAATTAATAACTTCTCCCTCTCTAACTTATATTTCTACATTAGCAGAGTCATACACCATAGTAAGAAACACTTAAAACAGGTCATTTGTTTGCAAATATTCCTGATGATATTTCTTGTTGTTAGAAATTCTTGACAACATGTGATCGTTGGCTGTATCATAGTATTTGAAGCTTCTGTTTGGCTTGTGAGTTTTAAAAAATGCATATATGTGGATTAACATTTTTAGCTCAAATATTCGACAAGTTCTAAGATAATAGACTTTCAAAATGCTCAAAGGTCAAAGTATTTATGTATGTTGTTTGGTAACAACGTTTGAAATTTTCATGTATTCCGAAGAATTCTCATATATCCTAAAGAAATACATGTAAAAGAACCATGAATGCATAGCAAGTTGAGTTTTTGTATACACCCCTTGAAGTTTATAGAATTTGTAAATAGGTAGTTGTGGTTTGAATATTTTGTGATACATCCATACCTTTCTATTTTAATACATTTCATGTTCCACAACAGCCATTAGGTTTATGTTGAGATTTTATAAAAATGATTGCTTTGCCGTTACATTCATGAAAAATAGTGTATCATATTTACGAAAATACCATTATTATAACCCAAGTCCTGAGAGTCTCTCTCTTAATAACTTTTAAATCACAAGAAGTCTAATCATGTGTTTTTAAATTTTTGTCAATCCAACGATGGGTTATGCATAGATAGAGTCAATTATATCCAATTATAAGTACAAACATTGATGGTAATTATGATATATTTGGATTTAACGAAATGAGCCCCATATTTATTGAAGTATAATGGTCATTATTTTACTCTACCTACAAGTATAATGGATTGAGAAAAAAGAAGGTATTAAAATTAAAAAAAAAAAAAGAAGAGGAGGAATACATCAGAAACCACACCATCTAATTACAAATCCTGGAATCCCATTTCCCATCCATGTGAAGACAAACTAACAAGAAAAAGGACAGAGATAAAGTGCCATTCATCACGGTCAGTTGGTAGGCACAAACAACTTGCCAAATGAAATGCCCCAAAGTAAAAGGTGCAAAAAAAAAAAAAAAAAAAAAAAAAAATTTCAAAGGTCTCGTGTTAAATTAGACAGAAAACAACTGTTTAAATGGATGGTGCATATTTTCAGCATCTTCTCGTCCATCACATTCCAAATCCAGCACACACCTGATCCCTCAACTTGCATATCCAACCAATCTCATCCAATTCAATAGATGCATACGTGCAGATACAACAAACAAGGGTGTCCTTTTAGAGCTCCAGCACCAACAGCAACAGCTCTACAGCCCTACAGCTAATAGGTGGCAGCCACTTTATCTTTGAGCCTGGGAAACCGAGCTCATGCGAAAAAGTTTGACAAATGAGACCAATGCACCAGTCTCAAAAGCCGTGTGTATGATTGGATCCCCATGTCCCCCGCATCGCAGCTTTTCAAGCACCGTAAAAGAAAAAAAAAAAGCATCCTTTTCTTTCCCACACCTTTAAACTTGCTTGAAGCTAGTCCATTTCACAACACCCAACAAAAGCCATGCCTCTTTTTTTCTTCTCTCTCTTTCTTTTGCTTGTGCTTACTTGCTAATGGTCTCTCTCTCTCTCTCACTCACTCTTTCCTTTGTCTTTGTTTTTGGTACTCAAAGATATTACAGGGAGGAAAAAGAGAGAAAAGGCATGAGAGAGCACATGGACACTTGACAGACGTGCATATATACGTGCGTGTATGGCTGGGAAAGAGATTCCTTTGGTTTTTTCTTGCTTTTACGTCTCTTACATGGAATTGTGGTCCTTAGAGATGTTGTTTGTGGGCCCTTTTTCCTTTCATTTATTTCGGGGGCTTAACTTTTGGATCTGGAGCCACCGCAGCTTTAATCACAGGATTTATGTAATTTGGCTTCTCTTCTTTTTAAACAAAAAGAAAGACACCTGGCATGTTCATTTTTAGCTCATTGCATTTGCCCCCACTAGATTCAAATGGCCTTATGAATTAGGAGTCCTCTCTCATCAGAATTCTTGATATATAGAATGCCAGTTGAGTTGTTGTGATGTAGTTATTGGAGAGTTATAAGAATTTTGGGCTTTTGAAAAATGTCACTTGTGGTTTTTTTTTTTTTAATTCTTACATCCTTAATGTTGGTTGTATGAGAGGATTTGAAAATCTTACTTGGGAGATGATATTTAGAGAAAATATAACTCTCTCAAAAGGAATTTCTTTGATTTCCAACTAAGGAACACCACCCAAAGCTATTTATGTTCGATTTTAGGCCACAAAACCAACGGTTGAAATAGAGATTTTTCCATTTACTTGATTATTGTATATATATATATATATATGATGGGCTTAGATAACGAAGGGTGAAAAGATCTAATAAATCTGAATCTTGTATATATATGGATAGATTTTAAAGCCATTTTGTATCTTATGAGGCTGATGAAATCTACAAATTTCACAATGTGTAGTGGAAAGAGAGAGAGAGAGAGGTTAATTTCTGTTGCAAAAGCTGTAGGAGTAGATCTGGATCCCTTAAACATTATTCTAATGCGAACATATTACAGGAAACAAAAACTTTTGACAAATTAGCCTGCAAAGCACGTGGCATGTTTGCATGTTAATTACCCGGCCATATTGTCATGGATTTTCTTCCTGATCACCATTTTCTTTTGGAACAGGGAGTTGACGTCCATCTAATCAGTCAAAAGTCCTTGATTACCTATTGGATTCATGCTTTGTTGAGGGTCTAATCATTGTTCATGTAGGCCCCTATTACCATGCATGGATGAGTTGGACATGAATTTTTTTTTTTTTTTTTATTTACATGAGAATTTAGGGGTTGGCATAATCTCAATGGACCTGCAAACTCAACCCATATTTGACCTGCATCAGCCTTGACCCGCATCTTATACGGGCCGGTCGAGAGTCGATTAGTGTGACCTGTAGTAAAACGGGTCGTGTGTAGGCTGATCGACATAACCCATTTGAATGGGTCGGGTTGGATCGATCCACATATCTAAACCAATTAAAACAGTATGGTGTTGTCCTACAGGTTTTTCCCCATAACTAAACACATATAATCTTAGTAGTTCAAATAGATTAAGCTTGGGCTAAACTTCTACAAATGGGGTAGAGTCGGGTCAGGTTTAACGGGGTTATGTGAGTCAGGTCGGCTTGGGGTTGACCCGTGTCAAGTGAGGTTGTGTTTCTTGACCTGCTCTAAATAAAAAAATGGGTCAAATGTGGGTTTACCTTCAACCTCGAGACAACCAAGTTCGATCAACCCAACCTGATCCGACCTGCTTGCCACGCCTACGTGGGATGATCTTATGATGAGTCAAGTCCTCTTTATTTTCCTTTAACTTTAGTGGACAGTTGTTGGGCCCATTACCCATCTCTCATCAATCGTCGTAATCATCGCTCCTGGAGCTTTGTATGCGAGTCTATGTACGAGAGAAAGAGAGAGGATATTCAAATGGGTCGTGTCATTGTGTGGATTCCCCGAGCTTTTTTAATCTTTGCTGGTGTATCACGTTGTGTGTTTTTAAATGTAACGTATCTAACAGCTTTTGAATAAGATAATGGTAGCTTTAAAATATGTGTTGGTGAATGGGGGTGGCCGCTATATGAGGTGGTATGTTCCACTTTGCCTACACAATGCTTAATATTATTTTTTTCTGGCCTTGGTAATTTTATAGAATACCTCTTCACTAGATCTACTTTCTTTTCCGCATGTGTTATCATTGCACATGCGTCGACGTATTGTTATGATGTGGTTTCATTCTATAGTAAAATTTTGTGGTACAGGATTTTCAATCTTTTAGTATTTATGTTTCTAGTTGTGTTCGGTTAAATAACAAATGATGCATAGCACAGTCATAAAGGGTTGGATCAGCTACAGCTTTTGGGCGAGGAATCTCCATGCTGCTTCTTATAGTAGGACTAGGGTGAGAGATTTTTTTTCTTTCTGTATATGATATGCAAAAGGGATTTAAGAGGCTGATGGGAGCTTTTTTTTTTTTTTTTTTTTTTTTTTTCAATGCAGGTTATTGGCTGTTTACACCTGTTTTAAATGTCTATTTTATGCATGGTCTTAGATTGCAAAGGTAGCTAGCACATTGAAATGACTCAATTGTTGAAAAAATGACGCACATCTCAAATCACACCACAGATTTGTTGTCCCTAGGGCCTATAATCCGTAATCATGTAATAAATCATGGTGAATTTTAAGCACCACCCAATTTGATAATGGAGCATAGAAATGGCAAGGACCATTCAGCTAATAGAAGAAAAATAAACAGAAAAAATTACAAGCAATCATTCCAAAACAGGAACATTAGTATCTAGACGGTTCACCACTACAGCTGCTTTCGCAGTGACAACTTAACTTATAAAAAGGAAGATAAAATATTGCCTTACATAAAGATAAAATATTGCCTTACATAAAGATCTTGACTAAGCTGAGCACCAACTTGCAAGATATTACCATTTTGGAAACCCTCTCAAATCTTCTTAAAGAAACATCAGAAGAAGCAAATTCAAAAGTGGTCTTCTTTTTCTTCTAGAATTTACCTAGGTGAGATTGTTTTGAATTACCTCCACTGTATATTTCAGCCCAAACTTCCTATATTATCACAGATAATAATAAATAAAAAAAAAGTAGCCTTTCTCTTACCAGTTTTGGTAGTCACTAATGACATGTGATTATCCAGCCGAAGGACTACAATCATAGTCCAACTTATCTTGTGGGCTCTACTCTTGATATATATGAGGGCCCTCACCTTATCTCTCATAATAAGGTGAGAGTGTCTCTCACAAGAGCACCTTTATATATATATATATATATATATATGTATGAGAGATGCTCCTATAAGAGATATCTCTTACCTTAAATGAGAGATTGGATGTGGGCCCTCACATCCATATCCAATGTCGATAATTTAAATGTGAGGGCCCCCACCCCTATATCTCATATAAGGTGAGAGATATCCCTTATATATATATATATGAGGGCCGTAGGTGCTCTTGTGAGAGGCACTCTCACATTTCTATGGGAGATAAGTTGGGGCCCCTCACATCCATATCTAATGTCAACAATTTAAATGTGAGGACCCCACCTTTATCTCTCATGGTAAAGTAAGAGTGTCTCTTACAAGAGCACCTTCCATATATATATATATATATATGGTGATATTCAGGTGGGAACTGTTCTTATATATTACGTGAGAACTTTTTTGTGGGGCCCAATTGTGGGCCCCATTTGGGGATGAGACCAGAGGCGATAGAAAGATCTATGTGAGACCACCCCCAAGCATCAAGTTTGACTCCAAACCCATGCCCCTAACCCCTTCATCTATGACCTACAAGTTTAATGGCTTCATATTCAAAAAAAGTATTTAACTCTCGATCCAGCACTTCAGTCCATTCGGATGTGTACCAATCCTTGGGATTAGTGATTATCAGGGGGTTTCCTATTAGTTGCGAGTTTTAGATGAGTTGCTGGTTGGGACTTGCAAAAAAGTTCTCATATAATAGATGAGAACTATTCTCACTTAAATACTTAAATATTTCCCGTATATATATATATATATATATATATATATTGCAAAGTTGATGCTAGGATACAGCTGCATTGCATAAATTTTATATTTGCTTACTTCGATTTGAAGATCATAATCATCTTAAGATGGGTCGCCAAAATAAACAAGTAGAACAATCTGTCCAACCTATCATTTTGCATACTCCTGATTCACTGCTTATATATCATCAAATAAAAATTGATATCTAGGGCATATCTTAAGAGTATCATATCACTTATATCCGGGAATACACCATGTATATGTGGCTTCAAGGGGCCCCACAACATTAGCTCGACTCTGCAGTGAGATGTGGGCTTATCAATTCTGTTCCTATTCCGAAACATAAAAATGTCAGAACCCATAGAAAGGCGACCACATCATGTAGTCCACTAAGATCAATGAAATACGCACATGTGTAGCCTAGTACTTTGTGAAGAGTTGGATTATTAAAAAAAAAAACTGCATACCTACACATCCATAACCAGCAGCATTTTCCTTTGGAAGAGGAGGCACTAGGGATGCCAATGGGGTGGGTTTGGTATGGGATGATTATACTCAAGTCTGCTCGGTCTCAAATTTATTTTATCCAAATTTGATCCGTTCTGTAGGATTGCAAATAAAACGATTCTAGGTCGGACCATGTTGGACCTGGACTTGGACCCGAACATAGACCTGTTTCTAAATAACGGCTACGAATCCGGTTTTGACTCTAAACCGGTTTTGTTTGTTTCAGACTTGGTTTTGATAGAAACCTGAATCTGGTTCCGGAACCGAGTCCACCTAAAGGACTGGATCTGGTTCCAAAATTGGTTATAACTTCTCCTCAATTTTTTCATATTTTTTTAAAATAATTATATCATTCAACTTATAACAGTGCATCTAAAAATGTAAATAAAAAAAAAAAGTTTATTTCAAGATACAGTTTGTAATATCGAAGACTCATATGCTTGATTCCAGGTTCACGGGTCGGGACCTATATGGACCCAGAGTCGAACAAGTTTATCAATTGGAACCTAAAATAGGTTCCAGACCCGATTTTTTTCGGGTTGGAACTTTCAGGTAATCAGAGGATCGGATACCCATTTTCAACCCTACCATTTCGTATCAGGTCAAAGGATGTGATACCAAACCCGCCCCATTTGATTGTGTTAGGTCAAGTTTAAAGCTTAAGACTTTTAAGATAAATAAAAATGCATGGGAATGAGTAAATTAAAGACTAAACACCCCAATTTCTCTTTCTAGATGCAAGTTAAGGCCCAAAACCACTTATACGATATGAGTTTTTCCTATCGCTTTAGTAATAAGTATATATGTATTTATATTCGGAGCGGGGTGGGTTGGGACAACAAAACCCAAACCCGCCCCCACACTAAGAAAAACACTACCAAACCCGGCCCTAACAGTTGCGGGCCGGGGTGAATCCCCATTTACACCCGACCCATTGCCATCCCTAGGAGGGCGGGATGGTTTCTTTGAAGGGGTGGTGTTGTCCAATGTCAAATAAATAAAAATTAATGAATTTTCATAACAATATTAGTGGGCTTTCCAAAATTTTGGGCCACCAGTCATTATTTGCACGTTGCAACACCATATTTTGGTTTGAGAATTTAAAATAAAAACAGTAATTAGATCACATATGTCTTGTTTTCTTAATAATATCAAAGTTTTCATTAATGAAGCCCTCATAACATAGATCTAAATTGTAAATTGAACCCACCTTCCATGAATTGTTATCTGCACCAAATTTTGGGTCAATTGGGATTAAATTGGCCACTGGATTGGACACATGTGAAATATATGCTTAATTTGTGTTTGTCTAATGCAACAGAAAATATAATTCCATTAAATTGAAATTTTAAATTATTATTGTGGAGAAATTTGTTCATTCAATGGAGACCAGATTGTCAAAAGATAGCCCCCCTTGTACGTAAAAAATGATTTATTAAGAAGTCATTCTTAACTAGTGCTTTAATCTTTCTGTTTTTTTTTTTTTTCCTTTCTATTGGCTGATATCCCTTTCTTTTGAGAAGAGCCTAATCTTGCTACAACTAGACATGGTAGGATTACAATGGAACAGTTCATGAAGGGCATCTTAAAGATGCCTTCATAGCTTAATTATTGAGAACAACTCATCTAATGTTGTTTCTTGGGATGTAGTCATAAAAAGATTGCCCTTGGAAATTCTTCTACGATCAAAGCACTTTCTTCATCTATTCAAGTTAGTTTTCAGTATATGCGTAGGGAAGTAAATGGTTTCACTGACACTTTAGCAGAGCAAGGGGTAATGGGGTATAAATGATTAGTAATTTATGTGCTAAAGTTGGGCAGTGTGAGTAGTCTTTCCGTATAAGCATTGTGTTGTTTTTGTTTTGCCTTGGTATACTCCTTTTATACCTTCCTTTGTTTGTGTCCTTGGTTGTAGGCTGAATTTCCATGTTTTTCCCCATTTAATAAATTTTAATTTGTTAACAATAAAAAAAAAGGGTGGACCCCACACTATAGGTTTAATATGATCTGGACCACACCATGCAGTCAATATGTTTTAAAGTCCCTATTATACTTATGTGAATTCTATTTTAAATTTCTATTTAGATCCAAATCCACCCATCATGGGTTTCCTTTCTAGCAAGTCTTCCAAGGCTACTGTTTTCATCAGGTGCATGTGAAGTGGTGTACCTAAGTTGAGAAGCATGTCTCTTACAGAGAAGCATAAACCTTTGGGATGAATGGTGTATATATATAATGCTCATGAGAGTGGATGGGAATGCTTGGGCTGCCCTACACGAGCATGGGAATGCTTGGGCTACCCTACTTAACAACATGTTTAGTTGCATGGTCTTCCACATGACCCATTTCATCCTACACATAAATGTTTGCAAAAAGCAACCCAACAGCATCTTAAGTCCTTAGTATAGTAGTACATATACACCATATCTTATCATTATTGTATTGGAAAGGCCCGAACCCCACACACCCTTTTATATTGGAAATTGGTGCATGCCTCTAGAAATAAGAACAGTGAAATATGCTGGTGCTGGGTCGTCTTCTTCTAGAAAAAGCATTTAGTTATCACCAGTAAGGAATAGACCCCAAGTGTATGCATACAAACAGTCTTTTTCTATATATAAGTGCGACTGTGATGTACCTATATATTGAGCCAAGCAAGTCCACCTCTACTCGGTAGCAGATTTCCTCTCAAGCTCACAACCCCATCGCCTGCCCTCATCCATTCAACCATAGCCCAATCAGCTGCTGGACCTCCAATCCAAGCCGCAGCTAGCTACTTCATTCATGAGGTCCTTATAATTGTGAACTCTATATTTTTTTTCTTTGTAAAATACTCACACACTACCAAAGTCCCTCAGCATCAGCAATACAAGATTAATTCCCGATCGTATCGGTAGAGGTGAGGTGCCTCGCCGCTTAGCTATTAATAAATTGGAAATTAAGATCTTTACTTCAGTAATTATAAGCCTGTTTAGAATCTTTTTTTAGAAACATTTTGTGTTTGCCAACTGTCATGAGAAAGTCCTTTAAGCTGAATTCAAAATTCATATCCATTTGGAGTTTACTCAATGTTAAAATTGATCACTTGTAAAACATGAGATTTTACTTCCATTGTTTTGTATTTTAATTTTCTGCTGGCGGGACCTAATTAGTTTGGAGTGAAATTTGGCCCACAGTTAATATAAGGAAGATCAGTTATTTTGAGTGCTTTGATTTTAAAAGTGGGCTCCACTGATGGATTTGTGGTTAATCAAACTCTAGCTCTGAATTAGACAAATCAGAAAGGTGAATTAAAGGGACCTAGCCCATTAAATTTCCAAATCAAGTTAAGTTTCCAGTCAAAAACTCCTCAACTTGAATGCAATTTGGTCAAAATTGCAAATTAGGAAACTAAAGTCCAACCTTCAAGACAGCCTGTGTAGTAGTATCACTTACCCATCCCAACCATTCCAACTCAACCAAAACTGCCCCTCTTCTTGTTGAAGATTACTTTTCATCAGTATATAATAATAAGAAATTCGACATAAGATAAAAAATATATATATATATATATATATTAGTTCTTGGAAGCTTAAGGGGTCAAAAAAAAAAAAAAAAAGAAGAAGTGAGACCACTACATTCTGTGCCATGTGATGACTTCAAGGGATAGAAAACCCTTAGCCAATATGATCAATTTGCTGTGCACTTTCAACAAGCATATAATACATGGAAAGCTACAGAAACAAATAAAAAAGATATGGCTTCTAGAATAGAGCGCTGGTGTATGTGCACTGCACAGTGGGGCAGACACAGTAGATGGCACAGTACGAGAGCCGCACTAGTTTCAAGTGTGAAACCACAATTTCTTAGTGCAGTGCCTTTCCAGACCTATCTTTTGTATGAAAAGTCACCCAAACACTTCAGAAAAAAGAGTTCTTTAACCTGTCCAAAATAACTCCAAAGTCCAACCTGTCCAAAATAACTCCAAAGTCCAAACAACAGGGAGGCATTCCAAAGCTTCTAAAACTTCACTGAGATATAGAACTAAAAGCCTTAACTTTTAGATTCAAGTTGTGTGTGAAAAAAGAGAGATTATTGAGGAGTGGGCCCCACTCGAGTAGGAACATTGAAAAGTATTTTGCGGCCTCTACTAACACCTCTAAGTTTTGGTAAGAATGATTAGTTAAGAAAATTTAATATGGTATTAGAGGCCAAAGACCAGTTCGTGAGTTCGAGTCCCAAGAGGATTGACTCGGCGCAAAAAAAATATGTATTTCACCAAAAGTGCGCTGACCATAAACAAAATCTAATAGATATGAAGGACCATGTATAGCTCATCCAGGGCCTATTTGGATAAATGAGGAGTGGAGTAAAATGAAGTGGATTTCATATGTAGAGTGGAGTGAAGAGAAATAGGTTAAAGTTAAAGTAGAGTACTTCACTTCACTCTATTTGGATGCTTATTTTGAAGTTAAGGTTTGGAATATAATTCACTTTTACTAAAGGAAATTAAAGTCTTTAGAGTTGAAGTGAAATGGAGTACATGTGGCTCATAACATTACTTCATCTATCGGGTCAGACTCATCAAAATGGGGTAGAGTTGAAATTTTGGACTGTTATAGCCTATTTAACTTCACTCTACTCTATTTTTTGCCTATCCAAATAGGCCCCCAAGGTCCCTGAAAGTTGTTGTAAGTATTTCCCTTCTTATTTGTTTTCTCATTCCAATCGAAGAATTGTAAAAGAGATATTAAATAAAGATCTTTGGTGTGGATAGGAAGTCCAGTTTTAACCTGGAGGTCCTACCTTTGAATCCCTTAAGGCCTTACCCGATACATAGGGCTAGCGGATGGTTCTATGTATTCGTAGGTTTACCAATGATCAACTAAAAACGGGTCGGCAGGTTCCCATCTAACCAAAAAAAAAAACCCTTAAAGTCTAATGCCAATAATATCTATAATAAACAAATTTAATCAATTTCCTCTTTAAACATTCTTCTATTGTGATTTGTTTTGCTTGTTGATTTTCTGGGAACAATCACCACAAGTTTGTATTATATAGAAGAGTAAAATAATCACAATGAAACCTCACATGAAAAGAGTTAGAAGGAAAAAATACTTTCTATTGAGTAAAGAGAAGAAGACGTGCAAAAACATACTTATAAAAGAGAAGGGAGGAGAACCCTCATTCTAAGTCTCCTTGTCACACTTAAGAAAATTGCAATAATTTGTCTCCATGAAAAATAACAACCATTTCACTTTGCTTAAATATCTATATTTGTTAATAAATTTATACTTAATTATATATATATATATATGTATATATGTAGGATCTTTCACCCTATTGAACTACCACTTATCCCAAAACCTATTTGTGATGGGAGATGGCACAATAATGATGTTATGATGAGGGCGAGGGTTCGACCACAATTATGACCACTCAGGAGTGAGGGTGGACGTTGACCTCAACAATATATATAGAGGATTATCTCCTTTGAACGTACAACATATGTGCTTATATGGTCCAGCTCGTGGGACCACTTGGATGCTTTCCTAGGATGGATGGAAAGGGCTTTCTACCGACGAGGGTCATGCAAAAAATTACACCCATCATATCATCATAGACTTTAATTTAATAGTCTTACAGTTTAATGATTTTTTAACCATAGATATTTTTTGAATTAATCATATGGTAAGTAAAGATTTGGTGAGCATAAAACTAGACAATGTACCAAATTATGAGGGAATAAGAGTGTGAAAAGAGTTGCACTAATCAAAAGTGAGCCAAAATAATCCCTAAGAGCTAGATCAACGAGTGCAAGTAAAATCCACTCATGTATATTTAAAGAGTTCTAATCTGAAAATGACTTCTACATTTTGATGGAACCCTCTTTGCTATGATTCCCTAGGGCCTGTTTGGATAAATGAGGAGTAGAGTGAAATGAAGTGGATTTCACATGTGGAGTGGAGTGAATAGAAGTAGGTTGAAGTTAAAGTAGTGTACTTCACTTAACTCCATTTGAATGCTTATTTTGAAGATAAGGTTTGGAGTAGAATCCACTTTTACTCAAAGAAATGGAAATATTTAGAGTTGAAATGAAATGAAGTTAATGTAGCTCACAACATTACTTCATCTATTGGGCCAGACTCATCCAAACGGGGTAGAGTTGAAATTTTAGACTGTTATGGCCCATTTAACTTCACTCTACTCTATTTTTTGCCTATCCAAACAGGCCCCTAAGGATTTATTATACATAAAACAAATGGTTGTGATGAAAAAAATTCCTACGCAACACTTTACCATTGAAGAGGCTAAAATTAAAGAAATAATTAAAGATAAGGATCCACATAGTGACATAGAATAATCTCTCATTTGGTAGGAAATGGTTATCCAGCCATTCAAGGATGGAACTTAGGGGTTGGGGGTGGTTGGGGGCATTGTTTTATTAATGATCTGCCATTACAGCTATCACCTAAATAAAATCGAATCCAAGAAAATTCGTGTCCGGCTAAAGTTCACCATTTTAATAAATCTCTGAGGTAATCTACATCTGACCTCTTTTCTTTTATTGAATGGAGAGTAAAGATCACTCCCAATCTATTATAACTTTTTAACTTCCGCAAATCGTGGAGAAGGGCTCTTCACCCGAGTGGTAAGGAGTGGCACTTCTCACTTGATAATTCAGGGTTTGAACCTCTTCCCACGTGCAGACTTCCCTCCCCACTTGTGCTACTTCTGTGGGCCTTTTTTCCTCATGTGCGAGCTTTTTTCCCACTTGAGTGGTTGTCTTTTCTTATATGTGCAGGTTTTCAATTGGGTCTCAGCCCCCTTGGTTGGATTACCTAAAAAACATATGTGTTAGAAAAATTACGGATCTTCTCACCTTTGAGGTGGGACCCACTGGGGACCGCAAACTGAAAACCCCACATGTACGAAATTTCTTACATTGCTAGATTGTAAATTTACGGGAGTAGGGCCTCCTATAAATTAACATTTGATTCCTACCTTGAGCAAAACATTCTAGACGATAAGCTCACATGATTGATTGATTTTATTCATAGGTTTCAGCACAAGATATGATGCCATTTCCCCGATCGAAATTATATCACATGTTTGTGTATCCAAAGAGTTGCGGGTTTTGAGCTGTAAAGTTGCCGCATTACATGGATTTGTCGCTTTGGGTAAGACTTAGAACGAGAGGGTTTATTTATGTTTATGTAGTGGGTTTGGGGATTATTATATGCATGGTTAACGTGTAAACATTTTTTAATACCATGCTAATATGGTTAGGTTGGTTATGGAGTATCCTTTGCCTTAAAGTTGTACTCATGGAGAAAGAAAGGCGGGTTATTCTCTCTCCTCTTATAAGCAAGTTAGCATCTAGAGTTTATATTCACAATCTCAATTGTTTCAAGAAACATTTGGACTCTCATCGAATATATGTGGGCCTCTGAATAAATAAATATTTTTACCATCTTACCTTATATGAGACCCACTACATCTAACACATCCACCTAACTATTCATATATGTGAAATCCACTAAAAATTGGCAAGCTCCAAACTATACACCCATCTAGGTGAGAACCACGGAATACATATCCTACCATTACAAGGGATCCATTGATTTAATCATATCTATGGGGCTCACTAGATTGAATATTGACCCATATACTCTAGATGAATAACTTGCACATCTTACTTTTACCTAGGAGGGATCCACTATAAGGAACGCACTTACTTCTCTCAACCTTTGTTTCCTAAAGGTCCCAACATACAAACAAATCAGATGAAGGTAACAAGCTTTCTAGAGGTTTTAAACTCATGACTTTTAGTTCTACCTCTATACCATCCAATAGCACCAAATGATTAATATGTTAGTGAACAACACAAGAATTTATATCAACAGTCCCATATGCAGTTAAACTGGTTGAACCTAATGGGCATCATGTCCATCCACTATCATTTAAAGGTTCCACTATCATACAATATTCATATGATCCCTCAATTATCATGTTATTAAAGTTGAACCACATTAAGATTTGATTTGACTGTCAGCCTTTGGTGATTCAAAAGTCATTTCAGAAGTAGATTAGATACAGATTATATGTGAACATTTAACTAAATAATGTGACATTTAACTAAATATACTTTAAAAAGTTTAAACTTATGTGAATATTTAACTAATATGAAAGTAGTTTGAGCGGGAAGATCCCAAGCTGTTTTACAGATATTTGCTCACATATTGTTGAAGCATTATATATGGATTTTTTTTATATTAATTATGTTATAAAATGAATCTACATTTTGATGATTAAACAATGGAATTATCATTTACTCAATAAATCTGTTTATTATTAATTATTGTTTACTTTGAATATACTACGTGCATTGCTTGTTACTTAATTAGTTGTGAAAAATATCTGAACTGGCATTTACTCAACCAACATGAAGGAAATAACAAAATCAGAGAGGTGAACTTGGATCATTGCTATATATATATATATATATATAT
Organism: Camphora micrantha; assembly: GCA_003546025.1. Lineage (NCBI taxonomy): Eukaryota > Viridiplantae > Streptophyta > Magnoliopsida > Laurales > Lauraceae > Camphora > Camphora micrantha. Next base: position 34,431,886 of record QPKB01000009.1, on the reverse strand, counting down.
ATGGTCTTTATTGCAGAATTATTTTCTTTGAGAATGTAGGGACATTCTCATATTTGTAATTTTTCAATGATAGGAATAAGACATCTCACATTTCGACGGGTTTTAATCAAAAACAAAATTCTCAATGAGACCTTTCTAACACACTAATTTTCCGTGGTTGGTGCCACAAAAGGGTACGATTCTTCTCTCGTGAATGGGTTAGGGTGCAACATATCTCTTTAAAAAAAATTACTCATTTTTCAAAAAGTGTTATGTGTTTTTCTTCCACAGAATCACTCTTCTATCAGTAAGCTTATGTATACATAAATGCATCACAATCAATAGAGAGAAAACACAATGAAAATTTTTAAAATATTAATTAGAATAGGCAGCAACTAGCTTATCAAAAAATAATAGCCACTAAATTCTATATCATTGTCAAAAAAAAAAAAAAAAAAACCACAATACCCCATAAGCTTTGAAAATCTCGAGGTGGTATAATGATTGTCAGATATGATAGTGATTGAAGATGATTAGGCTTTGATTCAACAGTTGAGATTGAAGATGCCTCTTTCTAAATTTGTAAATCCATTTATATGAACTCTTTGTAAATTGCCTATTCCTAAAGCAATTTTACTTTTTGTAAGCCCTTATTATTATAAATATTAATCTCCACTTTAAGTAGTCTTTCTTCCTCTTCATATAAAACAAGAGTTTTTAGGAGTCACAGTAAGAGAAAGTACACTTCGCACGCAGTTTAGCCTCTCCCGTGAAACATGTGATATTCGATTCTTTGAACTGCCCTGCCGTAGCATGGAACCATGTGGATGGTTGGGATTTGATGCTACTTGCGTGGAGTCACAGCAACCGTTGAAACTGACTGTTCTTCATATGCAGATAAAGTAGATGACGTATTCATGAAAGTGATTGAGGCCTCTCTTTCTTTCGTCGCCTTCCTCTCATTACAGTTGTTGGGCTCTATCTGTCTTCTTCTGCTCCTCTCTCTCTCTCTCTGTCTCTCTCTCTCTCATTTGTTTATTCCATTTCCCATTCTTCACTTTACATGCGTCAGTCGGATATTTTGAAGAGGAATCCAAAAAACCTATGGCCATCTCTTACCAAATGTTTCACTTCAGCTCAAGGAAGAAAAGGTGATATGACCATGAACAGCTGTTTAATCCTGTGTGGAACACATTGGAGAGAATGGAGTCATGGGAGTGGGGGTTCAACAACCTGATAAGTGCCAAAGTCTAGCTAGACCTTCATTGGTCAAAAGTGAGATTTGGAATGCCACCTGTTTTTTGGGGTTATATTAGAGTCATGTATGAACTTGATTTGAAAACCCACTAGTAATTTTAGTTTGGGACACAGGTACTATGATAGTACTAATAATTACAACATATATAAGGTACTTTTCACAACAGTTTTGTGATATGTAACTCTGCTTGCTCATTCTAGCCAAAAATAATTAACTACGTTGGGGCATTTGCAAATTAAGATCTTTCATAAAATATAATTGAACAATTAAAAATAAAAATTAATTTTTTAAATAAGTAGTGATAAACCATGAAGATAAAACATTATCAATCAACTATCCCTTGCCTACATATACCTTTATAGTATTTTAAATGACAATAAATAAATCTTATGGGAATAATATCTGCAAATACGGGTTATATATAATTATATCAACCGCTTTTTTAATTCTTGCTTTTCCTCTTAGACCCTAGACACCATGCACCACTCACCCAATCCTCCTAAAGCCCTCCAAAGAAAGAAACATAAAAAGGATTGAAAAATGTTAGTGTGTTTGGAATCTATGGGAGTGAGGAAAGAGTCTGCTTCCATTTTGGGAATCTTAGAGATCTCACCAAATGACATATGGAAAGTAATTTTACTTTCTTTTATTAAACCTTTCAAGCGCATTTCAGATTATCTTTTTCAATTTCAGGTGGGTATGCATCTTTATATACTTAAAGTAGGGACATGACATAAGAAAGCTAAACAACTAAATTATATTATAAAGATAAAATTAATTAAAGATGAAAACGACCACTTAAGTCTCTATCCCAGGTTTCTTTCTCTTCTCTTCTCTATGTGTTGATCCACTCAGCATAGATAGGCTATTGCTGGGGAGGGTGGCATCTTGACTTTTTTTTCACCTATTGATTACTAGGTGTCAATTTTTTCATAATATGGGCCCTCATTTTTATTTTAATGAAGCAAAGTCATCTGTGATCAATCTAATCGCTTGACATGTATGGTACTCACTTTGAGTTCTCATGGCTCTTTTATTAACATTGAGTTTATTTTGACATTATTAAGTTGGTCATTAATAATGCTCCATGCACGGTAGTTTTAACAAAATAATGCTTTTAAACAAATATTGAATGCTTATAATTTAATGATAATTTATCCAAACAATTGCTAAAAGGCTGGTAAACTCATAAAAAAGCATGGTTCAGCCTGCCTAGACCCGTGCCAGGCTTGGGTTTGATACAGGTCTATGTTTCTAAAGTTGGGCTACGCCTGGATATGCCTTAGCTCAGCCCGGCCAATAACATCCCTATTTTTATATTAATGGATTAAGCGTAAAGCTGTAATTTTCATAAAAAAAAACAAGCGTAACTTCTTTTTTTGTTAGAAAGGACAAACCTAACTATGGTTGCACATTCTCCCTTCCTATTAATTCGAGGACATTGATAGAAGGTATTAAAATGAAACGGCAGAAATGGACTAAATATTGAAACCACAGGGGCCTACTTTTAAATTTCAAAAAATCCTTAGAGTGGCATATAAAAAAAAATCTTATAATAATTCTATGGCAGCCACCTATTCAATCAAAGTTTGATCTCAAGTTAATAAACATAATTTTCACGTACTGAAAGGCTAAATATACACTAAAAATAATAGAGAATATACGTTTCCTGTAGATTGTAATTTAGTTTGAGGACCAAAATGAAGTTTCCTAACTATTAGCTTAGCTAGCCAGAGGCATCGAAGTACTCAGATGGGAAGCATAATTGCTAAGCTCAAGTGCAGAATGCACATGGAACATGGAGTTATTGTAGCACTTAGTTCAGTTGACTTATGACCACGGTTTGCATCCGAAAATTATAGATTTGAAACTTTAATACCACATTGGGGCTACAGGGGAGTTTACCTGGCTTCCTTCTGGGCCAGGAGGAATTAATCCAGCCCAAAGGCTAGGGTTGGAAACCCTCTTATAGCAAAAAAAAATAATAATAATAATAATAAGTAGATTGTTAGCTTAGGAGGAGAAATTAGGATTAAAAGAACTGTTTATAAGTCGTTAGCTAAGCTAAAGAGGAAATGAGTAAATAGGGAAGCTTAGAAGGATAGATTAGGATTGCGGAAAAAATGTTTATAAGTTGTCAATTGAGCTAATCATGAACATCCTCCACAATGAAAGACAATTGGTAGTAAAAAAAATCCATATAAAACAAGGCAAGAATATGTGAAAAGTGGCAAATGATTGGGTGACTTGCTTGGATCGTTAAATCTCAATTAGTAGAAACTCCAATGACAAAGCAATCCAAAAGTGGCTAATATTGTGTTTTCTTTGGATCTAATCCATCTTTGGATCTAATCCTGTTTCCTACAGTGCCAAAAAGCAATTGACCGGGGCCTTCTCCTCTGCTTATATCAGAGTACAACTCTTCTGCACATATTGGTACTTCGGAGTTATCTTGATCCACACTCTATTCAAAGATGACTTTTTTGTTTTGCAAACCACCAGAATCATCTAATGTATTAACATTAATGCAATCTTATGGGCTGGCAAATGCTGTTTTTCATGCACGTACAGAAAAACACATGGAGATTGACTAATAGATAATGTGAAACAGATACTTCTCTTTTAAAGTTAGATATGTTGCCTCTCAAGATCACTTGACCAATGTATTTACCGAGGGCATCGTAACAGCTTATCCTTCATGTAAAGGGATGTTAGGCAAGGGTCCAGGGTCATATAATGCAACGTCAACCTCTTCACTGACAATTAATTATAAACTGTACAACTGAAAGTTAAGAATTATAAATGATTTTATTGCACATGATCCCAAGTTCTTTGAGACAATCACCAACAACCATTCTGATTACAATATTTCTCTGGCAACCACCAAATCTCCATAAGCACGATTCTCAAGATAATTAAATACAATCTTAAATCATCATATATCAAATATGCCAAAATACCCACCAACAGAGGTGGAGAGAGAGAGAGAGAGAGAGAGAGAGAGAGAGAGAGAGAGTGTAGAACATGCTACCTGTTTTTAATTTTATACTTGGGTTTGAAGAGCGAGCCAAGTTAGCTACGTTTCATGCCTGGTTAGTTAAAATGGGGAATTATCCTCTAATGGTGAGGAGGATGGATTCTGATTTATCAAAACACATTGCCTTTTGAGAAGATATATCTGGAAGATCATGCCTCTGGGAATCAAGTTCAACCATCCACACCATATTTGAATCAGAGCAGGAACAAAGAAAATTTTGGCAAATGAGTTAGTTAGTGGCCAGGATCTTTTAAATCTCAATGATCCTTTTCAAGCCCATGAAAGCAAAGGTGTGTGACCCATTGAAATTTTTTTTTTTTTTTTTTTGGTCAGAATAAATAAAGTGATGACAGATGAAATCAAGTGTCATGCTTGAACAAGAGGGAATGGATCAAATGCTCAGGACCGTACGTTGTACCTTAAAATTCCTCCACTAAATTTTGCAGCAGATTCAGCAAACACGGGACTGCTGGCTGACCCACTGGTGCATCCAGCAGATCAACGTGGGTGCCTGAAACGGTCCTTTCTTGTGGTCCGCACACCTGATGTCATCCATGCATCGTTTGATGACCCTACCAACACTTGCTCTTTACCAAACAAGAGGGGAAGAAATGTAAATTTTACTTCTCTCTCTTTATTTTTTTAATGGGCTTGTTTGTATCACACCGTGGTATTTTCTATTTAGTGGATATGAAAATCTGATGGGAGTTGGTCGGATTAGATTTTTCACGCTAATGAGGAAAGCCAATGTAAAAATTGTCATTTTCTATGCATACTTTATACTTGCACTGCATTAACCAAGAGTAAATAGCTAGTATGGTGCATAAATTGTAAAAAAAACTAGAGCAAACCATAAAATGACTTCGAGTCACTTGAGAAGGGGTGTGTGTGTGTGTGTGTGTGTGTGTGTGTGTGGGTGTGTGGGGGGGGGGGTGTTTTAAAATCTGAATAGTTTGTGATGGGCTTACGATTCACATTATAAAAAAGATATGTAACTTAGAAGTTACAATATCAAAGTCTAGAGTGGAAAATGGGTATTTGATTATCTGAGCATCCAAGGCCTTCGGCTCTGAATATAGCATGTATGATCTAGGAGAAACACAAATCCGAATTTGGGTCCTTGGCTATAACTTTATAGTGATGTACCATTTAATATCCCTACGTGTTTTTGAAAAATTCATTTTATAACTCTTTTATCCAATTATACTAATGCACTCTACATCTTATTTCCAATTCAAATTCAAATCCGATTACATTTTTTGAACTTGATGTCGTATGTTATTCAGTTCAGCTGCGATCTATACAGGTACCGTCAACCCTGTGAATAAGGATGTAAATAGGTCCCCGATTCTCCGATTACTCGAAGATTCCGACTCGTTAAAAACCAAATATGGGTTCTTATTTGGGCCCCGATAAGTAAATGGATTTAGGTCCGGTTCCACCTTGGTTCAGACCCGTGGACCTGACACTCGACATATTATCTTAATTTTCGAAAATCTCTCTTAAAAATCATATTGTTTTAATATCATTCTCTACTTAAAATCGGACCCAGATTCAGACTCGTCTCATTTTTTATTCTGATTCAGGCGCTCAAAAATAAATTCCAAATCATACCTGGATTGGAACCGACCCATTCACAACCCTACACGTGGAGAAAGAGTAAAAAAGATAGATTGGCAGGGCGGGGGCATTGGCATTTTGGAAATAAAAGGATGAAGAGGGGGTTCGTTATGAGCGGTGACTTGGGCGTCGTGTGGTGGGGGTAGCAAACTTGCAATTTGCAAACCCCAAGACCAAGTTAAGGACAACTGGAATCTAAGGTGGGCCCACAGCCCGCAATACAAAAAAAGAGAGTGAGAAAAAAAAAATGCCAGCTCATAGGGAAGCGAGAGAGAGAGAGATAGTGGGACCCACCAGAACAGTAAACAGTGAGTGAGGTGTGGCCCATCCTAGAGAGAGGTTGAGCTTTCAAGGGGCCTAGGGCCTTAGACAAGGTCAGTGGGAGCCACGTGGCTGACAGGTTGGTGGGTAGTGGGCCCACCTACCTGTCACCATCCAGAAAACCATAAACTAGACCAAGTGCCCCTTGGACGGACCCAATCGCTCATCGCTTCGTCATATTCGGAAACTCGTTCCTCTCTTTCTCTCTCTCTCTCTCCTCTTTTTAGCAATTATTTTAAAATAAGACATTAAGTTTTTACCTAATTTTAAATAAGGACATAAGTTTCAAAGCTCCAAAATTTAAAAAAAAAATATTTAAATTACACTTCACTGAAATAAAACCCTCGATTCAATTCCTCCAACTTCTTATCCATTTTCTCTCACCAGCTATTATTACGGTAATTAACAAAAACCATTATTCTCATGGCGATCGGCTATATATATAGTAATTGTAAAAAAAATCTCCTATAATGATAAATGAAGGAATATTTTTAAAAAATTAGAAAAGATATTATAAAAAAAACATTACATAACTCAAACTATAGATCTGAATTTGAAAAGTTTTGAGATTCAAATCCATTTTTGAAATTAAGGTCTAATTTAAAAATTTTCCTTGTTTCTTCCCCATCACCACCCCTGCGGCCCCTGCCCTGCCGGAGGGAGGAGGAGGAAGAAGAAGAAGATGATGAAAGAGAGACGTTTTTTTTTAGAGAGAGAAAGAGAGAGAGGAGAGAGAAGTGACTATGTGAAGGGAAGGGAAGGGAAGGGAAGGGAAGTGACGGAAAAAGCTGCAATAGCAGACCTCATTTGTCAGTGGGGTCCATGTCCTCGTCACAGGGCTTGACTTGAAAGGATACGGCGCCACGCGTTGATCGATGACTGGAATCACGTGTAAGGGGGCGCAAATCCCAAGGGGAGAGTGGGGCCCAGGGCTTCATTTTCCATTCCTGCCTTTTTCCTTTGTTGCTGATTGAGACGTGGGTGTCTCTCTCTCTCTCTCTTTCTCTCTCTAGCCCATAGATCTCTTTCTTTCTTTCTCCCTCTCTCTAGCCCGTAGTTCTCTTTCTTACTCTCTCTCTCTTTGGGGTCTCTCCCGCTCTCGGCTTGGGCTTGGAGCGGAGCCGGAGACGGAGCCAAAGCGAAAGCCAGCGATCTATTGCCGTTTCGCGAGTTGTTACTCGTTTCTTGTAGGCGATGAATTGAATATTTATATATACAAATAATTTTATGAAATTCTTTCACATAATGTAAACAAAGTAACAAACCCTTGGGCACTTTCATGGCCGATTGGTTGCATTCAAAATTTTTTTTTTTTTTATGTCGAGCATGCGTTGTTTTGCCTGGTTGTTAATTGAGATTCAAAGAGTTGGCACATGGAAAGTTTTTAAATTCTTTGCTACGTAGAATTTCTAAATCATCTTTTGTATTTCAATATTAGAAATTTCACCGAAAAGCAAAAGAGTTAGAATCCTAAGAAATTCAAAAGGCATTTGAGATTTTTTTTTTTTTTTTGGTGGAAGGAATTTTGGGATTCTGATGAAGAAATATGGGATTTACAAATGTCGGGGAAAAAGTCATCACATCATATTTATAAATTCACAAGATACTCTGGTCATTAGGAATTCTAGTAAAAAGATAAGTCCTATGTGAAATTCTAAGTTTGTGTTTGATTCATTAAGATTCACGAAGCTAACGATCGAAATGTCACTTATGTCACGCAAAACTTCTACAAATTTAAGGAATTCACATATGGAGAATTTATAATTCTCCAAAAGATATCATCTGATTGGAATTTATAAATTTCTTTTTTGAGTAGAGGATTTGCATTAGCCAAGGAAGCTGGGATTCGGAGAATTCCAAAAGCTATTTGAGACTTTTCAAGTGACTAAGATTTGGAATTTTAATGTAGAAACATAATATTTTTAAATGCTAGAAGGATAAGCTATCACATCATACTTATGAATTTCCAACCTCATAAATTCATGTCAAATTTTATGTAAAAGAAACAAAATCCAAAAGATCATAATTGGATTCTTCAAATGCTTTGAACAAGAATTCCTCAAATGCTTGCAATCAAATAGGCTGCTAGCAAGTACAGTCAAGTGTGTCAATTATTTTGAAATGGAATGACTACAATTGACATACTCTAATATTTTATTTTCCATTCTAATATTTTATTAATTTATATTTTCTTATTAATTTGTGAAATAATATTGTAATTATATTTGAGTGACAAAAATATCAGTATTTTTTTTTTAAATGAAGAGATAAAAACATGATATCACCACAATAAAATTGAAACAAAACATTAAAAGTTATATAGAAATAAAAGTTTAGTCACAGGGCTTCAAGGTTCTTGGGCTTTCTTTGGAATCGGGCATTTAGCGGGTTAGCTCTAGCATCCTATACATTTCATTGAGTGGGCTTGAACCTGGGTTCTAGGGTCCATGCTAGACTCGAAATAGGACTTGAATTCTTCAATCTTTATTGGGCCCATACTCAAGCGCAGATAGGTAGAGCCCGATGTCAACCCTAGAAATAACAGTACAGAAACTGATGCCTACTCCATAAAATGGTAGAGCTGTTCATGGGTCGAACCGCCAAACTGAATCTTGTCTTGCTGAGCCCAAGCCCATTACAAGTTGGGCCTTGCATTCAGACCACATCCTGCCCATAGGTTGTAAAGGCTAGGCCAGGTATGATCCATTTTCAAAATAGATACATGCCTCTATTTTGATTGGGCCTTAGAACATTAAAGGTCAAAATTAAGGATGTCAAAGGACCACCTCCCCTGGTTACCCAGTTAGCTGAAGTAACCACCTGAGAAATGGACCCTTATTAGACCTGATTTGATAATCAGACCCGTTTACCTTGCATATATAGTTGTAAAAGCTAATAAAAGTGGGTGAACTAATTAACCAAATAGACTCAAATGTATTGAAATCAATCTCAATCACCAAGCAAAGTAGACCAGTGGCCTAGTGAAGCACACAACACCTGATGCAGTCTAAAGATTGCAACCTCAGGGAATAGCACCCTAAAGATGACTTAGATAGTTTTTATTAACAACAATTAACAACAATCAGATTAATTAAAGAAAACGTCGTACCCCCTAGCTAAAGAATAAACAGATTAATTATAAGTGATGGTCATTTACTCTTTCAGTTTGGACAAAAGATTGAATAGATTATTCTTGGTTTTTGCAAAAAAGACATCACAAAAAAAGGGTTCTTGGAGAGGAGGAGACAAAAACATAGGGATACTTATAGAATCCAATGGATTCGCTTATGTTTGCACTATGTCACAAGTGATTTGACCCATTGGTTAACTTTTTTTATTTATTACATTGCTTACTTGTAAGGTAATCTAAGGGTATCTCATATTCTTATTCTAATACAATATATTTGGCTGTCTACTATAGTAATTTTTGCACTTCATTTTAGCAAATGGCATTTGATCAACAGTAAAAGTAATTTGAATTTTGGCCTTTTAAGTTTTGATGTCTATTTGATTCAACAGTAAAAGTAATTTTAAGATGTTTGTACCATCTGTTCGATTTACTGCAAAACTATCCATTTAAATGGAACCTAAAGCAAATCATTAAAACCAACTTAGATTGAATTTCTAGCCAACAATGTCTGCTCCTCCTGTGAAAACAAGACATCAACAAGGACTAATAAATCTTTTGAGCTGATATAAAGACAATTTGAGAAGGAACTTTTGAAGGATTAACCGAAAAGCTTTAAACAATTAAAATCTTGTATGAATTTTCCTTTCTGCATGCAGAGAACTATGCTTTGCTTATTTTAGTGTGATCTTAACATTGAAAGGAATAATACCATGATATATAGTGGTGTTTTAGGTATTATTACCCACGGTTGTAGTTGAAACATCTAGAATTCTAGATACATCCTACGCACCCCAAGGAAATAAGGTGCAATCTTAAGTGCCCCAAATCTTCACAGACAAATCTCAGGGTGGACTAAAATGGTTTTGTTCTGGAATGAAAGCTTATTTATGTGATGTTCCTTTTCGTTTTCCTTCCTTTTTCCCACAGGACAAAAGCCACGCTAGGCAGAGAAGTTTCTTGATGGCCCCAGTCATCTTTTTGAGAAGATGACAGTTTTGAATCATCATATATATAAGCAGAACCATGTAAAGCTTCCAATGAGATAACTACTTAATTTAGACCCCACAATGAAGACCACATACATGCAATTGTGAAAATCCTATAACCCACCAGGAGGGAGGAGATTATGCTTCTGTAGGGGGTATAATAATATTCGTTCTTTAACCCAGAAAACAGATAGAGAACAATATGGTCATTGAAGGACTCAACAATATGGACATTGGTGGCCTATAGAGAGTATTGGTACAGTGGTAAACAGTATCAGATAAATTATCAGTGCTATATGTGATTTATAAGTATGATGATGAAGCTGGAGTTTGACAAGTTTTAAGTATTCAAACTGTTGGGATTTCCCATAGTAACCCATTCAGTATTTTCTATCCATTGGTGCAGCTTCAAGAGCGGCTTCCATAATGGGCTTACAGATAATGGGCTGGATTTAGCCCAGGGCCATTGCACAACCTGTTCAAGGATAGATAGTACCTTAAATCTTATCAACAATAAATCAATCAATATTTACCATAGAGATTTACCAAGGACTCATCTTAATAAATTAGAAGAGATTTACCCTGAATGTTGGTAAATCAAATGCTTTCTCTATAGTTCGTTCTTATCTTCAACTCTTAGATTAGTAGTAATTCTCCCTACCAGTATTATTAATTTCAAGACGTAGAGTTTTCTACCACAAGTGAACTACAAGTACAATATTGCTCCATGTGGCCCGCTTGGACTTATCCCCCTTGATCTGGTGCAGCACCTTCACACTCTAATCCCCCTTGATCGGGTGCCATGCACATTTCTATGCTCATCCAGCCTTTCCTCACCCTTGGACTGAATCTAAAAAATATCAACAATGAAAAGACCATTAAACTTAAGGCTGTTAAATCAAGGGCCATGATAATCTCATGCGGGTGATTTTTGCATGACCCTTAGATAAAGAGACCTTTCCGTGTATCCGGCCCCAAATGATAAAAATGCATCCAATTGGGCTCCACGAGTTGGACTGCTTGAGCTTAGTATGTGGTCCACTTGTGAAGAAGATTTTCCATTATTTAGAGTTCAATATTAGCCACCCTTTCAAAAAGAAACAAATCTCTTGACTCATTCAAATCCCAGTAGCTAAGATTTAGAATACAGTCAATCCTGTTTTGTAGCCTTCTAAAGATTAGTTGTTTCATGATGATTATGATAATGATGAAGAAATTTGCTCAATTCCATTATGTCGTCATTATAAATGAATGAACTCTGGTTTCCAATTACTCAATGAAATACATTATGCTCTCTTGCTTATGGTGTTGAATCTGTTATGTCGTGAAATCTAGACCTTTGAATTTGGTCATCTATCTATGTTTCTGGTTGGAGAATACCTGTTGTTCATTCTTCCGCCGCATAATAGTAAGGCACCTGTAAACCATACATCCACAGAAATTGCTGAGTCATGTAAATGGAATCATATCAGGAACTCTGCAAGGTGGCAAACTACCTCAAGGCAAAGTGGTCAGAATGAAGGTGCACTGCTGGCTTCAAAGAATGTGATCTTCATACAGCTAGTGTCACATTCAGAATACAGCCTCCCTGAAGTAGCTTTCCCAAACTCTTAAAATACTAAAGAACCCACCACTTTATCTCACAAAAGGAATAAAATCTTTCTCCTTTTTTTTTTCTAGAATGGTGGAATACATCAAATATTTCCCATTGCCATACACCTATATATACACAGCTTTCTCAGTTTAGCAAGGGATATTATCAGGTTCTCAAAACAGGAACTCTTTCGGCATATGACGCTGTCATGCATCTTTCTTATGATATGACCCTTCTGAGCATTCTTTGACACTCTTTTACAATAGGCACTTGTGTTGACAAAATGGCGTGTCCTCCAAAATGAAAACTTCCTGTACACTCTCATCTATAACTCAATTCTTCCAAGCCATATGTATCAGAGTACTCATCGATGGATTTCAGCTTTTCAAGGATCAGGTTTTCCTGCTTGGCAACTATGATGCAGTCAAGGATCCAAAAGTTGAAAAGAGGTCTTTAATTTGTCCTTTATATGTTAAGCTATATATTTATGAAAGCTTTTTTTTTTTGTTTCCTTTCTATTGGGAAGTAACTGTAAACTGTAGACTGGCCTCCATGTTCTTCAATCCCTAGACCTCTCCCATAATATGGGAATATGCCTTACCATTGCGCTGCACATTGGTTCAGCAAAAAACAAATTTAGTGAATGCTTTGCAGGATACATTCTTCATCTGGATTTTCAGCAAAATTGGAGTGTAGAGCATTCCCCACACTGTCCACTAAAGCGAATGTTGTCATTGATGCCTCAATGCATAAGATGGCAGCAATTGCATCTAGTCGAGTGACCTCATTTCTGAACATGAGTCTTGCATGTGCTATAATAGAAACAAATTCAGTTGCTAAAAGCAAGGGAACATTGAGAAAACAGTAACAAATAAAAGATTGGAGAGAGAAACATACCTTGGGCTAATCTAATTAAACTTTCAAGCATGCGAACAGTTGTCCTTGCTGCAAAATAAGCTAATGGCTCACAAACCTTTTCAAAAAACGAAAACAACTCAGAGAAACTGCCATGAGATAAACCTGCATTCTGCGTTGCTGATCTTCTTTGGAGTTGATAATAACTTGAAATAATTCTTTTCGCCTCCTTTGTCAAGACAGGTTTGAAATACCTTTTTACATAATGAATATACCTACAATAACCTACCTCAGAAACCACGTTCACATTTTTCAACTCAACTAAAATCACAACTATGCAATATCTTTAGCTCTAGAAAATTTACATGATTCACATTGCAGTTTCCACTAATAAAAAGAATCAAGAGGCCTAGAGTATGATTGTTTAAGTTTATAGGATAATAGATGAGCAGTAGACAACTAATAGATGAACAAGACATCTAAGTTTTGAACTATGTGCATGAGAAGAGAAACCATAGCTAGTGGGAGTTTGTGTATCCCACGAAGTATGGGTTAGGCCAATCTTTGAAAGAAATTCATATGCTTCACTTTATGTCCATTGTCTTCACATCATCATGAATGGTTAGGCTTCACAACCAAAAGATGATAGCTTCACACCACAAAAATTATGTTTCACATTCATTCAATGTTCCTGGAAAGTAAAATATCCCTCATTCAAACCCCTTTACGTATATAGTCACTCTATGACATCTCAAAATTAATCCCTTCTATTATTCTCCCTTTTACTATTCCTAATTGGCCTCCAACTGAACAAGCAAGAAAAGAAAAGAAAAGAAAAAAGCACTCTTAAATGTAAAACAAAACATTAAATAATAAATAAGCATAAAATTGTACAAACTGATTTTCTGAAATTCTTTGCTGAAAATATGAAGCCTCTGCATGAGATCCCCATGATTAAACTTTCAGTGAATAGTTTTGCATGATATTTTCATTTTTCTGAGTAATTTCATGTTTCTTCACTATGCTCCTGCAGAGCACCTATACAATGCTATTCTGTGCTTTCACTGCATTTAATATTTGGTTTTGTTCCTGTGTGCTATACCTCTTATTTAGTCTGTTAGAAGGCTTTATGTAATTCTCCATCCTAAGCAAACGTTTTATAGAATTGTGTATTCTCTATTGAGATAAACAACTTGTATTAACTTCATCCTTCAATTTTTAGTTCTAGTGTTTCTTCTAACATGGTATGAGAGCATTGTTTTTTATACTTCTGCAAGATGAAACATCTGTCCGAGCATCCTTCCTCCCTGGAAGCAGGCTATGGTTGAAGAAATTATGGCTATAGATGAGATTTAAACCTATGACCTATTTATATTCCTCTAAGCAAGTATGCTGTTGGCTATAAGTAGGTCTACAAGGTAGTGTAATAGGTCAGTAGAGTTTTAGAAAGCTCAATTGGTTACCAAAGGCTACAAGTAGGAATATGACATCTCTTATGATTGAGAACTTTCCTTCTGTTGCAAAAAAGGTTAGTGCCCATACTTCAATGATTGTGGCTTCACACCTCAGTGCATTCACATTAGATAGATGAGAATTTTGAACAGATAACTCCTAGAATAAATTCACATGACGCCACCTTGCCTACGTCGTTTCACTTGTGAAGTTAGTAACATTCTCCATGCTCTTTAGTTTTTAAAACAAGCATCATGGGCAGTTGATATGAAAGGTTGAAGGCTTTTGTTTCCATCAAGGCACTCTGCAGTCATGCTTTCTTTATTCTGAGCTTAAATAGGTTAATTTCTTTACGGAATATCACTCCACCACTAGGTTTCTACTGTTGAGTGACAATCCCTTGATGCTTTCCATCACTGTGCCATGAGTTTGAGTTTTGGTTGGTAGGTTTTGTTAAAGTAATTTTTCTACCCTGTACTACTGCATAACACCATACTGCACACATTACTATACTATGGTTGTATTGGATTTTAAGATTTCCTTTTGTACCCTTCGATGTGAGTATCTATGGATAACTTTTGTACAGAATCATGCATTCTTTGCTGAGGAACTTATGCAAGCATTTTCTGCTCTCACAGTGAAAGCTATATCTAGTAAAACTAGAAAATGCACTCTATATTTAATAATACATCCAGAATCTGCAAAATCAGCATTAGAAGGAAAAATAAAATAAAATAAAATAAAGGATGTCAATTGAGATGGTTTTGGTACATACATATAACTAGGGCTGTCAATCTGGCCCTCCTACAAGGGTACCCACTACCCGGCCTGGCTTGCAAAGTAAGTACTCCTTTGTTCTTAAAAAGCCCAAAGGGAGGGTCAGACAATTTTTGCAGGCCCACCAATTTGAGGGCCGGGATAGGACATACCACGTACAGCCCTGCCCTCTCATATTTATTAATATACTAATATTTATATATATATTATAGAATTACTAATGTAACCATTTTTCACACCTCTTACATGTGGTTATTGTTTTCTCATGTGTAAACATGTGAGATTAACTTTTGTATATACATATTTTTCATCTATTATGTATTAAGTTCCATGCAAACAAATAGGCCCATTTAAAAATGGATTCCTATGTCGGCAAACATGCCCATTTGAATAAATGACTTCCAGTGTATTTTAACTCCATGCAAGCAAACAGGCCCATTTGACGAAAAGATTCTATGTATTCCAATTCCATGTGAACAGACCAACCCATTTGACGATGAATTCCTATGCATTCCATTTCCATGCAAGCTGACAGACCCATTTGACTCACTGAATTACTTCCTATGTATTTCAATTTGGTGAATCAATTTCTTCCTATGTATTCCAATTCCATGCAAACTGAAAAGCCCATTAGAATCAATTACTTCCTCCGTATTCAAATTCTTATGCTACTTTATTGAATTTACATTTCTACACTGCTTTACTGTTTTTACCTAGTAAATATTTTCTACTCCGCCACTGGCCAACCGGCTTAAAATAACAGGAAAAGAGAAAAACTTTGCAATGTTGCTTATTGCATTGCATTGCCATTCCAATCAGGGATAAAGAAGAAGGGTTAACGTCCTGTTGACACTCGGTGTGTGCCCGATGGCAATGTCAAAAATTATTAGAAAATTGATTTTCTTCTCTTCAGGCCTCGGGTTTGGCCTTAGCTCGGCCCTGATTAGCGAGGGTAGGGTGATGGAATAGATAGTGCAGGCCGCCAGGGGGCTACGGACCACCCTGCACCCGGCATGCATATGTTGAGGGCAGGGTAAGGACAGCCCCCGGTCCGACCCTTTGGCAGCCCTACATGGAAGATTGGAACAGCCCCTGAATGCAGGAATATTGGAGAGACCAACAAAGAGCAAGAATGAAGTAATGAGCAATGTGGAATTTATACGGAACACGGTTATAAATAGGGTTGATAAAGATAGAATTCACATACCAACCTAGATAGATAGGATAAGGCTTCAATGGTGATAATGAAGAATATATCTACATCAACATCATATTATGTTCCCTCATGCCATAAGAAATTAAACCTGGATGCAAGCCTATGTGGCAATATGTGGCAAATAATTGACAAGTGTTCCGAATGCTTAGCTCTCTAGAAACATTATATTCTTCTATTACTGTGCAGATGCTAAGAGCAATTTTTTTGTTATGAATAACACAAATAAGATATCATATATAGAAGCACACAAATGCATGCAGTCATATCAGATTTGAAAGTCAAGCATTCTCTTCACATAATAGTAAATGAAACCTGAAAATTAAAATGACTTTCTGTTCAAGATGACCATACTACTACTCTGATAGACTTTAGACAATTGTTTTGGAGTATGGCAAGTCAAGCTTATCTGAACTTCTAACCTTTACCATGTTTCTTTCTTATTCCAATCAAAGGTATAATCATGGACAGTTTTTAAGAAACTTCACCTCCTCAGAGTGGGTAGTGGCCAGACATTTGACAGATCTCCATCACCCTTACCTCTTTCAGGCTCCCCTTGCTTGTTAATTTGACAAATGAAGTGTTAGATGCACTTAAAAGGCCCTTGGTGTAAATAAGAAATCATACAAGTCAAAATCAAATGATAAAGCCAGATTACCTCTTTTAGAATGTGAGATGAAACAATTGCATCCCATTCTGGGTTCTTTGTATCCAAGAGTACCAATACTATATCAAATCTACTCAATAATGGTCCGGAGAGCGTAGTGTTGACAGATAAAGCTAGAGAAGTACACAAAAATTATAAGGTCAATAAAGAATCAAAGTGTAATCCTAAATAAATAGGACAGTATAACAGACGAACAATACTACTGATACTAAATATGACAGCATTTTCAAGATTAAAAAAAAAAAAAAAAGAGAGAGCAGCTTCCATCTTGATTGACGAAAATCATGAAGTCAAATAATTCGCACAATAAAATATGCTAAAAGATTTAGATGAAGGTATACATTGATTGGGATCATACTGCCCCTTTGGGTTGGTTGCACCGAACACGATAGTCCTGGTACTAAGCGTTGTCACAAGACCAGCCTGAAAAATGCAACTATATTACTCGGGTCAAAATCAACTTCAAGTTTTGAAGCACAAAGAGAATTTATAAGCTTAGAGACCTTAAAACTTCCTAAGACGAACATATAACAGTATTGAAGAGTGAGTCTTCAGTTAAAAGAACTAAATAAAAAGAAACAACCATTTCAACTGTCATACAACCACTGAAAGGAAGACAAGTTTCCCACAAGTGTACACAAGCAAGGAAAAACAAAAAAGTACGCTGTAAGAATATGTCTGAGGATGGAAACAAAGGCATGTCAAAAAGAGAAATTGATGATCACATACAACTAATTGAACGGCAGAATCAAGTGTGCACTGTGCACTGCATAAATCAAGAGAAATTAAGTGGTTCCGCTCATAATTGTTACAAGCTAAAGAAAATGATCCTTTTGTGATTTCAGTAAAAGTAGGGACTTGTATGTATATACCAGTAAGGGTGTTTTTTTTTTTTTCTGTTGATAAACATGAAAGGATATACAGACATAGCTGTGGTTTGGTTCTTTCTCCCAGATTCTCTATCTTCTTCTCTCTTAGGGTTTTTCATACCTATTGTCATAAAACCCTAAAAATCTCCCAACGTACAATTCCAATTGTAATTAGCTGTCAGAAAACCCATTTTGAGTTTCGGTTGTAACATACATAAAAGCCAAGACCAAGAACATATAGTCCAAATCTTTGAAGGTATGATACAGGACATCTGAAATAGGTAGCACATTGTTGTTGTAACTGAATATTAGATACTTAAAATTAAGTGCAACTGATGCCATACTGATACTTGAATGCTATGATTTAACAACTAGCGATACTCATAGTTTGTAACCTAAACCAATACCTTGGCAATACTTATAGTTTGTTGCTCCATGGCTTCGTGTATGGTTGCTCTGTCATGCTCGCGCATGCTATGAAACAAAGGGAAGGACTGAATTAATATGAAATCATGTACGAGGAAGATGTGTGTGGAGAAGTATAGAATTAAACCATCATAGTGCAACCAAAGAAATAAAAAACGTCGTAAGAACATTGTAAAATATCAACTTAGGTTTCATAGATAGATTTAATTGATAATATTTACTGCACGATGGTGCAATAAATTACAAAGACTCTTGATGGAAAATGTTAAAATCAGATTATTTAATCGCCATCATCAACAGATCCACATCGCTTCAGTGTAGGGTCGACCAAAATAAAATTATTAAAATGGTTCATGAAATTTATGTGAATTAATGTTTTGATAATAAATATACAAAAACATGAGCAACCTAAGCCTTCATTATGAATTTCAAGTACATCTACAAGTTACTGTAAATAGTGAGAGGCCTGTGAATGAGTTTCAATGACACCATGCTTTAAAATACGTAGCTTTTTTACCGCCATTGAATGAGTCGATTATTCTTTGTAACAATTCCACCAAGTTAAGGGAATTATTTATTAACTCTTTGACATTTTACATTCCAAATATACGCAATAAGTATATATGTTATGAATTGTGGGGACAAAATCACACAATATATAAGCAGTAACAAATGTACATATAATGGAAATCTTTAAAATAATCATCATCATTTAAGCCTGTTCATCTATTTGTACCAATTATTTATGTTTAGGCAGATGTCCTATTTTTAGTTGGGGGGGGGGTGTGGGGCGGGGGGCGGTGGTGTCACTGTCATTCTTGTATTTGCACCCAGTTTCCCCATTTTTTAAGCTACATGTATTCACAACATTCCAATTCTTAATATATGGTCATTTCATTGCTTCTATTTGCATTGCCTATATCTCCTCACAGGATCTTCCTTGATTTTCTCTTCATTGTAGCCTAAGGTATAAATTCATATATCCACATTGAAGGTTGAGCCCACTTGTGATTTGGACAAACAGATTGAACAACCCTAATAACAACACCAAACCCTAGGTATCCATAGGAATACCAAACCCTATGTATCCTTTACAAATGAAAACATTTATATGCATCAGAAGAATTTTCCATTAGAATTGAATACTTTAAATCAGCATACCTATCAAATTCGTCTATGCAACAAAGTCCACCATCTGCCAAAACAAGAGCACCTGCCTCCAGCATCCATTCACCTAGAGGTCCAGTCATTACATCAGATGTTGTGCTAAACTCCCACAAGAAGGATTGCACAATACAAAATCATGGGCATACAAGTACTTTTATAGACAAGGTTAAATTATTGATACAAGGACAGGAAAACACCACAGCACAAGCATTAAAGTTGATAGGCAATTGTAGAATAGGCGAACTGGGACATTTTCATATGAACCAAGTCATCCCAATGATTAATGAAATGAAATGGTACACAGATGCTCAACACATAAAAATGCATGCATTATATGCTAACAAGAAGGGACAGTAATGCACACTTTCCATCTTTGCAATTCAAAAAAATCAAGAAGCACATAAACTAGAAAGTAACTGACAATGTCAACGAGATCTACACGTTTAAGAATGGTTAGTATTTTGGGGCACAAGGATTGAACCCACCAGCCACTGCCATTGTACATAACTGTGATATTCTCTTGGTATTGAATAAGCAAAGATCAAAGAAAGGAGCTGTGATATGCCAGCAGAATATACTCGTGATATATTGGAACACGCAATAATGTTAGGAGCAAAGCTTGCATGTACTCAAATTGAGCAGACACACCATATTACTGTTGTATGGAGAGTAACTTCCATGTCATCAAATCATATCAAAGACTAGTTGGAGGGTTATTTCACTAAAACCATAACTTGTCAGATAAGTGTTGTCAGTCAGTTCATGCATGCTCCAAGAACAAGACATTAAATACTATATACAAGATTTTGAAGTATCTCAAGAAGTCAACAAGGTAAGGGATTTTGTATTCTATACATAGTCATTTACTGGTGGAGGCCTATACTGATGCAGAATTGGCAGATTTAAAAGGACAGGTGGTGGAAACCTAGTGTTGTGGAAAAGCAAGAAAGAACCTATGGTATCTGAGGTCTAAACTCAGTTCTGAGGCTGAATATCGAGCTATGGCACATGGAACTTGCGACTTGCTATGGCTGCGGATTTATTGTGTGAAATGGGCTTTGTATATAAAGGCACTATGGTGTTACATTCTAATAGCATTTCAGCACGAGAAATTGCAATAAATCTAGTCTTCCATGAACGTACAAAACATATTGGAGTTGATGTCCATTTTATTAAAGAAAATATTACAAACAAAGAGATCAAAGTGAAGTATGTGCACACAAACGAGCAATTAGTGGATTTTCCTACTAAGGCCGTTTCAGGAGGAAAGTTATCATAAGCATTGTCTAAGCTGGGCATAGTGTGTGTATATATATATATATATACATATATATATATGCACCAACTTGAGGGAAAGTGTTAAGAGTCACAGTGACAACTGATTCTTAATTCTAGGGATATTATGGATGTTTTGTAACTAAGATAAAAGTTGAGGGCGTTTTCATAAATATTCAAAATATAAAAATTATATATCGGCGATGCCTAACCCTAGGCAACACCCCAATAACCTTCATTTTGTTCAAATCCATCTCCTCTTAGATTTTATTCTTTTCATATTCTTAGGGTTTCTTGATCTTTAAGGAAAAAAAACCCAAGAGAATAGAGATTATTAGATCCGTCAGTTTTACACAATGCACATTCTCAAATGTGTACGTTTTCATGCATCCAGCAGCCACTGTCAAGTTAATGCATGGATGTCAATCATGCATAACTTAAATATAATAGAATGAAGTCAAGGTAACCCAAAAACCATGGTAAGGATATCTGCAAGCTAATTGTTTGTAAAAACAAAAGGCTTTAGTTTTTTCTCTAAGGAAGTGACAATCCACCCTCATTGTACCTAGTTCATTCAAGACATATTAAATTGGCAGCGAGATGAGTTGCACTGTGATGATCACAACAACTTAGTTGCCCAGCCAAAATAGGAGTAGAAAAGAATAAGCTACTGAAAAAATGCATGGAAACCAGATTTCTTAGTAGCGCTATCATACTTCTAACTCAATGGATTGAATAAGGAAAGAGAAAAAATGAGTAACTACCACCATCCTTGACTGCAGTAACAGTTAAACCAGCACTAGTGCTCCCCAAGCCAGTAGTAATCACAGAACGGTTGCTCAATTTAGCTGCAAATTTCAAAAACTGGGACTTCCCAGTACCTGCAATTTGTTTAATTAATAATAGACAATAAATTACATTATCTCCCAATAACCATTCATACATCACCAAAATCAGATGAAAAGGCCAGAAAGGGAATAAATTAGCATGTGCAGGTTTAAATAATAAAAAAACAACAATAATAATAAATAACCAACAATGTATAGAAGAATTTGCACAGAAATCAAGCTGACATTGGTTAGTTGCAAATCCACAGAATAAAACATAAAAAAGAGCATCTCTAACAAACCCAGTAAACTATGGATATCACCTCAGAATATCCAAGGAATAGAAAATGATTTATGACAATGAGGAATCAAGTACAATGAAAAAAAAAGACGTGTGATGTGCTGCATGTGCAATGAAAACTGAGGCCTACCTGGGTCACTACCAATTCATAGGGTTGGTGGGATGTGTAGGGGATAATGAGGATATGGTGGATCAAGTTTCGCCCATTGAGATTTTGGGGTCGTCATGAATTTTGGCTTCTATAAGCATTTCTATTCTTCTGTTTGGGTCATATCCCAACATATAAGCCGAGGATGATCAAACAAATGGTTAAAACTTAACCCACTCCCTATCACATTCTTCCCCATGTATCCTACCCACCTCATGGATTGAAATTCATCTAGGCGGGTCCACAAATTTAATCTTACCATCTTTTTATCTCATTATATAGGGAAATGTTTGCATGCAAAATGTAATTCTAAGATCTAGTAAGATGGCTTCCCCAAAAACAAGCTTTTGCCAATGTCAATTACTGAATCTCTCATTATTAACTAGATTTCATACCAAGTGACTTCAAAGACCAGCCATTATTAATTACCAAAAACTCTAGCTTGAAAAACATTGTTCTAACACTAATCTTCACATTTGTGTTCATCACACTGAACAATAATGTAGATAAGTTCCAATAGAATATGCAAGATTATCATCATCAAGGCCTTGTCCCAACTATGCCGGGTTAGCTACATAAATTTTATTTCTCCATTCCAATCTATTCTGAGCCAAATCCTTAGATAGATTGCACTTATTTAGATCTATCCTTACTGCTTCTATCCATGTCCTCTTTAGCCTAATCCTTTTCCTCAAGCGGCCATCAACCTCCATAGAAAAACTTTTCCTCACCTATGCCGATGCTGATCTACATTGGACAAGTTGAAGCCATCTCAAACAAGTCTCCCTAAATTTATCACCAGTTGATGATAAAAGTGCTCCCGAATGTACTCATTTTTTTTAGTATATCATACTTTTACAGTTTTACCATGCGTACATCTCAACATTCTCATCTCTACTAAACTCATTTTTTGAATGTGTTATTTCCTGATTGGCAAACATAGGTCAAAGCTGATCTAAGCTTTGTCTAATATTTTTCCTTCAATCTTGTTGATATGCGACAGTCACAAAGCACTTCAAGAGCAAGTCTCCACTTCAACGATCCAACTCTTACCCTATGTGCGACATCCTTGTCAACCTCTCCATCCTTAGAATATGTAATGATTATTATGATAACATTTTTTTTTAATTAGAAAAGGCCATATCTGAAGATATCCACCAGCTGAGGTGCCACTAAACCAAGTGAGCCTGAAGATTACCATACTAAGACTAGGTGCTTCGACTCTCTCTCTCTCTCTCTCTCTATATATATATATATATATATTTGTGTGTGTTTGGTGGATATCATCTTGAAGAGCTAGAGATCGTCCCTGGGCATGAGTGTGAAACTACGTGCCAACACCACTCAACCATGAGCATGTTGGCCACCAAGACTTCTCTTTATTTCTTGTCCCTTCTGGTAATTATCTTATTTTGAGAGTTCTAAATTCTAGTCCCTCAACTTTACATGAAAATTTGGTATCAGACATTTTTCTACGACTTCCTACATTGCCCAACTCTGACTCTGCTGACCATCAGCTGTGCCATCCACAGCCCACAACTCTTACCAGATCTAAAAAGCAGCAGGGACACTTTCAATTGAAAGACAATTTTCTGGGATCCTCAGTTCTCTCCATGTTTAAATCTCTCCTGTCATTTATTCACAGTGTACTGATGCAGCACGTTTCATATTTTGAGATTCCTTATTGAGAAATAATAGCAGGGTATATGTAACAATTGCGAAAACAAAATTTATGGGTTTTTTTTTTTCTATTGGCAAGGTGTTACAATGCTTTCATGGGTACTATGCCTTGACCCACAACTATATGGTTTATAAAACGAGCACCTTCAACTGTTTTATGGACTCTTATTTTGTCATGCAGTTGCACACTAACTGAAATTTGGGTTGGAGACGATAGAAATGGAAATATATGCACTTTGATAAAAAAAAAAAAAAAAAAAGCACACCTGGGTCACCAACTAAAAGAAGGTGGGACTCTCCTCGAACCTTTGTCCCAGAAGCATCAACATGTTGCACGCCTCCAATTAATGTCAAGGCAACTGAAAATGTTGAAAAGAGAAGTAAATCCAATAACATTCCAATCTTCCGACCTCCCCACCCACCCAAAAAAAAAAAAGATAATGCATGCAACTTAATACAATAAAAGATTCAATTTCTTGATTGAAAAATATCCATTCCTTATTTTTAAATTTAATATTCCAAAGAGATGCAATTCAAATTCAATCTAAGCAATATTGGTACAGAAGTTTCTCTTCACTTTAATAAAATAAAATGGTTTACCTGCAAGCTTCACTGTAAAGAGGCCAAAAACTTGTGGACAAATTCCTCGTAAAATCGCATTTCTGCCTGCAATATCACAAACACATTCAATTCTTTTATCAGTCCTAGAATTAGTATTGTGTCAGGGATGGGATGATTACTGTTCCTCAACGATTGCAGCCACTACAAATTGATAAGGGTTCCCTAAATCAATTTATGTAAAAAAGGAAAATTCATAATTCTGTTTTATCTTTTAATTGTAATAGTTTAACAATTAACACAATATTCATTTAATTCCGTAACAAGTGAAGGCAAAAAAAAAGGGGTTCTGGGTAATATCTAAAAAGAGGGCAGATAGCAAAATCATCATAATTTTACAAAGCACAGCTACCGTTTTAAGGGTCTTTGTATTTGTCTTCATAAAATGTTTTTTAGACCTTGATGAAAAAAGAATATGGTTAATTAAGAGAAAGGGACAGTATATGGAGACTGGTATAGAGTAGAAATGACATTGACAACAAGCATCCTACACCTCGTGATCCAGCCAAGGCGTAATCCAATTGATTGAAAACCAAAACCAACCCCAATCCTCAAATTGACACGAAAATAAATGCTGAATCCAAGGAGGAAGAGAGAGTACTCACCCAAAATAGTTTAGTATCCTGTTTCAAACCAATAAAGATTACTCAATCCAAGGAGAAGAAAAGAGAAAAAATTTATTCAAAATTATAAGATTACTCAATCCAAGGAGAAGAAAAGAGAGAATTTATTCTATAAACTGAAGTTAACTGCTGCTAGAAGTCTGTTATAAGATTCTTATATGGGGCCTATAGTAACATAAAACCTAAGTTTATTCCAAATCACTCAACTTAGCTATACATTAATGGAAACCCTGACTAATATAAGTCATAAATTAATTAAATAACATTGGAAGTAATTAAGTTAAAGATAGATTGGTTGCTGGCTCCTGCACGGTCATCTAATATGGGAGAGGCTGAGGGGCCCAAGTGGGTCTCTACTTGGTGAATCCACCAGTTTCAAGGCCATGTCCCGGCAACCTCAATGGTTAGATCAGTTGGTTGTTTGGCCCCATTAGAGGCATGATTTGAAAGGCCCACTGCTCTGAGTGAATTTCCTGATTTATTTTTATAAGTTAACTGCTGGCCTATGGGCTCCAACTTAGATCCAAATCATCCTAACTTTAATCTAACCCTCATGACCCACTGGGGCTCTCATATTGCTCCATGAAGTTTTCGGCAAGCAAAACAACCCAATCTTCTTGGCCGTCATCAATGGATGTGAACTGAACTGATCATCTAGACCCTTTTATATTTTGGAATAGTAACATGTTACATGTAGACAATTATTCTATTTCACGTCAATAAATAACAATGTTTTAATCCTAAAATTTGACAACAGCCTTTCAAGCTTGCTTCCTATTTAATGGTCACCAATGAAGAAACTAGAGAGCATGTACCTTACTGACTTTTGCCTGCGTAATGTAATTTCTTTTGGCCCTCAAATGTTTATGGTTTTCTTACCCCCAGAGAAAAATAAATGAACATTAATTGTAATTGAATTTTTGGTATCCAATAACCATACCAAGTAGAAAAGTAACAAAAATGGATAAATCTGTATGGCATCATGTGACTGAAAAGTTCCATTGAAGTGGCAATGGGTTGCAGTCTCAACGAGAAATAGTGCAACAACTAAAAGTATTCAATAAGGTAACATGACATAAGAAAGCAAACCATGGTTTTTATATAATCTCTGATACAATTCAGAAATCCGGATACACAGTCAGTATCAGGCTCATAAAAAAAATTTTAAAAACAGTTCCATATCAACAACAGCAATTTTTGGTTACCACAATATCCGTTCAAGGGGAAAAGCAAAAGGAGTACATGAGCCCTCATAAACTTAACCCATGGACTGGCTCCCTCAGTAGAAGCCTAGGAGGTGTGTAGCTTGTGGACCACTCACCCCGTTGAAAACCATGCAAGATATAGAGGAAGAGGAGGGGTGTTGGTAGGAAATAACCTTTCAATGGAGCATCCTTGAAGTCTGACCAAAACTGCTTAAATTTTTGGACAACATCCTCAGGGATATCAATATCAGATTTTATTTCATTGGTTCTCCTGGGAAAAAGAAGAATATAGAGATGAGTGATGAGTAGAAAACATAAATACGGGCAAAATAGACTTTTTGTTTGGTGGGGTCAGCGCAATAGCAAGCACATTAAATGGCTTGGAGCAACAAAATAAGAAAAAACAAGGCAATAAACCCCAAAACTAAACAACATTCCTATCTTCCAATTATGTCCACATATAAAGGACACTTGCTACATGTAGATAGCAAAAATGCAGAATAGATCATCCAATAGGCTTGATGAGATTCAAAAGCAGTCATGTGGAGTGCTGGAGTCAGATGGACTGATGGACAAGCTTCCTGGAGCATATCCATTGTACATAATAGCTTCAGCACAACCCAAAGGCACAAAACACAATTTCTTGGTTGTGCAACTTCTTGATATTTGAAAGTAAAGCACTTGTTGTTAGTTAAATATTGCAATTTAGATCTACCTAGATGCCATTGGATAGGTAATTGAATAACCCATCAAATGAACAAAATTTCATATAAATCAGAGTTTGTTTTTTTACAACCAATTGCAATTTGGACTCTAATTACTTAGGGCCTGTTTGGCAAATCTAATTTGTTTGAAATAGATCTAATTCACACAGATCTGTTTCAAATAGACCATTTGGTAAGACGTGTAATATATCTGATTCAAATAGATCTATTTGGAAAAAAAAAAAAAAAAAACTTGTTTGGTAAAGTAAACATGCAAATAACAGCCCCCTAAAAGTTTCCAGTCTGTTCCAGTCATTCTGATACATTCCGGCTGTTCCGGGTTTCAATTTCCGACCAATTCCGCTCCATTCCAGCCAAGGTTTCATACTTCCATTCATATGTAGTGAAAACTAGAAAATGGTCAATTGTAGAGTGTAGTTTAATTTAACTGATGTAAGTATACATTTTTAGTATTATTTTAGCATTCAACTATTTTTTTCAATTTTAGGTATTCTTTTTTATTATTTCATTGTTCAATCACGTCTTTTCCGGAACAAAATACCGGAATTAAGCAGAATGCCAAAACGTTCCAATACAAGGTCAAACTAGAACGATGATCAGAATGGAATTGACAACTATGGTCTATGGTTAATGTTGTGTAAAATGTGGAGATTATGTATTGAGTTGAATTCAGATTTCTCTAATTGAGAGAAAAAAAAAAAACCTATGCTATGTTATGATCATGTCAATGAAAGTGATGATAATGGAATAAACATATGACGTGAGGATCTCTTAGAATAGGATTGAACAAGCTCCACCAGGTATGATCATTTAAACACGATTGCACCAATCAATAGGTGCTAACAGGGCTGATTGAATCTCTGTTGGAATAGTCTGGTCGCACTATGAAATATGACTCAGTCGGGTGCCAATGTGTAGAGCCTCAGGGTGACCCTCCCTTACACTACTATATTGTGTTGTGACCTCATGCACAACTCATAATATGAAATGCTGAATACTTGTTATAGCCTGCCAAATAATCAATTCATGATAATAATGACGATAGATAGATTTTCAGATCTGAACTATAAAACTGATTAGGTCTGGATAATGCACACCACATGTTTGATGAAATTCCATCGTGGTTACATGAAATGATTTTGTGATGGGTGAGATTGGTTATTTATGTTTATTCAAATAATGTTAGGATGGCCTTGCATGATGTTGGACCAATAGGGTTTATGAACCTTGATAAGGGTTACAGTATTGTGATTAATCCCATACCATGGAACATGAAACTTTTGATGCAAAGCGGGGCAATTAAATCCAAGTATGAGTACGGGACTGATTACATATCTAGACCCAAGTGTGGAGTCCTATGTGAATTGTGTAAAAATATGTACAATGATGAGGTATGAATAGTCGGTCAAACAAAAGCGAGATGAGTTAAAATAAGCCATGATACTCTGGGCTACTAGCATGGTGCAAGGTGACGATCTCGTACTCAGGGTCTTGCTGTGGATATGAGATTGTGGACTTTTGGTGTCAGGTTGTCATATGTACATGATGTGGATGAGCTATGGATATGGACCTGGGATGGTCCCTAAGTTGATGAGTCCTTGTTGGACATATGGGATTGTATCGTGTGCCTAGATGGCAACATTATGTATTAGTCACACCATTGTTGTAAGGCTATGTGGACTGGCACTAGGATGTAGTTCAGAGGTGCACCATAGGAAGAAGTATAATTAATCTCTTAAACCACAGTAATTGGAATGGAAATTCTATGACCTTATTGTTGATCCTTTATGATTAATTTTGTGCTCTATATATCATCGGTTGTTGTGTGATTGCTAGACTAGGAAATTCATTCACCAGTAACGCACTAAAGTTGGGTTGCCCCCTTCAGGTAACTGGGACATGGGTGGACAGGAGTATGGTGATGATCAGCCCCTAGACTTTGGCATGCGTGGATGAAGAGAGCGATTCCAAACTCACTACTTCCAAGGGACCAGCCCTATAGTTAGATGTTTTATTTTAGCCAACTTTGAATTTATGATTATGTAGAGGACTTTCTTATTACTATTTGGATCGATGTTATTATTTTTGTTTGGTTTGGGATCTTCAAATGAAAAACTGGATTTAAATAGGTATATGCCCAACTCCTTATGTGATTTTTACGTGTTTTATGCATGGTAAGTAATGTCCATGAGTCACAATCCGGAATGCGACAGGGCCCCGGAATTCGGGTCGTGACAAATATGGACTGTGTTAATGGCCTGAATGTGCTCGGAAAGGCTTTCAAACCATCAGATCATATGACTCTATAGATCTAACTGTCAAATTTGGAATGAAGTACGATCCATCATCCAATCTCCCTTTTGCAAACATCTACCGTCATCACTAAATACATAGTCAATGCAAGGCATCTCAACAGTTGTATATGTTGTCCGGTTCATAATCAGCAATGGTCTATCATCTGATGTCTCTATAAGCACTTTTCAGACAACCTGAACCATCAAAATTGTCAGACTTAGGAATGAAGCCTAAGATTTGGCCAAATTTCGGTCCCAGATTGAAGAGCATGCTGTGAGGAGAAACTAGGGATTTGTAGTTGGGTTTGGGTTGAGGGCTTGAGGCTAATTTAGGACCATTTTGAAAAGTTTTTGATGAGTTGAGTGGGCTGGCATTAGGGATTTACGAAAATTAGAGGATTCGATTTTGAGGGTAGAAATCAACAGAAAATGCAGAAAATTCAAGAAACAATATAGCAATTGTAGACCAAGTACATCAACCACAAAGGAAGATAGAAATATCATTAATTGAGTCAATTAATGAATGTTAAAAAGGGAAAGATACATTTATTTATAGACTCAACTTTGGGGATGCACTGTGGACAAGTTGTACTCCAAGACTCCCAACTCTATGAAAAAATCTAACTAAATTTATAATTAGACTTCACTTTGTTAAAAAACAAGTCATAACTACTTCGAATCATGTCAAACTCTCACAATCTTGGGCAACCCATCAGAAAAACTCAATTTCATGTCAATCAAAATTTGTTTAATGCCTAAATCTTTGAAAAAGACAAGATCGACTTCAATTATTCTATTTTGCAGCCACTTACAGGACTCTTTGTTGTGCGCGTGTATGCGGAAACGTGAATCTAAGCGATTGAACAAGCAATCAACCACACAAGAAAAGCAATCAAACACGAGAATTACGTGGTTCGGCAAACTTGCCTACGTCCATGGGAAAAAAACTCGACTCTTCTTTAGGTTCACTCTGTGTAAGATATGCAGTACAATATATCTCATGGGTTACACATTACATGAATATATGATGCTCTCTTTCTTATTCCCCAAGAAACCCAATCTTAGTCAATAAGAAAGTCCTAGTACAATTACCAAAATACCCATGACCCTGAACCCAATTGATCTGGACCCACTGGGCCAACAATCTCCCCCTCCAGACCATGGGGAAGATGCCTCTGAACCCCCTTACTAGGACTTCAATCCTGCCAATTCTGTTACCACTTGTTATGCACGTGTATGCGGAAACGTGAATCTAAGGGATCGAACAAGCAATCAACCACACAAGAACAAGCAATCAGACACGAGAATTACGTGGTTCGGCAAAACTTGCCTACATCCACGGGAAAGAAACTCGACTCTCTTTTAGGTTCACTCTGTGTAAGATATGCAATACAACATATCTCATGGTTACACATTACATGAATATATGATGCTCTCTTTCTTATTCCCCAAGAAACCCTATCTTAGTCAATAAGAAAGTCGTGGTACAATTACCAAAATACCCATGACCCTCAACCCAATTGGTCTGGACCCACTAGGCCAACACTCTAATGACTTAGATTCTTCACAACATAAAAGGCTAATAAATCAACTTCTTACATAACAAGACTTCAACAAAAATAGTATAATCAAGTTACATCTACATATAAATCTGCTTAAAGCATCTGTACTCACAACATAAATAATAACAATAAAAAAACTTTAGTTTACCTCACTTGATTAGCAATTAAAATGGGATCAAGGTCACAGCGAACATCCTTTAAATCTGGGGACCATTTTGCTGATAGAACCCCTGTAACAATTACATCATCTGGAGAAACCACAGATTATTGAGAGCTGCTATGCAAACAACACCAAATAGCATACACACAAAAAGTAGGAAATTTTATACTCAGCATAGCAGAAAAGCTGAACTACAAAACCAAAACCATTCCCTAAGTTACCCATGTACAGCATTGGAAACGTGTCAGGTTTGGTATTTGCATGTAAACCTGAAGCGTAGTTGCAAGTCTTATTCAATGAAATTAGTCTTCGAAATACAGGGTGAGCCCTGTATTTATATTAATGTGTACATGTAAATACAGGACTCCTAGAGGGTGATCCCCGTATTTATATTAATGTGTACGAAGTATAGTTACATGAATACCCCTTAGAAAGGGTTTAAAGGAAGTACAACTACAAATACAAGGATATTCTAGGAACAATTAATGTACAAGTAGTTATCTAGATGAGCTCAGATTGGTAGAGTTATCGATGTCAAATCGGTACTCTCCACAACTAATATACAAGTAGTTATCTAGATGAGCTCGGAGTGTTCACGAATGAAATGATGATCAACTTCGATATGTTTTGTTCATTTGTAAAATTCTGGATATGCTGCAAGTCTTATAGCACTTTTTTTGTCTACATAGGGAGGAGTAGGAGCTAAGACAGAACATTAAGTTCCTCGAGTACTATTTAAAGCCAGATGATTTTGGAGCACACAGGACATGGATTGAAATTTGGATTCTTTAAATGACTTGGAACTATCGTGTTTCTTACATTTCCCGAAAATTAAGGAATATCTAGAAAGACACACCAACTAGTCCTCAATCTATGAGCCCAATCAACATCAGCATAGACAGTAAGTTGTAAAGAAGAGTCCTTTGGAAACAACAGTCCGCACCTGGAGGTGCCATGTAGATAACGAATTATGCGAACAACTCTCCAATGCAGATGTTGTGGGTCAGACATAAACTGGCTGCAATCTAAACCATATGGATAGGAAATATCCAATTGAGTCATGGTAAGATAAATAAGACAACCAACCAACCTCCTGTAGAGAATTAAGATCAGAAACAGTTTCCCCGTTGTTCTTGCTGTATTTGACATTCAACTCAATAGGAGTATCAAAAGTCTTTGCATTTATCACTCAAGCCATGTTAATGAAATCCCCAGTGTATTTATATTTATATTGGGATAGAAAGATAGCCGTAGCAGTGGGAGTAACTTCCAAACCAAGGATGTACATTAGATGCCCCAAATCTTTCATGAAAACAATTATCCACATTCCATCTTCAAATCTATTTATTGCAGGATTATTCTTGGACATGTTGGCCCAAATATAACCTTTCCTATTTAATTACTGCTATCTCCTTGATTCTTAGAAGAGCTAATATACACGTCCATGACTCACATAGGTCTTTACAAATTTATAATTACTGTAAACTTGCCATACCCGCCTAGAGGGTGAGCCATGTGTTTATATTAACATGTATAAGGTATAATTACATGATACCCTTTAGAAAGGGTTTAAAGGGAGTACAAGTACAAGGATATCAAGGGAAAAACTAATTTACAAGTAATTATCTAGAGGGACTCAAATTCGTAGAGTTATCATGCTCCGCCAGTATACCAGAACCGGTACTCTCTTCACGAGTCTATCCATTAGTTTTTTAGTGACAAGCATTCAGAAAAATCCATATTAGAAACAGAATGCATTAGAAAGAATTTATGTAGTTGTTAATCAAAGTTGTTAAACAAATCATCAATAAAATCAGTGCAATAAATGTCAACAATTAAGTACATACACTCCCGGAAAAGTGAGAGACACAATTAAAATTTTGGTTCCCTGGAGAGAGAAGAAAATTTGGCAGAAAAGCAAAGAACAAACTCAAAGATGTAGTACCTCCAGCTTTAACTATGTCAACCAGATCATCCTTTACAATAATAGGAATTGATCGTGGTATGGAACCAACACCCAGAACTTGGGTGCTCTCTTGGATTTTGATCTCCTGATAATCATGGCAAATGATACTGCCTTCTACAAACTGGAAATTCAAGCCTTCACATGGTTTAGATCTCTGCACGGAAAACCATTTCTGTTTCGTCAATTGCATGAAAATAGCAAGGCCTCTTCTAATTAGGTCCCTCAATATGTAAAGGTGCCAAGCTAGGTCGATCCTGTTAAGCTATGCTTGCAAAGCACCAACAACAACTCATCTCAGTTACCACAGTAGTGGAACAAATAAAGGCAATATAGACTACTTGGTATAAGAAAAAGAAAAAAAAAAAAAAAGAACTAAAAGGACAGTGTAGTGTCTAAAAGTATCATGCAAAACCAAGGCAATGTTTATTTGATGTGCTCCAAACTCTCCATAACCAAAAGCTTGAGCTCCTGATAAATAAAATGCAAGATATATAAAGGGTAGGAACAAAGAATAAACCTTTGAAGGGCAAGATGTTGGAAGTCTTATTGAATTTCCTGTTTCCAACTCTGGGTAAACTTTAAATCTGATTATAAACATTATCAGCCAAACAGATGCACATCAATGCAAATTCCCAATCAAATTAATACATATAGAGAAACAGAAAGAGAGAGATTCTTCCATCAAAAATAAAAATTAGAAAAACATAAAGACATACCTACTTCATTCCAACAGTATAAAATCAACAATAGAGATGAAAGTGAAGAGCGAATCAAAGCGCTTACACGTGTTTGCATTTCCTGCATTCATATTCTCGTTCCCCTTCAATCATCTTAACAGTTCCAGATCTTATGACAGTCCCTTTGAGGGTGAGAAGAATCCCACGGTGCTTCACCCTCACTCGCCCAATTCGCGGAAAGGTCTCTACAAAAAGTTGCCATTTCCAACCTTCCATAAACACCAAAAAAAAAAAAAAAAGACAAGAAGAAGAAGAAGAAGAAACAACAATGACAACAACGACAGAGAAAGTTGGGAGACTATCTGACCTGGGAATTCCAAGGGAGAGCCGCAGATGTTGATGCGGACATGCACGAACTCCTTAAACAGCACGCTCTCGCGATCCTTGAACTTGTCCTGGAAGATGCCCTAGGTGTTTGTGGAAATGACAAAAAGAGAGTTTTTTTTTTAGGTTTTTCTTTTGGAAATGGTGAGAGATTGGAAGAGGATGAGGGGAAGTAAAGTACCTGAGCGAGGAGCGCGGCATTGTCTAGAAGAGGGAGGAATTCTGTGGGTTGGGAGAAGACGAGGGAGGCGAGGGCGGGGTCGGCTTCGATTAGCTCTGCAAAGCTGAAGAAGAAAGAAGAAGGAGATGGAAGGGAGTGAGAGAAAAAAAGGGTGATTGGATTGGAGAGTTGTAGTAGTAGTAATTTAACTTACTTGATGAGGAGAGGGTAGTGGAGCATGGGGTCTGAGGAGAGGAGGATGGAGCGAAGCTGCTGAGAGTGGTGGTGGAGGAGAAAGCGACACAAGGCGTGGATGTGATTGGAATCGGATGCCATTTCATTGGAGCAGATAAATGGAATCGTGGTTTTAACGAGAGAAGATGAGAGGATGGGGATTGTGGTATTTGGCGGGAAAATAAGAAGAGGTGTTTATGGGCCGGACTGAGGCATATCCAGGCCTGGCTAGCTTTAGAAACACTGGCCGAGGTCCGGCTCAAGCATGACACGGGCCATAAATGTTAGGCCCGATTAATCAATTGAGCCTGGCTGAATTGGGCTTTTCATTACTTTTGTGGGCATTAGAACACTAATTAAATTAAATTAAATGCAAGTCGGACCGAGTCAGGCTATGGCTTTTCAACACTTAATCAAAGCTCGGCCCAATTATTAATTAGGCTCTAATTGCATATCCAACCCCGGTCCAAAGAGGGCTAGGACCGGATCGGGCTCGGACTGGCCTGGCCCATGAGTACCCCTAAAAATAAGCATGCCCAATGGCAATATTGGAATCTGAATTGTGCCTCTACTATGGGCCGTGCCGGGGTCAACTGGGAGATAGCCCAGCACGACCCAAGGCAGCTGGGCCTTGCTGGGCCGTGCAACCCACTGGCCGGGCCCTTTTTTTGTTTTTTTAGTTTAAGTTTTTTTTAAACTAAAATTTAAAAAATACAAGTTATAGTCTTGTAGATAATTCAAGAGAATTCAACTAAAATCAATGCAACAAACATTCAATGAAAAAAGACGTCAAAATAGTTTGTATTTCTTTAAAATAAAGTTACAAAAAAAAAAAATTAAAAACAAGTTTGATGAAATTCAAAATTTATGATAAATAAAAAAATAAGAATTAAAACTTTGAACGCTGTCATACATTCTAGAAAAAAAATTATGAGGAATGAAAAAAATATTCTAGAAAAACTGTTACAGCATGAAAAACTATGTATGTGATGATTGTTTTGTAAATTGAATAAAATTTCTCAAAGAATATGATAAATTTTAAATATTGTAATATCTCTAATGCCGAAAGCTCATCTTCTATTTCATATTCTTCCATCAAGTGATGTTATACTTTCTGCTTTTTAACTAATCTCGCAGGCACATGCATGTATTCATCGTTTCTTCTAATACCATCTTCCACCTGTTCTTAATAAGGCGTTTACCTGAACGGAAAGTTTACTTCGATGCAACTATAGACGCTGAAACTATTAGTAAACCACGGGCCATGACGAAGAATACAAGGAATCAACTTTCACATGCTTTCTACCAGGCTAAAAGGTTAAAATCGTTCTCATCATTTAGACTTTGATCGACCCATCTATAGGTACATCATTAATTCATTAACGACGTACCTGAATCCCCGGCAAGAAGAGGAGTCACTTTCTAGAGTGCTCCCAAACGACCTTCTCTTTCCCTTTTTGTGTTTGGGGAGGGCCCATAGGGGTAGTGGATATCTCGGATCTACTCATTTGGGTAAAATATTTCAAATAAAGTTGTTCTAAATAAGATTTAATCGTAGAAGCATCATTTGTATTAATTTGATTCATTTTGCTATTTATTGCATTTAGTAAAGTTTCTACACGTACTAATTTCAACCGAAAGTCTAATACAACAGCTAAACAAAATGTTAATGGAGGATTCTTTTTCTAAATCTGTGAAAACTTCACCCCCATTACTTCACACACTCTTGGAAATCGGTGCATCGATCTATCTTTCAAAAGTAAGACTAATGTCATAAAAATGGTTTAAAGCTTGGGTTGACATGGGGTAATATACCCTGGAAAAAAATAAGGTTGCATCATGAAAAACTTTTAAAAAACCTTTAATTATTTCAAGAAGTTGCCAATTTTCTTTAATTAGGTATAAAAATTCATTGATGTGGTAATTATAAAGCATAATATTGATTGATTGTATGCTTATAACCAAAGGCATCTTTTAACATTCTATAAGCAACATTCCACCTAGGCTTTTCATCTAATTGTGTTTTTCTTTCTTTTTTTGAATTTATTTAGACTCTCACAAATATTTGGCCATTGTTGCTTTCTTGAGGAAGATAAAAAGGTGTAACCTACAATGAATCTAATTAATTTTAAGGTAGGCTTCAAAAGTTTTAAACCTTATTGTACAATAAGATTTAAGAATTGACATGCACATCTATTGTGAAAGATAACTCCATTTAAATTAAGTTAAAGCACGTAACTCCATTTAAATTAAGTTAAAGCACGTAGCTTAGGGGTCGTTTGTCTTTTAAGCATGGGATATGTAAATACAATTTACACATGTAAATGATGAATATTCAAATTTTAAGTATGTAATGTTTACACTTACGTTTCTTTTTATAACGTTTGTCTAATAACACTATTTTCGCATCATTTACACATGTGATTTATTTTTTTATGTTTGTTTTAATGATATGAGTATACGTATTAAACGATTTTGTAAATGATACTTATTAATCATTAAATTTATATTCTATTATAATGATATGAAAATGAGACAAAAAAGGTCTAATTTATATCAAAGTATTCATTTGTATTTTAGATCCTTAAAAAAAAAGCATGTCCTTCAACATGAAATATATTTTTCAAAAATATACATTTCTATCAATGATCACCTTAAAAAAATTGCATTCCAACATGTTTGATTAAGGAAATATGAGTTTATAGTCTGATGGTAAAGAAAATAGGATTATTATTAATATTTTTATTAATTAATATTTAGATCAATATTATCTTAATTCGTTATTCAATTTGCATAAAACTTAATCCATGCATCTCACCGGTTTTATGCTAATATTAATCAATTCTACAAATAGATTTTATATTTTATTTTATTTTATTTTTTGTATAGCAAGGCAAGAGAGAGAAATAGAGAAGTTACCTTTATAAAAGGGGATAAGATGAAGGAGGGTTTTCATTCATAGGTTTTGTCTTGAGGCATCTTTTATTATTATTTTGTAAATGCGTTGGAGGGGGATTTTGAACCCAGAACCTCTTGGATGGAAATACCTTTTTTATTATTATTTTTTTTAAATGAGTTGGAGGTGGTTTCGAACCCAAAACTTCTTTGATGGAAATTTCCCTAAAACCAAACCGTCTACCTCCAACAGGTATTCTTTGAAATCACATGTGGCTTGGTGTTCTCTTTTCCCACCTGAACAGGTGTTCAAATCTTGGTGTGGAAATGGGCTCATTTTCACACCATTTACACGTCTGATTTACACACAGGATGCGTAAATATTTGTAGAAAAAATGACTGATGCATAAATATTACGCATATTCACCATTTACATAAGTAAATGGGTGTAAACAAACAACCCATTAGTATATCTACTGCAACATTGTTGGAGCTTGCATCATCTAAAGTTATACAAATTACTTTATTTTCAATGTTATACTCTCTATTTTTTTCAAGGATAGTGGACTCTATCCTAACACCAGGGTATGGGAATTCAAGTAAAGAGAACGAAATCATTCTCTTCTACATAATCCAATCATTATCAATATGATGTGATGTGATCGAAATGTACCCCACATTTTATTTGGATATCCATAAATATGAAGTTAATGATACTTTTTCAGGTATGTTTTGAAAATTGGTTTATAATTCTTTTTTTCTTTTCTAAGTATTTTTATTGCAGTATTTTTAGAAATCTTTTGTCATCTAGGGAAAACCATTGCTTCAAAATTTCTTAAAATGATTGATTTTCAGTAAGAACAAATGACAATTGATTAATTATAATCCATTTTACAAGTTGGTATCTAAGCACTAGCAGGGTTATAATTAAAAACTCCTAAACTGCTAGTTGAAGAACTTTGAGAAAGTTGGGTACTTGGATGCCACCACCCCATTCCCTTGGATTTGCATCTCCTTCAGTATAATTGAGCATACAATTTCATGTGTCTAATAAGCTAGCTAGTGCCACCTGATGATTTGCAGTTGTAAAGTTCTTGCAAAAGATACAATGTGCCTTTTTTTACAATTCCTCCAATGTAATCAAGGATCTCAAAAGTTGTAAAATATTACTAGACTACATAAGTTGTTTTTCTTTTCTTTTTGGTTGAAGAATCTATGCCACATAACTTTCTACATCTACCTTGTGATCATGGGAAAAATTTTCAGGATTTTCCTTATTTAGAGAGAAATCAATGTTGAACGATTGTGATGGTCTAGCCATTTAAAAAAAAAAAACTAAATTTATAAAAAAAATAAACAATTATATATAATGTATTTGTTGTGATAATTTATATAAGAAAGGGGAGAATATGAGACTTATTATATAATATTACTAAATAAAACTCAAAATTTAAATAAATAAATACCTTTAAGAGAGATAAATGGCTAATAGAGAAACTCTGTTGAGAGAGTGAGAGAACGCTCATTC
The DNA here is from genome assembly GCA_003546025.1 of Camphora micrantha. Classification (NCBI taxonomy): domain Eukaryota; kingdom Viridiplantae; phylum Streptophyta; class Magnoliopsida; order Laurales; family Lauraceae; genus Camphora; species Camphora micrantha. The sequence continues at coordinate 34,393,273 of QPKB01000009.1, read as the reverse complement.
AATAGTGAGAGAAACTTCTTAGCCTTGAAGGGTTCGAAGGATATCTTAGTGCCTTACAAAACTTAGGAAGAGAAAGAACAGAGAGCGTGAGAATTTAGAGAGGAGAAAGCTCATTCAATAGTGAGAGAAACTTCTTAGCCTTGAAAGGTTAGAAAGAGATATTAGTGCCTTACAAAATTTAGGAAGAGAAAGATTAGAGAGTGTGAGAATTTAGAGATTAGATTAGTGTTGAGAAATGAGAGGAGGCTTAAAAAGGTTAAAACTAAGGTAGTCAACGGCGCCGGTAAGAAAAACCTTGACCATGCATGTTGATGGCCCGCCACGGAAAAATGGTAGGCCGAAGAGGATGTGGATGGAGGTAGTAAAAATAGATTTGAATAAATACAACATATATGAAGATTTGACTCAAGATAAATGCGAAACAAAATGTATGTGGCCGACCCTAACATAGTTGAAAAAATCCTTTCATGATTATGCAGAATGGAAAAAGTTTAAAATAAAATATTTTCTAGTAAAGTATACAATTATAAGTTTATTTACTACCTTTAAGATTAAGAATTCTTTATGCAAAACATTTTCCACTAATATTTTGAGAATATCCTCAAAAATAACTTAAAACAATGATCTTCTCCCATTCAGACAACATACTTATCATATGCACTCCAACTCATGGGGCCCATTTAAATGCGTAATTATTCTTTCTCTTGAAAGATACAAAACAGTTGGTGCAGTTGAGACACACTTTTGGATTTTTTTGAGTTTAAATTCATCCACAGTTAGCTACATGAAAATGGGACCCAATTAATAAATCTCAATTTTGAATTTAAAAAAATAAAAAGAAAAGAAACTAACTCATCTTGAAACGGATGTGTCCCTCCTTTCTCTCCATCTAACCTCCTCTTTATGTCTCTCTCCTTTCTTAACCTCCTCTCTCTCTATCTGTCTCTCTCTCCCTACTCTTTCTTTCTCTTCCTTTCTTTTGCTTGTGATCTCTCATTTCAGCAAGTATAAAAGCAACTAAATAGGTACGTGAGATTCAAATTTTTCTTCAAAGTTGAGAAATAATTACTGGTACAGACATGAGAAATTTTGAAATGTCGATGAATTGATATAGTGTAGTATATAATATAATAATATATCATCATGATGCCCTGGAAAATATGTGTTGCCATGCTAAATTTCACTGTTTGCATCCCCATCGATTACAAAGTTGTTTGATGAATTGTCCATCTGCACTTTCTATTAAATGTCATCTCCATTATACACAATAATCAGGCACTGCAATGCACTGGGTTAGTTTTGATCCAACCATTGTTTTTTTCGAGCCGCTTTTTGCAATGCCTAACTCTATCCTCCCAATGTTTGCATCCCCATAGATTACAAAAATAATGACTAAATGTTACTCTCCATCTACACTTTGTGTTAAATGTCATCTCCATTGTACACACTGATCGGGCACTACAATGCACTGGGTTAGTTTTGGTCCAGCACTTGTATGTTTCGAGCCACTATTTGCCATGCCTGGTTGGACCTGAATTGATACAGTTACATAGCTTGGTCTTGGTCTGGATCTAATATGTCTTGCATGCCCTTATATTATTTCTATGTTTATAGAAGGAGAATAAATCATAAATTCGAAGTAGTTGTTTATTGAAAAGAAATATTTAAAAAGATGAGCAGAATCAATGTCGTGTATTTCTCAAAATCTAGAACTGTATGCTATTTCCAGGCATTCATTCACTATTTTTGAATTTGATACTTGCGCCTATTCACTATCTTCAAATACTGTGCGCTTTTTTTACAATGCTACTGTGCCTTCTTTGTTAGGCCATTTATGTTGATGAAAATCAAAATTAATGTGCTTTGGGACATCAAGAAAGAAAATTAAAAAAATAGTAATCCAAATTGTTGGGCATGAATTGCATTTTCACAAAGTCATTTTCATTTGCAAATTCAGTCACTTCTGGTATTATGGAATCTGTATTCATGTCTTTACCGTTGTATGGGTATGTGCATTTCTATTTATTATTAGAGGAATTTACGGCATAGAGCCCTATAGGACCCTATACCACTTTGAAGGTGCCGTATTCACCATAGACACGAATAAGACTCCCTGAGTGCGTTTTCGTATTTTTTTTGGTCGTTTAGTGGTATGGTCGATATCGACCATATAACTGAAAGGCATTTTTCCCTGTATAGTCGATATCGACCATATAACTGAAAGGCATTTTTCCCTACATGGTCAATATCGACCATATCGCGAAATAACAAAAAAAAAAAAAAAAGACGAATATGGGTTTTCTCCTTTGGTTGCTGGTACTGCTCCATGGCCAGGTGGTCTATTTAAAATGAGAATCCATACCCAGGTGGGTCTGTTCTAAATGGGGTTGAATGTGGATTTTCTTAACAAACTCATCAAGATATTAGTATTGAGATTACATACTCTCATGGGTTTGGTTCTGATTTTGATTTAAAAATAGTCCAAGTTGGGATTTCTGGAATTTCAGGAGAAACTCATCAAGAAAGTTGCAAAAAAAAACGTGTTGGGTTCGAATGGGTTTGATTTGAAACTTGTGGAGCAAGGGTTCTCACATGAAATTGGTGCCCAAAACGGGACTGATTGTAAAGAGGAATCTTGAAAAATATGATATAGCCCTCAGCAGTGGCGATGAGGAAGAAGGGGCCGTGAAAGGTTCCATCCCCTCTTCTCCCTCCTCTTCCTCTTGCCCTCCCCCTTCTGATTCCTGAAAAACCCAACTTCTATTTGAGTTCCCGCATAATGGTCGATATCGACCATTCACTAAACGACAAAAAAAAATACAAAATCGTACTTTGAGGACCTTATCCATAAATACTGTGTTTCTAGGACTTCAAGAGTGGTATGGAGTCCTATGGGGACCTATGCCGTAAATTTCTCTTATTATAATTGTGGACTGAATTTGCACATCATATAATGCTATTTCTATGCTTAAATTGTTACACTATGTAGACATCGTTGAAATCTGACCAATCATTGTGCGGTGGCTCATAGTTTGGCAGTAAGCACCATTCACGGAATCGGGATCACCTAAGGCTTTTCCCCACGGTGACCACAATTAATTTACTAAAATTTGCTAACATATTATTTGGACACTATAAATAGGCTTCTTATTAATTACTTGTGTTTAAATAAATATATATAGGCTTTCCATTCACTCAATTTATATTTTAATTGATTAATACTAAATTTTAATTTTAATTTTAATTTTAATTTATTATTCAAGTGACATGATACACTTACCGTGCATCGCACGGAATTTTATGCTAGTTAACATGATAGAGTACTTGGAATGGTCTTTCTACTAGGAAGGGTCAAAATAAAGCCCTGTGTGAACATCCTTCCCCTTTATCCACGGCGAAGGACACGGTCCACTTTATCAATCCAACGGAACAAAGCACGTGCGTGATTTCCATCCCTCGTACATTCTAGAAGCTATTCCCACAACGTGGGCATGGCCGGACGAGAAATGAAAGATCCGCGTGCAATCTTTTCTGATACTACGTAAATAAATTCAAATCATTTACAATCACCGTGTAACTTTTTTTAATAAAAAGACTTAGGATCTTGACAAAAACTAGGAAGGAGTTAAAGCCGAAGCTGCAAAATAAATAAGCAAGTGTAGACGACCTCAAAAGATTATTTACTTATAAGATTGCTTGATAAAATCCAAATCAATTGCAATCACCTTTCAATTGAGAACAACAGTGGGTTTAATTGCACCTAGTAGTAAAATTTAAAGGGCCAAAGTAGCAAAACTCATGGCCCCATCTAATCAAGACTGGCGGTGGAAGTAGTTCTCACACTCACTCAGTCCCTTCATTTGAAACAGAGCAATATTGTCATGTGATTATTTTCAGCTGTCTCCTCTCTAAATGCACACCAACTGGCATCTCTCAAATGTCATTTGCCGACACGAGCTGAATAGAGAGACGGAGGCCATCCATTAAAAAAAAAAAAAAACTTGCATGGATTTTAAGTGTCGACATGGGTCTTTAAGTCGGTGGAGATGGGAACAAGTTGGCCTTGTCCATGCAGGTTGGTGTCACTTGTGTTTATCGGTCAAGGTGTTATAAATTTTGGCAAACCATAATATATATATATATATAGATATCAGAGGGTTTCTAATTTTTAGGGTTGGACTAATCCCTTCGGACACAGAGGGAAGTTGGATAAACTTCCTTGTAGCCCTAGTGTGGTAATGCAGTTTTGAACCTATAACCTTCGGGTGCAAACCGTGATTCTAGGCCTGATGAATTATTCCTTGGGGTTTTGGAAAACCATAATAAATTTATATGAATGTAGATTAGTTAAACTATTTAAATAGTATCCTATCCTAATTCACTTATAACAATATTTTGTGTTGACTAGATGATCAATAATATGAAAACATAATTTAATATTAAAACTCTTATTTCATTAATTGTCAATGATGCAAAGATGTTGGAACTTGAAAGTAAGAGATTAAAATGTTGATTTTGAGGCTTTATTGGTTGATAGATTTAAGCCCTAAAAGCCATTAGAGAAAAGAAGAAAGAGGTTTCAAGAGATAAAACTTAAATCCTAAATTGCTGGAGTGAAATTCTAAAGTGGAAACTATATATTTAAAACTGCATCCCCTCGAAATAAATGCCCTTCCATTGAATGAGCTATCTTTAAAAAAAAGTCACTTGGATAATAGCTTGTCATACCGAAAGATTGGTTGTTTGATTAAAATATAATAATATAATCTTATGCAATATTCATTAATCATGTTTTTAATCAAATAGTTAATCTTATGATGGTGTCAACTCCTATTAGGGTAAAATTTAGTAATATCCAATTTATTGAAAAGAGCATTTATTTTGACGGCTTAGATTTCTAGTAGGTGGGCCCTATTATGAAGTTCCACTTAAATATTCATATAAGGAGCCAAGATTTTTTCCCCCTTTTTTGACCCTTACAAGTGCTATTCAATTTTTTTAGATAAGGTTGGGTCACTGGTAGATACCTTTTATATTCTATCTTTTCCTCCACACTTGCCACACCAGGGCTCTTTGACTACATCCTAGAAATGTAGATTTCATTTTCGACGGTTCATTATGCTTCCCTAAAATCATACGCCTTATCTTAAAAAGTCCAATTGATAGAAAACGATGGGTATTGTATTTTTCAAAGAAAAATCACTCCATTGTTTTAGGAGTCTAATCTTTTGCTTTCAAAGGCTGCCTCCAAGCCCTCGACTAATTACACGTCTATGATGACGAGTCCATCCTCTGAATCTTTTACCGCAGGTATGATCGACTTTCGCTTTAGCTGATTGCCACTCTAAGGCTCATATAATTAATGATAATTCAGACAGTTCAAGATGAATGTCATTCTCCTTCAATGTACACAGTCAAATTGACCACACAATCTCTCAAACCAGGTTAACACCACATCAGCGTGAGTCACATTTTTAATTATGTGTTCAATTTTACAGTGAGACCTATTCATATTCAACTAAAACTTGTTGATAATTTATCCAAAGAGATGACATTCATCTTGATGCGGTATTATCAACATGTGGGCCCCACGGTGTGGACTCTCAACCACATCTTACACAGAAACCCTATATCATAATGATGTATTCTAATGAGGTGTTCCTTGTAAGATGTATTCTAATTTAACTTCACCCTTACACGAAATCAGGTCTTCAAAATCTGACCCTACAATTGACGCCGTCGGTGGGAACTCGAGGGAAAAGGTATACTCACACTTCGCTGAGCCAATGTCCGAGCAACAACACGATCCAGGATTGCCTTCTAGGCAAAGGCAACCCCCGCACCAGACGGAAGAAACACAATACAGAGGGCAACGAAATAAGTTGAGCGAGGAACACCTAATTCATCATTCTGATGACGTGGAATTAGAATACATCTTACACAGAAACCCTATATTTTGATCCACTTTTTTCAGATTATCTGGCCCACTTTTTTCAGATTATCTGGAAATCTGAAAAAAGTGAGCCAGTGGCCAATAGCTATGTGCTATGTGCTCTCATTGTATTGGGTAGATCCCAGATGCACCACAACCCCACGTGCATAGTCCTGTGAGGGCGACATATCCCAAACTACGCGTAGGCGGTGAGAAACGCAGTAACACGTGCCCAGTTTCAGTTGGTTGGCCATAAATGATTGGTCCCATGACACCAACTTCCGTGCACCTTCACTCTTGCAGTTTCCTCTTGACTTTGGCAACCATGCAGAAAGCAAAAATCCAAACGCCAACAAACAAAATCCAACACATTCGTCAATGAAACTGTACAATATAATAGAAATCTACTCCTCTCTCTCTCTCTCTCTCTCTCTCTCTCTCTCTCTCTGTTCTATTATATATAGAACGTAAGAATATGATCAATCTATAACACTCATATGGGGTGGTCTGAAATGGAGGGTAGGTGCAAGAAGCACCCAAAGCACAGGCAATCTCCTGGTGTATGCTCCTTTTGCTTAAGAGAGAGGCTCTCTCAGCTCTCTTCTTCATCTTCTTCCTCAAAGACCAAGTTTTCTGTTTCTTGTTCTTCATCTCATTCGTCTCTTTCATCTCTCTTTGCTTCGGGGTCGTCTTCTCCTCCCTACTTCTCTTCAGTTCTTGCAAGTGCTACTAAAGGGCTGTTTGGGAGGAGCAGATCGATGGCAGTCTTAGCTCGGCATGGAGAAGATGTTGTGGAAGAGGACAAGAAGAAGAAAGGTCGGTTCTGGTTGAAGCTGCTTCGACCCGGGCATAGGAGAAGGAAGGAAGAGGATTTTTTACACTCAAAGACCATGAAGGAAGTGCCTACATATTGGGCTATGTTAAAGTGAAAAAGGTCCCTTGTGGTTTTGTTATGTGATTTTTTTTTCTTTCCATGGGTTCTTTTAGATATCAATCGATTGTTGGTTGTATGAGAAAGAAATAAGAGAGAGGACAAGAAGGTTCATCTCTTGATGTACAGATTTTGTTGTGATCGTACGTCATCAAGAAATTCAAATAGTGGAGTTGATAGATTTATATTAGCATTAGTATATGATCATGAGATTATTTTATGTTTAATTCATGTCTTCATTTAGGTCGATCTAAACTGGGTGCTGAATAAATGAATGTCTGGTCAAATGGATCTTTAAGATTGGAAGAGGAAAAGATGGGAAGGGAGAACTCTTTCTTCCCTCTAATTGAATATTACTTGGGGAATTCAACAAATACTGAGGGTTATACGATCCAATCCCACAATCATGACTAGTATGATGATAGAAAATAAAGAGAGCAAAGAGTAAGAAAGTCACAAACCGATTTACATGGAAAACCATATATATATAATCTGAGAGAGATCGAAGAGTATTGTTGGTTTTGGGTATTTCTCACAAGAATTACAAGCGTTTAAATTTTTTTTACACTAGTGTTAGATCATGTCTTTAGAACATTTGGAATTTTTTATTTGAATGTTATAATTCTGAAAACTAAACTCAAAGTCATTTTGGGCCTTTAAAAGCTTGGAATTTCTGCAACTGAATATTGAAGTACTGTACTTAGCATTATTTTAAAAACCGTTTTTGATATAGCATTTGCAGACTTCATAATTCTCTCCAAGAAAGACTTCTTAGAAATCTTCCAAGGACTTATTTATACAACTCAATTACCACAGAAATCAAGTGGAAAAATCATGACCCTTTTCATACTTTGGATCATCTTAGTTTTTTATTCAGAAACACTTTCATAAAAAAAAGTACCTGTTTTTTCCTCGAAAAAATGTTACAATCAATTTCAAGTTTGAAGGTTGGACTCCTATTTTTACAGAAAAGGAAATACGCTTCCACAATAGCTGTACAAACTTTGATAATAGTGACCCGGAAGCTAGTTTTTGGGAAAGAAAAGAAAAGTCTTCTTTGTGCCTTTTCTTTCCAATAAACTAGCTTCAGGTCTCCTTTTTCAAATTAATACCAAGAGATGCATTTCCACTCCCTTGATGGAAGATAAAATAAAAACAAAAATATCTCTCATTTTCTCTCTCACAAATGAAAAAGATCACCTTACAAAGATATTTTATGACTCTCTCCACCTTTCCCTATAATTTTCTTGTGGCTTGATTAGCTTACTTAGAGGAAAGAGGAGAATGAGACATTATAACCTATCTTTACACCCAAATGTTTCACGGATGAACATGCACTGATGTTGGCCTAACAAGAGATTTGCTCTATTGTACTAGAACTAAAGCTCTATAATTCTAACACTTCATGATGATGGGTCTAAGGTTGTCGCGGAGTGTTAAAGGAATATCCTGAAATGGAGAGTTTCTATTTGACTCGCAACCTGGAGAGGATCATCATCATCCTTATAGTCTTATCCATAGCTACAAAGGTTGGCCTACATGTATCTGTTTTTCTCTGGCTGGCCAATACATAAAACTAATGTCATACATATACTGGCTATAAAGGCTGGCTTAGTTGATCAGCCCATAAAGGTTGGCTTATTTTGATACTGGATAACATGAGCTTGAAAAATGTTTAATTAACTCTTGGATATTATGACAGAGAATCTGCATGATATGAATTCGTTTGACTTTAAGGAATTTAAATCAAGGGCTAGTATCAAGATATTGAGATCACTCTTAATCCTCATCCTATTCCATTCACCTCTCAGTTTCCTTGATTGTCATACATCCAAATAGGCCTCACAAAAAATAACAAAGTCATTCGCCACATTGTTGGAGTTGTACGTCTAAGATCCATCTTCATTAGTTCATCACATCAAACGCCATCAATTCACAAGTGACACGGTATTTCTAAAAATTTAACATTTTTTCTAAGATTTTAAGCCTTATTTGTAATCCAAAAGAGTAATAAATAACATAGAGATTTTTACCAAAAAAGATTATAAAGAATCCCAGTAATTAGCAATCAATGATAAGATTTGGGGTTTTCGCCAAGGAAGCATAATTAACCAAAAGTTAGAATTTATTTTTGATCGACTAACTTTTCAATCCTTCTGAGTCTTTCCCCCTTGTAATGTAGTTCTTTCCCACTTATATCCAATTGATCTCTCGCACATATCACCATTCTTATCTCTATAGATCCAATTGGCCCACCTATACCTGGGTTTGAATATTCAGCAAAGCCCATCATTATCAAATTCCTTGATTATTTATCTATCACAACTCACAAGGGCTGTCAATCGGGTGGGTCTGAGTTTTGTCCAACTTGCTAAATTTTTTTGATTTTCTTATGCCTGTGCATGCTGTATTGCAGTCTTAGACGAAATGGCAACAACACATTACTCTTGAAACGACTTTCATTGCAACAAAAAACAGAAACTGAAACATAAGCAATTGAAGTCTTGGGTTTCTATTTTAGAATTTTCTATTTTTCTTATTTTTTTCAGCTAGTTTTATTATTATTATATTTGAACCATTTTTAAAATCAAACTTGATAAGGGTGATGATACAGGTAACTTTTCAAAAAACTGATGCTCTGTCTTATGCCATCAATATCAATCTAGATCTAGTCAGGTAGAGACCTGTTTGTTTCATGTAATTGAATTCTTAAAACTCTAATACACTAAAATAAAGAATAAACGTGAATATAAAAAAGGTCATCAAATAATCTCCCGTTTGAATACCCAGCCATCAACCTAGTAATTCAAATCATAGGAAAATCAAGAACCCATCTACCACTTCATCTATTTATGTGTACACTCAAAACACGAGAAAAAGAAAATGTTTAATGTATACTATGTGAACATAGCAGGCCCAACATCCCCCTCTTTATTCATTGATATGACATAATTTTGAACTTGGAAGTATGTCTTCCTCTTTGTTTATCCTATGTTGGATCTATCCATTTCCTTTTAGTACACCCAACTTATTTTCAAAAAGATATAAATACCTGATTCATCAAGGCTGGTTTAATTTCTGATAAATTATAGCTAAAAACACCATCATAGTTGCATCAATTGCTTCCTCTCATCAATTAATGTGGAAGTAACACCACACTTCCCACCAGCATTTTATGTCAAACCCAAATTCTGGACATCAAGGAAACCCATGATGCCTGGACCTGCCAAATGACCTTGCTAGCCAGAGACACACATGCTAATAGAGCATCAAGCAGAATCAAAGGAAACTCGTTCAAATGGAAGCGTGTATTGGTATATGTCTCTCTATCTAGCCAAAGACTTGAGCCCTGTTTGGGGATCCAAGGAAACCCAGCGCAAGGAAAACATGGAAACAAGACATTGGTCAGCATCAAGGGAAGAAAGAAAAGGAAGCAACAAAAGAAACAAAATCAAGACATTGATTGCTCAGCTAGCCTCAAAACTAATGAAAAGAAGACAGTAGTTAAAACATTAGAAGCTGCTTCATTGCTTCCACTGGATATTCAATAATTGATAGTTTTCATCATAATTTAATCATTTAGCTTTATGCCACGACGACCATATTACTTCAAAGTGGACCTACATTTCGTTCCCAGTAGCTGTAATCTTGACTTTTAAACTACATGTCAATTGAGGCAGGATCAATGTGATAGTTTCTTTCTAAGAGATCATAGTAAGCTCAGGTATCTGGTTGGTACTAATGGGGCCCTCCTCTGTCAGGTTATCTAACCCTTAACATCTTCAGTGTCACCTTGAAAAGCCAATCTGAAATATCTTCTACATGAAAATCCTGAACCATTCAATTAGTGCCCTGCAAATACAGTTCAGAAAATATCGACTCAAAATAAACACATGGTGAATGAAATATGTCGGGTCCGCATTCAACAGGAATAAGGTAAAAGAAAAAGAAAAGAAGTCTGGAACATACCAACTGGGATATTTGTCGCACCTAGGCCATCCATGCTGAATGATGGGGGCTAGTCATACATGGGTTAGGGTCGCTGAACCATGAGCTTCAATTTTACAAGTGAAAATCTGAACAGAATATGGATACTCTACAGCTGAGCTACATATAGGTCCTTTGTAGGAAATGTGAAGTCAAAAGAAAGGAATAAGCCCACCACTCAGGAAATTGTAAGCTCTACGGGATTGACAAGTCCAAAACAATTGCCAACTATACACCTAAATGAGACAACTGAACCCATATAACTTGAAAGAATTGTTCTGATTTCGTTTCCTTCCCTGCTCTTATCTTTTCCACCCTGAATGTCTGACATCCAAGTTGTCGTCATCATCACAGTAATCCCCATTTCGGTCACTTGATGTCTTTTGTTGTAAGTTTTGAAATATTTCATCCAAAGACTCAGAGTCAAGTGGCTCAAAATTTGCTTCCTGAACCTGCTGCTGAGGAAGGGATTTCTTGGCTCCAACACTGGCCTTGAAGCTTTGGAAACTAGTCTTCATTGATGCCCATGTTTTGGATAATCCAGAGGATGGAGCACCCATAATTCTGTTAGAATTATACTGGTCCGAAGAGTTATCCGCATTAAGCAAAGCAACTCTAGCTGATGATAAATTAGTATCTGATGCTGTTGATGCAGTGGATAAATATCTTCCTCTCTGTTCTCTCATAATAGAGGAATACTTGTTTCCAATTGCTTCGCTGATGTTTCCATATCTTCGGTTCTCCTCCCTGGAAGGTTTTGATCGGCTTACGTTTCCACCCTCATCAGCTAAACTGGTTGTTGCTTTCATTTCCATAACACCCTTATCCTGGATATAGTTTTTAAATTTAGCATCACTTAAGAGAAAACAGACCAAGTTATCAGGTCATAAAAAGCTACTTCTGTAAAAAGAATTGAACTGCCAACTTCAAAACAGGAGGTAATATGAAAGGCAAACGGAGACCCTTCACGCAAAGGGTGCGTGCGTGATCGACTCGGATTGGTATTAGGTGGGCTCCATTAGGTGGTGTGAAGCATATGATCCGTGCGCGAGGTGTCCACTAGATCATTTGTACAGTGTGTAATGCAAACTGAGCCTCATGATTTTTGCGCCATTTTTGTTGTTATGGATGTTATTTTGATGATATTTTTGTGAATGAACTACCAAAATATTGGGTCTGTCATGACCGATACACATTGCCTATTGACTGATATCTTAAACCATGGATCCATCTTTTGATGAATTAGCATTAAAATGCTATTGTTCATCTTTGATGCATTCATTCATAATTGTGAAAGTGACTTTGTTTCAAGAAATAAAAAACACATTTTGGAAGACTGAAAAAGAAGGTATCTTCCAAGAGATTGGCAAGCATCTTTTTTTTTTTTTTAATTTCTTTTTTTTCTTTTTTGGGCTTCTTAAGAGATTGACAAGCATTACAAGTAGAAGTAGACTTACCAGGGTTGTTATCCCAGGTTCAACATCGATACTTGAACTATTTAAGTTTCTCACCAATGGGATGACATGCTCGCCAACTTTACGTCCTTGTTCAAGCAATGATCGCTCTGGGAAAATTAAATCAGTAAATCAAACATTTTCCACTTCTCATGTATGACTTAAGCTAACAAATATAGGTCCATGGGTAAAGCCTCTTAGACCTAGATCCAACAGCAAGGGGCATGGTGCCTCCTGATCAAGGATTAGATCTGTTGCTTTAGAACCACCAGCCCACCCAATTATTAGAAAATAAAACAGTTCCTAAAGAAAGAGAGAAAAGGAAATGACATTTCATAGGTATCACACTAGAAATAAATAGGGATTCATAATAAATTAGCAGGTGCAAGTTAAAGAAGTACACAGGGTCCTATGTGTTGTGAGAGATGCGGGCGAGTTATTTGTCTTTACAAAAAAAAGAAAAAAGAAAAAGAAGAAGAATAAGAAGAAGAAAAGAAAAGAAAACCCTAATTTTTCTCTCACCCTTTAAGCATAATAAAAAAAAAGAAGAAAATGACTAAAATACCATAAATTTGTCACTACTATATGTAGAAAGGTAATATTGTTATTAGTATATGGGGGTATTTTGTAATTATAGTAAATAGGTAGGACTATCAGTAATTACTTAAATCTTATTAATTTTAATGGAAAGGTGTTTTCCTTCTTCCTCGTACACCATTTCTCTTCTTTCTCCTCCTTTATCTCTTTCTTTCAAAACCTTATTTAAATCTTCCCACATCTTAATCATAAAATGGACCATGACTTCATCAACACTCGTTGAAATTGCACAAATTGGGCTCATTGGAAAGCTAGTTCAACAGCCCAACAATTGGATCCAATTTTACGCCATTTGGACATCGCTTAGTGCATCAAGTCTGGCCATATATTAAAAACACAAAATAAATTATTGGTGCTGAGTGAGAAAGGCAATGTACAAAAACAGAGCGAATGTCTATTTCTATACTTGGATCAATTGATGATTTTGTTGTTAATTTGAAATAAAGATTTATGCAAAAAAAAAAAAAAAAAAAAAAAAAGAAAAAGGAAAACAAAAGGAAAACAAAAGAAAAGAAAAGGACATCCTGGAGTCATTTCCAACAAGGATCAAGTAAATTTCATGAGGCAGGTAATCCTTTAATTTATTCTTAGTTCCTATAGCTCCTCCAGCATCTCATTTTGATTCTTCATTTGTTGCTCTACATGAAGGTAAGCTTAAGTGTAACGAACATCCAACTGAAATTTTTGTGTCATACTAAGTTGTATCTCCCCCATTATTGTTTTTGAATGCCTCAAAACCTCCTTTTGGTGTGGTTGAGGCTCTTTTAAGTGTAATGTGTCTTATTTGTGATATATCAATGAAGATTAGGGTTGGTCGTGTCACTCAATACACATCTGTGTGTGTGTGTGTGTGTGTGTGTGACACAGACGCTCTTCACCTTCTCTTTTCTTTCTATATGTAACCTATATGAAAGAACTTCAGTAACAGGTACAAATGCCGGCATATGCGCATGAAAACTGCAAGCCCTCATCCGATGGGTCCACCTTGAATGAGCCTTGGCCAGTCATAAGGTGGTGTACATATGTAGGGTTGGTACATGCTCTTCTAAACTGTCACAATATTTTCATATAACACATGTGATGTGGCCCATATGATGACATACTGACTTGGGCCAATGCTCATTCACAGTGGAGCCATATTGATTAACAGCCTGAATCTTGGACATGCATCATGTTGGCAAGTTCGGACAGGACATGCACCTTCAGAGTTGTGTTACCATGCACCATAGCAGAAAAAGTAAAATTAAGCCATAACCAATATAAATTTTGGACTCACCTTTTTGCATGATAATGACTCCTGCTGAATCAAACCCATCAATATCATCTACCTCATTTTGGAACCTGAACCTTCTCCAACTTCCCAAAAAGTCAAGCACTCGATCAAAGAAATTGCTTGCAACCAACAAGGTGTAAACAACCATAATAAGTGGATAGATTTTGTTAAAACCTTTCCCGAAAAATGGGACAGCATCATCTATGTTCCCCATTCTCTGCATATCACATCAGAAAGTAGTCACTCAAGTCAGAGATACCAAAAGAAGGGTAGAAATATTGTGTCATCAAGCTTCAAAATTTTAAAAGGCCGACATGTTTGCTGACGTTTAGATAATCTCGAACCTCTATGCTGCAAAAGTATAAAACTAAACGAAATTCAAATACTTTCTGATGGCAAAGCTAAACAAAGGGAAGATTCAAACATATACTACCATCACTAGTGGACTTGTAAATTGGGAAGGTGGTTCAACATAAAAACATGATCACGATCCATCTTCAACAAATAAAGCAAGAAATACTTGCCACATGTCAGACAAAAATGAAGTCATGAAAACTTGGCAGCACATGATTGGAGTTCAAGCATAGTCGATCTAAGCATAGGGAGGATAATATAGTCAAAATTGATTCCTACTTCCAATTTGACAAGGTAGAGTGGACCCCATGGAAAGTGAACTGAAAAAGTTCTTACTAGGAAATTTATCTTTGCAGTGTTACGGTGCAATGGTAGAATGAATTTTGTGGGCCCATTTCGATGAGTACTAATTCATTTGGGGGGGTGGGGGGTGTGTGTGGATGTGACTGGGATGAAAACTGTAAATGTCGTTAGGATAAGTTAAAAGAACAGAATAAGTTGTTAGTTTGCAGTCTGAAGATTAGCCTCATAGTTTCTATGTTAATCTAGGATTGGCTTTTATGTTTATCTCTTGAATTCTATATAACTGTGCACTACCTTTACGTTTTTTTTAAGGTACATTGGAGACGAACATGCATACTCACTCATACATCCACATCCCAAACCACCAGAGCTACAGCCAGTGGTGTAACATAGTTATGATTATTAGCTAATTTGCTTATCAAAATTAATTAACATGGTAACAGAGCTGCTGGTCTCAACGGTCTATCAAAGTCGAGTCATTCGTGAGATGATCTCAGACCCTTCATCTCTTCTTGATTGAGGGGACATCTTGCCCATCAGCATCTCATCAATCCATTTCTGCTGGTTCAGCAAATTACAACCCTGGTTCTCTCTTATATCACACTCATCATTCCACCTGCAATGTACTTTGATGTTTACTTCATTTGAAACTTGGAGTTAGCGGCAGTTCTAATCATAGTTTTCAATATAGGCAAGGTCGAGTTGACTTGGACTCAGCACCTGCTGAGCCAAGTAGGCTCCATGAGCCACCCTCCGAATCTCCGATTCCCTTGACAAAGGGCAAATTGGATTTTGTTTTTACATTTTAATATTGTGAGAAGATGTGGGAAGTTATGGGGTCCTTTTGTACTTATCTTGGAATATTAGAATCATATTTTTTTGGAAGTTTGTAGCATTCTACTCAGTAAAAATAAATAAATATGGCCGCTTATAAATAACCACTTAAATTCATTCTTAACGATGAAAACACCTTGGTTCTGATTCACATCAACCCATTTGATGAGAAAGATTCCATCACTTGGTTGCACTTCTTGAGTCCTGCTGTACATCCAATGATCTCCACCAACAGAATCTTGTCAGCCACAAACAACCAGGCACGAGCCCACCGAGCATCTGGTGGCAACTTGTCTAGCGCCATCTCCAAAAGCAACCTAAGTCTCCTAGATCTGACATTACAATACTGTTTACTCGCAGTCTCTGCCCATCCAGGCCAAGCACTGCACTATTCCCACGTCACCTTGTTCTATTTCTGATAGTCATTCCTTGTCTGACTTCCGTCTCCTTGACAGATTTGCAGCCTATTGATCACAACACATCACATGCTGTTCAGTTTGCATCTTTAGGCAGCCTCGTATCATAAATTCCCATTGAACTTCCTCTCCTATACCTCAAGGACTATTGTTTCCTTCATTTCTTTTGCTTTGTCACCAATGGCATTGCCACTCTATCTTGTGTCGTCTGCCTGCTCTTCAGTCTAGTCAACATACATCAGCGACGCTTGTTTGTTCCTAGATCAAATGTTCCTACATGGATTAATCCAATAGATGCAGCCCATATACAACCAATTCCCAAATTTGGTATTAAAGGAGCCCCTTAAACTTTGAAGGGCCCATATCAGTTCGGTAGCATCACGTGCCCTTCCAACTTTAGAGGGCTTGCATCACCAGCATGCCTTTGGTTTAGACCATATTTGAATATCTTCTGTCTTTCTATTTGGATGATGTCTAAATGATGAATCATTGGTTGCAAGGCTTCCAAATTTGTCTTTGAATTCAATCGTATGCTTGATGGATTCAATATCATTAAATTGAATCATCAACTTGATAGATTTTCCAGCATCTGATAATTCGCATCTGGATCAGAACCCTGAGTCTGATTGTCTATTCTGTATTGGATCTCCAAATACAGTCATTTGTTTATCTTTCCATCTGATCATTTGGCTGGATTCATTTGCATCTTTCTTTACATTCCATTTGATCTACACTGCATCGTCTTCTTGCCAGTCATGTTCAAGCGCTCTGTCAATCGCCTGTTCCATCTACACCATCAGTATCATCAGCTAGAGGCAGCATCTAAACTGTTGGATTCACCAGATTATTGCTATGCAAACTCAAGATTCAGTTATCTTAAGTTTGAGAGGAAAAGGATGAGATAGATCACCATAAGTTGTTAGTTTGTCATTACAAAGCTTCATAGTTCCCACATTTATCTATAATTGCTTTTAAGTTGATCTCTTGTATTCTATATGATGATGTATGTAGTTAAGATTATTGGTTAACAACGTTAATACATTAAGTTACATTTTTTTACTGGCAAATTAATTTAGAAATTTCACACCCATCCAATCATATTTGCAGATTTGCCTCTTCATTTAAACCATTGAAAATTTACATCTTTACAGCAGCTCAGAAGATGATGGCCCATGTTCACATGATGATCGATCACTCATGATTTTCCATGTGAGCTAATCGTGGGTGGGGGTTTGATGTGTGTGTTAAATTTTGCTTCCAGACTGTATCATGATTAATTTGTTCACTGTCCAATCAACTAAATTTATGGAAATGATTGCTCATCAATGACTCCAAAACCTTGATGATTTTATACAAAATATGATTTTTTTTTTCATGTGATCAACATCATAAGAAATATAAAGTACGAAAAAAAAGAAAAAAATAAATCGATACATTGAATAACATGAAAGAAGTCCCACCTTTTCAAAAATAGTTTTGGCATTCCCATCGAGGCGAATGAGGTTGAGGAAGTTGTAAGAAATTGGCGGTGCATACCGTGCAACCATCCTAACAACAATGTTATTGATTATCAACTGCCAACTTCCATAAGTATAGACAGAATGCAATCAATGAGGTCCTCAGAGACAGAATGAAAAACTTACGAACATATCATTAGCAAGCTAACTGAGCATGTTTGTCTTGGAGTTAATGAATAGAACATCAGCATTCCAACCTTGAACAAGGAGTAATATGTGCCAATGCACATGTACATCAGCGGAACAAATGCAGCTATCTGCAAGCATATGAAATAATTGAATATACGGCAACAAATGAAAAGATTCAAAGCAAAACAAATATCGAGAGTCACACATTAGCTTCCACAAGAATACATTGCTAAAAAATAATAATAACAATAACAAGAAAAACCACAAAACCACAAAACCAGAAAGCTTTGGAAAAAATGCGTGCAAATTCAAATAGATTAATTTTAACTCATGGATTACACCAGAAAATTCACATTAAAATCCAAATATGCAAAATATGAAAGTGAGTTAAAGCAATGTAAAAGACAAAACAAGTTTGCCTAGCCCACTCCAATAGGCTCTCATCAGAATTCTCAAGGTTGAAACTTAAGATTTTTTTATTTTTTTTTTTGATAACTTTTGAAGGTATTTGCTTATTAAAGAACTGAAAACAGTTCCATATAAAAAAAGAGAGCTTTGCAGAAAAATAAAGCACATATATGTATAATCTTTTCTAAAACTTACCTGTACAAGAACTTCTTCCTTTCCACCTGCATTAATTAGAAGCGAGAAAAGAGATAAATGAACTCCGCTAGGCAATAGAGTTGCCTCTGCTAAAAGAATAGCAGCTGACATGCATCCAAGAATAATGGCCAAGAGTTTCGCAAGATGTTTCCTAAGTATACAACGCCAAATCAACTCTGCACAGGACCAAACAATATTTTCAAGGAGTAGCCTCAATTATTAATTATCAGTTCCTATCGACAATAAAACTCAAGCAACAAGAACTGAAAATAAAACTCAAGCAACAAAACTTGTTATAATTCAACCATTCAAAATCACTCATCATGAAAATAAGCATTTTTTTTTTCAGATGAACTAAAAGTCAATAATCATTGTTATCTGCTTATGCTCCCATTGATTTTTGTCACCTTCTGAGTATGAAATTGATGGGAGACCGCCCTTTCAGGAACTTTTTGAATAGTTTAATTGATGGGCCTCCTGCTCTGTAAGAGAAGTCTTAGTTCTAATGGGTTGCATATATTAACCTTAATTCTTGTTTTTTTTTTTTCCATTGAAATGGCTTATTCTTGTGCTACCCCCAAAAAATGGACACATTATTGTACATGAAATAGTAAAAACTGTTTCTAGTTCAAAAATTACCTGTTGTATCAAGGAAGGGTCCTAATTTGCCAGTTCGACCAACTCTGAAACTTGAAACATATTTCCTGCAAGAATAAGATTTGAGGAATTTGTATTTAGCAGAAATACATCCAGATTGAAAATGAACATATTGTACTGCTCCTAACCATGGGAAGCTAGTAAACTTTGTAGGAAAAATGAAACTACTAGCACAGGGTTTTCTTGGGTGAAACGAACTAATTCTACACTACTGTGTTCTATATGAAGAATGGTAACCATCGTTGAAAATAGAAAGCTAAACTGTTAAGCTTAGATCTTTTAAAACCGCAATCAGACAAGAATATCTGTAACTTCTACAACAAACTTGATAACCTCTCCCAGGAGAGCACAAAACAAGCTTTGGCAGAAGCAACAACGGAACACAGAGGACCCTGATCTTAGGATCCTCTATTGTTATTGAAATCATGGTTTTAAAAATGGCCCTTCGGTACAAAATTCTTCTCTGCCACTTCGCAGTCTAAAACGTCACCTTTGAGAGCTGCATTTAAGGTCTTATAGCTTACTATTCTCCCACATCTCCCAGTTCCCTGAATTTGCTACAATTTAATCTACGACTCCATAATTTAACATGTCACTTTGAGTGCTGCATTTTAGTCTGCGTTCATCTGCCCTCATTCAATCTCCCACTAGAACTCATTGCACAAGCGCTGCTTCTGATCTTCTATGTGCCCAAATCATCTGATGGTATCCATTGATTTTTGTCTACCTCTCTTCTATTGGAGCCACCAGTAGATTCTTGTATGTAATCATCCCGATTCTATTCTTTCTTGTTACTTCATCTTATCATATGCATCTCAGAGATGTACTTTATTTCTTGTCATTTCTTGCCTAACAGTCTGCACCAAATAGAATCACAGATGTAATTACCATCTCACAAAAGTCCCCACTGATCAAAGTGGCACTCTTTTGACTCTTTTGAAAGCGCAAAAGGTTTATAGGGGCTGGAATTTCACTTTTTCAGAATTTGCACAGTTCCACATGAAACTCAGAATTCCATCTAATAATCCTTCATAAAATGCAAATTTTGAATTTGCCCAAAGTCCAATACTGATAAAATTTCATATTCCTAAACACGTTTCAGAAATTCCACATGCATGAGACGTGTGCAATGTCGGTTCCATCCACAAAGATATGTGAATGCCAGGCCCATTTATGAAGACATCAACATGGTGAGAGTGAGACCCAAAGAATGAGCACCATATGGAAATGTGTAGGCGGGGCCCAGCGACAATGATGTGCATGTGGTGGGACCTAAATAGGGGCCTCACTGACCCATGGAGATGCGCGTCTGGTGGAGGGCCACATAAAATTCTAGTCTAACTCCCAAAATTCTAGAAATCAAGTAGGAGGGAAATCCAAAACTTTCCCAAATTCGGGAATTATGGATTTGCCACCAAATGGCCTCTAAGTGATATTCCGTTTCAAGTAATACATCTTCCCCAAAGCACTAAACTTGTATTTCATTTACTTTGCTTTCGCTATGCTAATTCCCAAACTACTTGATTCAAAAGCGCTTTATCCAGAAATCTAGCTTATAGTTACTTTTATTCTTGCCTGACTAATTAGCATAACATCATATACAAACAACATACACCAAGAAACTTTTACGCAGTTGCTTGGAGTAACATAGTGCTAATTGAGAACTCTATCACAACTCCACAACCACTTCTTACACTCTTTGCTTGCCCTTTTAAGTTCATTATCGTTCAAGACATTGCTCGTGAAAAGAGTTTTCCTTTTCACCTATCTTCTCATGCCATCAAGTTTATGTGCTTCAATGTTACACTGATTCTCACCCAATTTCCGCAACAGACCATTGTTGCTCAAGATCGACTGATTATTGAGGTTGGTTCATGTGCTGCATCAGAACAGGCTTGTGTGGTTGGAAATCGACAGTTTGCAAAGAGCAATAATGATACAGGAGTGAAAGATCCAAAATTCATGGATCCCGTGTTGGATCGAGTCTTGATTTACTTGGATCGATTTGATCAGTCCAATGGGCTTTTAATCCATTTAAATCGGAGCCCAATCAAACATAAGGGCTCAAATCTGAATTTTAATATGCCTAAATTGGGTTTAAAATCTCTAAACTCAATGTCAGCCCAAAGAAAAATATAGTTCCAACCATGAAGGATTGACCCAAAGGTGCACCGATTCACATGACAACACAAGCTCTACAGGTGGGGTCCAGGAAACTTGTGCTCAACAAAGTGGGACCAAGACCACCTTGGAGAGGATGTCCAAGTAGTGTTGAAGGGAGGGAGGCGGATGGGCGGGTTTGTGTGTGTGTGTGGTAGTGGTGGTTTTGGGGGGAGAGGGGGTGGGGTTGGGGGTTTCTTTAGGATAGAAATGGCTTTCTAACAATTTTCATAGGTATTTTTGTCATATAGGTATAATATTCCTCAAATTTGGTCAAAAGCATGGAATTGTGAGAAAGTGGGGGCAATAACGTGACTTCCTCTCTTCAAAAGAAAGCCATCTCAAATGATGTTTCAATTCCCCCTATTTCATGACAACTTCTGCAAGATTCTAGCCCATTTCCCAATGCATGAAGAATCTTGACGAGGTATGTATTGTCATTTAAGAACCTGAAAATGGACATATTATTAGTGTTTGATTAACAATCAATTGAGGCCTGCCAGAGTAGGTGGGTAGGTTATTGGCAACATGATGTCCATCGGGGCCCTTTCTATACAACCATCATCAAATATCGAAGGTTGGGTCCACTGTCTATCTAAAAGGTCATAGGAACACTACTCGCAACTTACCCACACTTAATTTACAATGTTCCAAAGGAGCCCTTTAAGCCACTGGAATGTCTCAAATTGATAGTGTAGAAACTATACAATTTCTAGTTTCTGGCGTTTGACACTCAAAAGCAAAACATTTTTTTAAGGACTACAGACTAAAGAGTCCCATTTTATATTGATGTGAAGCATGTGAGCAACAAAGCTTTAATGGGTGACCGGTGAAGGCCAGACATGGTTTGACACAACCCGACCAACTGTATTTAAACTTGGACCCAGACCTGGTATTTATCTAGTTGGATCTAGACAGGCTTTAGGTACAATTCGGCCCACTTGCAACTCTAATTCCATTTAGAGTTTCCATAAGCCAACTTTAACAAATTGGACTAATTAAATGATCTTCATGTATCCAATTCTAGCATATTTCTGTCAATCAATTTGTTTATAAATTTATTGGACAATAAATTTTAAGATGAATAATGAGTTGCTCTCAATAAAACCCAAATTTGTTTTAATGAGCTGGTTTATATACACCAGCGGAATCAAACCAACCCCAAAACCGGCAAAAAAAAAAAGGAAGAACTTATGGGTCCACCCCCGTTTATATATGGATAGTATCTTTGTTATGATTTGTGAGTTTAATTTAATGGATGTTTTCGCTTAGTAATGTCAATACAGCCTTGCTTGGAACTTGTATTATTCAGTTAGCTATAATTTAGGATCTTGTATCATTAAGTTATCTATAATTTAGGAAATTGTATCTTTAAGTTAGTTATAATTTAGGAACTTGAATTGTATTAGGATACTAATAATAGGGTATTCAATCCCTATATAATGAGAAGGATGCAACCCTAAGGGGTACACGATTTTCTCCAAACACTTGCTTCCCATGCGACTGTTACTGTCAAGTAAGGGTTTTTTACTCCTTTTACATGAAATCGAGCTAATATCTAACTCATTAAAAATTAATAGATTTTTTTTTTTAATGAGAAAAGAAGTTCGTTAAAGTAATTACTGACATTACGTTACTTGACCATCTTTGCCCACCGGAAAAAATTCTTGGCCCCGCCATTGCATCCGAGCACTTCTAAATTCCTTAGAAGTTGCAATTGTGAAACTAAAGTGAAGACGCACAAAGACGTTAGGAGCTTTTCAAAAGGCTAAGGATTCCAAGTATAGCAAGAAAAAGGGATCCTCCATGAAGGGACATCCAAGAGGGTTTCCACACCTTATCAAACTTCCTAAATTTAGTTTATTTCCTTTAGGGCACGTTTGGTGACGGGAGAGTGATCTCCAAATTGGAAGATTTCTTGGTTCCAGCAGAACCAAGCTATCCTTAATGAGGATTTTTAAGGGGAGGAATCGTCACATTCCATGTTTGACTAGCACAGTGGAATCACACCGTTTACACTATACTATATCCAACGGTTCACCGTTTTTCACAATTTTCTCAAGATCCATGGTGAATCAAGGCCCCAAATTTAACCACTCAGCCACTTTCAGTAAATGGTTGGGATCTTGATTTAGGGACCCACAGAAGTCCAGAAAAGCAGGTCTGGTGGTCTGGAATCTTTTGCAATTTTCTCAAAATCCATGATGGATCAATGGCTGAAATGTGACCACCAAACCGTTTTGTTGCCTTCTGAAGGGGATGAATGATTGAGGAGAGATGTTAGGATCAACGACTAAGGAAATATGGGAGTTGGAGATGATGATTTGCTTATGATTATCTTGAATCCTTGACCAAATTCATTACAAATTTTGTTTCATGGAAAGGATCGAACAAAGTCTTACTTGACGAGTAAGAACTAAATAGCACCTTACTCCTGTGTCTTATTTGAGCCTTACCCTTACTTTTTCATTTTTACAATGTAAGAAACTCAAATACTATAAAAAATTAAATCAAGATCTCTTTTCTGAAATGTTGACATTTATTCAGCAAAAAAGAAGACAATAATAAAAGTGGTTAAAACTCTATAACTTCCAAATAAAAAGTCGAATATAAGAGAATTTAAATAGTGGAAAATGATGAGGCTGGTAATGATGGAAAAACTCTAAGCATATGAACAAATCATCTGGTTCAATAGTGGTTTTCATACTATAGAGGATATTGCATAAGAACAAATCCTCTGGTCTAATAATGGTTTTCCGAATTATTGAGGATGATGCCATCCAGATGAATGTGATAACTCAATATTCATAAAAAAAAAAAAAAAAAAAAAAAAAAAAAAAAGAGAAAGAAAACAAAAAAGAAAAAGAAAGAAAGAAAGAAAGAAAATATATATATTTTTTATAACAAGAAAGAAAGAAAAGATTGATGTGATCATGGGATAAGACTTCGAAAATGATGATGACATTAAAACAATGAAACATAGATAAGAACAAACCATCCAGTTAGATAGCGGCATTCATAACTTTTTATGGTATCCTCCAGCTCAAGTGCCTCCATCACGTAGGACTTATATTCACTGCAAAAGGCAAAGAAAACATAAATTATTTCTCCATACAAATATGATGACGATTAGAGAAGGTTGACATCCATTTAGTCATTCGATTTAAAGATGCATGCTCTACACCAATAACTGTTTGAAGCTTAAAATATATTAATAATTGAGAGGCGTCGGCTACCAAACACTAGTCTCCAAAATTTAATGGAAACAACAAAGCCTTGATACATGACACAAAGCAAATGAATAGACCAAAAGATTTCCTGGCAGTAATAAGATTCAATAGATAAAAATAAAGAGCCTGATGAAGAGTCAAAGCCTGTATCAAGATTGTCGCACCACCATCACAAGCAGGTTGCTGCTGTACACATGGAAAACTAAGAGCAACCACAGCATTCAATCGACCAAACAGCATTCAAAAAATTGTTTAGAATATATGACAAAATGACGACTACTTTTCCAAGTCTTTGTTATCATCATGGTTATAAAAATTGGCAGAATCTGAGTCAACTAGGCCAGTAGGAAGTCCTGTGACTCCTGTCAGACTTCAATTTGCCTACATGGCTGAGTCCTTATATACGGGTTTTTTCCTCTTCATTTTTTTTTTTTTTTTTTTCGTTTTTTGTTTGGAGACGGTGCAAGAGGTCTTTAAAAGGGCTTTGGGTGAGTATTGAAGATCAAAACTGACTTTTTGCAAGATCCAATGATACAAAGATCAAGATTACTATTCATCCAAGCAAAACAATAAACCACAAAATCAAATTATTTAAATTCATTAAAAACAATTAAAATATAATGGTAGTCCTTGATGCAAGCCAAACCCATGGTCTACCAACTAATTGAGCCCAGTCCACAAGCCCAATAGGTCATTCATTTAGTTAAGAGTTTTAATTACTTAAGAGTCTTATTTAGAGAGTTGTGATTGATTTAGAAGTCATTAAAATTAGGAGTTTTATTTTATTTGGGTTGTAACCAAGTTTAGTTTCCTTTATGGTTTAGGAAAAATAGAGTCCTACTTGGAAAGGGGATGTCCAACCCTTCCTATAAATATGTAATCCGTCCATTGGAAGAGTAGTTCATGATTATTCAATAATAAAGATTGGTTGGTTTGCTTGGTTTTCTCTTTCTCTTCAATGGAAGAGTGCTATTGAGTTCCAAGATGAATTCGGTCAATTCCCATATGTGGAGTTGGTCCTCACTTCCCGGATTTGTCTACTCCCATTCCATTACCGCTTGCGGATCCAGGCTGCGTTAGTCCTAAAATTCTATAACTATAGAAAATTATTTTTCCTTATTTTTAGATTTTCAAATGTATTTTTCATATTTTAAGCAGCTTTATGGTGCTGCCATCGACTTGGCAGAGTCAACCCAACTTGAGGTGACCGAGTTGCACCCCAAATTCAAGTTTGAGAACCTTGATTAACATAGTCCATAAAACAAAAAACCTAAGAGTCAATGTACTAAAGGTAAAAAAAGATTAAGAAAACCTACCAAAAAGTCAATTACACTGAAATATAAGATATTGATTATGCAAAAAAAATGAAAATAGATCTAGGCAAACCAAGGTAAAAATAAAAATAAAAATCCAAATCTGTAATTCTCTTCTGAATTATCAGTTAATAATTAAAAGCAAACAGATCCATGTTTCAAATTAAAAAAAAAAAAAAAAGTGGAATTCGTTACAACACAACTTGTGTGGAAAAAGCATCACAGAATTGTAATGAAAAAAAATCGCAAATAAGTGAAATCACTTGACATGAGCTGATCATTTTTTATAAATAAAAACAACCTAAATGATTAGTTGTTGCATACCTTTTGTATCGGCAGTACTCCTCTCGAGCTATCCTAAGCTGACGTCTAAGTGTAGCCATTGATTTCTCATCTGTATCGTAGTCCATATCATTGTCACCCAACCTGCCTCCTGACGGTTTGAAGGATGGGTCTTCTTTGAACTAGAAGAAAGAAACTGAAATGTGAAGTCATTTAAAAATAAATATATACCTATATTTCACTTAGAAAGTTTTTGAGTCATTGTCTCGAATTTGCCTACAAGAAGACAATTACCATCCTAATTAACATGCTGTCAATAACATCCATGCAGGGTCTTAAGGGATCACGCCTGGACATCTGATTTGAAGTTGCTTGAGCAACCTGATGACAAATACCAATATAAAATGTGTCAGAGATGATGATGTATGCAACAGATGCAGGAAATGTTCACCCACATTCAATATCTATATTGAGCAGATAAACAAACAATAGAATTATAGAAAAAATATACTTGATAATTCATAATGTAATTCCAAGAAACACGTCATGATATTATTTCAAATTATTAAAATAAAAAAGGAACCACATTTCATGATGGAAGAAATTAAACCGCATAACAGCCAAGCATTTAAGAAAACAAGTAGTCATCATATAAAGAGGAGAGATGGGGCTCATCAGTCTATGCATAAGTTTACTATGCCCATGTTGTTTAAGTACAATTTGGTCATCCAAACTGTTGATCTATTGAGAATGATATTATTTAGATTCGATGCCTTGATCTGATGGCTGCACCATGAATGGAATTCCAAAATCCTCAAAAAGAAGAGGAGTGGACGATTAGATGTTCCAATCAAAATGAGTTTTAGACATCCTCAATTTCAGGTGGGGCACACATCCATTACTCTGGATGACTGAACCATGGGTCTCACACATACAGAACAGGGAGGCACCACCAACTGTACATTACAGAGGGCAAGATTTGATAAATACTCTCATGTCATTATGTGCACATGCTCGTGAGTCAATGAAATACGTGCATCATGGTTTGAAAGATTGGCCAATCTTTATCCCAATATCGGCCACAATGTCCGCTACCATCGTTCACTGTGGGCCTGTGGCTGTAAGCCTGTGACATTGCTGGATTGATTTTTTTTAAATAAAAAAAAAACTACGGCCTTTTTTATTTTATAGGTATTAAATTCTTAGAATTTCTAAACAGTGCCATTATATCAAAGGGGTTAATGCAAAGGATTAAAGGTGAAGATCCACAAGAGGCCATCAAATGATCGCACATTTGATATGAATTGATTACCTATCCACCACATTTGCAATTATATCCATGAAAAGTGATGGTCTCATCTAGAATCTACACCTTAGACTCTTCACTTGTCAACTCTTTAATACTCCTTTTATAGAATCCCCTTTGTCACGACTTTTCTAGGAATTCAAATATTCAATACGATGTAGGCAAGAGTGCTCTTAATGGAATATAGTACCCATTACAACGTGGTTCTTTTTGTGAGCTTTAGTTTGTGCGGTCAACTTAAGACTGTTGCCAATAATAGTACAGCATGGAAGAGCAAATGTAGACAACGTGTCAAGGATCAAAACAGCTACCCAAAAAGGTCATGCATATATGGATCAATTCATATAAAAAGAG
The DNA here is from genome assembly GCA_003546025.1 of Camphora micrantha. Taxonomy (NCBI): domain Eukaryota; kingdom Viridiplantae; phylum Streptophyta; class Magnoliopsida; order Laurales; family Lauraceae; genus Camphora; species Camphora micrantha. The sequence continues at coordinate 34,365,641 of QPKB01000009.1, read as the reverse complement.
CCAAGCTGAGAATGAGACTAAATTCCTTGGAATACATTTGATTCAATCATTAAATCTTAACAGTTTCTACGATCTAAGATAAAATAATGATGCAAGACCGATATGATTTTCAGGCTACATACCCTTGTGCTGTGACCTAATGGGAAAAAATAGATCTTAACATTTTCAGATATTCTGGGTGTTTTTTTTTTAGAAATGTTTTAAGGGTCAATTTACAATTTTAGTTGTAATGGACCATGACAGCCATAGCTCGTTCATATCGCTGCAACATATCACTTTCCCACTAACTCCCTTCTCAACCATGATTATAAACCATGAGGAGCATATTTGGACAAAAAGAGCCAGCAGCATAGTTGTAAGGTGCTCATTTAGCAATCACGAGGTTGCACTTTTGAGTCACTACTATCAAAACTAAGATGAGCATATATAAATGATTTTGCACAACATAAAACGTCTCTAAAGTTGGTTTTGAAGTGAACACTCTCAATATAAACTCATGCATATGCAATTATGTATCTTTCGTGGAAATCTATTGAAGATGATAGGTCGCGTTACACATTTATATGTCATTGTTCCATTAAATATATTCTTCTACCTACTGACAAAAACACAACTATCAGTAGACATCAACAGGAACTTGGGGAATGTTGCCATTTTTAGAAAAGGCATCCTTCTTTGAACTTAACGCAATCGTCTCGAGGCTATAGCTGTACACATCAAAAGGAACTTGGGGGATGTTGCCATTTTTAGAGAAGGCATCCTTCTTTGAACTCACACAATCGTCTCGAGCCTATTTGAGAAAAAAAAAAAGGTCTACTTTCTTGAAACAAGAGCTCTAATAAGTAATAACACAATCCACAGGGATTGGACGCAATCAAGACCCTAGGCCATCTATGACAAAATGGCTCTTTTGTATGGTAAATAAGAGCTCTAAAAACTAATAACACAATTCTCTGGGTCACAAATTGGAATATGTGTGTGTATGTGCAGATTATCTCATTTAAAGTTAGTTCCAAGTGTCATTGAATTTTGAGGTCTAGAGTTACAAAAGTAGCCTCCAACCAAATACAGAGAAAAATAAACTAGCATTCCAGGGTTATCATGGAAATGGAGACATTTCATACATATACGCACAACATCACAAATAATAATGTATTACATATATTAAGAATTATGGCCAAGAACAATCCATTTTCAATAATAGATAAATTTTATCCATAAAAATGATGAAAAATATACTTACTACAATTGCATTTGAAAGTTCTTGATGAGCATTATCAAGTCTCACAGCCATTTTAGCAATTCTGTGTGAAAGAACCTTTTGGCGATTGCTCCAATCAGAATTTCTCCATATGCCTTTTGGAATTTCACTCAAACCAAAGCCGAGAAGAAATGCACCAGTAACGAGTCCAAAAGTATTCGAGCAGGCCATGGCTAACCCCACAATTCCTTCACTCCTGGGAAGATAGAGAAATCATGCTCAAAAGATTGAACATATGTACGCTGCATAAGATTGAATGGAGTGGGACAAGCAAGTGGGGTTTGAAGCATGGCTTCTTCACAATTGGGATGAAAAGCGGTCATGGCGGGGGTCGACACCTCATAGCATTTCTAGAGAAATAGACAAAGGAATGAGGAAGATTTCAATGGGATTAGATCTATCACAATTAATCTCCATCTTTCATTTGAATCCATGACATCCAATTGGCATCTTGATTAACTTTGCACCACTGGCCAGAGAACAGGTAGATTAACTTTGCCATACATATCAGGCAATGTCTTCAACCATACCTAATCAACTTGCCAAGTTGACTCAGAAACTCGGCCAATTAACATTGTTCACTCAACTGTGTACAGATTTTTGCCGAGTGGCCCGAGTATTTTGCCACATCAGTGGACTCGTTTAGCCAGGTAATTGCTAGGCTATGACTTGTCCGATCGCAAAGGTACTCTACAATTTTAAATTGTCATGAATTTTGACCCCTGACTGCTTCGGCAACCCAAATCGAGTTGAGAACCCCACCTTTGCCTAGGAAAGTCATTTTTTCCCCCTCTGATGTAAACTCTCACACGCGCGCGCGCACGCGCACACACACACACTAGAGTCCCTCACCAATAGCACTAAAACCACACACGCTAGAGTCCCTCACCAACAGCACTAAAACCAGCGTTTGATCCTTGGTTGTTTCCAATGAAGGGAGGTGTCCCAAGCAGGTCAAGCTGGACAAATTGCCTCTATTATACATTTATAAAGAAAAGTAAATCAATGTATGCATAATAGATCTATTAAATGCGTGATAAGCCCACCATAGCGTTAGGACTTGCAAGAGCATTCTACTTAATAAGCAATCAATTAATGGCTGAAATTCTAGATAGTTTATTTCTTTAAAAATGTTAACCTTGATAGGGCAAGGGTAAAAAGTAAAGGGGGAAAATGGAACACAAACTATTAATAATATTTGAGATATAAAAAATCAATATTCAAATAAGTAACATTTGATCCCATACTGGCAGACAAATGATTTAATATGAATCACTTTTGGGCTTCGGTAATTGGTGACCAAAACTCATAATTATCTTTTTATGTTTATCTCAATTTTTAACACGTTGTCTCCGACTTTTCTAATATATATAATTTTAATGACTCAGTCACCCTTCTCTCGAGTTGACTTGGCTTGGTCGGACCAAGTCACACCCTAGACTCAATAACATTTGAAAAATATGAAAACATAGCAAGAATTAACCTAAAAAATGGAGAAATATAGTTCTATGAGTCTTACTAATAATGTATACAAGCTGTCATAGGTATGCAAATTCATTTCATTCAGTCAAATGAATAGCACCATTGACCTTCATGCTTGGACCATAATCATCATCATTAAAGCCTCCAACCATGTTGGAGAAAAAAAAAGTGGTTTTGATCTTATAGAATCATGGTGAATTGTCCGTAAGAGCCTCCACAACTTTTTCTAATTGGAAAAATAAGGAATAAAGTGCATTTAGGGCCCAACATAAGACTCGGGCAGGTAGGTGACTCAACTCAGCACCAATCATGTCCAAGTCGACTCAGCTGAGTCTAGTAGGACTAGGCCAAGTTTTAAAACCATGGACTCCAGTCCTTGGCCTACCAAGTCAAGGCCAAGTCATGAATTGGGAAGCTTGCAACAACCTGGTTACATCTTCTATGCTAAAACTCGGTTACATTTTGTTTTGTTGCAAGTTAATAATATTTTTTGATTACCCAAAAAAAAAAGGTTGAATCTGTTACTTGGTCAAAGAAAATGTTTGAATTCACAAAGAAGATTGTCATAGATTCCGTGTAGCAACAACCACTATCTTCTACTTTCTACTTCTGTGCCTTTGTTTTTTGGTTATTGCTAAAATATTCTTGTTATTGCATTTAAAGAAGGGTAAAAGTAACATAATGCAAAAAGCATTGTAGAAGATAGCGTCCTATGTAGATAGGCCAATTTAACATTTATCGAGCCTGATCACTAATATCTTTAGATGTTTCTAGACAGCTGAAATAAAATGGACATAGTATGAAATAAGACCGTGTTAGCTGGGAATTTATGAGTCTATAGAGGTGGGCGGTGGGCCAGGTGGCACTCACCAATAATGAGGGACTAAAAGTTATTAGTATAGTTATTTAAAAGAGGAAGAAACATATTCCGGTGGAAAAGCTAAGGATCTCTACAGAATGTAAAGTTCTTAGAGAGGCTCTTTTCGACCCAAATCTCTCCAACTGAAGGCAAAGATTTCAAGCAAGGAAGGTGGCTGCTCTAGTCAATAGCCTGGAAGCAACCATCTATACTGAAGCAAGTGAAGACTCCATGCACCGGACAAAAACTGCTGCGAGTAGGAGTAATGTGACTCCAATCGCCACTTGATTTCCTGGCGTGGGATGAGGGTCTTTTGGTTTTTCTTGGTCTCTTATCTTCCTTGCATGGTCTGCTTTATAAACTTTTTTTCCTTGCACCAAGTTTTGGCCATGTTTTTTGTGATTTAGTCCAGCCTAGCTGCCCGCCAATTCAAGTAGATATCTTGGTTGGAGCTCTCAAGGATATATTAAACTGATAAGAATAGATACTACACTTGATCAGAGCCAAAAGCCCGAGAAAGGTATACTCTCCAGCATATATACTTGTACATTGTACATCTTCTTTTGGAATATAAACACTTACCTTCGGAAAAAAAAAAAAGTTCCAGTAGCTCTACGAATAGCGATGAAAATGAAAATGGGTCCCCCTATACCTGAAGGATTCAAATTGAAAAAACCAGGTATCGGTCCAATGTTTAGACTCATTTTTAGTTTGGTCTAGGTTTAATTCCACTGCACAGACCCCAAATAAAATTCAAATCCAGGTTCAGGTCCCCATGGACTTCATACCAAAGAACCAGAGTACCCAATGACACAGCTACATATCATGCTACATAGTGTATACATATAGATACAGATGCCTATGACCCCTGATTACCCACTTACCCAAAGGACCCAACCCAAAAAATCCAGGCACGAACTGCGAATCCTGCCTGACTGATAATTGAGTTTAGGTTCAGGTGGCAGGTCCACATTCTAGGTCTGATTGAGAATCAGATCCAGCCCATACTAGTCTGAGACCAAGGATACAAATACCAAAGTGTGTAACATGTTTAGTGTATATCAATATATATACATTATAGGGAGATGCTCCTATGATAGTTACTCTCACGGTACTAGGAGAGTAAGGGTAGAAGCCTTCACATCCATATCCAATGCCAACAATCTAAATACGAGGGCTCCCACCTCTTACTCTCATGATACCGTGAAAGTAACTCTCACAAGAGCATCTCCCTACATTATATATCACTGTATATTATATGGATATAAATAGCTATATATTTATAATATATTAAATTGATATTGTTGAATATAATATAATAAGTTATAAAATATAGAATAATAGTGTAATTTGGCTTGGAGTTAATTGGGTCCATTAGCATTGAGTTGGTGTCCTAAATACTAGACCTAGTCCAGTTCAGGTCCAAGTTTGGTTTGATCCGGACCCAAACTGTTGACATCCCTACATATAGATATATTTAAGTATATTTTTATTGGCTGAAGAGGAGACTCACTTCTAGAAGATAAGCACATACCACCAAAGGAAATTTTTTACAAGAATATAATTAGACCAGTTATAACCTATGGAACAAAATGTTGGCCGATCAGGAAACACATGTAAAAAATGTGTGTAGTAGAGATGAGAATATTGAGATTGATGTTTGGTAAAACAAGGAAAGATAAAATCAGAAAAATGAGCGCATTCGGGAGCATTTAGGGGTAGCATCAATATGTTATAAATTAAGAGAGACTCGTTTGAGATGGTTACTACGTGTCCAACATAGGCTAGCAACGGCACCTGTGAGGAAAGGTTTTTCAATACAAGTTGATGGCCCTCGAGAAAAAAGGGTAAGGCCAAATAGGATATGGATGGAAGTAGTACAGATAGATCTAAAGTGCAACCTATCTGAAGATTTGGCCCAAGATAGACTGGAGTGGAGAAATAGAATTCATGTAGCCGACCCCAACATGGTTTGGACAAGGCCTTGGTGAGATTATTATTATTATTATTATTATTATTATTATTATTATTATTATTATTGATGATGATGATGATGATGTGATAGTATAAATAAATTGGTCTCAATTTGGGACCATGGCCAAGCACTTTGTTAAAGTTTGGGCCTAGGTTTAGGTCTCAAATAAATCTGGGTATGGGTATGGGTCTTGTAACTTGGACCTAGTTTGGTTTCTGGTTTCAAGTACAGATCCCAACTAGCAATTGGCTCTAAGTATATGGACACAACCTGAACCCGACCCTTTTTAATCCCTATTTACCAATATTTCATAGAAAATACCAATGGGAGTGTGTAGTGATATATTTGAGTCACCTACTCGAAGTAGGTGACCAAAAACATGCAGATTTGATTGTGGTCCAAGAAGCTTTAAGGCTGTTCCAATCTCCAGAATCATTCTAGTAGGGCCTTAGAGGCGGGTTCAAAGAGTACATTGTCTTGGGTTTGGGAAACATGTTATGATTCACAACCATTGAGATAAAGACTAAGGTTTGGAAGTCAAAAGCATAAGTTAACCTAAGCCTTTAGAAGGCTAATGGCCCCATAACTTCAGGCTGGCGTCACAGTGAAAGGTGTTAAGTTACTCATGTGATGTCCTGTCCTAAGGGTGGTTTGTTTGTTCTTCCATCTCCATGATAGAAGGTGTCTGCATTTTCATATATGATAAGTTGCCACAATAAGTATTGCTTTCTTGATTACAGTTGTTACATTAGAAAAATGTGGGTCCATGCAAAATGAAATAAATTTAATTTAAACAGGGGTCAATGGATAGAAGGCAAACCAAATTTTGTGCATAATTATGAGGAGAACAAGTCCAAAAAGTCCAATTGACCCCACACTTAAATAGAAGATTAAGTTCGCATGTAGGCTAGTCTTCAGTCGTTCAGTCACTGTGAAATCCCCTGCATCTTCATAACCTTGAATAGCAGGCACCACTACCCTGCATAGAGAAATATCATAATAAAAATAATGATGATGTAGTTGTAAGCATCGATAAGTTACAAAAATACTAGAACATTTCTTGTCTAAAAAACAAAAGACAAAAATGATTTATAGAGATAACAGTAATCAGAACTCAGAAGTTAAATAGAAAAGTGTGTGGCTGTTGAAAAACTTTTTAAGTGAAATCAGAGTATCAGACTATGATTGTAATATTAGAATCGGCTGTTTCTCTCATATTATATTTATCAGGAACATGCAACGCACAAGGAGTTACTTCTTCCTTTTGGATTAATAATAGAATTTAAAGTGAGATAAGGTGTCTGAGGGTATGAATCAATCACTGTTGGTTGGACAGCTAAGCACTGGCGGAACCAGAGGGGGGCTGGCAGGGGCCATGACAACAAACCACCCCCAACCCCAAATTTCAAAAAACCCCTTTACTTTTTTCAAAAAAATTGTAAGTTTTTACAAATGGCGCCCCAAAAATTTCAGAAAAGCCCCTATATGTATTGAAAACTACATTCATTTTTTATATGTGGCCCTCCCAAAAATCTTTTCTACATAGTGGCCCCCCAAGGAAGAATTCCCAGGTCTGCCCCTGCAGCTAAGCAAAAGACTGTTCAGTCTAAGTAAATATGTATCTCACTTAGATATAAAGATGTAGTTAGCATTAAGGCTCAAAGCATGAGTAAGCTGCACACCAAGCCCTGTTGAAGCTTGAGGCACGAGGCACTTGCCTTGGCACGAGACAAATTTTGCTCACGCACATTTAGCCGAAAGAAAATGGAAATAAACATATGTATATTTATTACTTATCTTCAATCAATTTTTTATTGGTAATATGACTTGGACCCACAACCTCAAGGTTGCAATCTCTTCCACAGTTCAAGGAGCTGTTGTCTAGACTGTCCCATCATTATTATGCCAAACCATTATTAACTAAATAAGACATTTGGCTCAAATTGAATTCTAGAACATCCATGTATAAGCTTATTCCAAATAGAAATATAGAGTGTAACAAAAGAGAATAGGAAAGGAACTATAGTACCAACTGCCATACTGATAATTCATAAATTCAAACAATGTATCAAACAAACCACCGTAGTCATAACTATTAACTCATAAGTCAAAAATCAAAATATTTCACAAAAGCAAAACTTTCAAAAGTTTATTAACAAGTTTCAATGTCTTAAGTGTTAACAAGTTTCAAAGTCACCTGACAACATCCTCTGATTTCAATCAATAAATTTCACATATTTTCTCCTTTCATGTTATCATCTTCAGAGCTATCACCTTCCTAGACATATTAATTATTTTCATCAATTTCTTCTTCATCGACTAGCTTAAAAATTGGCTTGTTTTCCCTCTTTTGAAATATCACACAATTGATTATTAAATTAAAAATAAAGGCACAAGAAAAGAAGATGAGGACGAAGAGGAGATAATGCTGATAAAAAGAGGAAGAAGAAGATGAAGATCATGATGATGAAAATAAAAGGAGAACAAAGAATACAGAAGAAACCAAAAGAAGACTGTTACAGATGATGATAACGATCGACTACTATATTTAACTAAACAGGAAAAGAGGCAAAAGAGGATAAAATGGAGAAGAAGAAGAAGAAGGGAATCCTTTTAGGGAGAAGGGGTGGTGGGGGGGGGGGGGGGGGGGGGGGGGGGGTGCAAGCAATTGAAAGGAGAGAAAAAAGACGGATAAGAAATGCAAAGGAAAAGGAAAAGAAAAAAATAGGCTGACTGTAACAAGCAACTGGTTGCTGCAGTTGACTGTTACACTTCATAGCGGCTGATTGCTGCAATTGCTCGACCAATACAGTCGACTACAAAGGCGGAGGAGGAGGAGGATGCACGAGTGTATGGCGTAGATCCAATGGATCATGTGATTGATCAAGTCCTCGATTATATGGATCGATTTGATTGATTACAATGATTTTTGGTCCATCCTAATCAGAGCTCAATCAAGAGAAAGGGCTCAAACCAACTTCTCGAAGGCCAAGATGGGTGCAAAATGGATTCCAAATTAAAGCCAAAAAATTCCTGAAATATTTGAGGATCCAAATCAACAAATTAATGCATCAATTGATTCCATGCATCCATCCATCCCAATTTGACTCAAAAGGGCCCAATGGTGCTGAATTTGTTGGACAGCATAGATGGATTGGATCCGGCAGAATATAAACCACACCAAGCCCAACTCACTTGCTACCCAATCAATACTGGCCACCCAACCCATGTCATCCAAAACAACCATGGGGCTGGTTTCATTGATACAACATGTAAGACCCACAGTCTTGTTAAGTAGTTGTTTATGCAATTTCCTATCACCAATTGGTTTTGAGATTACTGGCTAGCAACTCCGCCATGGTATCAGAACTAGAGGTCTGGAGTTCGAAACCATGTAGGGCAAAAATGCCCCAGGCTGCGTTGTGTATTTGTGCGGGTGCAAGTGCGCAGGGGCAGGGCAAAAAGGGCACATGCCGTGTTATAGTCTTGTGAGGGCATGTGCTTCAGATCCGTTGTCCCGATCAAGGGGGTGTTAAGTAGTTGTTTGTGCAGTTTTCTATCACCGATTGGTTTTGGGATTACTGGCTAGCAACTTTGTCAAGTCCAGCCTACATGGAGCACCAAATGAATTCCATTTACAGTCAAAGTTCAGACCTTGGAAACTTTTAGAGAGAGAGCAAATAAATCCATATCAACCAAGGAACTAAATCAAAACATTGCTAAGGTTTTCACTATGACTAATTGATACTCTACTTGTTCAAACAAGTCCCAATGACTTTATGCATAGTTGCTCAAGAGATGTGAACAAACCAATCATAGCTCCAAGTTCATAAGTAGCATACCATGTAAGCACAAAAGTGCTCCAATATGACCAGCTCCATAGAAAAGAAATCCCTCCTTTCTCATGATCAATTATTGTCTGAACAAAACCGAAAAAAAAAAAAGGCAAACAATTAAACTCATAAACAGGAACAGCATATTCAACAAATAAGACCATTTCTCACTACCTAAGAATTCCCCCATTTAAAAAAAAAAAATCCCATTTCTGCTATCAATGCCTTAAATGCATGCAAAGCATTTCCAAGTTCATCACAGTGGAACAAAACAATATTCCAGATTTTGAATGTATAAACTGAAAGACTGTGTCTAAAGGTTGTCAATCTACAACACAATACATATCTTCTATATCTTCTAATTAAAGGTAGACTGATTGCATGCAAGCCAAATCCCAAATTCCAACTAATTTCTCATTCACCCAAAGTTTCTTTCAACATCCAAACGTGTGCTAGGGTTTGTGTCCTTGATTGATGATCATAAAAAGGCAGGATTTCCCATCTGCACGAAGTGAATTTGTGAAGTGTAGAATTGTAAAGAGAAGTAAGTTTATGCGGGGTTGATGATTAATGATTAATGATTGGGGATGATGATCTTACGGTCCAGATGTCAGCAGGGACGAGGATGATGATGGAGATAGAGCAGAACCAGGTGTATCCGACGGTCAAGAGGACATAGCGAGGAACATCGGGTCCTGCGAAGTACCTCAGAGTCACTGCGACCATGCCCAGCGTCAAGGGAAGCGAAATCAAGTAGAATAACCACATGATCGCTCTCTCTCTCTCTCTCTCTCTCTCTGTCTCTGCTGGAACCTGGAAGCCTGGAATGAGGTGTTATGGGTAGGTAGACCTGTGGACTGGGTAGAGGTTAACGCTTAATGAGCCCACTTTGATAAATTCATTGATTGATTTGGATATACATACACATGTAGGCCTGTTTGTTCCGGATCCGAATCTGAGATCGTTTCGGAACCAGAATCGGATCCGGAATGAAAATCATATATGGGACGAGACTGGATCTGAGTTTGGATTTAGATAGAGAATGATATTAAAAAAAATATAGATATATAGTTTTTAGGAGAGATTTTCGAAAATTGAGATAATATGTCGGGTCTCGATCCACGGGTCCGAACTAAGGCGGAACCGGACCCAGACCCATTTACTTATCAAGGCTTAAATAAGGACCCAGACTCGATTTTTAACGGATCGAAACTTCTGGGTAATCAGATAATCGGATACCCATTTACATCCTTATTTGCTATTATCACTCTAAATATTGTCCTTTTTCTGGTCTTGCAAATGCTCAGATACCAGATACGTTGTAGAATTTTGAAAACTTTGATTTGGGGAAATTCCCAACTCAAATGTAAGATCAATTCTTATCATTTAATTAGGAAATTCAAAATTTCGTGAGGAACGAAAGTGGTTATTTCTTTTTAGAAATGCCTACAAACAGATAGACCCTTGTGACCTATGAGATGTCTCTCCAGATGCAGACCTCTCATATGGAAGATTTTCCCTTGTACAATCAAAAGGACACATTTTGAGCCTCGTGTGAACTGGTGGTCTGAACCCATGGATATCATATAAATCCATTCCAACAATATTTCATTTGTATGGAGTAATTGTATGGTCCTATTTTTGTAATAATGTAATGGTCCTCTTCAAAAGTTGGTGTGCCCACAAGTGCCTATAGTTTATATATAACTTAGTTGGGCCTTGATTTGGGTTGGTCCCTTCCGTGTATTTGGGTAGAGGATCAAGTTCAAACTTCGAGGCCCTTGTGGAAACTCGCTCCGGCAAAGATAACATAAGCCTAAGGAGGTGCAAAAGGGGGCTATGTCTTTCTAGATAAGGTTATCACATTCATCTTGTATGGTCGGGATTTATCTCTATGCGGGCCCTACAATGGAGTTTTGGTGTAGTACCTTCTCAAGTGGCACTAGTAGGGAAAAAAATAAAAAATCTGCTCTGTTCCTGCATGAACTCCTAGCTGGTTATTTAACCATTATTATCCATATGTGTTTGGATATGTTTGGAAGTAACAGCAGACTTTGATTGTAGTTTATGATAAGTAAGCAGTGACCCAACCTCCAAACTAACTCAAATCCAGCCAGGAATTGTTGCTTTGTGTTGGGCCTGTAGTCCTGTACTTTTTACACTAAAGAATCAACCCAATCTGAGCGCCACCAAACTGACCTATTGTGACACCTCGGAGTGCCACATTGATTATAAAGAGGAAAGTGAATTGGATTAAATGTACAGCTTACACCCTTACGTTGGATCAAGCATTTTGGTGGGTTGATGGACAATATCATGCATGCGTGTGGCCTGGATCTGCCAGCCCAAATCCAATAATAGGAAAATAGTAAAATGGAAATGTACAAAGGTAAAAGGCCCCTACAAACTCAGCGCAAATCAAATCTGGGCCGTTCATTAGGGCTTGGGACTCCTATACCTCTTAACAGGTGGTCCAACATGTAGGGCCAGAGATTCTGTTGGATCCAGACTTAGATCGATACCTACAATCCTTATTGGGCCAACCCTTGACCCAATAGGTCCAGTAAAAATCCGGGCCATTGGCAGCTCTAGTTCGCAAAGACTGGAAGTGGTCATATTGTTTCCCAGGGATGTTACCCTCAGGCCTCCTATTGTAATGGTTGTGTCAAGTCCAGGCCATGTAAAGACACTGGCTGGTCACTCTGACTGAAATTTGGCTACCCAGACCCAGCACACACACTAGTAGAGGTGATCATAGGGCTGGGCTAGACTAAGACGTATCTAGGCCCGCCTCACCTCAATCAAGTCAGGCCTGAACCACTCATTCAGTCAATTGGGTTTGGCTGAGCCAGGTTTTTTTGTCACTTAATTGGGTAAAAGTTACTAAACTAAAAACAGTACTTATTTTAGCAAATAAGTTTCAACCACTTGATCCAAGACCGGCACAAATATTAAAGTTCCCCAAATCTATATCCAGGCCCAGCCTGCATACTAAAACTCAGGGCCCGACCGAGCCCAAAGCGGCTGGTCCCTCTTCGGGCCCGGGCTGCCCTGATCATGAGCACCCCTACATACTATGGCTCTATAAGTAAACCAAGCTTGGTGGGCATGAGAATTAAGTGAACTAAAATATTGGATCAGAGCTTGAGGTCTGTGGTTCATGCGTCACAATCAGACTTGCAGTTAACACCATGTCATGATCTAAGTTCACATTTGTGCTTCTTATCTTGCTATGGTAAGCCCAAGTACAGATGCAATCCATCATTGATCTAAATTTTAGAACTTTAATTATTGTCTGACAATCCAAGAGGATGGAGATGTTAACCCATCAAGGAATGGGATCACAATTTAGATTGGTGAATCATTTGTCATTATATCAACTTGTGTTTTGAATCCCTATGGCCTGGATTGTAGATGTGGGTTGATAAGGGAGGGAAAGGTGTTGTGATCTAGGGTACTGGGATTAAAACCACAAATGAATGTAAGGGTCCCTTTTGTTTCATGTAATTGAAGATATTCTAAGAGTTTTAGTTCTAGGTGTGCTTAAAAAAAGGTGATTGTTCAAAACTAACTATCAAAATAATCTATTCTTTAATTGAGATTGAATCAAGGGAAGAAGAGATGGTGTACCCAGCCATCACCTTGGTAGTTCAAATCCAAGGACAGTCACTACCTTACATCATTTACCGCTGACCTTATATCCTTTACTCCTCTCATTGTAATAATATTTAGATGGAGCTCATTTGACTGTGAATCACTAAGTACTCATTTCTTATGTATTTTGTCCAAACAATCATGCGAACCCTTTTCGTTTTATCCACCCAGGGATCAGTGAAACTTAGATGCAAATGCCAGTGAGCCATAGTGCATTGGGTCCTCTCACTTTACCTACTAACTGCTGTTTGTTACTTTTTGACCATTTGCAATCTGACCCAAACTTCGAAACTTCCTTTGTTTCATGATTGATACTTGTTGCTGCAAGAGTCATCAACTTTTAAATTCTTGTCGCTCCCTCTCATTTTGACTTGTATATAAAAGGTGTGACTTTAGAAGATTCCCATGTGGAGCCATGGAAACCTTTACTTCATGGATGGCCATGGTTTCTTTTGTTTCTTTTTCAAAGATGTTAAACTTACTTTTACATCTTTATTAAGGCTTACAAGAATCTCAAAGACCAAGAAAACTTCCACCTTAAGTAGCGTCGGTTTGTTTTCTGCTTTTCTCTTTTTTTTTCTTCTTTCATCGAAGGTCATTTCAAAGTAAGAACCATGGGTTAGGTAGCTAGTCAAATTCGAGCTGCAGGTGAGCCTGAGATAAGCTCAGCCTAGTTCATTGACACCCCTAATATATGACAGGATAAAGCAAACCTAAGATCCACAGGGATCAACAAAGTCACATAGGAGTTTCCTACACACAAATATATGCATAGGATCATTCTCAAGTTATAAACAAGATGATCATAATACTCTCAGTCACTACTATCGAACATTAAGCCGCGGCCCATCATGCCACACATGGGGCTCGCTCATGATTTTCCTGATAGAGTTCAGTTAAAATCCAACTTAAGAAGTTTAATTAAGAGAAATCACCATGGTTATAGTCATTTGGATCGTAAACAGAAAATCCATCCACACAATCGACTACTTCAGCTCATCTTCATCAAATCGCTATGCTCATTTAATTGCCTAGTGTTCGATCATGAGTTCTCTCCGTATGTGTGCAAGAGGTTTTCCTCTCAACGTGTGTTGGGGTTCAGCCTCATATATGTCAGTCGGGTCTCTCAAATGTCCAACCACCTCGGCTGGTACCCAGGAAACAAAGCTTCATAAGCGTGTGGTGGGTCTAAGTCTCAACTTGAATTTGCTTTGAGGTACTGGAGCCAGATGGGTTGGGCAGGACATTTGAGCTGGTCACAACTCAATTGGGTACCACTGATTCCCATAACCCCTCAAATCTGATATGGCCTACCTATCAAAGTGTAACATTCAATTCTTTCATCTGTCATTTTTGCCAAATACAACCCTATTTAGTTGTCCATAACTTGTCCAACAATTACATTATTCATTCCCAACAAAGTACTCACTTCACAGCATGGCAAATCAGCTACCCCATCTGTTCTTCTATTCAATTCTCAAACCAATCCATACATTCAACCACATTCACACCATTCCTATCTCATTCGTAGCTCTCTCATAAATAATCCTGTAAGACATTTTCAGACTCATGTTGTGATTGAGATTAATCCGTCGGCTGATATGATAGTCCAAATCAAATTAAGTAGCTGTTTCACTCTGTTTTTCTTAAAGAACAAAAAATGATAATTTTCATGTTTAATGATTTTTAAGGTCTCTTAGATGATTATAATATGATGGTAAGGGCTCCATAGAGTTTAGGGCTTAAGCAAGCACAGAAGAATCATATTAATAAATCCATTACATGTCCTTGTTTCTTGAAACCTGCTTACAAAACTTTGATGGAGTTGTCCCTAAGATCAAAAACATCTTGTACCCCACAATTAAAATTGAAGATTGCCTTGTCATAGTCATAAAAAAATAAGTTGAAAACGAAGTGATGCATAAAAGCAAACGCTAAAGCAAAAGACAAACAGAAGGAATAGGAGAAAGAAAGG
Source organism: Camphora micrantha (assembly GCA_003546025.1). NCBI lineage: Eukaryota > Viridiplantae > Streptophyta > Magnoliopsida > Laurales > Lauraceae > Camphora > Camphora micrantha. Next base: position 34,350,602 of record QPKB01000009.1, on the reverse strand, counting down.
CTTTTACCTAATAAAGCAAGGAAAAGGACTCTACTTTGAAAAATACAAGAGAGAAGGTGAGCTACAGAGAAACCTGGTGTAGTTTTTGTTAATATAAACGAAAATGTAACCACTCCATTATATTGTCTATACTTTTTACTTGCGTGCCTTTTTTATTTAATTTGAACACTTCAACTACATCTTTTATCTTATATTTGAAAAATAATGCAATTGAGCTAAAACAATATTATTTACTTGATATGACAAATGATCCAACATTGTTTTTTTCTACTACACTCATGGCCCATGTGACACTAGTTTTGAGGTAAACCCCACAACCCATTGCATTTTTATTTTTTTTTTTATAATTATCATGGCTTTCTATCATAATTGTCAATATCATTTCGGACCCCATTTTGGTCAAGTCTCCAAAATAAAAGGTTTCAGTCAATTTAGAATTTCGGTGAATTTTTTCGGATATACATCTTGGGAAAATATAAAATAATATATTTATATATAAGTAAAAAAAAAAAACAAGAAATATAAATTTAATCCATTCTAGTAAAATATTTTGGAATTACATTTTGGGCATATACAAGAAATACAAACACTATATATCTATGTAGAAAAATTATAAAACTAAATATGTAAAGTATCATTTCAACTTAAATGTGATTTTTCAGCCGAAATTCGAACTTTCAGTCGTAATGGACTGAATTTTAAAACGAGGAATTTTATGCGAAATCTTGTTTCGGCCACTTAACTGAAGCAAAAAAAAAAAAAATTGGCCAAAACAGTATGAAATTAATAACTATGCTTTCTATCAGGACAAGACTAATCCACTCAGCACACGTACAACCACCCCGCATCATATGTCTAGTACATAAATGAGGGTGTTGAATATATAATATGGGGGAGCAAACCCACACCTTATGCTAAAAAACCAACACCCTGGCAAGTACTAATCCATTGGATTGCCAACATGGGAGTGTTTTAATGTTGATAGCCAGTTATTTCCAAAATGCCCCCATTTACCATGCACACTTGATTTCTATTAAGCATGTTTGGTAATAGACGTAGAATTCATAGATCTGATAATTCTTCACTACCACTGGAATAAGGATTTCTCGCTGGAGATTTTGTATAGTTGAGGATTTCATAATAATATTGGTGTGTATCGATGCATATAGATAAGAGAAATAAGAATCTATGTCCAAATCCACTTGAGTGTCGATTTTCAAATCTTATGAGGGTGGTCAGATATGAGAATCCTAACAAATGAAAATTTTCATTCGTCCAAATCTTCAGGAATCTACAACTGCCAAACATGAATTCACCACAACTTTAGTAAAACCGAAAATCATTTTTCTAAAGATTTGTTTGTTAAAAGTGACGTTTCATATCATTGAGCTTTGAATAGGATTTGAACCTGCCACTCCACTTCAAATCTTTTAATATGTGCTGGAATCATTTGAATGCACATTATTAATGTGTTAGGGCCAATTATAAAATATTTAAAGCATTTGTAAGCAAGGTGGAGCAGGGGCAGGCAGCCAACCCGATCGAATTTACCCCTAACCCTACTCAACTCACAAACTATATATCCATACACGCCATCAAACTAAATTGAACTTGATCCATTTTCATCATTAGTTATATATGACAATAACACACCCCCACAACCCCTCCAAAAACTGGTGGAACCCCCTTGGCATCTTGAAATTCTTTACATTTTTATTTTTTAACATATTGCCCCCAAAAATTTAAACAACCCCCTCCCCCACACCAAGAATTTCTTTTTACATAGTGCCCCATAGGGATGTTTTCCTAGGTCTGCCCCCTGATTGTTTAATTATATTTGAAACATTCTAAAAGAATTTAACAGTAGAGATTATATGATATTTCTATCTTCTAAATACTTTAAAAAATGCTTCCATTTAATGATAGGACCAAAACAAATTAAAATATCAATCACTAGGAGGAACAACCCCAACCCCCACCACCACTTTGGAAAACACCCCTCAAGTAGGTGGAAATGGAAATTTAAGCTCCCCACCTTGCCCCTATCTCTTCATTTGGGGCCTATTTTTTTATTATAATTTTTGACAAGAATTTGCCATGTTACAGTTTTTCTGGACATTATTTGACATTTTGTCTCTTGGTATTTGCAAATGTCATGTTTCTTAAATGAGAACTCTAAAACTTTAACCACCGAAAAGGTTTCAAATGAGCTTTCGAATTCCTGAAATTCCTGAAATTCCAGCCCCTTTGTTTTTTAGTAGAATTCTAGATGCTGAGATATAAGGTAGCATTTAGGCATTCCACTATGCTAGAGAATTTCAAAATTCTCTATACAGGAATTTCCTAAATTTCAGTAAAAACAAAAGCCTTTTAAAGTTCAGAAAGAGAAAGAATCATACCATTCATCCACCCTTAATTCATAGCACCATTGACAAATGCATTCACTTAGAAAACACGACAATCTTGTCACCCAACAATATTGACCCCACCCCGTCACCCGAGGGCTCCCTCGCCAGAGGACTAAGGGCCCGGCCCCCTAAGCTGGGATAAAAAATAAAAAAAATAAAAAAAACCAATGACCCCACCACCACCATTATTAATAATAATAAAAATAATAATAAGAATAATAAGAATGAAGAAGAAGAAGAAGAAGAAGATTCCACCATAGTGAGTAGATGGCTATAATAATGGTAATTGGTCATTTCATGAAAGTCATATGCAAATGCTCCTGTAGCCCTTTCCCATGAAAATAACATGCAATCTCCATGGTCCCATGAAGGACATTGACCTTTGACCCTTTGGTGACCTTTTGCATCTTCCACTACCATGTGGTAGGTTCTGTTCGTCGTTTTCACCTAACTTTTTCCTGATTTCAGCTCTTCATCCTTAGTAAAGTCAACTCTTAGTATAATAATAGTTGCACGCGCACCGAAGACACAATTTTACTAAAAAAAAATCTTTAAAAAATAAAGTTTTTAAAAAATTCAATAGAAGTTTCAATACTTTTAAAAATAAAATTTCAACAAAAAATGAGTGATTGTAAATTGCAAGGCCCATGCAATATCAAATATAGCTGACACTACTTTTTTTCTATTAGTGAGAAAAATGAGATCTCAAAAAACAATTGATATGGAATTTATATAACTTTTTGAGGATATAAATAACATATTTCTAGATATTTTATCATGAATGTGTACAAAGAAATTTCAATTTACTTTATTTAACCTGTCCGGTCAACTTATCAGTTTCCTGGTAGACTTGACTTGCTAAAGTTAGAATCCAGTCGAAAGCATAGTCAAATTGATAATATGTAGTTTTATAAAGAATAAAAAATAAAAACTAAGAACCAGATGAGCTTACTGTTCTAACCAATTACCATGAACATTATATGTTTACTGTAAAATCAGATTCTATTAAGGAAAAAAAATAATTATATCTTACCTAAGGACATCAGAATAACAAAACTGAGATGGTAGTTTTAGTCTTAACTTACAAAAAAGAATAACATCTCACACCGACTGTCAAGAATAATGAAGTAATCCGGCTTGTCTTTAAGCGACAAAGATCAATAATGGTGAAATTATGATACGAACTCTGACGGGTAAGATTTGTAGAGCACATGCTGATCAATATTAGTATTTAACATATGCTTTGTTTTATTTTATAAGACACACCACTATCAGTAAAAAGATGCAATACATCTCTAAGAGTCAGCATCTTCTTTTGCTTGATACAAAGTGCTATATTTTATACCCTGTAAGAAAAGGATAATACAAAGTAATCATAGAAGTCTAATTAAATGGAAGCTCACAAATAGAGATATCAATATGGGAAAAATACCAAAAAAACAAAAACTATAAATACAAATCTGCCAAAAGATTTGGACATTCCTCTTAAGAAATACTTAAGAATGTAACCCAAGTATTCTAGATCAACTCTTCTGCTCTGTTCTGTATAGAGAATGAGAGTGCTGATCAAAGTAAAAAAAATTCAAAATGAACAAAGACAAACTGAATTTGTTGCAGCTCAACATCAAATACTTATTTTTGTTGTTTACACTTAAAACGACCACTTCATTCATTGACTCTGAAGTTAGTAGTAAAGTTAGCATAACAAATAGTTTCTATGAGATTCTTGTTTTCCTTTTAAGAAAAGGCATGATGTTTCATTGAAATATATGAGAACAAGAACAAGAACAGAAGCTTGCAATGAAGAAAGAAATAAATGTGTTAGAAAATGATCAAAGTTTTTCAATTTAAGCCTCATGAGTAAGAGCAATAATAAATAAATATATTCATGCCCTTGAAATGTCCTTTTATAATAAAAAAATATTCACAAAAGTTGCATATTAAGAAACTAAAAATTGTACTAAATAACAACAATTTTACAATAGCAATCTATAAGACTTACCACTAAATTGTATTTATGGAATTATCTTTAGTAATCACTAATATTATAAGAGACCCAATATTTAGTAGTAGTTATCACATTATCCAACTTCGGATTACTCTTCCAAAAGGGGTATAAATCAAGATCAATACAACTATTAAGTCAGATTGAAAACTCAATTATTCTAATTAAATAAAATACAAACACACGAAGCAAAAGGGAAAAGAATATTTAATTTTTTTTAATGGTAACTTTCATTAAAAGAGAAAAAAACAGGGCGGACATAAAATGCGTTTAAGTTTGTACATTTCACTTTCTTATTTATGATATTTTGTTAGTTGCTACGTTTTCTAAAAAAAAAAAAAAGAAAAACCAAAACATAAAGCAATAATGCAAACGAAGTACCTGTATATATGGGATGTGCTTATAAGTTTTGGATGTCTCTATACTTTTTTCAAATGCCATATTAAATAATATACGACTAAATGAACATCAAATTACAAATATTTAAGGTTAGTGTACAAAAGATTAAAGGGTTAATATTTAAAAAAATAATAACAAAGGGTTACATTCGTGCAAAGAAAATAATCTTATATTTTCTGGAAATCTCTCGAAGCCATCTGATGTTCTTAACTCTCAAATTTCAAATACAAATACCACTCGAGTATCTTTTAGTTCCACCAAAAAATAAAAATAAAAATAAATAAATAAATAGAAACTATTTGCACAATTAGCATTGTTTTAGGTAAAAAAAAAAAAAAAGAGAATGTTAATTCTCTTGTGTGTAATCAATTTGGTATTTGAATTATAATACAACCACCAATTGACCACCAGCAACAATAACAAAAGTAGCAAGCGAGCTAATACCTTTTGTCGCGACTTTTAAACTGATGGCAAAGTATTTAAAGTGCCCACAAAATTGTAAGTATTGAACATCAAAAGGTAGTAAGTAAAATACACTTGATTCCTTTTCTTTTGATCCATTATAAAATACACTATTCATTTTCTTTTTTATTTTCATCCCGTCTTAGTTCAAGGTTTATTATTGAAAAAGCACATGGCATTTAAGTTTTTCAGAGTTAAAAGGCAATATGTACACCATGAACCACATAATGGAGTAAATAATGCATAGTTAAAATCTTTTGTTTTTCCCACATTGGCTTAGTTTATTAACCGGGGTGGACAAAATAGTGCCAAGAAAGACTAAAAAAACTTTCTGAATGATAAAATATGAAATATTTTTCCTCTGAAATGATTCTTTAATTCAGAGGAAAAATATTAATTTTACAAAATGGAGTAAAAACTTGCACCATATCTCACAATTAATTTTACAAAAAACAAAAAACAAAAAAAAAAAAAAGCAATTGAATAAAAATTTGGAAATTAGTGGACAAAATGATTTAATGAGAACCACGAATGAATGCTTATTGGTCTTATCCCACTCTTGAGGGGTTTGGAGGGTAACGATTGAAGAGGCATTAGGTCTAAAGCGTAAGAATTTAACTAACATAAACTAAAACAGGAAAAATAAATAAAATAAAATGTCAGATTTTTATACAAATATGGATTATGTTTTTGGCCTTTTGAATATTGGCACCTGAGCTGTTTTGAAAAAAAAAAAAAAAAAAACCTTCCCCTTCAACTCTATGAAGAAGAAAAATAAATTCTGACATATAATGAAAAGCTTTTCCATACCTCATAGCATCGTCTTTTAGTTATTGTCTACTTTGCTTTTTCTCAACCAGGATACTTTTTGTTTTACTTTTCCATTTTCCTATCCCACATAACAAAAAAATATCAATTTTACATTTTAAATGCTATGCATAAATTCATATTCCAAACATAGAGTGAGAACTAAATACAAAGTTCTACCATAAGGAAACACAAAACACGCATAATTTGAAAGCATGCAGTTAAGATTCAAGAAATAAAACGGACATACAATTAAAATTATCAGAGCACGAAGGCTATCATTGGCCCTAACTTTGGCCCAAACAGAAATGAGAAAGAAAAAACCAACTATTCATCATCATTTTCTTAACTCTGGTTGCACCCATTTTTCTTAGAATGAAGATTTTATTGCAACATTAAAAAATTTTTTTTGAAGAAGACATAATCAAACAATAATAATTTCAGTAGACAGTGCTTACTTACATGTATGAAAACTCTCATTCCAAAAGAAGCTAAGAATCAATCAAGAATCTGTTAAAATATCACGTTCTTCCTCACACAATTACTCACAGAGGAAAAACCCCATACCCACAAAATTCCCTACATTGAAAATCTTGTAGTATCTGAATAAGAAGAATGTTAAAAGAAATTGAAAACAGAAGAGGGATAAAAACAACATTTGAGATATTGATTTGAGATAGATTTCAATCTTATCCATATTTTCATTTTCTTTTCTCCACCACCTTAAAAAAAAATCAAAAGAAATTACTCGATTTATTGGAATGTATTAAAACGAAATTTTATTACGTTTAAAATATCAGCATCTACTCAATATAAGAGATTAAAAAAAAATATTAGGATCATGTGTGCCAAGTTTTGTCTGGATCCGGGTTCATTTGGGTAAAATTATTAGGATCGTATGTGCCAAGTTTGGTCTGGATCCGGATTCATTTGGGGTATAGTAGGGGGGTAGTTAGCAATTTTCCAGAGAATTCAGGGGGCTTTTTCGTAATTTTAGATTTTTTGAGATTATGGTACCGTTGGGTAGATATTTTTAATTCCCAAACTTTAATCTTCTAGATCATCTTGATTCGGATCCATAAAACCCCTCTAAATCAAAGTCTGACCCAAAGTCTATTTTAGAACAAATTGAAAAATTTCCATCATGTCCCCATCTGTATCCATATATAAAATACATATACATAATAAATATATATAAGGGTGGGCCCTACAACTTACATTTCATTGGACATGTATGTAGTGAAAAAAGTATATCATCTTTCTCTCTTTTATAAGAGTATATATATATGTGTGTGTATAGAGATATAGATATAGATACAAGCACAAGAATACAATCCAAGAGTTCAATCTAAATCTATGCATACATCACAAATAAATAAATATATAGAAAATAATCCATACGTTGGTAGGTTGCCATGACACTAAGAGAAGGAAACAAACACTAGAGTAAATATAGATTTATGTGGTTTTTGTCATGTTGTATGACCATATCTTTGCTTATAAGATAAAAGGATTTTCTACCATACATAGATAAATACAAGGAGCTTTGACATATTGGTTCTCCTTAAATTCTGTTTTTTCAATTTCATAATCCAAATTTAGATAATGTCACTAGACTCATTTGACTCTGGTCAACATTATTTTTTTTAACTTTTTTGCACCATATCTCATGATATCATGGGATTTATCAATTTATGTATCATATTTTTTTGGAACTAGTAAACAAACTCAATTTTTATTGTACACGAAAATTGATATTTTGTCAAAAAGTAAATACACGTCTTAACACCATTTCTCAAGTTTTATTATTTGAAAATTTCTTTCTTAGGATGCTGCATAAAAGTCATGATATCATGGGATTTATCAATTTGTGTAATATACATTGTTCCCATGATATCATTGGATTCGGAGCAAAAAAATTGTAAAAAATTATCGACCAGAGTCAAGCGACTCTGGTGACATTACCTGATTTTTGTCATGAAATTGGAACATCTGAATTTAAGAGGGACTAATATGTCAAAATCCCTAAATACAAACTCCCATCTATAGTCTAACAATAGTCATCCACTCCATTGAGACATCTCCCTTCCATTAAAAACAATATGGATCAATAATATACCCAACTGTAATGCTGAATACTAGAGGCTTATGTGAGTGTATGTGTGTGATTACTTACCTTAAAAAGAATGTTCAAAAGAGAAGATGATTTACTAAAGTAGATTCTACTTCAAGAACTTTAAGATATTACCAGTAGATTTGTTTATTAGTAGTGGCTTTTACTTTACCAGCGAGAAAGACATGTCTTGAGAAGAAGATGATGGTAATGATGGGTTGAAAGTTGAAACCCCCAATCTCCACCGCCCCATTAGGAATTCAGAGTGAGAAAGACAGAGAACCATTCATTATCATTAGATGAATAAGGAATCAACTCCTACTAATTTCTTTTCAGCAGCCAGCAATTCTTCTTGCACGCTTGACAGCAACACTACAACACTACGGTGGTGAATTATTGGGTTCTCTGCATCCAAGCAGGCCTGCATAGTATTCTGATGCATCAATTCCTATAGGTGGTGGGCCACACGTGTTTGGGACTGGCCCAAAATATGTTTCCCATATCTTAGACCTAAAGCAGCATGTGGACAAAGAGTCAATGTTTGGGTGGTTAAGATCTGTCAATTAGTAAGGCCCATCAACTCATGATCTGAATAAAGGCAACAGGAAATCTATAGATCATATGAATCAGGATTCAGGACTTGTGGGGTCCTTGATGTTAAAAGATTAAATGTACATGGTTTGGTGGCCTCCTGGAAAATGAGATTGGAACAGCACGAACACTGGATCCCATAAAAGCTTCTTCCGGTACAGCAGCAGAAAACCCGTGATATATTTTAAAATAGCAGTAGTTTGTAGGGCCCACTGTGGTGGGCTTTAAATTATAGTTTGGTAAGCATGAGGCTTGGGCCCGTGATAATAGTTCCTTTTTAGTGGAGCTTACTTATATGAAAAGTTTAAATGGTTAAAAATAATTGTCACTTTATAATATAGGCTTTAGCCAAATTTCAGTCCTAAAAAAAAAAAAAAAATTGGGTTCACAAAGAGAACAGTAGTACATGCAATCTGCCATTTGATCCTCTTTCAAACTCCCATCCCCTTATGAACCGGCATCCGGCCGAATCCCACTCTCATCAAATCTTTATCTACCGTTGAATTAAGTCTAAAAAAAAAAAGGTTAAAAGATCACTAAATTTTATATTCATTCAATCAAGGGCTATGATGATCTGATAGAGTTGCTTTTCTTACTGAACCTTATCTATATGGAGACCTTTCCATGTACCCCACCTCTACTCATGTATAGGCATCTAAGTGAGCACCATGAGCTAGACTGCATATGAGAAATATGCGGCCTGCTCGTAAGAGAACATTCCCTTTGTAGATTTATTACTTAGAAATTAAATCATAAATAAGACATTTTGGAAAAAGTTAATATATATATATATATATATATCATAGTGAGTTATCTAAAGGTGGCCCTAACTCTTATTGGAATAATATGTGATGAATGTCATGCAACAAAGGAGACATTTATCTTGAGGGGTCTAGATTTTTAATAAGTGCCACTGAAAAGCCCCAAAAATCACTTGTGAGTCTATGGCTGTAACGGCTATTTGTCGGCATTATATTACATAGGAATTGAGTACATAAGAACTTATGTTCTGATGAGTTTTACTAAAGGATTATTAAAGAGGTGATGTGTGAATCATATAGGTGAGAGTTGAAAGATACAAGGTAGTGATGTAGATACCACCGTGTCGACCTTTCTAGGATTTCAATTACTAGGGCAATAATTGAGTATTTATTTTTCATTTTCCTTTGAATCAATTTTCATTGAAGGGGAGGTTATTTGATGGTTATTTCTATAAACCCACCTTTGGTCTTCATTTTTAACCACATATGATATGAATTCTTATGTATTATATGTAGACAAGCAGACCTTAATAAAAGAGGCTTAGACTTCCTAAATTAGGTTCACTGATGTAAACATTTGTATGATATAGACATTTACCAAAAAAAAAAAGAGAGAGAGAAAAAAGAGATCAGAGTCATATAAAGCCACAAATGGATGACAACCTAAATTTTTATTATTAATTATAATACATTTTGCAACTATAAATAACTACAAACATTCGTTTTTAGCATTAAGTCTTGAGGCACTATTGTATTTTCTATAAAAATAGGCGTTAGTAGAGGTAGCATAAATACTTTTCAATACTCTGAGTGGAGCCTATTCCTCAACAATTCGGCCAATAAACTACCCAATCACTGCTTAATGTCTTATTTAAGTAGTAGAAGGGTTCAATTGGGAAAGTAGAAGATCATTAGCCTTAATCAAGTCCCTCATCATCTCTCTAACGTGCACAAGATAATGACAACCGCCAATCACATGGACAGATAATCACTCACATTCTCGACATCTCATTTTATGCTGGTGATTACATACTTTATAGATTCATTTGTTAATACATCATTAGACTAATTATATCAAGGACATAACTCAACTCAACATGTACTGCAACAGATTCTTCACATAATTGTTATTTATTCATGGTCAACATTAAGTTAATGTTTGATACTAAAGAGAAAAATGTAGATTAGAAGGTGTTAACATTAAAAAGAAAGAAAAAGAAAAAGCAAATGCACATTTACACGTTATTGAAATGGCAACAACCAGCCTTTTGCTTGCTGCTTTGGCTAGATTTTGATGAAGATAATGAATTCATTTCTTTAAATCACAAACCCTGACAGGTATTTCAATTTGTCTAAGACCGTGATTTGCATCAGGAGGTTGTGGGGAAAGTTTTTACGAACAAGCAGTTTCATTTTCGTGATCCCAAAAAAAAGTGATTCTGACTCTTGTATTAGAAATAGTTTTCTACGAATTGAGAAAAGTCAATTCCAATCACAAGGAAATGAATTTTCAGAGTCAAGGAGAATCAGATAAAAACTTACTTCCATTGTGCACAACAAATCATAAAAAGTTGCTTTGCGGGATCAAAAAATCCTAATGTTACACAAATATGCCTTTAAAAGTGGATTAAAAGCAGAGAGATGATTGGCCATTCACTGTAGAAAAAATATCTAGCTACTGTACAATCAACGACAATTTTTTCCACCTCAATTTTCTCTACTTTTACCCCTGTTCCAAGCTTATCCCTCTTCGTTCTCTTCGATGGTGAAATAGAGAAAAAGATTGATTTTGACTATAATGCATTAGTCAAAGCAGATATAATTTTCTTCTACTGTGGATCACCAGGTTCAAAGTTCAAGCCTATGGACCGTATGGGTTCTTTAAATGCACATCCACATCCTTTAAATAAAAGAGAATGGACAAAATTACAGCTTGCCCAAGATAAAAGTACACAAATTTTAAAGGCCAATTCCATTCCCCTAAACTGCTAGCTGCAATCCATTTCCAAGAAAATTCATCCTCACTCATTTTGGGCTTCATACTCCATATGGATATCGATTATCCAAGAGGTTATATAAAATCCCACTAGAGTTTCCATCCCTATAAATCATCATTGATGTGTATCTCTAGAGTCCAAATAACAAAAACCAATTGTCATGCATCATATTTCAAATTTATTCAAAGCTTTCTCATGGTAAAATCGATCATCATCAAAATCTTGTTTTAACTATATATGTTATATGTTGGAGTTAGCTTAATAAATTAATTTTATTTCATTTAATAAATTTATTGTCCATTCTAAATTCAAACAAAAGGAGGATGATTGTATCTGGTCAATAGTCGACGTAAGCCTTTTTGTCACACTTGACCTTGAGTTCTTTAGGTCAAGTTGATCACCCATAAAATAGGTGACTAAAACATATATATATATATATATATATATATATATATATATAAATAGTCAATCACAAGTTCTACATGTGACAAATCTACCTACCTTCACCATAACTCCAATGGGAATGAAATACCACCTAGACGTCGTAGGTGATCCAACGATGATTTGAGGCGGGCCCCACTAATGGATTTATATCCAAAGCCTGGAGGATGTAGGTTCAGGCGAACCTACTTTTTTATTTATTTATTTAGAAATTTATGGGAAAAGTCCCCGTAGGACCTGATGTGTTTTATCAGGTCCCTATATCATGCTGGATACGGGAAGGGTTCTCATGTAACCCTTGGGTTTGTAGGTCTTGACCCTCATCTCCTCCCTCCCCCACTACCTGCAAGCCCAGACATCTTCCTTATCTCCACCTACAATATTGCCTTCGTCTCCCCTCACCTCTCCTCCTCCTCCCCTCCCTACATAGCAATCCTCGCTCATCCTCTGATGAAGATGAACTCATGCTCGCCGGCCTCCATTCCTTCGTATCCTCCCTCTCTCTGCCTCTCCTGGCCCCATCAGCCGCTCTAGAGAAACACTAGCAACTAAGAGAGAAAAACTCAATTTCTATTTAAAGTTCTGCAAATTAAAAGCAACTACTGTAGAATGGTTGCTATCGACCATATCATTAAATGAAAATGAAAATAAAAATAAAAGGGTTACATGAAGACCCCTCCCGTATCCAACATGATACGGGGACATGATAAGACGCATGAGTCGTGGGATACTTTCCCCGTAAATTGTTTTGTTTTCTTTTCTTTGTTTTTTTGATAAAACCCAGGTGAACCGACTCCAATCAACTCGCAGTAAACTGAGGTGACGTCCATCTAGTGGAACCCAGATTCTAAATGGCCTAAGAGTAAGTGCCCAACCATGAATGACTTTACATGGTGGCACTATTTTAGATGGTGTCAGCCTGAAGGTGGCATAGTCTCACCATTCGAGCAATCTCGACAACTGAGCCATGCAACCACACGTTCGTCCAGAAGTGATGGTTCTTGACTTTGGCCATGCCATCTTCCCCACAACGTCCATGGAATAACCAGACAGACTGAATACTTCATATCTTTTTTTATATGATGTAAGACAAATGAGAGAGGTCCTACAAAGAAAATCTTGTCAACTGCGGAAATTAAGGGGCCTGCCAAGTGAATGATTGAGATCAGACTCTGTAGAGTGGACCCATCTCAACGGCTTCAAACAGACCAAACATGACAGACTATGAAAAAAGCCCATACAAGGCTTAGATTGCAAAAATAGTAATATATATACATGGAAATGATCGATTTCAAAGGATATATATGTAGTACTGTGACAATTATTAGCAGTTGATGCCTCCACGCACAGATCCTTTTGTGCTCATGTGGTGGTTCGACCCTTGGCTCTAAGTTATACCCAAGTGGGTTAGATTTCTTTATCATACTTTTTTAAATCTTCGCAGCCATCAAAGAAGTTTTATCTAGAGATGTAAATGGATCATCGATTCTCCGATTACCTGAAAGTTCCGACCCGTTAAAATCCGGGTCTGAATCCTTATTTACGCCTCGATAAGTAAATAGGTTCGGTTCCACCTTGGTTCGAATCCATGGACACGAGACCCGGCATATTACTTCAATTTTTAAAAATATCTCTTAAAAATTAAATTTTATTAATATCATTTTCTACTTAGACCTGGACCCAGATCCATACCGGTCCCATATATGGTTTTAGTTCCGGTTTCGGAGCCAAGAAACCGGTTTTAAAATGATTTGGGATCCGGATTCGGTTTCACCTTTTCTTTTAACGATTTCGGTTCCGGCTCCACCATGGATCCGAACCGGAACCGACTCGTTTACAACTCCACTTTTATCATTACTTGCAAGTGGTGGCGAAAAAATATAACTTTTAGCGGCATAATTTTTTTTTTTTTAGTGGGGTCGAAGCTTTTGATCTTCCAATAAAAATGCCTCTTACCCTTATTTAACTTTTTTTTTTTATTTTCCACATCTTAGAAAGCTTTTCATATGCACATTTGAAGGCTATCTGTTTGATGGTAAGAAGTGGATAGCACGGTATATTCCATTAAAAGCTTGGCCACGTACGTGTGTCTCCACATGGCACAAAGTTTGGAGTTAGTGCTAGGTGCTGCTTCTGGTCCCCTCTAACCCTCTGATGGTAATGGCACTAAATGCTAAAATTAGCAGATGCCCTGATTATCACATATGGAAGGTGCACTGAGCTGGCCAACAGATGGATGTATGTACTCAGCCTTACTTATTGGGTAGCATTCATTCTGAGGGTCCGTATATTATCATTATGTTCAGACATTTCACCCACAGGGAGCATATAAGAGAAGGACAAGAGATTGGGACTCATGAAAAAGAAAACAATTTTTTCGCATTTCTAGCCTTTCTACAATTTGGTGCAATCTATTTTTGCAAATACTTAATATTTAATAATTAATTTATTGTAATATCATGAATTTTATTTTTGTAAGGCATACTTGAGAATCACTTTTCTCCAACGGAGGAAAAAGATAAGTTTAAGGGTCTCATGTCACGAAGTGTTCGTTTGCATGAATTTACATGTATAAATGATTCACATGCATTTATGCATATATCATATTTGTTTGCATAACTTTATGCATGTGGATGTGCTGCATAATGAAGCACGTGATCACATCTCAAAACTTGTAAAATGAATCACACTCCTTCAATGCAAGAGGCGTCGGAGTAGGTGAAAACACCGTTATTTTTCTCTCATTGAGGGGTCATCAAAGGCACTTACTTTTTTCATTCTTATGGGCCCCATGTTAATTATGGCCAAACTATTCAGTTTGCTTGTTGAACTATTTAACCCAAGACTTGAAGTTGCTTTTGAGTAATTTGTGAAATACTTCCAACCTATTTATCTAATTTTGTAGACTTTTGTGGACACTTAATTTGTGATAATGGTAAACATCAAGTTGTGAAGTCTCATATTTTATTTCTTCTTAGATTTTGAGAAATTTATGAAACATTAAAAAAAAAATCCAAATATATCTAGAACCATTGTAAATACTTATTTACTCATGTAGAAAATTATGATTTTGGCAGATATGGTAATAACATGTTTCGCATGTAGATCCACTGCATATATAATATTTACATATATAATATTTACATACGTAAAAGGCAATTGACTTTTTTAAAAAAAAATTCTTTTTAGAGACAAGGTAGTTTTGGTGGGTTTTCATCTTGGTGGTATAAAAAGAATAAATGTCCTTTTCTATACCCATTATAAGTAGTGAAGTCCGGCATTTGTGGTGGTTTTCTTCAAATGTTTGAACACCATATTATATGCATTATGACACCTAATCACTTGAGCCATCATTCCACATGACACATGAGCATTGGATCCTCTACCCTTGTTACAATAGTGGTTTTTCTATAGTCAACCACCAAGGGACCACTTCTCTTGAAGATGGTCCATTTATCACACCTAGCATAACTTATAAAATTTCTTGACATGCTGGTACAACTCTAATTTAAAGGGGTTCTTCAACCTTGCTAGGATGAATAGATTAAAGATGAATAAAGTAGGGAACGTGTCTACCAAATGCAAGTGAACTTTATGAATGAGGAATTCACAAAATGTATTATTAATTTGGCTTTTTTAGCTATTAGATGTAATGTGATGGTTATCATAAGCTATTCACTAGTTCTCATTTGAAGCTTTCATTTGCTTTGCATAGAGGAGTGACAATTAGGATATGTTTGTGTAGGACTTCCATTTTCACACGAAAAATTCTTTTTCCCTAATCCGCTCTTCCAACATTAGCCCTAAAATTCATTAGGAATAATTTTTTCCCCAAATTATAGAGAATGACATTGCTTTTGACACTTTTTTTCCAGCAGAAAAGTATTCACACAAAATGACGGAGATGAACTTTTCAATAGAAAAATGTCTTACTTCTTTCGTGCCGTTTCTATCGAAAATGTAGCTACGAATTTTTGAGTAATTGAGTTAACTTTGTGATGGAAAGTTGATCAATCCATCGTGAACCCTCATGTACTTGCAAATCCCATTGTACACCCGATTCATTGGTGGAAAGTAACTAATGGACTCTTTTAATTCTAGAACAAATTTCAGAGTAATATCATTCATCCAGCTAAAAGCTTTAAAAACCAAACAATGGGCTGTTTGATTTAACTTGAGTCAATTGTGATGTAAAAAGATAATTAATTTACAAAAAAATTAATTAACAATGGGCCAATCATTTTAACCCACCTATTTTACCAATTTTGATCAATACCCCAATCCTAACCTAAATGAAGCGGTGACCATTCTCTCTTGATTACCCCCAATTCAATCAACTAATCTTTTCCGATTTAGAACAGCAACATAAATAGTGTAGTTTTGGTAATCATAATATACAATAATTATAATATTTTAAGCTAGAAGGTTTTGAATCTAATTTTGATAGAAAAGCTTATTTTGAAATCTACAACTACTACCAAGTTATTTTTTGGTTTTTATAGCTATATACTCTCCTTCTACTTTTTACTAATATATTTGCCGTACTTATAGACTCCAATTTTTCCCCATTTTAGATACATAGAATCCTATCTCTTTATGTATACATATAATTAATACGGATTTTTATGCTAGTACCTTAATTATTCCTAACTATCTTCGACCCCTTAACGACGATGATGACGACGATAATAATAATAATAATAATAATAATTATTATTATTATTATTTTGGAGTGAGGGACCATTTACCATTTTGTGTCCCCACATTAATACATATAAAGCCATGGCACCGAATTTCAGCACCTCTTATGATTTTTTCTAGTCAGATCACCAAAAATTGGCCTCGCTCTGCTTCGTTCCTCCTCAAATTCCGGGCCACAGCAACTCCCGGCGCACATGACCCACTCCCAAGCATCTCCATACTAACGTGCGCCATGGGCGACGCCGACGCCGACACTGTCGCCGTCTCCAACACCTTCCGCTCCCTCGTTGAGTCCGCCGACCGGAAGTTCGCACGCGTCCGCGACCTCCCCTCCTACGGCGGCGGCGGCCACCAACACCACTACCTCCACAAGGTCTTCAAGGCATACACCAAGCTCTGGAAGTTCCAGCAGGAGAATCGCCAAGAACTCGTGGAATCGGGCCTCAAGCGCTGGGAAATCGGCGAAATCGCCTCCCGAATCGGCCAGCTCTACTACGGACAGTACCTGAGGACGAGCGAAGCGAGGTTTCTGCTCGAGTCGTACGTCTTCTACGAGGCGATTCTCAACCGTGGCTACTTTCAGTGTCCCGCTGGAGCACCCAAGGATCTGGTTCTGCGGTACAAGGAGCTGAGGTTCTATGCTCGGTTTCTGGTGGTTTCGATGGTCTTGAACCGGACTGAGATGGTGCGGATCCTTGTGGACCGGTTCAAGGCTTTGGTTGATGACAGCAAGGTCGCCTTTCCGGTAATTTTGATTGCAGTAGCTGCTTCTAGCTCTCAAAATTTGTTTTTCTTTTTTCTTTTTTTTTAGTTTTCCTTGGATTCTTTGATTTTTTATGGTTAGTAGATGTAGAAAGATTCGGCCTTTTCTGGGTCTGCTTTAATTTGCTTTAGTTTGATTATGGTAGTTGCTTCTAGAGTTCAGGCTGTGGAAATCCTGTTTTTTGTTCTTTGATTTTGTGTGTGGTAGAGTTAGAAAGATTCATTTTTTTTTCTTTGTTTCTGGTTGATTTCTGAAATGATTGATTTGTTCATTTCAATAGAGAGACAGAGAGAGGGGGTGATTCTTTTTTCTTGTTTGATTCTTCAACTTCTTTTTTGTTCTTTTTATTAGTAACAGGTAATTGTGTTGAGATAGGAGAGATGAGAGTACAAGATCCATAGCAGATGAAAATGAAGAACAGCAATGAAACAAAGACTGGGGTATAGGAGAAATATACAATCTGAAAAAAAAAAAAAAAAAAATCATATAATGGAGAAAGGGAAGATATTTCTCTTTTCACCCATTGCGTAAGTTCCCATTCCATTAACAGGGTCCTCGAGTGATTGAACTGCACTCGCACAATGGGGGTTAGAACATGAATTTCCTTGAGAAGACAATGAAGCTTCCAAGGACCCATAGGCCATACCTGAGTTTAATTCTTCAAATATTGCGCGCAGGATTGGTGAATAATTGCAAGCGATGTTTTCAATCATGCGTATGTTTGTTGAGTATTCCTCTACCAAAAAGTGGTTTGAGTGCATAAATCTCATCACTGGACTAAAAATATTCATTCACTGATATCAACTTCTTTAAAGAATTATGAGCATTTTTGATGCTTTGGCAGAGCAGATGCCATTCTATGCTTCTAAACAATTGGGCAAACGGAGAAAATAAAAACTTATTAGGTGGGGTGTTCTTTCTCTAACCATTCTGCCTGTTGTAGACTTTGAAAGACAAATTGAAGTTGGTATCAGTGGAGAAGTACCCTGCTAGCTCAGCTTTTACAGGGACATTCAAACTGGCCCTAGTAGATGCAAAATTACTATAGGATGTAGCTTGAGTTTTTTTTTTTTTTTTTTTGAGATATTTCTAACGAAAATTGCTGGTATTGGGAATTTCTGAAGCTGATGTCAGCAGATCATGTCTTTAGAGCATTTGGAATTCTCTGGTTGAATGCTAGAATTCATCACCAACCTCTTGCAAAGCCTTTTTTGGCCTTGGGAATTTTCAGAATTCTAGCTTCCTATGAATGCTGGGTTGTACTTTGAGCATTTTGGAAACCACTTGGTGGAAAATATTTGGAGAATTCATAATTTTCCCTGGACAAGAATTCTTGGAATTCGTCTTGCCAAATAAGCCCTTATTCTTTTCTATAGAGTTCACTGAGAAAGAGCTGGGTTAAGTCATGACTTTTGGGTGTTTGCCTGTGTGTAATCTCGGTATTGTTAGCATATATGGCCGAGTCTGCAAATTACACACACTGTAGTTACTTTTGGATATAACCCAATTCAAACTTCTGCACTGATTTTTACATTGGATTTAGCTAGTGCTACATTTCGGAAGTGCAGAAAAACGTTAAGCACAATTAATAGGGCATCTTTACCTGAAATCTGAATCTGATCGACCTGAAATGTGGCAGGAAGATCTTAGGCTGAAATCCATCCTGCACTCCTTGTTTTGGGTGGGACTTCCAACGTGGCAATTTTGGAAATGATGTTTGATCTTCTTCTTTGTTGGCAGTTGTAAACTATACGCTATATCAGTTTCCTTTTGTTTGTTTTTTTTTTGGTAAATCGTGCACAGCATAAGGAGCGCGTTCATAGTTTACATGTGTATGTGGGTATACATGTATGTGATTGCTTGTGTGTGGTAAGTGGTAACAATAACTCCTAAATGATAGAAAGCTAGCTCCCAGGGGAATTTTCACCTACAAGTGGTCTATCTATTGTTCATATGCAATCCATCTCGTGGGGCTCATACAGATGCATACATGTTAGTGGGAGGTAAGCGTCAGGCAGAATATCATTATCAGCCCAATCAGATTATTCTAATTCCTGATTCAACTGCCTTAATGTTCTACCATATATATATGTTTTATTTTTTAGATTCAATCCAGTGGTGAATAAGGTCGGATGAGTGTCAAATTAAACTTGGTTTCAGATCATGGAGGGTAGTGTGTGTGAAGGGGGTACTCTGATTAATGGTGAGTCCAAGTGGGCCCTGTACAGCCGGACTGCACAAGCAAGTTACTTTTAGAAGAAAATTTCTTCCAAGGATGACACAGGATCTAGTCAATTGAACTACAACAATTAAATTGATATAGTGAAAATGACCAAACGAGGTGGCCCCATTTTGATTGATAATGCTGATTGACTAGTGAAACAGGGACATTTTCACGACTCTTTTAACTTCTGGAATACAGTGCTTCTTTCTGATATCCTTGTTTGTTGTTGTTTATTTTTTGCTTTGTGGAATCAATAGCACAACTTTCCAAAAAAAAACCTAGTCCCAATTGGCATTCCACGCATATCAAGTAACTTGAAATAATCATATCATATGGTTTTATATGGTCTGCTCCTTCAGAAAATTGGTTAGTTTCTTTTTGTTGAATTCAGTTGTTTGCGCTATCCATCTAAATCTCCATCACATGGTACTTAAATACAGTTTCATGTTTCATTAAAGGTCAAGGGCATGACAGCTATCTGTCTGCTTCGTCCTGTTTAGTGGAAAAGGAATAATTGAAAAAAAAAAATGGAATTTGTTACTTTCTAAGGCATTTTGATCAATTTTTTTTTTCTGTGTGTTCTGGACATAAATAAAACTTTAGAATGCAAATGAAGGTGGAAAGATCAGATTTATAATATATTTTGGGTATGGGACTGTAATAACCCTAAATTGGTATTGGTCAGCCAGAACCGTTACGTAGGCCATGTTTGTAATGCTCTGTAGAGTTTTTTCATCTTTTGTAGGTTTGCATGTTAAAATACATATCCTGTTTAAAAGCAGTTCTTTCTAATTTTCAAACATTTGATCTGGTAACCCATAAGACTTGGCATCTATACATGTCTATTTATTGCATGCCTAGCCAAGCGGCCCCAACAGCGAATATACCCTGTCTCCCTTTTGTTTGAACACTAGATGATGCTAGAATATCATTAACCAAAAACCTTAAAAGAGAGGTTTACTTATTTTTATGTAATTGGATGCTGAAGGCACACAGATATAATAATTCATGTATAAAGTGCATAGACTTTGTTGCACTATTTCGCCCGATAAATCTCTGCATCTATTTTGTACAATGTGCAATTTTATTTTATTTTTTTTAAATCTTCATATTGCTTTTGTACTCCTTTATTTTATTTTTTTTTTTTCTGAAGTTGGCTTTGGTTCTAGTCACATTTTCTTCTACTTTGTTATCTGTATATTTTTTTCCCTTATTGTCTTTTAAAATTTAATTCTGCCTATTCACATGAAAGGAACTCTTTTGGTTACTTCAAAGTAAAAAGTGTTTATAGATGCTGCTTCTGTCATCATGCCGTACATTTCAAAACAGCTTGAATTGTTGTCTCTTAGAATAATTTTTGGACCATTTGACCAGGAGACAAACTTTAAAGAATGGAAGCAAGTGGTGCAAGAAATTGTCAGATTTTTGAAAGTTGATACAGCTTTTATGAATATCAGGCCGTTGCGATATTGTTTGCTATTTGATTCCCATCCTTCTTCTGTTCCGCGTGGTGCTCGTTTTCAGGCAAGAAATTTAAAGCTGCAAGATGCATTGCTCACTAGCTTTCGTCGCAATGAGGTAAGCTGTTTTACATGTTTATTAGCATGAGGATTTTTGTAAGGAACACATGTCCTAGAAAATGTATGATAATGTAGCTATGTTGGCTTTATAACTTAGTTGTGCAAAAAATTGCATACTATAATAAAGATGATGTGACTGATGTTAATCTCGTCAATTACATTAGGTAAAATTTACAGAGCTTACTCTGGACACATTCAGAATGCTGCAATGTCTGGAGTGGGAGCCTAGTGGAACCTTCTACCAAATGCGTACAAAGGAATCAAATAGCAATGGTGCTTTTACCGATCAGTCTGGACTGATTGATATAAATCTCGCCGCAGATATGACAGATCCAACATTGCCTCCTAATCCACGGAAAGCTATTCTTTATCGCCCTTCTGTCACGCATTTAATCTCTGTGAGTAACAAAGCTACAGTTTTCATTGTGTTTCTCTCCAAGTACCTTTCTCTGATAGCCAATTCAGTATGGAAACTTGCATTTTTATTCTATTCTTTTGGGGAATTATATTGTTGTTCTTCACTTGGCTATACCTTCATAGTTTGGAATCTCAATATTGATTCTTTATGCTGGATAGTCAAGATTACAAATACCAGCTGTCTCAACCAATAGAAATCTATTGATTTACTCATGTAGAACCTGAACTTCATTATTACATATCAATGACCATTTTTCCGGGTCCCAAGTCATGTGTTTACATGTATGGAGTGTGTGATGCAAAGTATGTGGGCTGACACAATCAAGCCCATGGCCCACATGTAGGAACCAAATAAGTGTGGTCTAATAACTAGATGTCCAAACAATTAGGATTACCTCTGCTCCTTCGTTTTTTTTTTCTCTTTATTTTTTTATAATTTGTAATTATGATTAACATTTTAATTTCATTAGAAGTTTGGATTTAAGGATTTTATTTTCCTATATATATGAGCATTGTAAAATATTAAAGGTAGTTCTGGAGATTAATAAAATTTTCTTTTGTAGATTGAGTTTTCCTTCGAGGTTCATTCCTCGTGAGAAGTCTCTTGGAGACATCTTTTATGTGCTTCGGGATGTTGCAAAGCTTCGATCCAAACCCGTAGGAGTTTGCAACAATTTAGGTGTCAGAGCTTTAGGTTCGTTAGGTGGACAACGGATTTGAATGAACCCTTAAATAGTACAAAAGGGGGCTTAGATCGTTGTCAGAAAAGAGATAAAGCAAGGGCAGAGGGGCTTTTGCTGTTTTCAACCAACTGAGTAAGGGGAAGGAGCAAACCCTTCTGGACCTCTTGTTTGGTAAATGAATTGAGGGGGAGGTTATTTCTCTCTGATTGTTGTGCAGAAGGAGAAAGAGGAGAGAGAAACCGAAAGAGAAGGTTTTTTTTTTTTTCCTCCAGTTTACGGGAATGCATAAATCTCAAGGTGGCCCTGCTGCCATATATTGCCTGCAGATGGACCACACCACCTGCTGCCAACCGCCCATATGTATGGCAGGTCAAGGTGACACAACCACTCCTCGGTTGGACCACGATAAGCAAACAAGTACGAGAGGATGGAGTGGCATGCTTGTGTGTCTCTGTCCTGTCACTCCTGTGAACTCATCAGTAATCACCACAAAGTCTGGACACGGTACATGCCCCTAATCCAATTTTCACTATTCCATCTATTTGGAGTCAACTTAAGTGTTCTACATCTCGACTCATTCCTGTTTAGAGCTAAATTTTCTGTTGCTTTTCAATCCAACATTCAGTTCCGGCTACTTCATTACAGGCCTTTATCGGTCTTCTAGTCTAGCACCATGCACAATAGGTTGCTTATCAATTCTTTTTACAATGGCTGTTTCCAGCTTTATATAGACATGCCTAAACCATCTAAAAAAAGCAAGTGATAGTTCCTGATTTCCTCATTTTTTACATATATGTAGTAGCTATCAGTCAGTTCTATTCTACACTAGACGTGCAATGTTCATGGTATGAACCCCACTCTGACAAAGGTTCCATTCTGCATGGGCAGGTACTTGCTTTGATCTGTGAAGAGCTCCCTCATGATAGCATTATGCTAATGTATATATCAGCATCAGGTTAATCCAGTTTCCTTGCTTTCCACTTCAATAATCTTCCCATCATTGTAAACTATCCTTGATTAATTATTTGTATATTATATCTGCAGGAAAGGCTGGTCAGAATATTGCTTGTCAGAAGGAGATTTCCAGAGCCATGAAGAACTCTTCGAACTTGAACACACTCTCTCAGACCTTCCGACATCATAATAGCTCATTACATAAACCCCTTGCTCATGACAAGGGAGATTCTGCAGACAGTTGCGGGAGTTGTCTGTATTTAGGTTCTCGAGGAAATGAAGGTGCTACATATTATCTATTGCATTATTTGTTTGCACCTATAACCTGATGATCTCACTTCATTAAAATTGTAGGCAGAAAGAAGAAACTTCCCATGACTGATTATATGATTTTTTACATACTAATATGCTGGTCAAGGTATTTATTCTTTCTCCTTATTATGGATAGATGTTGCTGATTTTCAGGTTCGAACAACCTTTACCCTGGTGATATAATTCCTTTTACAAGAAGGCCACTTTTCCTGATTATTGATAGCGACTGTAGCCATGCATTCAAGGCAGGTTTGTTAAAACTTGTTTCCTGCTTGCTAGATTATTTGGACTTTACCTTGAAGCAGTTTATAGATTCTGTAGTTAGCATCATACTTTAATGTTACTAAAACTGAATGCTATAAAACACCATTTCACTCATCTATTGGAGTGTCTAGCGCTATATAGTAATTATTTCTTCCTCACAAGCATTAAGGGGAGATTAATATTGTGATGCCACAGGGGCTTTGATAAAAGTTTCTAATGGCCTGGTTTGGAATTTGTATCTTCTTATAGATTCATGACAAGTCGAACAATAATTTTATCCCTAGCAGGAGAAAAAGAAGAAGATAAAAAACTTATAGACATGTGCAAGCATTGGAGGCATAAGCTTCCAGTATGCTTTAAAGTGAGGCATAATGTAAGCGCGACTGAGAATATCCTCCAGGCACATGATCACTTTTCAGTGTGCCTCCAGAAGGTGCACGAAGGAGAGGTGGTCTATGTTTTAACCATTCTCATGGACCTAGATATAAATGTGGTTGTGCTCTGTCTACAGAAATCCAATCATGTATAGCATCCATTTCTTCAATAAAAGCAATACAATATGTGTAAGGGCTTCATTTCATAATCCCCCCTTTTTTTCTCTATTTCCCTCTTTCATTTCCATTTCAATCTATACCGACCTTAGGCAGATGGAATATGGCTAAGATGATTATAATGGTGATTTCCCTTTCAATCTTTGTACTTACATTTGATTTGGAATTGCACTGAATCATGTCCCTGGCAAGTTTAGATTAATGTGATTCATCGATCCTATGTGTGCACTTTTCAACTCTCTATTCTTGTTTTATTATTTCCACTTGTCTGTAGTTTGCAACATTTGTCCAGTTTTAGACACCTGATGGGAATTGGTTATATTTCAAGGTTACGTGGGCTACATCTAGTCTTAAGCCTCACGTGGATGCATGGAATCTACCTGGGATCTATATAAGCAAGGATCCTAGATTTCGTTGTGAGATGGAATTCTAAAAATGGATTAGATCCTCATGTCCATCCATTTTTAGGAATCCTCTCATAAAAAAAAGAAGAAAACAACGAAAGGAAAAAAAACTGATAATCTACTATTCAAAAAAAAAAAAAAAAACTGATAATCTAACATCCATGGGATACTGGGAATCAAAGAACACCATGATTTCATACATCCAGGTGAGCCCTTGGGTGATTTTTTCATGTGTTTTTGGTTTTTGGTAACATGACTTGAACCCCCAACCCTATGGTTGGAACTTGGAACAATGAGTAGTTCGAGGCTTCGAGCACCTTCCAACTGTGCTATGGGATCTTGTTTTCGAGGGCATTTTGATGTTCCATTAATTTCAATTATTTTCTACTTTTTTCCTTGTGTAGGTGATTAAGGAATGATGGCCCAATAACCTTTGGTGATTAGCACTAAATGCTGATACTTATTTGGACTGGAAAAGTTAGATAAACTGCATTTCTGGCTTCTTCACCACCATGTGTATAAGACCATCCATTAATGCCAATATTACATAACTAAGCATTTTCCCCCTTCTTTTCCCTATTGGTGTTATGTTTGCCAAGTCTTCTTACCATTTTGTATCATTCTCTCATTCAAGTAATTGTTGCACCAGGTTATCCATGGTGAAGAAAGGGGTGAGAAAGCTGCACTGCTTCTTTCTCATGAAAGCCAGGTATTCCACAGCCCATCTTCTGCTGATCCAATGCAAAATGGAAGTCAGTTTACATTTTTCTTAACTGCTCCTTTACAAGCATTCTGCCAATTGGCTGGCCTTTCCACCTTGGATATGGACATTGTAAGTTGATCAGATACTTCAATTCTCAACTAAAATATAACTCTCGAGTTACATGGTTTGATACATTTTGTGGGTGCTTTCAGAATGTTTACAACAAGGCCGATAACATACTTTCCTCTGCCTTCTCTAAATGGGAAGTGATACTCTTTAGATCAGATTGCCTGGATCAGGTTTGGGCCCAGGTTTTGTCTGATCCATTTCTACGGCGGCTTATTCTTAGGTAATTTTTTGTTTTTCTATAATTTTGTTTTTCTTGACCTTTTCCATTAGGGTGTATTTGGATGTATGCCCAACAGCAACAGATTTGAATTGGCAATATACACATATACAATTAAAACTCCAAATAGTCCAGCCCTGTTTCTACTCCCTAGAATAGTACTGCCTATGATAAATCCAATCATTCAGACTTCAGAGTAACCCCTGAATGCATAACACTCATCCCAATTTGACTCTGATTAGACCATTATCCACTGCTGGATTTATCACGATAGAAAATGTGCCCATAGAAACATCAAACACTGAATTCTCTCTCTCTCTCTCTCTCTCTCTCTCCAAATTGAACTGTCACTCACCCCTCTTCAACACTTATCCCAATTCCTAACAACATTGTGATTCCAATCTCTAATAACACCACCAATACCACCTCTTACTAATGGATTAAACAAAACTTCCATCAAAGTTTAATTTGAGAACACCCATGTGAGGCCTCTCCCATAAAAGTCTATGCGAAGATTTAGCACACCGGCCGTGCATAAATTTGCTTTCCTAGATCTATTGAGATCTTCCATAAACTCCTAACAGCATTGCCATTCCCAATCTCTAATAACACCACCAATACCTCTTCTAATTGATTGAACAAAACTTCCATCAAAGTTTAATTTGAGAATGCCCATGGGATGCCTCTCCCATGAAAGTCTATGCAAGAACTTAGTACACCAGCCAGCCAGCCAGCCACCCTCCCTCTCACCCTCCCCCTCTTTCCCTCCTCTCTCTTAGAATTTGCTACCCAAGATCTGTTGAGATCTTCCAATGCCACATGTTCCAACTCCTTTCTCGTATACACCCACTCTTGACACTGGCCAAACAATATCCTCCATGGATTTGCTTTTGTTTCTGAAAACTCAGTTGTTCCTTTCGAACCAAATTTTCCAAAGGTTAGCATACAACATTGTCTTCCATAGAATCTTGCCACGAACATATTTGATACACAAGTGCCATTGTTGAAAAAGATCAGCGACTCTCTAAGCAATTAAGAATATCAAGCATATTAAGAATAGCTGACCAAACTCTATGAGCAAAGATACAATGGATCATTAAATGACGCACTGTTTCCTCATTCTTTAAACACATTGGACAGCCACTAATTATAATGTGCTTCCTTCTTAACTTGTCTAGAGTAAGAATTTTGTGCCACCTTGCAACCCAGCAGAAGGCCAGCACTTGAGGCGGAATTGAAGGATCCCAAAAACTCTGCCATCCATGCATACTATCAGAAGAGATACCAATTCTCTGTATGGAATGTGAACTGATCACTTTTGTTTTGGCCACCACATATGTGGTTCATCTGTTTTTTTCTTTTAATCAGTAATGGTACTAGATCATATTAAGGAAACAAAGAGAACCAAAACACAAATAATTATGTCAACGCAAAGTAAAGAGAGATACATCAACACAAAGTAAAGAGAGATGCACCCATCCACCCGCACACACGGAGTTACGTCTCTAACCACCCCCAACCTTGTTTAATGCATCTGCCATGCTGTTAGCTGAATGATCCGCATGCTGAAACACTTCACACATGATGGTAAGGATTTGATCTTCATTAAATAGAAAATGGAAAGGACCCTTTTTTTAAGTTGTCCATGTTAGAAGAATCACTTTCCTCCACCACCACTAGGCCTTGATTGTTAAGGGACGAACAAATTTTCAATTCTTCCAAAATTGTCAACACTTCTGCCTCATTGGAGTCTTTGATACCTACATGCTTCATAGAACATAAACAACACTTCATGTTTTTTGTTCTGTAAAATGTCACCAATACCTGCAGGGCCTTGTTTACCTCCAGCTGCACCATATTTTATATTTTAGCACACTGTTGATGGAGGAGACCAAACAATTGAAGGCCTTATCTTAGAAGATTCCCATTCCAAGCACGCTTCTTAGAAGATTGACATCAAATTTTAGCATCCCTGTCTGGTCCGGGATGGGCATACCACCCTGAGTTTTAGGTTGATACATCCCTGATGAAAAGATCTAGCATGTGTGCTACGAGGTGCATCCTCAATCGTCTTCATGCGATTATCAGCATCCATAGCGGGTCCTGATATTATATCTTGCCACGTGCATTCCTACACTTCACCTTGAACTTTGAATATCTAACTTCTGTGAAATGTGTGTGTGTTTGGGCACCTTCATTCCTGTTTTCTTATTATAATTATTTCACCAGGTTCATATTTTGTCGATCTGTCCTCTCGATGTTCTGCCCTTTGGGAAATGAGAATCAGTATCTACCCGATTGCCTGCCTCAACTTCCTGATTCTGTCTCTCCAAGTGCTGAAGCTGTGCAAATCAAGATACTCCGGCTTGCAAAAACCCTTGGTGTTTCCAGCCATTTTCAATTGACAGACACAATTAGGACTGATGCTGATGATTCATCACTTGAATCTTAAGTGATATAAGAAGCCTGTCGATGAGAAGTGGGGACATGCAATTTTCTAGCAGTTCAAGAGCCCCTAACAGTTAAGCAATCAAGAGTTCCATTGATCAGTTTGTGGGGGTGGGAGCTGCCGAGCAAGTGATATTCGATGAGACATTGATATTTGTTGCGAGTCATGAGTTCAAATACATTTGTTCAATGTCAAGTCACACCAAAGCTTGAAGTTTGAGTTTCTCCAATTTATTGTGGTTTTCTGGAAGATGGAGGCCAGGGTGTTAGATGTTGTAGAAGTGTTGCAAATTGTGAATGTGCATGTGTTAAGGTTCCGGCAGTGTGATATTTGATTATTGCTACTGGGTTAGAGGTGTAACAAAGTAGGCTTAAAATTCTTTTCCTTGTAAAAGAAACAAGAAGTTGTAGTAGAGATGATTTTTAATACTCAAAGAAGATGACAGCAGTTGATAGATCTGTGTTAAATTGTCTGGACTTTCAATCCATCTTCCTGCCCCCCTAAGCTAAGCGTTTCTTCCTTTCAGGTCAGTGAGGAGTTTGTAGAAAACATTCGGTTGGCAATGGCAGTACCCCATATGTAGCTGATGGCATTAGATCAAGCATATCTAAATCTCTGTTGTGCATCGCCTCATGATGGTTGGTTCTCAAATTTCTATTCTGGGTATCTCTTAGTATTTATATGAAAGATATAGCTAAATGCGTGGAGGTTAAGTTTTCAAAATGTGAATGCATTTTCAAAATGTGTTTTGTTTTCCTGTAATTTTCTCTGAAGGTACATTCAGATAGGAAAAGCTTGAAAAGATAAAAAAGAATGCACAAGCAGTTGGACATGATTTTTACTATCCAGAAGGTTTCACAATCAGCAAGGTGAATTAGGACTCTGAAATTAATCCTTTTAAAGAAATCTATCAGTTCTGACATGTAACATAATTGAGAATGAGCCCTTATTATATTATAGATGGATTTTACAAATCCAGTTGCATCCCATGAACAAAAGGCATATTTCGTGTAAATACATATATAGGGTCTGTTTGTTTGCATTAGAAGACATAGGATGTTTGAAAATGAAGATATGAGGTGAGATTTTAAAAAAATGAGTATCACATAGAATTTCCAAAATGAGCATCAAATTTTTATGCTCATTTTTTAAATCCACCTTTGATCTTCATTTTAAGCGCTTGATGATGCTTATTTTTTGAATTTCACCTTTGATTTTTATTTTTAACCATCCTATGTATTCGAGGCCTATAATGTAACTGATTTTTCTAGATTTTTTTACAAAAACAGAGACACAAGAAGCCTGCTCAAGGTAGGCAAAGGATGCAAGAAACAAGCAGACTGCCTTGTTAGCAACAATCTGGATCTCTTTGGCTTTCTGAGGGCATAAGAGAAATAAAGTAGAGTACCTTCAAGGAGACTTCTCACCTTGTCCAAGGCTGTGTGTGGACAGTTCCCAACGGCCCACAGGACACAGCAAGAATAGGCTTCAATGACCAAAGAGAACAATAACCTCTTGCATGCCTCCCTAACTCCAATCAGCATAGCTACTAGCTAAGGACACTCTGCCTCATTGATGCTACAGAACCCCCATGCCCTTTAAATGAGAGAATGAGTACCCCATCAGGCTTATGGATCAATCCTTCACTAGCCACTACTGGGTTCACAAGGCGACCAGCATTGAAGTTGAGCTTGAAGAAACCTCTGTGGGGGTAGGCTCCTCAAAGTTTAGTTTAAGGGTCGTGGATGGCTATCAGTTTAGCAATGCAAACGATTATCCAATTATCCAGATTTTCTGACCCATAAAAAAATCGGATTTGGAATTTATTTTAGCTTCCAATTCATAAACGGGTTTAGATTTGAAACTCAATCTAGGTTTTGATTTCTAAATGGATCCAGTTTTAGACGTATATAGGTCCAACCTGTGGACCTAGGACCCATAAAATTAGTAGGCCCTCTTTGGTGATGAGCAACTAGATTAAAGATGGCAATGACACTCCTCTCTCTCTACTTTTGCATTCTATGGTAATTTAGAATCATGTTCATGTTCAAAATATTTTTGAACCCAGATTTAGTACATGATTTGTACTTTTTTTTGGCTCGAAGAGTTTGGACGTGCGTTTGTAAGACATGGTTCGAGACACAGTCCTCTTACTAGAACTGGTCCAAAACCAAGAAACAGGTTTCGAGCTGGAACAGGATCTAGAACTAGAACTGACCTTTATAAAGCAGTTCAGGTTTTTGGTCCAGTATGGTTCCTGGTTTTCATCACCTCTAGACTCCAATCACCTTATAGATACTATCCAGTATTCACACCAACATGCCTAATAATAGATTAGTAGAAGCAGCCCATGATATCACTCTTATTACTACAAGTTTGATGTGGGCTTGTTTAGGCATCTAATCTTTGTTTTTCTGGCATTGAGTCTTAATTTGTTGAAACGCCTGTTATTTCTTTCTTTCCAATGAAACCAAATAACTGCAACAAATGATAAGACTACTCTTGTGTTTGCCGTGGCCAAATTTCCTAGATGATAAGTGAGATACCATGTCCTGTGTAAATTGATTGAGACAATTCAGCTGGTGATCAGCTAATTCAAAATCTGGCTGATTGAGAATATTCAGCTGGTGATCAGCTAATTCAAAATCTGGCTGATTGAGACAATCCAGCTGGTGATCCTAGGAGATGATTAAGCCAATCAAATTGTGATTTTTAGGTGATTTGTCTTGATTAAATTGGAGCTGGCAAGAAGAAGATGGTAAAACCTGTCCCTTTCCTCAGGTAAAGTGGGCAGCTATTGACTATTATCATTTTTTCCCTCTTGTTCAGGTAGTCCATTGTTTTCTTTTTCTTTGTGTTTTTTCTTTTTACCTCAGCCAAGGACGACCTAAGAGAGAGCCCACACACATGGAAAGACAACCCACTCCGTGGGAAAAGAGTCTGCACACGTGGAAAAAAAGCCTACACAAGTGGAACGGGAGCCGGAACATATGGGAAGAAACAACATATTAGGATTCGAACTCTTGGCAGTCAGGTGAAAACCGCCGCTCTTTAGCCTCATATAGGGAGACGTTCTCCAAATTGTACATTGTTAAAATGCTAAATTGTCATCTCAATGTTGCTAGACAATAGGGTTTGACATGCTCTTTTGTCCACTTGATGATAGGTTTGTAGATCCAAATTATTTGTCATCACAAATCTTCAAAAATGCTCTTCTACGCCAGGTCAGTTGCCATGAAGAGTCTCATTTAGCTTTCTAAGAAACCAGCTGCCTTACAGCTATCATGAGGTGGTTTACATACAGCCACTTCACCAGATGTTTTTTTTTTTTTTTCCCCACTCCTTGCTAAAAGAAATTCTCAATCCAAGTCTTTAAATTTATATTTACCCTCACCATTGGAATCTAAAAAGGGACATTAAATATTAAGATTGACAAGGCAACTTTAATAAGAGTAATGCACCTAAAAAAAGAGAGATACTTAAAAAGACTTCCATCCCTTAAAAGACATGCTCTATTCTCTCTGACAAAGAGCTCCTGTTGCTTCCCCAACATTTTTAGGAAGGCCTAACTGCCCAAACAAAATTAAGATCTGGTAAAAATCAAGTAGCTCAACCCATGAAAGAAACAAGCTATAGATCGGATAACCTGTCATATTGCAATCTAATACACATGGCCCACTTGTTGGATAGGGGTCCTTGTAGAATGGTAGGTGAGATTCCAAAGAGGTCCTAATATAGAACAAAAGCTAGTGCACTGAAATTAAGAAATTCTATACATCAAGAGACTTGACATTTAGCTGATACGTCCATTCATCAGTTTTGTCCTTGCATGAAAATTTCTGCTTTCATTGCGGATGGAATTTGTTATACAGAAAGAGCAGCAGTGGTGGTGGGGAAAGGGCAATGAGGTACCAGCGAATGACATTTCTGTTTTATTTTTTTTTTAAATGGTAACAAAGATTTTATTAAAAAAGGCAAGAAAAGAATACATCAAAACTTAAAAAAAAAAAAAAAAAAAAAAAACACGGATTTGAAAGAAGCACCAGCTACAACTCTAATTATAAGGTGACACTCACCGAAGGAATTAACCTATCCACGCCTTGCTTTGCTAGCACATCTGCCATTGAATTGACGGATCTAATCTCACGACGGAAGGAAACATTAATGCGAGTTGAAATCTCATTAATTTCATTAAAGAGGAATTGAAATTTCTATGAGTTAGACTTTCGGTTAGATACCTACACAAAATCATTTGAAGAATCACTTTCTAACACAAGGGCACCACTATATCTTGTTGAGAACAATCTAAGACCTTCCAAAATTACTAGCACCTTCGCTTCATTAGAGTCGGACACACCAACATGTTTGGAGAACATAAGAACCACATCACCCTTGCTATTGCAAACTACTCCTCCAATCCCCGCTGGGCTCGACTTACCCCTTAAAGCACCGTACACATTAAACTTTAAAACTCTAATAAGAATACCCACCATCCCAATGGCAGTTCTATTGTAAGAGATTACCTTTTAAAGGCCACGGTTATACGTACAGAATCCGTTGCAGATGTTGCTTTTGGACAGTTTGGCACATAGCATATCCTGAGTAAATATCACATGGGTGAGTTATCACCAATCAATGCGCTGAATGTTGTAGATTAGGGTCTTTCTAGTTCTAGTCTCTGTTTTTGTTGAAATAGATACTCCTTCCAATTGGCCCTACAAACTTTGTACTCGCTTACCTGGACCATCCCAAAGGCGAGACTTCCTAAATTTATTTTGCTTACTTGTGATAACCAATGCTGATTCATTGGATTGTTGTGTAGATCATTGGATTGTTGTGTAGAGGAGCGCGGGAAAATATATCCTAAGGCCATTTTTGTTTGCATTAAAATGCATAGGAATTAATTCATAGGAAAATTAAAAACGAAGATAAGAGGTAGATTAAAAAAAAGCATTAAATATCATATTTTAATTTTGTTTCTTTTAAAATAAAATATTATTTGATATTTATTTTTGGATATTCACCTTTGATCTTTATTTTTAACCACCCTATGTATTTAATTCCCATCTATTCTAATGAAAACAAACATGCCCTAAATGAAGTAGGATGAGTATTTGAAATTCTCAGTTGTGTGACCCAACAACAGACCCAAACAGCTTGCAACATGGACTACAAATATTGCCAATTCCAAGATAGGAGCACCCCAATTTACACTTTTCAACTGTACTGCTGCAGGTTCATTTCACTGCTCACCATTGCAAATCCTGACAAAGAACAATGCTTTTCAGTGACAGAAAATCAATTAAAGGAACAACAATGCTTTCCAGCACTTGTAGATTCCTACATTTTCTGGCCTCCCATTAGTACTTACCTAAGACCATTCCATCAGTCACTATCTGTCTAGAATATCAATTCAATTGCAGACATTGCAGGTTGCTGATAAGAACTAACCGCATCCAACGGCCTAATTGCCCCAATTGGATTTGAATTTTTTTTAACAGCAATTCTTAGATGGCTGTTGGGGTGACTGAATGGTCTGGATGAACAAGATGTGGGCCACCATCATAATGAGGGGCCCTGCCAAGAAGACCCAAGAGATTAAGTACACTCTTTTATGGTGGAGTAATCTCAACACTTTAGCCCAATCTGCACATGGGTTGTCGCCTTGTTGGACAAGGAAAACATGGCCAACCCCATTTCAATTTGCATGATTATAAGTGAAAGGAAAGCTACATGTGTGGGACCCACCCCCATTTTAAAATCCACAAATCCTACTTTGTATGTCAACCACATCTTTGTTGACCCCTCATCCATCACCTTATGCAGCTGTGACACATTAGATGTGGGTGGGTCATCTTTCCAAAGTCTTTCTTGATCAGAATATGATCATGTTGGAAAAGTCTCAGATCTGGTGCTTCTGTGGGAGTGTTGTTAGTGAAAATCAGATGGATTCCAAAAAACAATTAAAAGAAGAACAAACAGAAAATAAATATAATCACCATTGAGATTTGGTTTTCAGATAGTTTTTGCTGTTTTTACAAATATTCTTTGATAATATGACTACTTTCTTATGTATTTCTTATGACACTTTTGGGGAGAGTTTGGAGGTAATAAATCACTAGAAAATTCATGATTGTGTCGGCATGTGGATGGTGGTGGAATGAACTTCACCAAAATGACAAAAGTTTTCTAAATCTTATCACATTCGACAAGTCCTCACATACAAAGATGTTATCTTCTTAATTTCAAACCATTGTGGGAGGCTATTGGGCTCATTTGGCTTGAGTTACTTGATTCAATGGTATAGGTAAAGGTTTAATGATCGATTACAATGATCTAATCGTCCCAGCAGGCACAGCATGTTTTGATGTCACAGAAAATACAAACAATATAATTGCCATTTAGGAAGCCCTGCCACTAGGGTTACTATAGAACTAGGCTCAGGCCGGGTGACTCTACCCTTGCCCAAGGGCGGACCTAGGAAATTTAACTTGGAGGAGCTTAATGTAAAAAAAAATATCATTCTAAGTCACGTATATCGGCTTTGGAAAAGTACCATTCTAAGTAAATATTGTTATTTTTTTTTTAAAGATATTGCTGATTTTTATGACCATGCTAGAGAGTGATATACTTGGCCATCCTTCTTATAGAAGACTATGAATTGGATGGTACTTGCAACAAATGATGTCAATTAAATCATCCTGTCCATTGTACTGGCAGATAATTTCTTCTTAACATGTAGCCATCTAATTAGCATGTAATTGGTAATATTGTGGACCAAGAATCACCAAGCCATTCATAGAATTTCTTTGTACCTAACACCCAAATCATAACAGTGACAGTTGGCTTGGCTTTTCCACTGTCCATAGTACCTGACTCTCATCCAAATATATTGAAGTGGAGATCTCCATTCCAGTGATTCAGGCCATGGTCCCAAAGACTGCTATCAGGCTAATACTGACCAGGAGAAAAACTTGGTCACTGGGACATCAGAATTTGCCGTATCTTACAAAAAAGATGAAACAATAGTTGTATCAGCTGCCAATCCTATTGGTCCATATCAAGGGTGCCTAACTTGGGGGGTCTAGGGTATTGACTCAA
Organism: Camphora micrantha; assembly: GCA_003546025.1. NCBI lineage: Eukaryota > Viridiplantae > Streptophyta > Magnoliopsida > Laurales > Lauraceae > Camphora > Camphora micrantha. The sequence continues at coordinate 34,315,166 of QPKB01000009.1, read as the reverse complement.
GCCAAGCTAAACCAGATTGTGCCATGCAAACCCAAACCCTAACAGAACCCAAATGAAGCCCGAAAAAAGCGGCTGGGACTCTGCTTGAACTGTAATTCCCTTTCCAAGTGCTATTCGGGTGAGAAAGATTAAGATAAATTTAGCCGTTGGGTTAGGAATGAAAACCGTGATAGCCGTGTCGTACCGTGCCTAGCTAGCTGGGGCTCAGACCAACACGGCTCAAGGTACGGAATTATTTGTGTCGTGCTGGGTAGTGCAGCCCACAGGCCGACACACATGCCTCTTCTATTTTTTTTTATAATTTATTTATATAAGTCGAAAGAGATTTTATGGACTTTCAGGGTTCTTAACTTGAAATAAAGTTAAAACTATTAAAATAGATGCACAAACATTAATAATAATATACAAATGAGTAATAAATTTTTAATTATTTTCAGCTTTGTATTTTACTTCTATAAAAATAAATAAAATTTATATATATAGGCCGTGCCATGCCGTGCCTCGCCTAGGCACCCTAGACTAGCACGGCACGGCTAAGGACTGAGCCGTGTCGTGCCGTGCCACGACCTAAGGCTCCCTGGCCAGCACGGCTAGTTGACCGGGTCAACGGCCCAGGCACAGTTTTTTCCATACTGGGCCGTGTCGGGCCTGGACGCCCGCCCAAATTTTCATCTTTCGGTTGGGTACTAAAGAAATTTTCAGCTTCAGTGGTATACCATTTTGAAAATATGTATATGATTTGTATATAAGGTTTCTATTTTTTTTCCTCTTTAAAAAGAGACATAAACTCACGCACCCACAGATACTATACATTTCGTGCTGCTAACCAATTGGGCAATAGCTAAATGTATAAGGAGTTATTTGTTTGTAGTCATTTACATATGTGAATGATTCGCATGAATAATGATTATGTATCATCACATTTGTTCTCGCTCATTAAATGGGGCGTAAAAAAATTGGCCATCTCCACACACGAAATTTCACACCTAAAGAGGTGCCACACCTCCTCTTTGCAAAAGGCGCTAGTATAGTCTCACATAGTGATTTGCATTCCATTAGGCCCCATCAATCACCCCTTTTTCTTTCTTATGGGGTCCATATTTGTAACCCAACCATTCAATTTGCTTATTAAACTAATAAACCCTAAGACCTTGAAGTTCTTTATCTAAAATCTTCATAGATCTTGAGTTATTCATAAAAAAACTTCCAACCTAAAAATCTAATCCTCTAAACTTTTTTAGGCTCTCAATTAATTAATGATCCAAACCATTCAATATTCTTGTTCAATCATAACTATCAAGATAGGTCCATATCTTAAATCTTAATAGAGTTTAGTTAGAATTTGTGAAAAACATCCAAAGCATCCAAAACATCCAAATTAATCTACAGCCATTGGATGCACTCATTTACTGATGTAAAAATAATAATTTTGATAAATACTGTAATATTCTTCACATGTGTAACACTTACCTATGTAAAACCCATTTTTCCATCCCATGCCTATCAGTCGAAGGACCGCTAAGTTCATCTTTATATAATATCCATGCATATATATGTTAATAGATAAGTAAGATGGTTATCAAGTTATGTAAAAAAAAAAAAAAAAAAAAATTCACCTAAGTTCAAATGCATAAAAGTCGAATGATCCAAATAGTATGTTTCTTTACCAGAATTCCTGACAAGAATTTGTTATGTTGAGAAAATAATGTGACATCTTGTCCCTTTGACATCTGGCATTTGAAATGCCATGTCTACTAAAAATCCAAATTCTAACTACTTAAAAGGTCTCAAATGATCTTTTGGAATGATTGAAATTTATTCTCTATATGTATTTTGTTGGAATTTCAAATGCTACACCCAGGGAAGGGATTTAGATTTCCACCTTAAGGGGACAACTTTTGGAAATCAAATTGAAAATTTTGCTGGACATGAATTTTTAAAATTCTAGTAAAGAAACAAGCCCTAAGTTCACATCTACCTATATGTAAAACTTTTGGTTGTCATGTTGGTTAGCAAATGCCAGGGAGTTCCAATCCTATAGGGTAGAGAGAGAGAGAGAGAGAGAGAGAGAGAGTCAAAAAGGTAGAGAGAGTCAAAAAGGTAAGATATCGCGTTGATTTCATCTTTTCAAAAGCCAATACTTGAACCTACGAGAACGTTGCCCTGATTTACGTGCTGGATGACTGGTCAGCTAGACTTTCAAAACACAACAGGTAACGCAGATCAGGAGCATATTACATATATATCGACTACAGATTCAGCATCGTGGAACCCCTCCCCAGCTCCCCTACATCTACATGTGAGCTTCAGAACTCACAATAAATATAAACAAAAAGAAGATAGAGTCAAGCCCACACAAAATCGCATCCCAGGATCACATGAAGAAATGCTGTTGCTCTCATGCATCACGCACTTCTCACTTCGATCTCCTTTTCTCTTTCTGATACGTACCCATATGAATTATGATGGATTCTTCCAAGTCTCCCAAAGCTAATCTCCCAATCAGTTTTTCCTTTCCTTGCAGCTTTATCTTCTTTTTCTCTACGTCATGTGAACTGAAAGAACCAACTGACATATATAACTTTGAATTTAGCAATTCCTGGTTAGATGTTCTTGGTTCATATATTGCCATTTTTTAACTAAGTTACATGTATGTAAAGATAAGGTATTATATATTTGACCATTTGCAGGTGTTATGTCAATCCATGTTTTTATGATGGATGAAAAGGTAGAGTTTAGAGTGCATTTTGTGTTTTTTTAATGGGGAGAGTTTCTGCTCGAAGAATTTCTGCATTTTCAAACATGTGGAGCTTTTTGATCCTCATTCATTTGAGCATCCAAAATTCCTAGCAAAGTTTAGAATGCATTTCGACTTTTTTTAGAATTCAGATTTTTCTTCTCGAAGAATTTCTAACATTGCAAATGTCATGGGTTAAGTCATCACATTATGTCTAAAAAAAATCCCAACCAAACATTGTAAATTCTTGTAATTAAGAAATTCAAAGTAAATAAACATGCATCACATCATGTCTGAAAAAACCTAAACACACCAAATTCTTGTGAGTAATTCTAGTAAAGAAACTTGCCTTTGATGACAATGTATATCAAGTTATTAGCATAAAATCATTGAGATTTAGATAAATTTTAGATGAATGATGAGTATGTGATACGAGTAGATTGGATCAAACAAAAATAAGTTAGAGTCAATGTATAGTTTGTTAATCCAATAGATAGTAATGAGCGTTGAGGCCAACCACCTACTCGAAGGTGGGACCCACTTTTGCAGCCCCCGTTGCTTTTCTAGCAAGTGCTTGGTCCCTACCATACAATGTTAGGCTGTGATCACATTTTGTCATGGGCCCAATTTACATTTAATATCTGGACTATGTATCATAAATCATGAAGAGAAGTGTACGTATGGGAGTTGTGCACATTTTAAGTACCCAAAATCTTCAAGACATGCATCTTTTCTTACCCACAGAATGAGAATTTCACATATAGCCACCTTTTTTTTTGAAAATAACAAATAACCACTCCATCAGTTGAAAATCTTGATGATGGCTGGCATTCAATGGTTAATTTTCAACCATTTGAAAAAAATGCACTGCATCATGTCTTAAAAGAATACAATTTCCCTTAGATCAACATTCTTTGGATTACATCGAGGAGAGTAACGTGAAAGACCATTAAGTAAATATTTAACTGGAGTTTTGTGTTCTTAGTTTAATCTTAATCAGATTAGATGTACAACTTTTTCTTCAGTTTACGGTAAACTACAACTGGTTTCACCAATTGATCAAAAATTAGTGTTTGACTAGTCATACGGTAAAATACAACAGATTTCACCAATTGATTAAAAATACATCTTTTCTAATTATCTATTTTTCCAGGATTTGAATATGGACCATCACCTTCTCTCATTCGATGGCTGTCCTATCTCTCCCGAGGTCTACTCTTCTACCTCACCTAAGGTCTATATCCCTCATCAAAGGGATGAGGTCCCCCCAAAGCTGGGTAAAAAAAAAAAAACTTACACATTTGATCAATGCTATATAAATAGACTGTATAAAGAAAAGAACAAATTTTTTTTTTTTAAGAGCGAGCGCAGAAAGAAGAGGTTTTTTTTTTTTTTTTTTTTTTTCAAAAAAAAAAAGAGAGTTGAAAACATCCAAAAAAAGAGAAAAATGGCCAACCAATTTCTGACCCATTTACTCTATCCACCTAAAAACATATTCATGAATGAGCTGGACTGTGGACCCTGATTTGCGACGTCAAGATATTGTATTTATGTGTTGCTCCATTTCACATGGCCATAAAATGAATGCCCCACTCATAAATGTTGCACTTTATTTATGTCATTTGTCAATGGTACTCAAATACAGAAAAGAAAGGAATCTAAACTATTTTCAGTGCAATCTGCCTTTCAGACAGTGACATTCTAACGCGTTTGAGTTGGTGACTTTGTTTCATGTTTTTCTAGTCCTATTAATTTGGAGTACTTGTAACATTTTTTTTTGCAAGATAAATTTTACAATTCATCCTCACCCAATATGAAAAGAAAGTACTTAAGTAATTACCAGCACCTCCCAAATGCATAACACATGAAAAACTATTGAAGAAAGAACCCTCCAGTCACTAGGCATTTTGCTTGAGTTGGTCATTTCTGGTTGCTTCAATGCAAAAACTCATGTAACAAGTCAATTACATTGTTGTATGGACAACTACTTAATTGGTCTATGTCATGTGAAATCCCTTAGAATTTTAGAAAGAATTACTCAATTACTGGTGTGTAGTTTTATGTTTGGACCATCAATTTTAACCCATTAGACTTTTAAGATAAATAATGTGTGTGGTTGATGACCATTTTCCATAAATGGTTAATCCACACAAGCCTATTGTTATATGGGGGTTAAAAGTTGAACGTGTTTATGACCATTAATGTTTTTCACCATCAATCTCATAAGTTGATAAAACATTAAGAATGTCGATGCTGCCTCTTTTCTTGATAAATGGTTTATCCACACCATCTTCTTTTTATGCATGTGTTGAGTGAATTAAGGTGCCGTTTAGCAGGACTAGGTCTATTTGACTTAAAGCCAATTTAAGCAGATGTAGGAGTGCTTTAGATTATTTGAAAGAAAATTGATGTGAATCTTTGATTGAGTTGATTTCATATTTATATTTCTTTTCTTAAGAAACCTTGACGAAAACATAGTATTAATTTTCAAACAAAAATCAATGTCTAAAACAATCAAACTTCATTTGACATTTTTTTCTTTTACAAGTTTACATATATAACTTTTATACTTAAGTTCTTAAAATGAAATGTATTTTGATCATCAATTTCAAAGCTTTAGGCTCAAACATTAAATACTGATGATATGGTATATTTAGATTTACCATCATAACTCAGCTATAAGTTAATCCTGACTTGCACTGGTAGTTGCTTGGTCACCTGCTGTTCCTCGGATGATAAACTTGTGTGGTTCGAGGAGAAGACCCAAGCACTTATCCCTATGTAAGAGCCTACCACCACCACCAACACATGGACACATAGTCACATACACACTTAAATTCCTTGATTTCCATTAACTAATTGCTTGTAAGAAGTGTTGGAAGGACAAGGGAGTTGTTGAAGTCAGTGCTTAGCATTTTACAAGGTTTCATTAAGCACCCACTAATTATTAATTTATCTAGTTCTAAAACTCAACAACTTCAATCTAATCTCCACTCACATACAGAGATTGCTCATTTCAAGAATAACCTGATTTGTATTGTAAATCCAATCGTTTACAACACCCAAAAGAATTCATCCATGGATGGGCCACCGATTGATGAAGTTCACCAGAAGGATGATAGAGATACACATGCTCTGGTTGGTGGATGAGTGTGGTTCTATCCTTGGTAATGTGTAAATAAATTTTAAAAGTTACTAGACTGAAATGTTTCATCTGAATGTAATAATTAAACAAATCTTACAGCTGTTCTAGATAAGGCAGAAGAGTATATAACTATTTATCTGCCAAGGTGGGTGTAAGTTTTCTGCACCCTATTGAGTGCCGTACCTGAAAAAATGCATGTGAATCTTAAAAAGTAGTGAGAATTAGGAAGGGATTGGTGTGAATAAGGTGTAGGGCAAACATCAGTACAATGAATTGGTTTTGACACTTTTTGTGACCTCCAAAATTTATAATTTTATAAGTGCTACTTCTTTCTTTCTTCCCTTTCTTCTATCTTTTCTGATAATCCAATCATTTGATAAATAATGGTCAAATTAAGTTGAGTATTAATTTTGAAAGGCAAGTGTATGATAACCAAAATGGGGTGGGTGAGACTTGAGATTGATACAACTTTTTTTTTTTTTTTTGTTTTTATAAATTGATTATAGTTTTAACCATATAATGATTTAGAGTTGGCTAATGCAATACATGTAGGTTGGGTGCCACTTCTATTGATCTCAATTGTTTCATCTGACTGGACCCATCATATATTGATATTGAAACAACTTCATCCGACTGGTACAATGGTATTTTTTTTTATTGAAATAGGTCAACTCTATTTTCCCTTAAATTGTAGGGTTAGATCGCAATAAACTTATCTTACATTTTGTAACATACGAGGAATCTGTAGAGCTGAGGACTATCCATTGAGGATTTATAGGGTTTTACATTGATACCAGTGTGTATCGTTGCATATAGCTTAGAAAAACTAGTTTTGATACGTAGATCCGTAAAAGTGAGGACTTCAAAATCTTTTTGGAGAGATCGGATCTGAAAACCCTAAAAATTAAGAATCTCCATAAGTCTAAATCCTTTAAAATTTACTATTGTCAAATATGAGTTTTCCGCAACTCTGTGGATAGCGAAAATCCATATTAGGAGATTGGAATAAGTTTATTTTGAAATGATCTCAAATATCCGTATCATAAGTGTTGAGTTTATATCAATTGGTCCAACTCATTCATATCACTTACCCCAACTACTTGTGGAGAATGGAGTAAGTTTCTTCTAAAATGATTGCAATACCAATGATTCATCAAGGAGAAAATTGGACCAACACAAGGTGGGAATCCTGAAACATCTCCTCAACAAGGACATGATGTCAATCCTGAAAATTTTTGGAGGTTAGCCCCCGACCCCATTGTACTTCAATGTCTTCCATGCTTGATATTAAAAGCCGGTACATGTCCATTATGTTATCCCAAAATCAATGCCCTTGAATGCGCTCTTCCGATACATTGCAAGCTTTCAACAGCTGAAAAAGACCAGTCAGAAAGAAAACCATCTGCAAGAGCTTAGAAATGAAGAGTAGATGGTGTAGTGCTGTTCTTCAATGCATGGTGAAGCCCATCTTTTTAAAATCCAAGCGGTTACTAGCACGAACACCTTATGTAGTGATCAATGTGTAAATTATTATTCAAACATATAAGGTGGCCACCAACGGATTTGACTGAATTGAAACATGTGAAGAACTCATTTAACTTTAATATTTTTAAATAGGAATTGTGGGAGTCCCTCGCTTGTGATTAATCTGATGGTTGGCCTGCTAAGATTTTCTTTGAAAACTTAGACATAACGGATATAGTGGTGGTAGAACTTACAGCCGGCTTGGGTTTTGAAAAGGCGGACCGGACCCACATGTATTGAAGAAGGGTACTGCATTGTCGTTCTGCCCAAAAAAATGAAATAGCAATAATCTAATGGCTCTTTATCAATGTTTGACTACACTTATAGTGTTGCAACTTGCAAGACCAATTAAGTATTTACCTTTATAAGGAAAAAAAAAAGAGAGCCTATAATTCTCAAGCATGACACAATTTTACTCCTTTCTAAAATATTATATATAATAAAGTTTACGAAGTGAAATTGAATGTGATAAATACAAGAGAGTTTTAGAATTTAATCATTTATAATAAAAATATCTAAGTCAATCAATCATTGCAGTGATACGGTTAGGGTTTTTCTCTTTTCTTCCACAAAATCACAGAGAACATCATTTGTTAGGAGAATGAGAAAATTAAATGCATTAGAACTTGGAATACATCATTTTATGGTCTTAGATGAGACGGATAAAACTATCCACCTAAATCCTATATATATCACAAAGTCGAAGTCTAAGTCCAAGCCCAACCCCAACCCAAATCCCACATTTGGTCAAGTCTCCTCCCATGCCAATTATATATAATGAAGCGAACTGATTCCAATTGAGAAATCAACAGCTTAGTTTCAATTTTATTTTGACCATTTTGATACCAATTTGACCCTCTTTAATGCCTCTTTAAGTTCCTCTTAATTTTCACCTGAGCCTATTATTAACTCTTAAAACTGTTATGGAGATTTGTAACTGAAATTGGCATATATGGAGCCCTCTTTTCTGTAACTGAAATGAATAATTGAGAACATGAGTTGTAACCTTCTCCATTTAGAGTCTTCTCACCACGAGCGTCTTTTCTATGTGGCATTTTTTTTTCTTTTCTCCGTGTGAATGGCCACAAGTCTCATTGAGTCTTCTCTTCTTTACAAGAAACTAAGGTATTTACATATTTTTTTCTCCTTTTTTGTTATTTTAGTTTCTTTTTATGAATCTTAATTTAAATTTCCTACATAGATGATTATTCACAGCACCTATATGTGATAATAAAAATAGATATATTATTTTCTCTTGGTTGACGTAAGGCAACCAACTCACTACCAAACCTGTCTCTAATTGAAAATTTTCATATTTTGTAAATTTCTTATAATTTCACCCGTCTCAATATTTCATATTTCATGTTTCTATTAAAAACTTTAAATTTCTATATCCATTAATTATTTTAAATTTTAGTTGTGTAGTTTTTAAGAAACCCATAAATTTGTGTGAGAAATTAACACTTCTATTTTAGATTTTATAAAATATAAATAATATCAAATTAAAATTAAAATTTTTATTTATCTCATAAAATTAAATGTTATTCTCTGTATGATTTTTAATACCCGTGATGAATCACGGGGGCATTTTACTAGTTTTGAGTTTGACCCGAGCCAAGTTGCACACCCTATTCACATTCCTATCTTGTTGGGGCTTCCATTCCAATCAGTCCAAATCGGACAAAACACACACCCCCACCACATTTTCAGCACATTTGATGGTTTCCTTTTGTCCAAATAAAACTACAACCTATACACCTGGTAATAATCTCCCGTATAAACTGCTAAAACATACTACCGCTTCCTTCTTCAACTTTTTAAGATCTTCCCTCGGTCCCTCCCCCACAAGTGCAAAGCACGTGACAGTGACCCCTCAGAGAAGGAACCGAGTGAAGAACATAGAAGAGAACAGCTGCGGATGAAAACAAGACCGACCGGTAGTAATTGCACTTCACCCCCTTTTCTTCCTCCCTCTGTGCTCCACCCGCACCTATTCCCCCTGTGTCCATCTGTCTCCATTTCCAAAGCTCTTGCTCAATTTAGCAGTAACACCACCACCTCCAAATCTACCAATCGATCAAAAGATGAGATTTTTCTCTCAGGTTCTCAGAGGCTTTTTGTCGAACAGTTGTTGAGCGTTCTCGAAAGAGCTTCGTTTGATCGAACAGTTGTTGTGCGTGTGTGTGTGTGAGAGAGAGAGAGAAAGAGAGAGGAATGCAGAGGCGCAGGTTGAGGCCTGGGTTCATGTGCAGGTTGTCTCTCCTGAGGCTTCTGCTGGCGTGTGCTCTTGGGACGATAGTGCTTGCTGCGCTGCTTGCCTCCCACGTATTCCCTTCACCGAAAGTTCATCTTCCCAAGGCACTCTTCTTTGTTTTTAATCTCTCTTTCTCTTTGTCTTTCTCTCTTTTGGATGGTGTTACTTGTTGTAACACTGTTGGTGGGGTTTTGTGATTTCTTGCTTTGGTGGGGGCTATTGGGGAAGATGGTAGATGTTTCTTTGGAGGTTTCTATTTCTAGCTTGGGTGGTTTTATATAGATTGGATAAGTGTGATTGGTTGTCTTGATCTAGTTGAATTCCCCCATTCCTAGATTGGGGTGAATCAATTTCCATATTTTTCCCTTTCTTTTTGAAATGGGTCTCTCTTTTTGGATTACTGTTGCTTAGATGAAGGAAATGCATAAAATTGGATGGTTTCTATTTTGGGCATTTTTTTTTCCATTCAGAATTGCATTTATAGTAATCTGTTTTTTTTTTTTCATAATTTCTTATTTTTAGTACATGTCCTTTTTATTAGATTTTTACTGATCATTGGAAATGCATTTGGTGCAATGAAATCATGTGCTGATGTTTTTTTTTTTTTTTTATTATTTATTATTTATTTATTTATTTATTTATTTAATTTTTCAGCATGAAATTGGATACCAGAGATGGAAAGGCGAGTTGAGTTGGATGCGCGAATTTTCTCCACCACAACTGTCCAGAGCGCCCCTTCCCTCAAAGGAGGTGATCTTGATTTGAGAAATCTTATTTTAAATTGTTTTTGCGTTCTTTGCACTTGGTTCAGATCAAAGATATATATATATATATATATATAGAATGATGAAATGAAATATGTTATGAATATAGAAACCGAGTGCATTTGATCTGATTCATAAGGTTGATTGAGTGTGCAGTAGATTATGTAAGAATTTGATTTGTTTAAAGTCAAATTAGTCATACATCTTCCATGTTTTCACTCTTCTAGACTTGACAGTTGGTTGCTGCAAACAACAAGCGGGAGATTGAGAGTCTATGGAAGCCTCCGCCGAGTCGTGGCTTTGTGCCCTGTATAGAGCCAAGTGATTCATATTTACGTAAGGAAGCTGGGATTTTCATTTACTTATTGTGCAGATTTATAATTTTGCAACTTATGCTATGTTTGTCCGGTTCATGTAACTTGATTCTATTTTTTGCTCCAGCGCCTACAGAATCACAGGGTTACTTGCTTGTTCATACCAATGGTGGGCTTAACCAGATGCGGGCTGGGGTATCTTTCTCTCTCTCTGATGTGTTTATATATATCTATAGGTGTATTTAATATTTATACCATATGTAGCATAATGCATAAATTAAGTAGTGGATGAGTAAGAAAACTACTTAATATGACATCTTACTTGTTATATGTTGCATTTATACCAATTAATCATTAGATGCATTGACTTATGTGATGTATAATATCATAAATTAGGAATAATTTCAAAGGTTGACACTACCATTAGAACCAATCATCTATTATCAAGATTTGCCTACCATACAAAGGTGCCTTCTATTAGTTACTCTCTGAGAAAATGTTAAAACTCTTGATGTCTCTCACGACTCCAAAGATGCTATCATGTATCTTTTAAACCCCTCTTTACATTAGCAAGCTCATGACATATTATAGACCCATATACCTATTGAATACCCCCTTCATTTGAAATTGGGTTTCTTACGTATCCAGATCCAATGTTAGCATGCATTGACTCTACTAATATTTAGGAAATAATTAGGAGAAATACACACTCTGTGACCATTAAAAAAAATTCACTCTGTGTTTTTATAAACTAAATGACTTCGTTGACATTTAACAAAAATGCAGGCTAATCCTAATAGATCTCCACTGAATTAGGTGCTCATGTTGACAATACCATAAGTGAGAGGTCTGTAAGAAGCCATCTATTTGAGACCTGTCAGAAGATCTAAACACTTCTATAATCGAACAAAGCATCTCTTGTGGATGTACTGTCATCAAAGATGAAAAAGAATGAGCAGAATATTTCTCTGTGAATCGATGCTATTCCCTTTGGGGATGATCTCAATATATCTTTTAATAGTTGCCAAATAAAAGGCTACAATCAAGGCATTTACAGATGGGTAGTATATCAAGAAGATTTGCATTAGGTTAAGCTTAGACACAATGTACAGTATGCAATACTTACCTCCAAGAGACCATGTGGAGATAATATCACAGCTTAGTGGGCCTTTGTGGATCATGGGCCTGAACGTGGCCATGGTCAGTGAACTTATGTTTACGTGTAGAAGGCAAAGCAATGTCTCATGCTTTTGAAATGGATTTAGTCTATGATATATCATTTTCCAATGGGTGAACTCCCAGAAGAAGTAACCCCCCGTCAATTATTGAAGAACCATTGTGGCATTATCTGATAACCTTGACCATGCTTGACAACTATCTTGCAAACTTTGAGCAATAATAGAACCAGAACCATCCACCTGCTCAATGGACATGAATAATCACTGATCTAATATTTTCATTAAAGGTTGGTTCAACCTTATTTTATCTGTAATTAGTCGACCCATTTTGCATGCAGAGTTCTATTTGAGCAAATGCATCAGATTTATGGATAAGATGTAACGATCCACACACACACACACACACACATATAGGTCTTAGAGGTATTAGATTGACTTCAAATTTGATATGTAGGTTGGCCCCACTTGGGTCTTTCGGTTCCCCTTTGTCCCATGACCAGTGGGGTCTCACAGTGGGCCCCACTAGGCGGTCCACACCGTAAGCTTGTAAGGACCGTCCTTACAAGACCAGTTCCCATATATATAACGTTCAAGTTTATGAATTTAGAAGATTCAATATCAATGATCGTTCCCCAAAAAGAAAATTCGATGTCTACACCTCTCACCAGTACAAGAGTAATTTGGGTACAACAATACGAGGGGATTTCCAGAGAAGAGCACATCTAGGAGACTGCCGCCAGATATTTCTCACCATTTTAACCATTTCTTATGAGGACATCTAAAGAATCAAGACTGGGAAATACAATGGAGGGCTATAGCCAAGTTTATGCTGCATTTCCCTCTCTTCTGAATAGTCATCACAAATGCTTAAAAGAAGAGGCGTTGAAACAACTTTGGCACAAATTCTGAAGCTTTGTTTACCTGAATGTTCTTTTTGATGTCACTTGACTCCTGTTGCTGTGCTGTAATTGGTCAGAGCACATAAGGTGATGAAAGCCTTTTCTTTTTATTTATTTTCTTTTTATTTTTTGGTAACCTCCATAGTGCATCAGACTCCCTTTCGAAAACTTTGACTATCATTTATGTCATCTTTTGACCTGACATTATTCCTCCACTCACTTTGTGTGATGAATGAGGTGAATTTTCAAGCTGATCCTAGTTTTGGACCTTTCTTTGATTTCAGGACTCCCTCTTCCACCACCAATCAACAATCCCTGTCACTATTGTCTTTTATGTTATTTATCTAACAGTTTGCACTCTTATTTATTGTATTATTTGTGCATTATTGAAATCCCCCTTTTTTTTCCCAATCACAATCACAAATTTGTATTTTAGGTAGTTCATGTATGGACGCATTACTGGGGATTTGGCCTGACATGTTTAAAGTATTTTGTAACTTATTGGTTGAGTCAGGCATCTTGTAATTGACAAATGGGAGTAATTATTACTTACTTCATGTGGCTGCATTTTCCTGCTTATGTACTATTTTTGAGTTAAGTGTCACTCATATACTCATGAAAATTTTGGAATACATGAAAATTTAATATGTCATTGGTAAATTTTAGAGTACATAAACCATGTTTTTTTTTTTTTACTTGTGCTTCTTGATATAATTGATAGCGTTACATGGTTCTGAAAGTCCAAATATCCGTAAATGGCAGATATGTGACATGGTAGCAGTGGCCCGTATCATAAATGCTACTCTTGTTATACCAGAACTTGACAAACGATCATTTTGGCAAGATTCGAGGTATGAATTTTATCCCTTCTTTTTATTGGGAATGTGACTGGAACCTACAACCTCAAGGTTGCAAATTGCAATAGAGAGCACCTTCCATTGAATTATGGACTCTTCTAATTTTACCCCATGTCCTAGTCTTTTTTTGCCTCTTACATAGTTTAATGATTCATGACATCCAATACTAGTCAGTTCTAATAACAATAAATAATAATATTGGAATTGCAGCAATTTTTCTGATGTCTTTGATGTGGAGCATTTTATAAGTGCTTTGGCTAATGATGTCAAAGTGATAAAAAAACTTCCAAAAGAACTGGCAACAACTACCAAAGCTGTCAAGCATTTTAGAAGCTGGTCTGGTGTAGACTACTACCAAGATGAGATATCTCGCCTATGGGAAGATTATGAGGTCTCACACTTTATTTACAATCCATTTAATTGAACACATCTTATTTTCTGATGCATTGGCTAATCTATCTCATATTTCCTTTAGATTATTCGAGCGGCTAAATCTGATTCACGCCTTGCTAATAATAATATGCCGCCAGACATTCAAAAGTTGCGTTGTCGTGCCCTTTATGAGGCTCTTCGTTTTTCCCCTCGCATTGAGACCTTAGGAAAAGTAACCTCAAATCTCAAGTCTTCTGTGATTTAAGTATGTACCTTAGTTATATCTACTATATGTAGCTTGCTCTAAATAATTAGTAATGCTGACTTGGCAGTTATTGGTGGAGAGAATGAGATCATATGGCCGTTACATTGCTTTACACTTGCGTTATGAGAAGGATATGCTTGCTTTTAGTGGATGCACGTATGGTTTATCCCCAGCTGAAGCAGATGAGCTGACCAAAATCAGGTAGAACACATTTGAAGGCTGGACTTACAAGCAGTCAATTGGTTTCATTCTTTTAAACCTGCTTTCGCTTTTCCTCTCAGAGAAAACACTGCATACTGGAAGGTAAAGGACATTGATTCTATGGAACAAAGAGCCAAGGGATATTGCCCACTAACTCCAAAGGAGGTTGGAATTTTCCTTTCTGCTCTTGGATATCCATCAAACACTCCCATATATATTGCTGCTGGAGAGATATATGGTGGCAATTCTCGTATTGCTGATCTAGAATCTCGCTTTCCAATATTAATGAACAAGGTAGGGAGCATCTAACTGTTGGTTGAATACAAGTTTATTATAGTTCCTAGGACGTACACTGTCATTAGAAATTGGTATTTTGGTTAGTTCTCGCTTATTGTCTGTTGTCCCTATCTGATGTTGCATTTATATTCTGGAGCTTAATATGAGATTTAATATTTTACAAAAATGGAACTCTTTCTTGATGAAAATTTAACACGTTTGAGCCTTACCTATTACATTCTACTTTTAAAGTCTGAGTGCTCATTTAGCAGATTAATTGTCTAAAAGTGCATGATAATTATGCAATCACTGACAGAAAATTTGGAAGGCAGTGGTTTCCCTCATTATGTTCTTCCCCACTGCTAAATAGAAGTGACTCTGAATTTTGTTGTAGTGACTGAATTTTGTTGTATAGTTTCCTAGAAGTGAAGAGCTGCTTTAGCTTATCTGTGGCTCATTTCTTCAAGGACCTGTCTGGATCTGTGTAAACCAAGTGCAGGTAACTCAGTCTATGCATAAGCCAGGAGGTCAAGCACTTGGATATCTATGCTCCAAGACCTTTGTAAGTTTGAATAACTTCTCATTGGCTTGGAACTCTTATTCGAGAAGTTAAGAACTCCCCCCGGTGATCAGATTTGTAAGGGATGCAAAAAATTACTACTCTGCTGACCTGTAACTGATGACATTTATCAGAGTTCAAGGTGATTAGATTAATAGGTAACTAAGTTACAGTATTGAAAATATCTCAAATGGCCCGACAAGAGTTACAGGGATCCAAACCGGCCCTAAATCCAATGAAGATAATAGACTAAGAAACCACCTCCTTCCAAGGATTCCTGTCTAGATGCCAAAATAATATTATTAATTATATACCTACATAATAGAAGTTGTTTAAAAGAATTTTTGTAATCGAGTAGAAGCTTGAATTAGTTGAGGTTTCCATTCAAGATAGGATCAACAGAGCAAGGAACATTTTGGTTGTTTCTAGGCACAGAAGCAGACCTGATGGTAATGCAGAATAGATTCATTCTGGTAATGATGTTAACTAGCTGCCAATGTCTATGTTGGCTTCACAATGATAAATCTGAGTTCTCCAGCATGATACCAGGGAATTGCTGATTGTCCTTCTTTGGCAACACAATGATATTTCACCTGCAATACCACTTGATTATGTAGAAACTTCCTGCCCAGTGTTTATTTGATTTTAAAACCATGTAAAATCTTGCAGTTTAGATAGGAAGTTCATCCCCGCATGACTTGACAAACTTGGTCATTTTCATTTTGCCTGTTTACTTTGGATTTGTTGAAGAATATTATTAGAAAATCTCGCTGCAAGGCAAAGCATTTTTATTTATATTTTTTGCTTTCTTTTAAATGATTGATTATATAACTAGGAAAATAGTATCATGTTTGTCAAACTTTTGGGTATTTTGTCATTCAAACTTCCCCATTGCCATTGACTTACTCTCCTTCACTCCAGCAAATGAATCTCTCTTGGATCTGAAGATTCACCGTCTATATTAATCTCTACCCCTGACAAACCCTTATCCAACCATTGAAGATATGCACTGCTTGAATCTTGAAACATTATGCGTTACTTTTTCCATATTGACAGGAAAAATTAGCATCAGCGGATGAGCTCGAACCTTTTATGTCTCATGCGTCTCAAATGGCTGCTTTAGACTACATAGTATCTGTGGAGAGTGACGTCTTTGTTCCTTCATACTCTGGAAACATGGCAAGGGCTGTTGAAGGTCACCGTCGCTTTTTGGGGCATAGAAAAACTATTTCACCTGACAGGCAAGACCATGCTATTTTCTCAGACGTGATCTTTGGTTCCTCAATTTCTTTTATTTCAGAAACATTGACATATTATTGAAGCTCCTTTATCTTTTCTTCACCAGAAAAGCACTAGTCCATTTGTTTGATAAAATTGACTGGGGTTCTCTCAAGGAAGGCAAAAAGCTGTCAGATCTGGTTATCGAAATCCATAAAAAACGGTGAGTGAGTCAAAACTATTTTGGTGTTTGTTGTATGTGAAAATAGACTTTATATTAATTTTGGTTGGACAGGCAAGGGTCACCACGGAGAAGAAAAGGCCCCATTTCTGGAACAAAGGGCAAGGAGAGGTTCCGCTCAGAAGAATCATTTTATGAGAATCCTTTACCGGATTGTTTATGTCGTGAAGAATTGCCCAGCAAAAACAGTTTGGCTAATGCATAGGCTTTTTTTTTTTTTTACTACACATTGTTTCTATACACGGAATTCTTCGTCCTCGGGAAGTGATTTGTATCACCATTGGCCGCTCTCGAAGATGCATATACACAACATCAGACCTGTGAGACTGTTGTGCCATTGTAGTTCAAAGCTGCGGAATGTAAATATTTTGAGCCTGTAACTAGGAAAATTGATAGATTCGAAAGTGACATCGATGCTGGCTTTATACTGGGGACTGGGAGTCCGGCTTCCATGCAGAACAGTTGCATGAGGTCTTTGCTTCTTTTCATATTGATATATAGATTTCGTGTATTCAATTGGCAAGACTTGTTGTATGTACTACAGAAGAAAATAATAAGCTCTTCCACGTTTGTTCACTTCATTTTGTGTGATCAGGTTCTAGGATTTAAGAATCACGTTGCACATATACACAACTAAAGATGTCATTATTTTCTTTGAGGCCGCGCGTCTGTGATGAGGATTCCATGACACTGCAGAAAATGCTCCTATTTTATGCATGTGCAATTTTTTTTTATTGGCTGGCGCAGTGCTTTTCCATGCAAAAAGACTCAAGTTTGGAACTAATTTTTCTCCATTTTAGGAGAGCCCTTTGCAAGGAGGGGTTTGGAAATAAAACTTCTGTGGAGCAAGGAATCAGTGTTACACAAATAAGCCTATTGCTTCAGAACAGTTGAAAGAAGAGTTTATGAGTAGGTTCTGCTGCACTATGTATGCAGCCGGAGCTAAGAAACATGGTCCAGATTGCTATTCAAAGCAAAATAGTACTACAACACGAGAACACTCCCCAAAGATTACTACTTAGAAGCCAAATAGCAGACATGAGAACGATAGAAATGAAGATACAGGCAAAAAACATGCTCTTGGTGGAGTTCTTTATCGGAATTCCAATAATTTATGTTTGGTGGAATTTTAAGTTCTCCAAAAATTGTTCCCTCGAGGTGAAGGTGGAATTTCAAATATCTCCTCTTGGTGGAGCATTTAAAACTCCAACCAAATCTACGGAGAGTGGAATTTTAGGAGAATTCCAAAAGGTCATTTGAATTTTGGTGAAAGAAACGTATCAGGGGACAACATGCCACGTCATGTTAAAAAGAATCCCGACATAGCAAATTTTTATTAGATATTCTGGAACATGCCCGCATATTTTCTTACCAAAATTCTAAAAATTCATGTCTAGAGGAATTTCATATTCTCCAAAAGTTGTCTCCTTGAGGTAGAAGTCCAAATTCCCTCTCTTGGTGGAGCATTTGAAATTCCAACCAAATATACAGAGAATAATGGAATTCCAAAAGGTCATTTGAGACATCATATCCAAAAAATCACAATATAGTAAATTTTTATCAAGAATTCTAGTAAAGAAACAGGCCCCAAGAGCATCTTAAATAGATGTCAATTTGTAGATGCCAAATTTCAATTGCAGGCTTACGTGGCAATTTGAAAGTTTGGAATTTGATATCTTCAAAAGTTATGGACTCCACCTCATAGGTCAAATTGTTATTTTATTATGTTCTTATCTTATGAGACCACATCATAAAAGAAAAAATAGCTTTTGTATTCTTGCATTCTTGTAGGCCTTTTTGGTAAGTCGCATTTGGATTAGCTTTTGGACTGGTCCTCTACACCAAATATGTCCGTTGTGGTGTGAGGAGAGATTTGAAGGTGCTGATGGAGATGTTCTAAAGTCCCCATTTTGTCAGAGTCGATGCTTGCACCCTGAGCAAAAAGCCTCAGGTATTTGGTAAGTAGTGTCCAGCTAATTCCATTATGTTTTTTTTTTTTTCAGTGTCCCTTAAACCCTAAATTTATCAGGCAGATCTAGCATTTGACTTATAAACTTACAGGCATAGCTATTTGTAATAAAAAGGAAGCCCTTTTTTCTTTTTTTTGGTGATATTGCATTGCACAATTTTGTGATGTAAGCTGTATATCATGACCTATAGGTATTTTTGCCCCACCTAATGCATACTTCTAAATAGACTCCAGCCTATATTTCAGAGTTTAAACAGTGTTTTTTTTTTTTTTAATTTAAATAAAAGCCTAATTTAAATTTTATCCAAATTTAATTGCTGAAATTATTCTATTGTATACAAAATATCTTCAATCAACATTTCTTGAGAGAGAGAGAGAGAGAGAGAGAGAGAGAGAAGGGCTCTCATCCCAGATTCCCAGTTATTGTTGTGATCATGTTCGACTATCCATTTTCTGATTTCATTGAGTTAGCAACTAATTTTACTCTCTAATTCTTGCATCTTAGCCCTTTGAACAATCCAAAAACATCTTTAACCATCTATCATCAATGAAAACAGTATCCAAATCCATCCACATCTCCAACCATACTGGGAACAGCAGCAATATACTATATAATATGGAAACCCATCTCCATGCAGCAATCTAACCACACTAATCAACAATCTCTCCCCCCACCATATTGAAACCCACGCTTGAAATGCTTTCATAAATCCACCCACCTTCTCCTCAATATACCCAACTATAAACACTTTTACAAATCCAATAACTTCAATCTCATTTTATAAATCCACCAACACTCTCCTAATGTCCAGAGCTTGAAAACTTTTTTTTCTTCTTTCTAGATGGGTGAGTGATAAAGTGCTCTTGTGAAGACCTGCCTGCCCAGGGATTTTAGATGAGGCACCCTTAACCACTTGTGGGGTATCTGGTGTTTCTTGAACCTTATTGTTGTTTTCACCCCAACAAACAGATCACAAACTCTTTTCAACCCACAGTTAGACAACTATTGTCCAATACAGGTAATCCCAACAGAAAGGCATGCAAAACAAGTCAACCAAGTTTACAACAAATGACCCACATTTCACACAACAATCAAAACAACAGATTGCAGCATTGAACATAGAAACACACACACACTTTAGTTATACAATCCAATTAGAGAAAATCACATGTCCCCATTATCATTTCCATTACTTAAAAAGCAGAAACTACTATGTTGCTATTATAAATATGTGCACATGGCGAAGGTTTAGCATGAAAAAAGATAAGTGATCAATGGAGGGGAGAAGGATCAAGCCCTCTCGCCGCGGATTCTCCTGGCAAGCTGAATGTCTTTCGGCATTATGGTGACCCGCTTGGCATGGATGGCACAGAGATTGGTGTCTTCAAATAGCCCCACAAGGTATGCCTCCGCAGCCTCCTGCAATGCAAGAACTGCATGGCTCTGGAAACGCAGATCCGTCTGCATACTCAACACCACACCATCCAACAAGATGCAGTAAGAAAAACCACCACATTCATTCAGATAATTCTGAATGACAAAAGCAAATCCAACCCTTCTTCCACCCTCACCTTGAAGTCTTGAGCAATTTCCCGGACTAGCCTCTGAAATGGCAGCTTCCTAATCAGCAGCTCCGTGCTCTTCTGATATTTGCGGATTTCACTACAAAAAACAAGCAGACCCCTCATCAAGCAGAGAAACAAAAGACCAACCAACAAAAGGAACAGAAAATACATATCTTACCGAAGAGCAACTGTTCCAGGGCGGTATCGGTGGGGCTTCTTCACTCCTCCAGTAGTAGGGGCAGATTTTCGAGCTGCCTGAAAAACTCAATGTCAACTAATTTGGATTTAACAGGAATAAGTGCCTGTTTGTATCAGTATCAAATTCCTAGAATTCCCAAACAATGCCTTTCTATCAAAGGAGTTAAAGTTGAAGATTACATTGGTTTATATATATAAAAGGCTATCATCAAACAATTAACCCCTTGATTTGGCAGGAATAAGTGCCTGTTTGTATTATCAGTATCAAATTCCTAGAATTTCCAAACAATGCCTTTCTATCAAAGGAGTTAAAGTTGAAGATTATATTGTTGAATATCAACAAATAGCCATCATCAAACAATTAACTCTTTGACAGGAAGTGATTACCCAACAATGACACTAAGTAAATCAAAACTTTGAAAATGGATGGCCATGTGCATATCTACACTTTAGCTCCTTCACAGCTTAACCACTACACTACTTCAATCAAAGCCCTTTTACCATAAAATCCTACAAACTCAAGATGAAAAATGCAGCCATGGAAAAACAAAGATCATATGAAGTCTCTGTCAAGAAGATCAAAACCTTAGTTGCAAGCTGCTTCCTAGGAGCCTTCCCTCCAGTGGATTTGCGAGCAGTCTGCTTGGTACGAGCCATCTGAAGAAGCAATATTTCACACACAATCACTCACTACTCTAATAATATTACATAGATTTTACATTGTCTTCTCCTACTAAAAACAATACACCCCACACCCAGTTACACCCATTATCAGAGGCATGCCTTTTTCTCTTATACAACAACATCTCCCAAATATCACCAGATGCTATATTTGGGAAATGCTACTTCTGCAATGAATACCCCATCCTACTGAAATGAGATTTGAAGAAGCAACCACACAAATAACAAACAGTCCACAGAGCCATAACAACCCAAAAAAAAAAAAAACACATTGGGTTCCTCATAAATACATGATGGACCCTAGAAGAAAACTATTTGTCATATATGTGATGCAGTTTAGGACTATCATTCCAACACTCTGCATAGTTTATTAAAACCCACATCACAATTAGCTAGAGGGTTTCTTAAAAAACCCTAACCCACAATGTAAAATCAAACATCAAGCATGTAAACTCATATCAGACAAAACAAAATCAAGCTCAGGACCAAATCAGAAGAAAAATCAACCAAACCCTAACCCTAACCTCAGAGGGAGATGGAGATTAGAGGGGACTCTACACTGCTTTTACCTTTGATCACAAGGACTAAAAGAGAGATGAGAATTGAGATCCTTCAAACTGACCCAGAGAGGAAAATATGTGAGATTTGAAGGAGTCGGTTCCTTATATATAGCTACTGTAAAAATAACCGTCTTGTAACGGTGGATGCGAATCTCGTTCGTATCGGAAGGGCAAGATTCGCTTAGCTTTTGTGCTTTTTTCCAGTGGATGATCTGACGGTTGAGAAGGATTCTGGCTGTGTTTGTTGGCGCTGAGCTGGACGGATGAGATCGGTTTGAGAGGGTGTGTGGCGGATCGCCAATTAGCAAACTTGGCTGCTGTTTCTTTTATATCGTAACGTTACGTGGCACGCCCAAATACACAAAACCGATGCTCTTCCCGCGCTATTTCAAACAGGCTGCAGCTCTCTCCACCAACTTTCAAATTCTCCTCTTCGGCGTCTGCCCTTCCCGCCATTTTCTGCTACCACCCATTAGGCTCATCTCTGCCCAACAGATATTCTCTTGCAATGTCCAGATTGCCAAGCTCGCCCGCTCAGGCAAGATGGAAGCCGCCCGTCAACTGTTCGACAAAATGCCTGAAAGAGATGTTGTTTCGTGGAATGCAATTGTTGCCGCTTACTGGCAGAATGGCGATATCGAGGAGTCGAAGAGAATGTTCAATTTGATGCCGACGAGGAATGTGGTGTCTTGGAATTCGATGATCGCCGGGTGCATCGAGCATGAGAGGATGGAGGAGGCCTGTGCTTATTTCCATGCCATGCCCAAGAGAAATGTCGCGTCATGGAACGCGATGATCTCTGGGTTTGTGAGGAATGACAGGGTGGAGGAAGCTGCCAGGCTCTTTGAAGAAATGCCTAAGAGGAATGTGATTTCCTACACTGCAATGGTTGATGGGTACACCCGGAATGGGGAGATTGACAGGGCGCGTGCTCTGTTTGATCAGATCCCGGGGAAGAATGCTGTTTCTTGGACCGTGATGATTAGCGGGTATGTGGAGAGTGGCAGGTTTGAGGAAGCCAGGGGATTATTTGATGAGATGCCTGAGAAGAATGTGGTTACATTAACGGCGATGATCACGGGTTATTGTAAGGAGGGGAAGATGGAAGATGCAAGGAAGTTGTTTGAAAGAATTCAACACAAGGATCTTGTCTCTTGGAATGCCATAATAGGAGGTACGTAGCAAGGAGCCAACTTGTTATTCTGACTAATGAGGAAGATGATCCTGCAAGATGCATATTTCCCATCTTGGTTACTCACTGGATTATTGGTCTGATGGTTAATTAATCACTTTGGATTTGGAATCGCTTTAAAAATCCTTCATGATTCCAAAATCCTAACCACTTAATTAAAGGCCTATAGTTGGTTAGGAATGAACACACAAGCAGTCCTATCAAGATCAATGATCCAGATCTAGAAACTATGTATTGGCTTGTAGCCAACGAAATGACATGTTTTCCCTGACTACTCCAACATCAACATCAATTCATGTCCATGAATATTATCAAATTCTTAGTTTTTCTGCTCTTAGTTGTAAGCTTTGTTATCAGTTCACTTAACTGAACTGTGAAATGCTGCTTAGACTCTTGAGACCGTAGATGGTGTGCTTATATTGCAAAAAATTTCATTGTTTTACAGGCTATGTGCACAATGGGCAAGGTGAGGAAGCCTTGAAATTACATTCCTTAATGATGGAAACAGGTACAAGACCGGATCACTCAACCATGGTGGTTGTAGTTACTGCATGTTCCCTTCTTGCATCATTACAACAAGGGAGGCAAGCTCATGCCATTGTGGTGAAATGTGGTTTTAAGTTGACTATTTCTGTATGCAACACATTGATAACTATGTATAGCAAATGTGGTAGCATCCATGAATCAGAATCTGTCTTTCGACAAATCCACAGTCCAGATTTGGTGTCATGGAATACAGTTATAGCGGCATATGCACAACATGGACACTATGAAATAGCACTTGGTTTATTTGATGAGATGGGAACAAATGGATTGAAGCCAGATGGCATAACATTCCTCAGTGTCTTGTCTGCATGTGGGCATGTTGGGAAGGTGAAAGAGAGCATGGATTGGTTCAATTCAATGGTCGAAGAATATGGGGTTACTCCGAGGGCCGAGCACTATTCATGCCTGGTTGACATACTGAGTCGTGCGGGGCAGTTGGAGAAGGCATATGATTTTATAAGACAGATGCCATTTGAAGCAGATGGAGCTGTTTGGGGTGCTTTGCTTGGTGCCTGTCGAGTCCATCAGAATGTAGAACTAGGGAAGCTGGCCGCTGAGAAGCTAGTTGAACTGGACCCACATAATTCAGGGGCTTATGTTATGTTATCAAATATTTATGCAGCTGCAGGTATGTGGAGGGAGGTTACTAGAGTTAGGGGGTTGATGAAAGAGCAAGGCGTTAAGAAGCAGCCTGGTTACAGTTGGATGGAAATTGGAAGTCAAGTTCATCTGTTCTCAGGAGGAGGATTACATCCAGAGATTGATAGGATTCATTTGGAGCTTGAAAAAATAAGTTTGCACATGAAGATCAATAGTGATATTGAAGATTTGATATTCATGTAGCCCGCATACATTTTAATGTTGTTTTAGCATTTGTTACGTGTTGTGAGATCACTATATGACCAAAATCCTATACAGAACAGGGCTTTCTGGATTCATTATAGCCTTGTCCGTGGAAATTAAGAGGTTCCATGTGGTATTGATTCAGTGGGATCATTAGGTTGTCATCAAAAAGGGAAATTTGCAGGGACGACATGTGTATGCATTGTCTCAACAAGTTTTTATTTCTTCTTTTTTGCCATATGGGAGTTCAGCAGTTCCATTTTCTTGACTGAGATAATATGGAGTCAATAGACAATGAAAGAGGCCACCTCATATAAAGAGAACTGGATTATGGGCCTGACATTTCTCGTTAGTTTTGACATGGACCTCATCTCTCAAGTGGTATTACAGGATTAGACCGACGCGGTTACTTTAAAAGTCTGCACGGATGGAGAATATGAAGATGTGCTAAGATTTACAACATCAATTAAGGTAATGACATATCTACCTTCATTTACCTACTTCAGTAGCTTTGAGTATTGGCTCTCCACGCACTTCAGTAGCATAACTCAGTAACTGGAGCCCTACTCAGGTTGGAAAGCATTTTGTTGTAGATTGAAGATGGGGCAATTTGCATGAGTTGCAGTGACTGGGTGAGCATCTGGTTGTAATATGGCGTTAAAATGGAGAAATAATTTAGTAAGCATTTATTTTGGGGTTTCAGTGTTCTTTATACAAGCCCTGTGAAGCTTGTCAATTTGATTAATTGCTTTCACTTCTCACCACTGTCTATCAACTTGGGACCAAGTGGATTAACTTCCTCATCAGATTGATGTCAAGGAAAGCTGCAACAACCCTATGGGCCCTTTCAAAGCAATACATCAAAACCTTATAATGTATCTAGCTGTATACCAGATCATTTCTCAATTATCTATTGCAAAACAGTAGACTTACACTCCAGGATGCTGTCACAGCACCCATTTAAAGTCTCCTTGAAAGTGCATACAATGTTTCATCTCTAGTGATATACAATGAGGCTGAGAAAATTTTCAAAAAGAAGATGCAGGGTAATGGCTGTCAATTGTATTAAGCAATTTGCCACTAATAAATGAGATCATTGAACTAATTATTTCCACAGGGGGAAATGGAGTCTCAAACAATGTTATCAAGAATGACAACTCTTGTAAATTGAAAGATCAATCTTTACTGTCAATTAATCTGTGGAATTCGTCATATGAAGATGCGATTGGATGGAATCTTTTGCGCTCCAATAAAAATGCTTACCAGGCATGAAAACAATATGACTCATGATTTCTTTAAAATGAAGAACCACAGGGCCTGTAAGAATAATGTTGGCAACTTTATTGTAGTGTGCCATTAGTATTTTAAATTCATAGCCTTAGTTCATACATGAGCATATGTGGAAAGAAATTGAAGGAGTGATCCTGAAGAGGTCTTTGTTATTGGTGGAGTCCAAGCCCATTTTGAACAGCTTTGCAGAGATCGACAAGTACGGTCTTTAAGAAAAGCTTGTTTGTTTGTATGGAATTGAATTTCTTAAGAGTTACGGAAAAATTGGCTCCAACAAAGGATAGATAAAGAGACTAAAGATGGAGGATATAAGATGGTGATGTAGATTATACGATCATTTATGAATCTTCACATAATTCTTCAATTTTAATCGGCTTTAGGGCATTTTCTAAGAATTGCTACAAATTCAAAACAAATGGGCCTATAGTCATTATAGTTTCAATTTTTTGAAAACAGAAGGGGCCCACGTTGTTGGTAGGATAAGCTGGCCTCTAGCCTTTAAAACATTGCCCACATTTTTTGAACCGCGATCCCTGTCGAGGCTATCACATGGGAACCGGGGAATTCTATCCTGCCCCACACAGAGATAAATCCGGGCCGTTAAATATGAATACCATATTCTTCAAGGATAAATTCTGAGATTTCAGTTCAATTGAAGTCTCAAGGCATGTCATTTCGAGGAAGGACCAAGTCAAATAGATATTCGGCCGTATAACCTCATTTTAAAAAAGTTATTTATCAAACCATTGAATAGGTAGATTTGATTTAAACAACTAATATTTAGTTCTAAAAAATTATACCACAAGATTTGGTCTCTTCGACTTAAAAATGATGACTATGACGAAATTTAAAACTTATATTTAATCTTTTACCTTTAATAATTACACTAACAAATCATGTAATATATAATATTTTTTCTTTCTATAGCATTTTTCTTTTATATGTAAACTTACTAATTTAAATCGATTGATCATAAATTCATGTAAATAAACATTTAATTTTATTTATAAGTATTTGACTCATTTTTAAATATTTAAAAAACTATGACTCTCTCTTTTTCATTAGATGAGTTGAGCCCGAGTCAGAGTGTGTGTTTTTTTTTTTTTTTTCTTTTTTTAACATTGGTCAAACTAGACCCAACTGAGCCAAGTCACCACCACAAGATCTGGTCGTCTAATGTCGTCTATTTGTCTCTACCCTTCCCATCCGTTGCCACCGATTCCACCGAAACAAACAAACACACTGGAAATTTGGAATTGGATGACCCATCTTTTCATCCCAATCCAACCCAAAAGTCAAAATTGGGCCCCACATCACAATCAACGGCCACGATACTCTTCTTCTCCCAACTTCCAGATGATTCCCTAAGTGGGCCCCATCCCTGAAAAAAAGAAAGCCAAAAAACCACCACTCCTCCACCTGCACTTGCTCTCCTTGCAGCAGCTCAGCCGTCCCTCTGCTCAATAATGGCTGCAATTTCGACTACATCTTCTCTCATTCCCACTCAAATCACTCCACATCGCCCTAAAACCCTACTTCCTCTCCCCCGTTGCCTCAAACTCCTCCACAAAAACCCTAATTTCCCCAAACCCCCTTTCCTCTTCCTCCACGGCAATAACAACAGCAGCAGCAGCAGCAGAAATCCTCTCTTTTTCTTCCACAACCCACTCTGCAAAACCAATCCCTTCTCTTTCTCTCCATGCTTGGATTCCATCTTCGTCTTCTGCGCATCTCTCGCTCTCTCCTTCTCCCTCTTCGTTGCAGACGTAGACTCCGCTTCTGCATTCGTTGTCACCGCTCCCAGGAAGCTGCAGTCGGATGAGCTCGCTACTGTTCGTCTCTTCCAGGAAAATACACCGTCCGTCGTCTACATTACTAATCTTGCTGTTAGGTACTTTGATTAGGGTTTTTCTTTCATGGGGTTTTTCTTTTTGGTTGATTATGATCTGGGGTTCTCTTTCTTTTGGAAATAAATGATTTTTCGTAATGACTGACTGCTAATCATCTAATTGAGTTATGAAGCTTTTTTGACTACATGACAAGTTTGCATTTTTTCAATTTGATCACATTCCGAAGTGTCTATTTGTGAAATGGTCTAATTGAATCAGCTCTATTTCATACATTTTTAGTGGTTTCAATCATATGCTTAACTTTGATTGGAGTGAAATTTGGGCTGCAGAGGGAGATAGATGATGCCAGTGAGTTGAATTAAAGTGGGCAGCATATGGGTTGAATTGGTTTTTAGCTGCAGTCAGACTCAGCATCATACTGAAGACATCTTAGTATTGATATTCTCTTTGTTTGTTGGGTTGTTTCTTCTTCTGCAGACAAGATGCATTCACGTTGGATGTCTTTGAGGTGCCCCAGGGATCTGGGTCGGGCTTTGTTTGGGATAAAGATGGCCATATTGTCACGAATTATCATGTCATTCGTGGTGCCTCTGATCTCAGGTTTTATGGTTTTAATTTCTGTCTTTGATTTTTTTCTTGATGAGTTGTTACATTGCATATGGAGTTGAATTCAATTTATCTGGTTGTACTCTATGATTACTTGCAGCTATTTTGGTGTTTACTGGGAGTACATAAACACACTGCTGTATGCCATTCAATGGTTCGGTTGGATGCATGAAATCCTGGTATTTATTATAGAATTCTACGGCACAAGAATTGGTAGGATACCTTGGATCCTCACTTTAATGGATTCCAAGGTAGAGTTCCACACATCCAGAATGTGGTCCGATGCTTACTGTAATTAAGTGCTATGATTTTGTATGCATTGTTTGTATCTTTGAGACTTTTAATAATAGCAACAAGAACTGTTGTGAGTTCTATGGAATTTGCGGTAGTAGTAGCTTCCAACAACTCTGAATGAAATGGCTTCTTAGGATTTTGTGAGTTATCTTGAAACACCTCTATCATTTTCATGGCGACAAATATATATATATATATATATATTTTTAAATGACAATGTTTTGGATTGAATGGTTTGGTACTGGTTTTGATGTGTTTCAACCCAAGTCAGGTCGGGGTGGGTCTGGGAATTGGCATTCCTGTTGTGAACTGCTTACATATTTATAATCTAATATTATTATGCATAAAAATATTTTTTTAAATGATGAATATTTGTTTTAAATAAAAATGTGTGTATGAGCTCGCTCGATTGAAAGGCTGGGGGAGGGGTCATCTCCCACCTGCCCTCGCAGTGAATCGATAAGGATAGAGGAGCGAGGCGAAGGGTCATCTCCCGCCTGCCCTCAAAGTGAATCGATAAGGATAGAGTAGTGAGGCGAACATCCGCACGTTCAGGGAGGCTAGTGCTGGTAAGCTCACATAAGGGTCTGAGCTCATATGGTTTTACTTTGATGCTTACCAAACCCGATAGTTGATGTTTCTCTATCCCTTGCATGTTATTAATCTACTCAGCATATATGCACATTCTCTTTGTGCCATCATCATAGTGTGGAACATCAGCTCAAATCTTGTTCTGACTTCTCAACAATTTCTTGTATCAATAAAATTTTCATTTTTTTTTTCTTTTAAGGATATTATTATTATTATTATTGTCTATTACAGGATGCATTTTGGGTATTGAATTGTTGCAAATTTTTAGCTATCGCAATCACTATTTGTTCACAATCAAGCTGGTGTACAGGGTCGCTCTTGCTGATCAATCAACCTATGATGCAGAAGTTGTTGGATTTGACCAAGATAAGGATGTGGCTGTGTTGCATGTTGATGCACCAAAAGATAAATTAAGGCCCATACCAATTGGTGTCTCTGCGGACCTGCTTGTTGGCCAGAAGGTGTATGCCATCGGTAATCCTGTGAGTACAATTTCATGTCCAGTTGCCCATATTATGCTGCTGGGTCAAAACATGCAGTATACCCATGGTTCAAAATCACGGTTGACCTTGAAAACCATTATGATGCGGCATTGCATCGCAATTTGCAATCATTGCGATTCATCGCGGTGCAGTTTTTTTACCCAAAAAAACATGAAAAAAAATACACAAAAAAATCCAGAATACTATAAATGCTAGAAAATAATGTTTTCCCCCCATTAGCAAACACTATAAAGTCAGAGCTAACCATTAGTGTGAAACACTTGACTCAAGAAACTACTAGTAGTAGTATTCAATTAGTCAATCATGAAGTAAGTTGTCAGTGAATTTCATAGCATTTACTACATCAAGATGAATGAATGAATTAATTAAAGTAATCAGCATGCAAATTGGTTGAGTTTTATTGACAAAAAGGGGTTTGGGGGAGCTCTAGCAGACTCTTAGGTAGACAGGTGTTTGGGAATGAAAGAAATAGAAGAAAGAAAGAGAAAACGGGTTTTAAAGAAAAAGGCATCTGGTCGACTGATATTTTGAAAATATCGGCTGATATATCGGCCTAGACTAATATTGACTGACCTTTTGAAAATATTGGCTGATATTGTCTGATATTTTGGTCCAGGCCATAATGGGACCGAGATTTTCAAAATATTGTTTAGGTATGGATCGATACCGGTTCATATCGTTTGATATTTTGAGCCATGAGGGTACTGCCTATTTGATTTCTTGGATTTAAGTTATGCATATCCATCAACTCTAAGATTTACGACATGTCACTCGATGTGAATCATCAGAAATAAATTTGTGTCCAGACTTCAAGGAACTACTTGTACTTTTCCAACTACCATATATGCTATGACCAACTAAGAGAACTTGTGAAAATTTTGTTGTTGTTGCTGTTCATGATCTCCTTTGAAGAAGTTATTCGCATCCATAAAGGCAGTATATTTCTTGCCAAATTATTTCCAGTCTTTTGTTGTCGTCGTCGTGGTGGTCTTTTTTCCTTCGTCTTGTGGGTGTGCACTTGGGGCCTTCCCTAATACAGTAGTGATTCACACCTTCTTTTCTGTGTGTTTTTGCAGTTTGGCCTTGATCACACACTTACAACTGGTGTTATCAGGTAAGAAATCTGTGTTGTTTTAATTGCGAAACCTCTCCTCTTCTCTCTCTCTCGCTCTCTCTCTCTCTCTCTCTCCATATATATGTGGCTGCAATGGAGCATTCTAGCCTGTGGGGCCCTGCCAGGCACCTGAGAGTCTTGATTAGTTCAGGATTTGAAAGCTCTCCTTATGACCTTCCTATGCGCAGAAAATGGGAATTATTTGATTAAAGGTGGTACTGTTTTAAAGGCTTCAAAATTGTCAAAGTCCTGGCTGTTAAATAAAGTGAGATGGGTGCTAAAATTTTCATGATTGATGGAATGTCTTATACAACTCGGTTTAGTGTCAAATTTTGGGGTTGGTGTCAATGCTCCTTGCTAGCTCATGCAAACCAGGACAAGTCAGCCTGAGTGATGAGGTGACCAGTGGGATTGACCTGGTTTTGACTGAACACCCAAGCTGAGTTCAAATTAACCCTATCATTGCATGTGTAACCTGGCTGAGTTGACTCAATAGAATTCCTAGTTGAGTGTAGCCGGAAAACTATGATCAAAATCACTTGCAACCCTTACGGACATCTTTCTATTGTTTACAGTGGACTACGAAGAGAAATCAGTTCTGCAGCCACTGGACGCCCCATTCAGGATGTCATCCAGACTGATGCAGCCATAAACCCAGGGAATAGTGGAGGGCCACTCCTTGATAGTTCAGGAAACTTAATTGGGATAAATACAGCTATCTACTCTCCGTCGGGAGCATCATCTGGTGTTGGATTTTCAATTCCAGTAGATACAGTATGGTGTGCTCTTCATCAGTTTGCTTTCATGCTTTAGAGAAGGGAAATAACTGATGTTATACTGCCTTTTTCTAGTTTAATTATCATGCAATCTACTTCCATGTATGTGGTGCTCATGCATTGGATTGGGACTGTTCTGTCCGCAGGGCCTTCTATGTGTTCTGTACCTAAATGATATACCAATTGTTTGATTCTGTTACGTAATGAAGGATTTGAGTTTTGAGATTAATAAATTAATAATGTAAAATAAGTTTAACTAACAGTAGCGGCAAAATTCCCTAAAGCTGTTGGCTGGGATAATCTGACTGTTGATATTTACGCATGATGAATCCTGCACGGGGCCAAGCAGATGAAATGTTTGAGTCTCCTATGCGCATTGCATATGTATGGATTGAGGACTGAATGATAACATAGAAATGAGTAAACCATGTACACACAAAAATGCTGAAGGATTTCTGAAATTTTCTGCTTTTAAAGTTATTTGTTACATAAAAAAAAAAAAGAAAAATATCTCGATAATATTGTCTATATTCAAACTAATTAGATGCATTTTCTTACCTATCCAGGTAGGTGGCATTGTTGACCAGTTAGTGAGATTTGGTAAAGTCACAAGGCCTATCTTAGGGATTAAATTTGCACCGGATCAGTCCGTCGAACAACTTGGGCTTAGTGGGGTGCTTGTCCTCGATGCTCCTGCGAACGGCCCAGCTGGAAAAGCAGTAATTTTTATCTTCTACTGTAGACTCATTGGTTCCTTGGATTGTTTAGATTACTTCATTCCATAAAATTTCATACATGGTTAGCTAAGATGATGTTGGTGGCTGCCACTTCACTGATAACTCAGTGGTAGGCATCTCCCTCTCTATAGAAACAACCGGGGGTCGATCCATGATTGTGTTGGTGAGGGATTTGGCTGTGATTTTTTAACATGGGAGTGGATGCTTACTTCAATAATCATCTTTTGTCTGCATTTTCATTTGAAAATCTCCTATCCTTTTAGTTCGGATGATCCTTAAATTTTCAAAAGATCTTAGCGATACATGGCTTGTTTCACGCATGTGGCAGTACACCTGATGAATCTTAACATTGTGCAGGGTCTGCAACCAACAAAACGAGATACCTTTGGTCGACTTATCTTGGGTGATATCATAACATCTGTGAATGGTAAAAAAGTAAAAAATGGGAGCGACTTGTACAGAATTCTTGACCAATGTAAAGTAGGCGACACGGTAAGATGCTGTTGAACTACTTTTGCCTTAACTTACTATGGGCTGAAACCTCTCTCTCTCTCTCTCTCTCTCTCTCTCTCACACACACACACACACACACACACACACACGTCTTGATGTCATGTTCCATAATATAATAATAGAAGATTTGTTTTGCCCTATGAAAATGATTAAAGAAGATTGTGTGTGAAGATTTTAATATAACTAACATACCTATTTATGATATAAACTCTGACATTGAGAACATGGCTTTGAAATAGGTTGAGATACAAACTCTGACATTGAGAACTGGCATTGAGAACATGACTTTGAAATAGCTTGAGATATAAACTCTGGCATTGAGAACATGGTTTTGAAGTAGGTTGAGTGGAAAAGCTGAAACCACAAAGCTGACCCATATTGCTGGGGAAAGTTTCTGGTGATGATGATGGCGATGATTGATGATTCATAATAAAAATTTATAATTCGTTAGCTACTAATAATTATTACTGTCATCACCCAAAATCTGGGGCCCACGAATTCTGCGTCGTGACTATTTTGTATTCTAAAACACATTCATAAGTAAAATTTAATACGCAAAATAAGAATTCATGGCATCCATTTAATAAATTCCAATCTCTACAATTTAAAGTCTGAATCAAATTTAAATAACTAAACATACCTAACGGTGTCAAATAAAACAAATAGAAAGTCCTCAATGTCCAACTAAATAAAATTAAAATCAATCCTTTTAGGTTAATCCTTTCATCAACTATCTGGATTGTTGTCTCTCAATTCCGCATGCCGAATCCCATAGCATCCTGATCATCTGCATCCTCAGTCACTAGGTTGCCTGGTTGGGGCAATCCAAAAGTCAGTGCAAACTGAGTGAATAAACATCCTGATCCACATGTATACACATTCACATGTTAAACAAAATTACACATCAAAAGGCAAAGTAGCATTCATATGGACTCATTATTAGTCAGGGTACGGTGAATCAAGTTAGGTCTAATGACAACCACCTAGCCACTTAGTAGCACAGGCCCATAACTCTTGCACCACAGGGATGCCAATCATAATAGAAAGGTACCTTCACATCTTTTGTACACATAATGGAATGACCAACAAGGGTCCACACGGAATGACCCAAGGGTCCAAAATCAATGGAATGGTACCTGAAAGCATAGTTACTTGATTCGTGACTCGACTAATTTGAATTCGATTTCGCAGTTCGAAGTTCGACACTCCATCAAATTCGATAGGGTAGGTTTGCTTAATTTGATTTTTGATTCGCTTGATTCGCAATTCTAGTTCGATTAGTTCGATATTCTAATTCACAAGTCCAATTAAATATATGTGTAAATATTTTAATAAAACTTTAGATACTTTAACAAATATATAAATAATAATATTTCACAAAAATTGATACAAATGGATATATAAAGACCATCTTTATCGTTATCATCAAAGCCTTGTCCCAACTATGTTAGGTAAGCTATTTGAGTTGTAATAAAATATATGCTTCCCACTAATAAGCATGGTGAAAATTTTCAATTTGATAAAAGAATGTCCCATCATCTCATTGACCAATATAAAAGCATGCACATTTGTTTATTATTATAATCAAGTGTTCTATATGTAATTAATCTTACGGCAGGCCCAAGTTTGTTTGAAGTAAAAACTTGTTGAATCCTATGAAAGATGAGAACAATCCTTTTCACTGATTTGGATTTCTAACAAGTGGCTGCACTATGGGCCCCACCCTGGATGAAAATAGCGGCCGCTACGCTACATCGGCCGTAGTGGCCGCCACCGCTACATTACGGAGCCGCTACGACTGCTACGGGGCCGCTACGGGATGAGAAAAATTCATACTTTCCAAATTTTTTTAAAATGCATAAAAAGACATTTTTTTTCTTCTTCTCTCCAAATAACATTTCTATACAACTCTTCTACTCTTTTTATGTTTAAAGAACACCAAAAAGCACATGATCTTGCCGAATTACAGTCGATGTAAAGAGTTCTTCTCAATGATTCTTCTCTAAGTACATCCTATTAGACACCCCCTTTGGTATATGTATTTTTTTCTCTAGGTACTCTTAAGTCTTGACTTCATGACATAGTTTTTTCTTTTATAAGCCTTTCATTAGTTTCTAAATTAGCATAACTAAGGAACATGAACACATGTGAAAAAAAAATGATCATTACCATTATTTTCTATTTATACAGCGATACAGGACCTTATACAGTAAGGGGACCGCTACGCCCCCTTACCTTAGTTACTTTTGCAAAAAAAAAATAAATACATTTTCTCTTATTTTCCAATATTCTAGATTTTCTAGAATTTTTTCATATTTTTTTGACGATTTTTTCAAATCGCACCGCTACGCCACTACATAGCGCCGCTACGCTACGTAGCGTTTTGGCGGCAGGCCGTTACGCCCGCCGCTACCGTTATTTTCATCCTTGGGCCCCACTAATTTCTCATATATCTAATTTTTAAAACTTTAAAAGGACATGGAGGCATTGAATATCCATCCTTTTCTCTTGGGAAGAGACGATTGAGATGAGAGAGAGAAAGTAGTACTTTTTTTTAGTAAAACAAGAATGTAGTACGTTGGAAAGGTCCGATAGTTAAGAGAGAGAAGCTCATTTTCCTCTCATACAAGGGACCGGTAGAAAGGAAGCTGCTGTGCCACCTTGCATTAAAAGCCTAACATTTTTTTCTCTTGCATAGAGATCATAGGAGAAGCTGTACCACCATTCTCTCAGCTTCTTCTCCACCATGACCTTGGACAAACTGCAACGTTCTCAAGACCTCGAATCCGACCGAATTGAACAACAAATTGTTCGATTCGAATGGGACGGGATTCGAAGGCTGCCTGACCGAATCCCCTAACCTAAGAAGCACGGACACAGACATGGACACGGACACGACACGGCATTTCCCAAAGAAGTAGGACATGGACACGTCGGGGACACGTTAATATTTAATAGTAATACTAATATATCTAATCATATACTAAAAGATAATATCATTTTAACTTTATAATCAATTTAGCAATCAAATAAATAAAAATCCAAGTACCAGTGACCTAACTATGCCTGAAAGTCAAACTCTCCAAAACTATGACCTAAAGTCAACAAGTCTTACAAAATTTGGCCATTGTACAAGAACGTCTCCCCATACACTGCTAGCAGTCTAGGGGTGTCCAAAGGTTTCCTCCAATGAAACTAGACTTTTAACTTTTTTTCGTTCTTATTGCCTACAATGGCTGGTTCTGCAACCAGCCCTCACACATGTTCCGGATTTTATTTTGCCCCTAACCAAATCAGTATTGGTATCTGATGGTGTAAGGTTAGTCCCAAAGCCTGCCACTTATAGGTTAAGACACAATTCCCAAAATAATGCATCATAATCACATAATGAATCACATAACTATTTCAATAAATAACATAATTACAAACAATGGATCATTTATACAAAACTACGTCATAGGCAATGGCTTGCCTAGGAGATCAGTCAAAAGATCATCATTCACATTTTGAAACATTGTATAACTAAGCATCAGAGTGAGAAACCATGGTCAAAATCCCAAAATTGGAATTCGTCCATGCCCAAAACCGTAACTCTAGAGTTTGACCAGCCCAAAACCCTAATTCTAGGGTTTTGGCCAATGTCCAGCAACTTGTCATTAATTCAGATATATCACTTTTGACACAATCTCATCATGGTGAATCTAAATACCCAAATCATCACTACTTACAATGTAACCACAATGAATAAAAGATATAATCACAAAAAGGGAGGTTTTTTTGTGAATTCGGCCAAGACCAGCCCCTCAATAGGGATTCGGCCTATCAACCCCTCAATAGGGGTGCGCATAGCCCAAGAGGCCCTCGGGATTAAAACTCTTTATTTGAAACCTCATTTAATCCTAAAATATTAATTAATAACAAAATTAGTAAAATACCAGAGGATTCAAGTAACAAAATTCGGTGGACATAATAAGTTTCAAAAAATTAAATAAAATAAACTACCTCCAAATTCCTGTTATAGGGATTCTGGGATGTTACATACTTCCTCTCTTGGGAAATTTGGTCCTCCAAATTTATCACATACCTCACTCAAAAAGATGTGGGTATCTTTCATTGACTTTATCCTCCATTTCCCAAGTCACCTCCATCTGATTATAATGCTCGCAGAGCACTTTAA
This sequence comes from Camphora micrantha, assembly GCA_003546025.1. Classification (NCBI taxonomy): domain Eukaryota; kingdom Viridiplantae; phylum Streptophyta; class Magnoliopsida; order Laurales; family Lauraceae; genus Camphora; species Camphora micrantha. Next base: position 34,278,356 of record QPKB01000009.1, on the reverse strand, counting down.
CTACACGAACTATTTTCTTTTGTAACACCTTTTCTCTGGTCTCTAGGATAGCCACAGGCTTCTCTTCATAGAACAAGTCACTTTGGGTGTTCATGGATTCATAGTCAATCACATGAGAAGGTTCCATTTCATGTTTCCATAGCATACATACACGGAAGACATCATGGACTGCTGCGAGCTGAGGTGACAATTCCAACCTTTATGCATTACTATCTCTGACACAGCCAGTTATCTTAAAAGGGCCAATGCATCTAGGGCCCTCTTTACCTTTCTTTCCAAACCTCATGACTCCCTTGGTTGGAAAGTCCTTTAGAAAAAAGAAATCTCCTTTCTCAAATCTGAGCTCTCCCCAGTGCTTGTATGTGTAACTCTTTTGTCGACTCTGCACTGTCTTCAATCCGTCTCTTGTAGTTTTAACATTGTCGGTAGAGGTGTGCACCCATTCCAGTCCCAACAATCACCATTCACGGACTTCTTCTCAACAAATAGGTGAACAACTCCTTCCACATAGGGATTCAAATGCTGCCATCTGAATACCGGAATGGTAACTGTTATATGCAAATTCCATCAATGGCAACTGATCATCCCAATTACCCCCAAAATCCAAACGCACAGGCTCTAAGCATGTCTTAAAGTGTTTGATTGGTTCCAAACCTGCGAGGCCCTCTTAATGTATCTTTCAAAATCCTTGCTTTAATCTCTCTTGGTCAAAGGATGTTCAATCTCCTATTGTCAAATGACAAACAAAAGGGAAATAGACTCTAAGCCAATAAATAGCTTTTAATTCACCTTATGGGCCACCATTATAGTGTCTTGTTACAGATAGTGATACTAACATAGGAAACTGCATTGGTAGTTTTAAGATGTAGTACAAAAAGTATCTTATGATGGTAGGTTCATTGTTCCGAGTTCCTAGTAATTTTCTTGTGGTACTAAAGTTTCACGGCCTGTGGGATGCCCTAATCTGTATCGGTATTTGTCTTAAGATTTTGGGAAATGTAGAGCTGTAATCCTGCTAAATGGACCCATCACATACTCCATATCCTATTGTAACGCCCCGGAGTCCCACATCGACTATAGAGAGGAAAGTGAATGGGGTTATATGTAGAGCTTACAATCTTATCTTGCATGAGGCCTTTTGATGGGTTGAGGCCCATCAGAAGCAAAACCGCGAGGCCTGTGGGCCAAAGCGGACAATATCATGCATGGGTATGGGTGGATTGTGACGCCCCGGAGTCCCACATCCACTATAGAGAGGAAAGTGAATTGGGTTATATGTAGAGCTTACACCCTTACCTTGCATGAGGCCCATCAGAAGCAAAACCGTGAGGCCAGTGGGCCAAAGCGGACAATATCATGCATGGGTATGAGTGGGGCGTTATAGATGGTATCAGAGCCGACTCTCGACTAGTTCGAGTGTGGATCCCCTGCCGTGGTCTGGTGCAAGTGGGCGGGTCTCCATGTGGGCGGGCCAAGAGGGCTGGCAGGCTACTGCACAGGGACGTGCCCCCTTAAGGGAGGGGGGTGGATTGTAACGCCCCGGAGTCCCACATCGACTATAGAGAGGAAAGTGAATGGGGTTATATGTAGAGCTTACACCCTTACCTTGCATGAGGCCTTTTGATGGGTTGAGGCCCATCAGAAGCAAAACCGTGAGGCCCGTGGGCCAAAGCGGACAATATCATGCATGGGTATGGGTGGGGCGTTACAAATGGTATCAGAGCCGACTCTCGACTAGTTCGAGTGTGGGTTCCCTATCGTGGTCTGGTGTAAGTGGGCGGATCTCCATGTGGGCGGGCCAAGAGGGCTGGCAGGCTACAGAGACTGGCAGGCTACTGCACAGGGACGTGCAGCCTTAAGGGGGGTGGATTGTGACGCCTCGGAGTCCCACATCGACTATAGAGAGGAAAGTGAATGGGGTTATATGTAGAGCTTACACCCTTACCTTGCATGAGGCCTTTTGATGGGTTGAGGCCCATCAGAAGCAAAACCGTGAGGCCGTGGGCCAAAGGGGACAATATCATGCATGGGTATGGGTGGGGCGTTACACCTATTTCAGTTTTCCACGTAAAACAATCCCGGGATTTTTTTTTATATTATAGGATTCCATTTGTAATATATCAACAGCTCAGGTAAGTTGGTATTTGTGATCTCAGCAAGATCAAGTGAATAGTAGAACCGTTCCATCATTAGCATATCCAACCTCCCTGCTTGAATCGCCTTCATTTTTGTGAAAATCTGTCTAAACTCTCAAATGCATTTCTGGATTTGCATGCCACCCTGAACTTGCCATAAATGAGAACCATTTGTTCTGCAAATAATTGAATTGTTGGCAATTTGGTTTTGCATTTTAACAACCATGTGAAATACGCACTGGGCTTGGTGGATGTGTTTGTTTCAACTAAGTTTCTTCTGTGCTTTTGAATTTCAGGTGATCGTGGAAGTCTTGCGTGGTGATAGTAAAGAGAAGCTCCCTGTGGTCCTTGAACCAAGGCCTGATGAAACATGATTGCCGGCTTGAGAAGATTTAACTGCAATGATTGTGTGTTTGTTCCCTTCTTCCCAGATTATCATGCTTACATATATTTAAGTAAATGGCTGCTGGCCTATTGTTGTTTGGTAATTTTCTGATTCATCCAGGGAAAGTACTGTACATAGTAACTCTTGTGTTAACTGAGTTTTATACTTAAATTTGCATATCAAAAGTGTATGCTCTCAAATATTTATTTTCATGATGATATATTATTTCTTCCAAATTGCAACCCTGTTGTATCTAGTGATGTTTTTCGTGGCATCTGATTTCCCCTAGAATAAATGTGTACTTGCATGGTTGTAACAAATCCCATTTTCTGAATCTTTATATTCAGGCTTTGCCGAGTTTGATGTTTGTTGCTAGGATGGAGTGTACATATTGCAGATACTCACTGGAGTTTTTTCAAATATGGATAATACCAAGACATTCTTAATGCTTTGATTGGTGTGGCTTTTCTCCCTCATTGGTGCCCATCCTTTGGATATTCTGGCATGGGCATGCCCTGCAAATGTATTTGAAGTATAATGTGGATGTGCTGCCATGGATTAACATTGGAGTCCAGTTGGGTGAGTGGCTTTTTATACCCATGGATTTAGAAGAAGTTTCTTCTCTTCTTGTCAACTTTTTCGGGGGAGGAGAGATTCAATAAAAAGTTGAAAACAACAGCATGGAACAGAAATAAAGAGAATGAAAACATGGAGTGTCTAGTTTGTAAGGACAATAAAACCCAACCCCCCTACTCCTACCAAGATATTGAGGATTAACTGCCGTTATCTTAGCTTTGACTTATCTTCAAGAGATGACGGAGTTATGAGGAATTCAGGTTCTGCATTCGAGAAATATGGTGTTATTAGCGCCTTATCCAAATTTGAAATGAGATTGGGCCTAGTCTGTTGGCCATGGCATTCTCTGACCTGGGCTTTGAAACTGATCCATGGCCACCTCCCATACCCTTTTCCCTAACTTACCTAGGTCTGGTCACTTTTCTCCTGTTGCAAGACAATGTTTAGGACTTCTATCATTGACAAGGTCATTCTGCTTCATTGTTGATTGGTAGTGGTGGTGGTGGTGTGAACTTCAAGGTTGCAATGGTGAGAACATTCCTTTTCTACCTAGTAGAAAGAAATATTCATGTTTGTTTGCATTAATATACCTAGGAATTCATGGTGAAATGAACTTTTAACAAGGGTTCAGTAAAGAGGTGTTGAGATGTAGATACAACATTCGCTTTTCTATGTATTGAATTAACAGTGTGATGGCCGGGTATTCATTTCTCTTCTTCTTTTGATTCTATTTTATTTTATGCTTGTTTTTGGAAATTATCTCTGATCTTTTTTCTAAACCACTTATGGTGAGAATCCTATTTATTCAATTCCTGTATATTCCAATGCAAACAAACAGGCCCTAAATAAAGGCAGCTAAGCCTACCATAACACCTGCTTTGCTGTTTCTTCTGCCTGTGAGATCATATGACCCATCAAAAAGCTATTCCCCAAACCATTGCTGGCCATGGCCCTAGATTGTAGTGTTCATTTCCTAGGGTGGTTTTGGTCACTGCTGTGTATGAAACTCTGCTGTCTTGTGATTTTAGTGATGATAGAAATTTTGAATGTGATAAAACTGCGGGTTTAACCAAAACAAATTAAGTTCGTTTTAACGTCTTTATGCTTCTTTTCTTTGGGCGTTTCATAGTTCAGACATGGATGCAAGAGCCAGAAAAATGGCAACGTTCAACCAGGGGATCCATCCATATGGTATAGGATGAGGCTGGCAGGGCCCAAGATTGTACAAGACCAGTCTGTTTAGCAATTGGGGTTACTGTTTAGCCCTGCAACTGTTCCATAGGCATAAAATTCATGACCAGTCCCTGGCTATTTGTAAACAATAAATCCATTTTGTACAAGATAAGTTGGTACAGGTCTGGCTGATCTTTTAAACATCCATATGCTCCAGCCCGGCCTATTTAACTGCCGGGCCAGAAAATTATGCTTGGGTCTAAACACAACACAGTGCAAGCTAGCTTCTGAGTAAAAGCAAGCAAACTTGCTGCGTCTCCTTCAATACTTTTATATTATTCACACATCCCCAATAAACTTCCCTTTACCATTAACTCTGATTATTAGAGCAGATGTCTGAGAATTTCCTCGAGTTTGTGTTAGGGTCGAGTTTGTTACTTCCCATTTTGGCTCTGGTCCTAGGATTGAGTGTTTTTTTTTTTTTTTTTAATTTTATTTTATTTTATTTTTGTGCAACGGAGGTGTCCCAACCCTTTGGGCCGGTCTAATCCCTTCGGGCCCAGGGGGGAGCTGGGTAAATCCCCTGTGGCCCTAGTGTGGTAGCGTAGTTTTGAACCCTCAACCACCTCTGGGAGCAAACTGTGGTCTTAGGCCAATTGAGCTACCCTCACGGTTAGAATGAAGTTTGTTAAGAGTTCCTTTCAAAATCAATGATTTAATGACCAAAGTGACTACTATGTAGAATATTCAGATACTATACACAATAGGCAATCTATACATAATTCTATCATATCCAATACTTCAGATTCGTTGGATAAATCTATGTTTCACTGTCCATCTGGGCATTGGAATCATCAACCACCATGTTAGCTTCAGAATTCCAAACCTTGTCAATTCAAGAGTTCCTTTATGCTGATGGCATGCTATTTTCTACAGTGAAGGACATGAGTATGACAAACTGATACTTTATATTATTGCTTCGAATAGCTTAGGGCCTGCATTTACACAGAATTTTTTTGTTCAATGTAAAACTCGATAGAATCATATCCATAATATCATAGCTCACAGCACTCAATAGGACCTGTAAGCCCTTGATAACATATAAGCTTTAGACTTGCATTGTGCTGATATTTCTACTGTGATAAAACATCTTTTTTACTTTTCTTTTAAGCTTCAATTTCCTTGAAAGCACACAAGATAATTTTCATACAAGTTGTTCCTACTATACACAATGTTACAAAAACAACAGGCATAGCAACAATGATGATATCTGGAAGGGTATGAGTTTACAAAAGAACTTAGGAATACTCGATACCCACATAAATTTGTAAGGGAATTAAATGACTTATCTACTTACGTAAGGCTAAAGCTATGACTTGTTAGGCTTCTCCTTAGCCGTTTCTTTTTCTAAGCAAATTTCCAAATCGGTGAAGCAATGCTTTCGTCTTTCTCTGCCTTATTGCGGACCTTCGATCATAATCAAAATCATCAAGCTGACCTCCTTCAAGGTGATCGACACCACCCAGTTTAGTTTTTTGTCCATCATCTGCGAAAAACGAAGAGGAAGCTTTCTGTTCAGACATGCTATCCTGCTCTGGCAAGGTCAACAAATCGCTTAATGGCCCCTCAAGTACTAAAGAGTCTGTGGTTCCAGTCTTATCATTATTAAGTATGAGATCTTGAAAATGCTGTTTCTTTGATTGTTCTGTTGGGGTTTTCATCGCTTCCTCGAGTCGCTCCTTAGCCTCCGCTCCCTCTGTGCACAAGGAACTGTCAGTTTTGCCCAAGGAAAATTTTGATGCTATGGCATGCAGAGTCTTCACTTCCTTTACTTTGAATTTAAGAGATTCGTTTTCTTTGATAATTCTCTCCAATGCACTGCTCATGTCTGATAGGTTATCCTTTAGTTGAGAATTCTCAGTCCTGGCGATCTCTGCAGCTTCTTTTGCAACCGTAGCCTCGTTTATAGCTTGTTTAACAATATCTCGCAAATTTCTAGCTTCTACCTTTGCCATATCGGCTTCTGCCTCACCCTCCCTTAGAGACTCAATCAATTTTATGTTCTCTTCTTTTGTGCTTGCGATCTCCTCTTCAGATTTCTTAATGGAGTCAACTAACTCAACTTCCTTTTGGTTCCAAGAAGTGGTCAATTGGTCAGCTTCTTGTTTCAATGTTTTAACCGCCTCTTTATAACGGTCAATTTCTTTCCTCGCTTCATCCACAAGTGCTCGATACTTGTCTTTTGTTTTCTTTGCAATCAGTTTTGAATGTTCTGCTTCCATCTTGACATGCTGTAGCTCAGATTGTGCTGATGCAAGTTTTTCATTGGCCTGGTTGGCCTCTGTTGTGACTTCTTTGAGAGCTGATGCTAAACCATCCAGGGCCTTCTTGCTCTTCTTGTCTGCTTCTGTGGCTAATTTTAGCTCATCTGTAAGCCGACTTATCTCCTCTGCTAAATTACGAGTGTTCGACAAAGCCAATTCTTCTGTCTCTTTCGTACAATCCAACTCCTCTTTTATCCTTTGGAGTTCATCCTTAAGCATCTTCACAGTTTCATGTAGCTGGCTGACCTCATTGCAGTGATGAGGCCCATCAAGAGCCCTACTATTTTCGATGTTTTCATGTAGAGAAGCAATCTCAAGCTTTGCTTCTACGAGCGAGATCTTAGTTTCTTCACACTGTTCTGTTTGAGAGATTAGAGACTCCAACATTTTAACTTCCGACTCCTTTGCTTTCTCTAGTTCCATCTCTAGAATCCCAATTCTTAATTTGCTTTCAGATAAAGAGCCCATTTCTCGAGACTCATGTTCATTTGCATTCCTCAACTCCCGTGCCTTTCTCTCTATCATGGACTCTCTCTCAACCGTTTCTGTTTCCACATCTTTCGACTTTCCGACTACAATCCTTTGTGGATCAGTCATGGAACTTGTCGAAAGCAAGAATTCATTAGCTTTGCTTGATTCATTTTCCACATTGGAATTGCTTAATTTCTTCTCCGCAACCGACCGAGAAACATTAGCTGTTTTGAGCGTCTCCTTCAGAAAACTAAGCTCTGAAGAGAGGTCCTTGACCTTCTTGGCATTGGCTTCAGCTGCAATCCTAGCATTTTCAGCGTCTCCAAGAGCTTTGTTTTTCTCCCCAATTGCCGAGGACAGCTCATTGTTAACCCGCTCAATTTCTTTGGCAGCAGATGTAAGAGCCTTCGCATCTGAAGCATGTTGCTTCTGAATACCCTCAAGCTCAAGCTGCCATGCCTGATCTCTCTTCTGTGCTGATTCGAAACTCGCCCGCTCTAAATCCTTGAGATGGACCTTCTCAATCTCACAACTCTCTTTCGCCTCTTGGTTAGCCAAAACAGCCTCTTTCAGTTTCAAATTCGTGTTCTCTGCCACTTGCTGCATCTCTTTGAGCTCGTCAAGGATTCGATATTTCTCCTGCTTCACAGACTCTATGTGATTATTTGCCACCTTCAGATCCTCCTGAGCTTGGCCCAGTTGTTGTTGCATCTCTAATCCTCCTGCCACATATTTCTACATTGAATTAAGTAAACCATCAATTGAATAAGAAGGGGAATCTATCAAATTCACCAATTAATGAAATTTAACTAAATTTTTTTAAAATAAAGGTGTGTTTTATATGTATTTAAAAAATGTACATGGAAAGAGTATTTGAAATGAAGAATTGATTAATGTTACTTGTCCCTTTGTGGAAATGGAAAACTGCATTGTTCTGGATATTGTTTTCTTCCCCTTTCAACTCCAATTTCATATATGGATTGAGTCAGGCATCCTCTTCCCTTTTGAAACATCCAACTTCCAAATGCAGCCTAAAACAGCATATGAAAAAGACAAGTACCTGAGCCATTGCATCAATCAGCACCGACGAACACAGTTGAAGAAATCTATTGCCTTCTGTATCAATATCATAAGAAACTGGCGTCGAATTGGGGGTGGTGTGGCAAAGGCCATTTCAGAAGACCCACAACTGAAAACCCACAAAGATATTATTTCAGAGATCAATGGAATTACATCCATATGTGCAAAAAACAAGTAAATGTTTCAATGAAAAAAAAAAAAAAAAAAAAGAGCTATGAAATAAAAAAATAACAAATGTGAGCAATTACAGAACCACTTTTCACAAATTAGTATTTTTATTTAGAAAACAGAAAAAAAAAGTATGAATTTGTCATGACCCATCAAACTAAAAACAGAGGAACAAGGAACAAAACAAAAAATAATCCATGTGGGAAAATTGATTTTGCAGGAAAACTGTAATCCAACCTCAATGAAAAGCAATGGAACATAAATCCAATTAGAAAACTGGGGTTGTATTTATTCTCTTTTAAAGAAGAGAGGCCTGTAACAATCAACCCATCATGGTTAAAACAGAGAACATAAAACAGAAAAGAATCTAGAAATATGGTTAGGAATCAAAATATCAACCTGCTCATAGAAGGTGATATCTTGGAAGATACCCGGATGCATTTTGTTTGTGTGTGTTGATGAGAGAGAGAGAGAGAGAGAGAGAGAGAGAGAGAGAGAGAGAGAGAGAGAGAGAGAGAGACTATTTATAGGGTGTTGATTTGCGGCAACTGCAAAGCCATAGCCAACAACGGCTAGTATCTAACAAAGCCAATAACGACTAGTATCTAAATGCAGCATTTCTTATTTGGAGGATTTTTGTTAGGCCGGCTTCCAAATGCTTCAGCTCGGCTCGATAGGGCTGGACTCTGGAGTTCGGCTCTACCTGGTTGGTTTCATATGCCAGCCTCAAGCAATTGGCACAGCTTGAGCTAAGGCTAATAAGGTGCTCAGCCCGAGCTCTAGCTTTGGTCAGCTCAGCTTAGTAGATATGTATTATCCTAAATATTTATTTACTGGGATCCCTTCACCTGCACACCTTATCTGTGCACTCCTCCTTGTGGGGCTCACCTAGGGCCATGACAATCAAAGAGAAGGCAGGAGATCGTAAGTTATGGATGGATTTAAAGGATAATAATAATAATAATAAAAACGACTGCTGCGGGTATAGCGGCCAATGGCCGAAACGATACATAGCAATTGTGGCGTAGCGGTCTGAGTTTTCTCAAGTGTTAAAAAATATTTGAATATTGTCTCGCAACTGATTTTGTATGTTTTTTTTTTTAGTAATTTGAAACCATATAAGAGTAGAGACAACTTTATTTTTTTTTAGAAGAAAAATCAAATGTTTACTAGGATAGAGACAAACAAAAGAATAAGAAATAGGAAAACAGTGTTTTAAATTAAAACTACTTTGTTTTATTAAGTTTTAGACTATAGCGCCACTATATTCAAAGTAGCATAACAACTTCAACTACTACGACTATTGCGTAGCGGCTATTATTTTGAACCACGATGGATTGGACTGTCTACAAAATTCCAAGCTATCTATAGTCCTCAAGTTAAATGCTTTGCAAACCATCATTTTTCTTATTTCAATTCAATGGAGGGCCCTATTCAAATCAGTGTAGGATCAGTGACATTAGGTGTGTGGTGGGTGATGGGTTTGTATAGATAAGAGGGGTCCCACCTGCCCAAAAACAGACGGTGCTCAAGGATGTGTGCTTATATATCAATGGTTAATGGAGGGAAATCCATATTTATTAGTAAAACATATTTTTACTTATAAAACAAGTTTGAAATAACATTAAACTTCGAAGATTGTTTAGATAGAAAAAGAAAACCTTCTTGTGATACATTAACATGAGCAATAAAAACTTTTCTGAAGACTGAATTGTACTTTGACAATCGCCTGAAACAATTCCTCCCACATACTAATGTTGGTATATGTAGGTGTACTCCTCTGAAACTCAAACAATTCCTCCCACATGCTAGTCTTGGTATGAGCTTCTTTGTAGAGGATCATGCCCTTTTCTTTTCTTAATGGTGGCTCAAAGTTTTTTGTTGGAAGGTAATTGTATTGTGATGTATTATGAACAAAACATTACAAGCAATAGCCTACCATGTTTCTAGGTACTGTGGCCTCGAACTGCATACAACAGAAAGAAACGGAAGCGCATGAAGGGACAAAGAAAACAATAGAACATGGGATGGCCCAGCACTCGAGGAACCAACGACTGGCAAAGCAGACAAACACCAACCCCCCCCCCCCCCCAAAAAAAAAAAAAAAAAAAAAACACCATCACCACCCACAACCCGAGTTAAGCAAAAACCAAAAAGGAAGCTCAAAGAGGGTTTACATTCAGCTTTGCACCCACTCTAGTGTGAGTTTGAGCAGCTTCATATTTGAGGGACCTGAGGCAAGCTTGCAGCTAGCTGAACAAGGGCAGGCACCTTTCTGGTTTTGAACCTCAGACGCCATGGAGAAAGCTTAGGATTGGACAAGGAATCTCTAAGAATTTGAGTCAGAAGAAATGATCTGGTTGGAGGTTAGTTTGGCACCTTCAGAGATGATTCTGAATGCAGCCTCACCATAAAACTATTATGTGTTGTTTCTTATCACCAATTGATTTTGGGATAAGTGGTAGTTAAATGGGGGTGTATGATCGAGTTCGAGTCACGGGACATGCGTTTTGCGAGTTCGCAGCAGGAGTCGCGGCGGGTGTGCCGTTGAAATCCATATATAAGAATCCCACTGAAAAACCTTCATGAACATAAATGAAAATGTTCCAGTCTTCCTTGATCAAATGTAGGTGATTGCAAAAATAGGTGGGAGGAGGAGAGACAGATCCCAAACAGCATTTTAAGGGGAGCTCTGGCTTTGACCTGTTGAAGGATATCCTTTCGAACTGCACACATTCTGAAATATGCGTGGATTGTGTTACTTCCAAACATTCCTAACTATGGAAGGGGAAGCAGAGCTTGGCAAGGGTGTAGTCTCCTTTCTTACGGTGAATGCAATTTTCTAAAAACCATTGCACCTCTTCAACCATTGTTAGATTGGGAGCATTACTTTGTTGATTGATACCCAACTTGGAGGCAACAGAGTCTCAAATCTATATGAATATGTGGGTCGATGTTTACACACAGGTTGCATAGAATGGTGGCTCAAAGCTGTCCATATTTGTTCTAATGGTGACTATTTTACCAACAATAAGGTAGATGTTGAGCACATCGACATACAGATCTAACCATCTCCTTTCACATTCTTGTGGGCTCCCCGGGAGTCTAGTGGGGGATTAGCCAATTAGGTGTAGGGATGAAAACGGTATCTGATTCTCTGATTATTTGGAAGTTCTGACCCATAAAATATAAGATTTAGAATTTATTTTAAGTTCCAGATTCATAAATCGGTCCAAGTCCGGGTTCCAATTTATGTTCCGATTGATAAATAAGTCTGATTCCGGATTTATACCGATTTCAACCCATGGACCCGAGATCCGGCATATGATGAGTCTTTATTGTTGCAAACTGTAACTCAGATTTCGCCCGACATTTTTATATTTAATTTTGAAGTTAATAGACTTGACACATTGTCATAAGTTGAATGATATGCTTATTTTAAGCACAAAATAAAAATGAAAAATGACAAAGAAGTTGAAACCGATTTGGAATTGGATCCCTTCCTCTGGTTAGAACTAGTTTCGAAATCGGATCTGGGTCCTCTTACAGGAATTAGGTGTAGAATCAACAAAAAAGGTTCCAAGTAGGAAGTGGATTTAGAACTGTCATTTAAATAGTTTGTCTTTGGTAGCAGTCACATTGGCTAGCACAATTGTCGAGCATAAAAGATGCAAACGGTTTAGATCCAGGGCGGGAACCATGCGGGATCTGAATCTAGATCTCTTTATAATTCAAATCTGGATGTGTATCAGTCCAGCTTCATCTCTAGAAAAATGGATATAGTTTTGGATCCGAAACAAAATGTATATTGGATTAGTATAATTGGATAAAAGAGCCTAAAAATAAAAGATTTTATATATAAAAAAGTAGGACTAACAAATGATATATATATATATATATATGAGAAATATTCAAGTGCATCTATCCCTCACCATGTGTGGTGAGGGACACCCCTTTTTGGGAAGTTTCAAGTACAAAAAAGGGCTTTTATACTTTTTGGATATATGTATTTATATATATATATATATATATTTAGATATATATTTTACTATCGGAGGGTTCTCAACCCTTTGAGCTAGACTAATCCCTCCGGGCTCGGTGGGAAGCCGAACTTACAACTTCTGGATGCAAACCGTGAAGTATACTCTCAATATGAGTATAAATCAAGCTACGTAGAATCTTATAACCTATATAATTTTTTTTTTCATGTGAATATAATCTTCATGCCGGAACCTTGGGTCAAAACATACTATGATATAATTCTAATTAAATTGGAATCTTACGTATTCATATTTCTCCCAATCCAAAAACAACTTCCAAACCTACTTTATTTGGAATGGGAGACCACGGATATCATCGGATACTCTTTCTAAATCTACTGGCAATGAGTTGAGCAAAGCTTAAACTTCGAGATGGAGAGCGGGTCCTTGCTCGAGTGGTAAGGAGCGACAGGTCTCACCTAGATGCCTTGGGTTCGAACCCTGGATACACCCTCTCAACCTACGTGTGTGGGCTCCCTTTCCACTTGTGTGGGCTTTCTTCCCGCGTGTACATGCTCCTTTCACATGTAAGTGAGCTGTCTCTCCATGCGTAGGGCTCTCTCTTGGATCCCAATGCCCTTGGCTGGGGTAAAAAATAAAAAAGACTCGAGCAAATGCCCTTGCAGTGCATCAATATATGTTCGTGGAGATAGGCATTGCAATGAAATGATATGATTTTCCAGTAACTCACTATGAGCATCCATATATAATGGGGAACTAGAGGTATTCATGGGACTCCCCAGCTGGGCTGAGGCATATCTAGGCCCGGTCTGACTATAAAACATTGGCCGATATTCGTCACAAGCCCAACATAGGCCCTAACTGCCTGGCCCAGGCTCAGTACACCTCAAACATGTCAGGCCGAGCCCGCCCATTAAACCAACCTGGCTGAGCAAGGTTTTGGGCTTTCTATCAGTTAACATAAGCCCATACTGCATATTAAACAGGCTTATATTTTTTTAGATGCAAGGCCCGTCCTGAGTACTAAAACCTAAGGTCCAAACCCAGCCCAGAGTGCCTCTATAAGGAACCACTGTGATGATCATATGGTCAATCTGTTAGATCAGTGGGTCATCTGCAATTAGCTCTCGGCATCCATCACATAACTCACTCTGAGGGTCAATACCTCAAATTGAGACTCAATTTATCAAAATAGTTTATAACTAGGAGAGACAATGGGTAAGATCTGGATTGGGTACATATGCTCAACCAACCCAGCATGTTTATCAATGAGGTTGTAGTGTCAACACAGGCGCACCCAAAAGTAGGCTCAACCATGCTCGGTTAGGATCGGCTTGGGTGGATAAGTTCCAATGGGTCGGGTTGGAGCTGGTCAAATAGATTCCACCCAAAGCCAACCCATTCATTAACACCGAAAATGCCAGCTTTAACCAAAACCCTGAAAGCAAAAGAGTTGCTTATTATCCTGAATACCAAGATGGGTAGGCAAGTCAGGTCAGGAATTGCCACCTCTACTTGTTATTCTAACCTTGTTGCTAAGCTGAAACTGGTTCCAAACCTTGGTAGGTCAAACTGATCCAGCCCATGTTCAAACCTAACCGCAATTCTTGGCCTGGTTACATGGAGAAAAGAAAATCAAATGCCTTATTTTTTGGTAACGTAGTGAAGGGGCTAAGACCCTGAGACCCATGACACGACTCACACATGAGAGGAGCCCTAACAGCAGCGGACCTACAATTTTCATTTGAGGGGGATTGACGATAGTCAGAAGTCAATAATTTTATGTCATGCAAAAGGGACTGAAAGGAAGTGATCAAGGGGGAATTAGATCCCTTTCCATTGTGTTGAAACAAAGAATTCTCCCGAATATATTTCAAGAGGAATAATTTGGTATACAACAAATTCTGGTTATCTTCTTGCTGATATTATCAAATCCTACTTGCTTGGTGATTTTGTGGGTCGGGCTCATGTAAGTGAACTGTTAAATCAATCAAAGTGATGGCCATGGAAAGAGAGAGAAAATAAGAGAATGGAAGTGTAAGATCAGTAATCCTCTGTAAAAGTCATTCAAACAAGAGAATGGATTCTCCTACAATGTTGCCTCAAGCAAATGAAGAAATCATTCAAACAAGAAACATAATAAAAGTGAGGCGAATTCAATGCACTTCCAAGTATCATCCCTGTAAAGTAGTTTAGTAATTCAGGTAATTGATTTCTAGACTTTCTAAGCGTCACATTTCTATAAAAAGAGCCTAAATTAACCAGTCTATTTGTAGAATTTCACAGTATAAACAATATATTTTTTCTATTAAATGAGATAATAAAGTGGAAGGATTACCTTGTCCATGTAGCGCTTTACAAGGAGTGGAATATCTGATTTTGGTTTGAGGACACCAAACCATGCTCCTTTCATGGTTTTCCCACGTAGGATTGCACCTGAGTGAATGATTATTGGTGAACCATACATTTCCAGCCCTACAATGATGGTTTGGCCCCAGCCCTAAACACATAGACAAACAAATTACAAACTATGGGTTGATCATGATGTTGCAAAATAATTTCCAGTCAAGGACTATATACAGACTACGTCAAAAGTTAAGGTTTGAAAAGCAAGAGAAAATGTAGAACTCACAAATCCGAACCCAAATAAAAGATAAAGAGTTAATGACGCTAACTACAATGATGATGATGTACTAAATAATGGACTCGACTTTGACCAGCATTGGCTCATCACCTGTACAGAAGTCCTATTATCACCTTTTAACTTGTTCTTTCATCTTTCACCCCAAAAGAAAAATTCCTTGCTCTTTCATCTGCTATGTATTGAGATGAACTAACCTGTCTGGAGCTAGCGAATGCAGCCTTCATAACAGAATCCAAGCCTAAACACTCAAAGAAAAAGTCTGCACCTCCATTGGTCATTTCCATAATAACCTGCTCAATACAAGAAAACCCAACAAAAACAAAAGATTTCCTTGGGTTCATGGACATTTCATTAAAAACAGTGGTGTCTGCAGTAATGAGTCTCTTAACAGTGTTGAGATCAAGAGGTGACCTCACTGACTGGTTTGTCTCCACAGTCTGCAGGGTTAATATAATCTGTGAGTCCCAAGTTCTTTCCTGCAATGAAATTAGCAAATTTCTTAGCAAAAACATTATAATATGAGTCCAAGTTTTAAAAAAGTACCCCACATACCAATCTCAAACTTTTCAGGGATTTTATCAACACCAATGATTCTTGAAGCTCCACGGAGTCTTGCTCCCTCTGCAACCTATGGCCCAAATATACAGATGTGTATAAGAAAGACACTGAAATGTTTCAAAACAATATATTCTCTTCCAAAAAAAAAAAAAAAAAAAATCCTAAAAAGAAATGACATGATTACTGTCATTATAGAACTAGTCCAAACTATCTTGTTTGTGTCTTAGTTTATCTACCTATGTGAGGTTTGGATGTTGACAAGAAGGATTTTATACAATTGTGTAAGGTTAAAATATTATCTTCATTTGATGATCATAATAATCCTGTTGCCAGGGGTCTAAAAAAACAAATAGAAACACTTTGGTCCAACTGCTCATATCCATCTGGTTGCGCACGTATGTGTAAATTATCCAAGTGCCACTTATTTTGTTTCCACGAGGGGGCCCCACCAGAGATAAATCCCATCTGTTCATGGGTTCCTTATAAATCCTCAGCGAGCCCCATTACCGAAATCCAAACCTCTCAAAATCACAATACCCCATATTTTAGAGCTAGGTCAAGTTTCATTTCAATTGGAGTTGTGTCGACTGTAATATTAATGTAGCTCACTTGTTTCGTGACAGTGGACCCATCTACGGTAGGAGTAAAATTCGGACCACTAAAATGGGGTCCGCAATCTTAAGCAGTTTGGATTTGAAAGGTGGCATGGTTTTAAATATTGTTAACAGTTTCCATATCAGTTTTCTGAAAAACTGATACAATTGGCCAGATTGGTGATAACGTATCTCTATCAGGCTGATATTAGACTATTAATCAGATGTACAATAGGGTCAATTTTAAAAAGAAATGTTTAAAGATAATAGAAATAGAACAGCCTAGAAGAACTAATTTTTGTATATCTGCAGCTCAATCTGTCTGTTAATCACTACTCTATGGTGATATGCATTCAACAAGACATGGATTGTTCTGTAGTTTTTGACACTAAGCATAATCAGCTATAGATTTTGTGTTATTTACTACTGGATTTATTACTTAATAGACTAGTGTTTCTAACAAGTGCAGTTTCATAACTTTGCACTATTGCTTTTCTGTTTATTTTTTAAGATGCAAAATCAAAATATTAGAATTTTCAAATAAATATAGTCTTTAAAAAAAAAAAAAAAACTATCAATTAATGTGACACTTGAAGATAAGTAAAAGAAAAGAACAATAACGGTATTTTTTTCGATCGAGAACTGCCACTTGCCTCATTGGTAAGTGGCGGCAGTTCTCACCTGGCTACCCAAGGTTCGAACCTTGGGTATGCCAGTTTTCCCATTTGTGTGGACTTTCTTCACACTTGTGCGGTCTGTCTTCCCGTGTGTATGCGGCCTCTCTCTTAAGTTCGAGTCCCCTTGGCTCGGTTACCAAAAAATAATAATATTATTTTGGATCTTTCTCTCAACATTAGAGAAGAGGCATGATATTTCTTTTATCTTAAATAACATTTATGTTACAATTGGGTATAATTGAATGGGGATTTTTGTTACAGCATAATACATTGCTGAGTATAATAACAAAATAGAAAATACACTCAATGCAATGATGGAGTAATTGATGGAATGAATCACATTGGATTTATTATTATTATTTTCGTATAGGAATAACGTTGGATTTGAATGGAGTGAAATACTTTCTGCATTGAATATGATGAAATGGGAGTAACAAATATTGGGTTTGAATGGGCTGAGATATATATATTTTTTTTTGGATGCGTTGGACAGTTGGACTAGTTATGAAATGGCTTGGTGGGCTCATTGTCTATATTTCCCTCAAAGTGGGCCGAGGAGATGGAACAAGGCCCAGCTTGTGACTCAGTGTTGGTAATTGAGCTCGAGACAGCGGTTTATAAAAAAGCTGGCGAGACCTGATTGACGCAGGCAGCCAGTAGGGGGAGGGGGATCAACCAATAATATTAGCTGACTTGTGAAAAATATAAACCATTAAGAACGTTACCTATTTCCTTAATATTCTTTATAAGATTTTCGCTTAAATGTTCCATAGTAACTTTAAGAAAAATTAGAGAATTACTAAAAATAAGATCGATTTGACAATAGGCCTATATTGTATTTAAGTGAAATCTCTCATAGAAAAGGGGGCACTTCTTTTGTGGCTTACTAATGATTGCAAGGCCCCAATATCATTTACATGTAGACTTGAGAATAGAAGAGCAAATAATGAATTCTAGAAGAGTTCCATTGTGGGCCCACCCCATGTAGTTAATTGGGCCTTAGAATTACAGCCTGACTAATGCTCGATCCATTTAGAAATTAGTGTGGATTGTACTAATTATATATAGTAAAGTAGGAGGTGAATTCGTGGGAGAGCGACACGTGACGGCATGAGACTTCCTTAGAGAGCGACACCTGATCCTATAATATATGGAATCCAGTTTTTCCCCAGATAATCCGAAATCCATTTGCATGCAACCCTACACTTCAAACCTTCCAAAGTTTTCCTTAAAACGTGGCATGCACATATACCAAGTCTCGGTATATATTCCAACAAAGTTTATTAGCAACTCAATTTTACCTGCAGATACTCCACCACTGAGGAGGCAGGCTTTCTCTGGGGGGATGTCCGAGTCTATTTTCACAATGTTATTGATGTCCACCACCGTATATTCGCTGAAACTCGAAACATTGAGGAAATTGTATACAGTTTTTCCTTTGGAATCAGTAATCCTACTTGTTCCATCTCTCATCCCAGGTTGGACCTGGGTTGGGAACCAACAGCATATGTTGCTCTTCTCGGACTTGCAGTCCATGCATTCTCCACAGTTGGGAAGGAATACTGGAACCACAAAGTCTCCTTCTTTGACTTCTTCTACATTTTCTCCCACGCTCTCCACAACACTGTGATCATGAAAGTACAAGTCATTTTCATTAGCTACAATCTCTTCCTAACAATATAGGTTAGGTTGAATGCAATTTTATGTAAAAATAGACTTTTAAATGCCTGATTCAGCAGACTTTTATCGTTGACTGCTTGTGTGATGCCAACACCTTTTCTTTTCGTGTGTAGGATGGAAAGATGTCAGAAGCAACAGCACATATGGGGGAGGAATTATTGTTGTAGGAAGTATAGTGATTGAAACAAGATACTAGAATTTTAATTAATTTATGTCAAAATGAATAATGGGATATATATATATATATAACAGTGGGATAATTCCAACCTTAATAAAACATAATGTTAATATATTCGACTAATATTAAGTATTATTATCTTTTGGGTATAAAAAAAAATTAAGCTTAAAGTTTGATTCAATGGATTTATGAAGAAAAACAATAAAACTTTGTCCGTGCTCTTTAAAAAAAAAAAAACAAACTACCCTCGTTGTCGATATCGCCAGATACCTATAGGCTGTAACTTCTTATTTTTCCAAAAACCATCTTACTTCATCTTCTTCCATTTGGGATCTAAAATGTGATGAGAGAAAAAGAGAATAGAAGTGTGATTGTGGAAAAAGTGGAGAGATTGAGAGATGGAGATGAGAAAAGAGGTGATGGGGTGCAAGATTAATGGTGAAGATGGTTGGTTGGTGATGGTGAAGGGTATTTGAAAGATGAATGAGAAAGAAGTGGGTTCGTTGGGTGTGAGGTATTTCGAAGATGGAGGAGATGTGGATTTAGTGGCATTAAGCTGCCTCAAGGATGGATGAGAAGTGGATTCAATGGTTTTAAGGTGTTTGAAAGATGAAAGGGTCTGGAAATGGGATTGATGGCTGAGAGGTGTCTGGAAGGTGGACGAGATGTGGGTTGATGAGGAAAAGTTTATTAGAGAGAGAAGGTGAGAGGGAAAGAGGCAAGAGGATATTGGAATGAAGTGAGAGACATGAAATGGGAGAATGGAAGATGAAGTGGGTTAGTGATGGATATGAAGAGAAGATAATGGAGAATGTAAGGATTTGAGTGTTGGCAAATTCATTTTGATGGACAAGACTCTGGTTCATTGAGTTGTAATTTTTAGTTTTTAGATGGGCCGTCGATTGCGTGCACAAAGTAAAGTTAATGGAAGCAAGATCCAGCGTTTCATCAAAGTACACTATCCAATCGATTGGACATGGAATCACTCTCAGTTAACCGGCATCTGTAGATTTTCAACCGAGACAGAACCCTCATCCGATCGATCGGATGAGGTGACTGATCAATCAGATGGAGGCGAGTTTTTTATCCGAGAATTTTCAATTTTTTCAAAACTTCCCAATTACTCTCCCATTGCAATCCAAACTCTTCTACACGAACCTACATCTATATATTAAAACACTCTCCACCTCAAACCTAATAATCGCTCTCACAATTCTAAACCCTAGAAATCCTTTGAGAGATTCATCTTCTTCTCCAGAGAACCATCATAGTTGTTGTGCTAAATTTTCCATCTCCTGGAGTCTTTCTTCTACTCTTGCAATAGATTCGTCTTGAGCTACATTAAGGCGTGCAGATACAAGCATGGGAAAAGGTGAACGGCGTGGTCATCAGCAAGTTCAAGTATGGTCCCTTAGGTTGTGTTCAACTGGGCAAGGATAGTGATTACTTCTTATAACCTTTAATTTCATAGTGTTTGGTTACCAATTGGTTCGGGTGATAGGACTAGTGGTTTTTCCCGTGTTCGGATTTTCCACGTAAAAAACATGTCTCTCTTTCTTGTAGTTGCTTTCTTTTCAATTTAGGTTAATCACTTCAGGGTTTAATTAGTTGAAATTGAAATTTATAAAGAAATCTGAGTTGGGACCTTAGCATATATTAAGGCTTAAATCTCTTGCGGCATCTATTTTCTTCCAAGCCATATCAGTCCTTTGGTTCCTCCGAAATGAATCAAAGTTCAGAGGCCAGTTCCCTTCCGTGGTTAGAGCTAAAATTCTTCTCTGGAACCGTTTGAAGGGTATGGTCTGCACCCTCTCAGGTTCAGTCGACCGGCAGGTCAGCTACCTCTCAGGTTCAGTCGACCGACAGGTCAACTCCCTCTCAGGTTCAGGCGACATGCAAGTTCTTCCTCTCCACCCCATATTGAAGACTCCGGGTCTAATTGATTAGTTTAGTATGATTTGTATTATGTTTTCTATTCTTTGTTTTCTATTTTCTTCTTTTTGGCAAATTGTTTTTTTTTGCTTTCCTTCGGGGGGCTATTCCTACCCAGCTTTTTTCTTTTAATGCTAATTGACCTTACAACAACAACAAAAAGAAAAAAAAAAGGCTTAAATCTCTTTCAGAGAAATTAAGGAGGAATGGTTTGTTGGTGGTGAAAAGAAAAAGTGAATGAAAGACGATGCCACTGAAAGGAAATGTTAGAAATTGAGATGTTAAAAGAAAATATTGAGTTGTTAGCTTTGAATTTGAATAATGGTTGAATGGGATTGTTATCAAGTTGCATAAATGGAGACCATTCTTCAATGAATGATATGGTGATTTCTCGACAATTGGTGAAGGGAGAAGGTGGTGAGAGATTTAAGGTTAGTATGAGATGCATGATAGAAAAATCATTCTGACAATAGCATTAATGAGGATAGTTTTGTCAAAAAAAAATGTATGAACCACTAACCAGTGGTTTTATTGCTTTTGTTGATAAAACCATTAAATCAAAGTTTAAGCTTAATTATTTCATAAAAAAAATCTAGTTTTTCTGGAATTCCAGCAGTTACCTTGTAAACCATTTCTATTTTTAATTTTTCTTCCTTCGATAGTAAAGACAATTATTATAGAGACTTTAAAGGGCCGGCTCGTAATTCTCATGGAATTGAAAACATGTCCATTCATTGTAAATGATTATTATCTGGAGGTAATTTTCTCCTGTGAACGTGCCGGCAGATATGTGACATTTTCATGATCGACACTTTAAATCAGAGGGGTGCGCTCTTTTGACGGGCCCACACCTCCTTGGCTGCAGGATAATTGCATGATACAGGTGTAAAAAATCGAGAAGAAGATGGGCCCTTGACTTTTTTGGATTTTGAATTACTAAGGTGATGGTTGAGTATTCAATTTTCATCCCCCCTTAATTCATTTTCCATTGACGGAGAGACTTCTTCCGTCATTCATGCATCTTAATGTTCATTTTCCAATTTTAGCCACTTTTCTGGGGTTACATTTAAGAGTTCCTAGCAATTCATTCCCATGAGAAAATATTAAAATAAAAGGACAACTTGGACCTTAAACTTACCCAGCTGCCACATGACCGAAAATCCTTGGGTAAAATCCAGGGCCCTAAATAACATAATAGACAACAGATAATTTATTGCTAAAACCAGGAGATTAAGCTTGTAGTAATCAAAAGTTCAAAATCATGATATCTGAGTTGGGTTTTATTATCTCTATCTCTCTCTCTTTGTACTTTCATTTGCCAGATGGTTATGTTGGTGCGGCTGAGTGATGTGCAGATAACTTTGATCCGGACTTCCCAAGCTTTTGGTGGGGCTACTTCCACCTCTTCTATCTCCAGCTCTTCTGCAGATCCTCTGCATACTGCAGCTGTATTTTGGTTGATTCAAGACATACATAGATGATCAGTTTCATAGGGTGGAAATAAACATCTTTTTAAGGGAGGTGGATAGATGGGTTACCTTTGCACCTAATGGGTTTTCCATTATGTGGCCTTCTTCTCTCCATCTCTCTCTCTCTCTCTCTCTCTCTCTCTCTAGAACAAGAAGATATGTGGTCTTCCCCAACTAATTAACCCTTATCATAGTTATTTAGACGTCATTGCCTCAGTTAGAAAGGTGAGGACAATGAATGTGTCAACTAGTGAAATCTATAGTATACTGAGGATAGGGATAGGGCCCTTGCCAACCATACTGAATCATCATCAGATTTCTAAGATTTGAAACATTGCTAGATTTGTCCAGCCTCACCATTTTGAAACAAAACTATGGTATAAATGCATGCATCTTGTTACAGATGGACTTGGACCACCCTATTTATAGTTCTAATCTATATAATTAATGGCTAAGATTTATCCACATTTCATTCAACAGACAGATGTGACAGAATTGTCCAGCCCGCTACACATTTCGCAATTTAGGAGGGCACCTAATAATTTTATATAATTCAGGAAACTCTAGCTTGTTTTAAATGTTTTGGGCCCTATAAATAATATAAGGATTTATATTAGTCCCCCTTAAACTGAGATGTTTCAATTTCATGACCTCAGGTAATGTCACTAGAGTTGTTTTACTCTGGTCAACTTTTTTTTCAAAAATTTTTTTGCTACGAATCCCATGATATCATGGCTTTTATGCAGTAACATAGGGAGATTTTTTTTCAAAAGATAAAACTTTAGAAATGGTAATAAGATGTGTATTTTACTTTTCAAAAAATGCCAGTTTTTGTATTCTATAAAAAATGAATGTGTTCACTAGTTGCAAAAACAAAAAAAAAAAACATGATACAGAAATTGATAAATCTCATGATATCATGGGATATGGTGCAAACAAGTTAAAAAAATAGTGTTGACCAGAATCAAACGAATCTGGTGACATTATCTAAATTTGAGTCATTAAATTGAAAAAAATAAAATTTAAGGTGAACCAATATGTCAAAACCCCAATAATATATTCTTGGGAAATAAACGCCAGAACAAGGGGGCTGTTGTCAATAAAATTAATAACTGCAAAGAAACGATGGCTTCTGGGAGGAGAAACCAAGATCATGATCACAGTGTGCTCCATGAAGGTGGATAAGCAGAAATAGTGGCCCTCTTTAGGATGAGTTTTGGTCCTTAGATAATCAGTAGAACCGCCCCTAGAATACAATGACCTTTCTATGATGTTGGTTAGATCAATCACACTCTGCGGTTTCCAATTCAAGATTTCCATGATTCTCCAGCAGAAAACGCTGGAGCTACTAGGTTTGGCTTTTATGTAAAGTAGAAGAGAGAAATTGTGGCATGTTTGTTTGTCATGGAATAGAGAGTAAGGGACAGTTGAAATGGGATCTAACAATTGGATTTTTTTTTACTAAAAAACGTGTTTGGGGAGATTGTCTACCAGCCATCATTACTTGTCCTTGTAATCTCCCTAAAAGACGTCTTTGGGTAAGAAGAAAAAACCCAAACAATAGATCCTATTCCGACCCTCCGTTACTCTATTCCACGACAAACAAACAAATAGGTATTTTTAGATTTGTTTGCATTTGTAAATGACTCACATTCATTAATCAGTTGAGAACGTGGTTCATAAATAAGCTCTTTTTTCATAGGTTCATTTTCACACACGCCCCCTGGCAAACCGTTTCACGCCACCTGATGCAAGAGGTGTTGGTACAATTTTGTGAACCATTCACAACACAGGTTGTTTTTTACTATGAGGTCAAAAGCCTTTATGTTTTTCATTATTGTGGCTCTTAATTCATGATATGAATCATTCATCTTCTTTATATGGCTAAAAATAGTTAAGATATCCAATTATATATATTAATTCTTTATAGATTTTGAGAAGTTTAAGGAAAAGTCTAAACTATTAGATCTGATTTTCTTGACTTTTGTGAGTTGCTGATTAATGATCCAAACACCGTTCATTTTCTTTATATGGTTGAAAATGGATACAAGGTAAAATTTCTTATCTTAATTATTCACGAATTTTGAGAAATTTGTAAAAAATTCACAATACTAGAACCATTGGATATACTCATTTACTCATGTTAAAATGGTGACTTTGACAAACATCAGAATGTAAAATGAGGGCATTTTCAAGGAATCATTTACATACCTAAGGAGGCCAATTAGTAGGGTTGCAAATGGGTACTTGATTATCAAATTACCCGAAAGTTCCAATTCGAAAAAAACCGGGTCTGAAGCCTAGTTTAGGATCCAATTCATAAACGGGTCCAGGTCCGGGTCTGGAACCTCCAATCTAAGTTTCAATTGACAAACGAGTCCAGTTCTACGTCTATATAGGTTCTGATCCATGGACCCGGCATATGAGTCTTTGATATTGCAAATTGTACCTCAAAATAAACTTTTTTTTGTACATTTTTATGTATAATACTGGAGGTAGTAGACTTGATTCGTTGTTATAAGTTGAATAATATACTTATTTTAAGAAAAAAATGAAAAAAAAAAAAAATAAGAGAAGTTATAACCTATTTTGGAACTAAATCCAGTTATCTAGGTGGACTCGAATCTGGATTTTTCTATCGGAATTGGGCCTGGAACCAACAAAATAGATTCCGAGTCAAAACCGGAATCATTATTTAGAAACCGGTCTAGGTCCAGAATGGTTTGTAATATGAAACAAGGGTGGTCAAAAGGAACAAAAGGCAAATATAAAAGCCTTTTCTTTGTTTTGTAACACATGCAAACCCAACCTACATTAAACTTAAAAATTATTTGGATTTAGAAGAAAAAACCTGATTATAATACATTAACACTCGTAAGGAACATTTTTTTTATAATGATTACATCACATTTGTTTGTCACCACATTGTTTATAGATAGCACAAGCAATTCTTTGCATAACCATGCTTAGGGTCCATTTGTCCAGTTGCCACAGAAGAAGAAACCGTTCTACGACACCTGAAATCTTTTCACTTTATGTAGAAATGCCAAATCCTACGTGGTGGAAAAATCACTTATTTTTTGTCCATTTTCTTTGCCTTATGACATTACGCCAAACATTAAATGTCACATATGAGCAGAAACACTATCTGCTTCCGTCTAGCTTCCGCGGAATGGGCTGTTGCACGAAGTTGCCATTTAGATCTTGCCTTATCTATAAAATTAATATAGAATGGTGTATTCTAATGCTGCATGATTATGTCACTAATGCTTAAAGAAAATAGCATCATACCTAAACCCATTTAATAAGTACCTCCTATGGGGTGGACCTAGGTATAAGGTTTTGAGGGCAGTCGCCCTCATGGACCTAGAATAGGCCTGAAAGGGGATCTGGTCCAGATAGCCATGCTCCCGTCAAAAATAAAATTCTGCTTGGGCGCACGAAAATCTCCGTTCTTATCATCTCCAAGTAATAAAATAATGATTGACATTTTAAATTGACCAGCATCTGCTTATGTCTATCAAGCTTTGCTTAGCTTGATATCTAGTGAAGCCTGAGCTTTGTTAGAGATAATTATAGTTAGGTTTTGTTTAGGTTGGCTAGAGATTCGAATAGTTTTGAGTTTTAAATGATGGTTGAATAGATTTATTGTTAAAACTAAGATTAGTCTCTTGGATGAATCACTGATAATTATTGAAATGACTTGATCTCGAGAGCCGGAGCTCAGCATGAGCTCAATTTATGTTCATGAAGTTTATAGCATGGCTTGACTTGATTAATGTCCTCTTCAAGCTCAAGCTTAGGCCCGGCTCGACTTGTTTACATGGCTAGGTGGGGGATGAAGATGGGAGGAGAGGATTTGTCTCGGAACTGGAGCCCAATGATCATTGGTCACTGATAGGCATGACTGTCAAATACGTTTTTCTATCTTCATATTTATTTATATATTTTTTTAAATCTGACTTGAACCCACAACCTTATAAGTTTCTCTCTTTTGGTAAGCTATTCGTTTTTCAAAATAATGGAGGTGAATAAATGAAGAAGTTTTCTTAAGATATCAAGACCTCCAGCATTTACAAGATGATCGAGGTCCACAATTGTGTAATCTGGTTCATTTATCTAGCAAGTCATATGGTGGGAGGATGATCTATATATATATTCCAAAACATCTTCTTGATCATTATGAAAGCCTAACTATATTAGAGTATTACATGAAATCTATTTCACCATTCCAAACCATCTTCCTCAAGACTCCAAAACATCATCACACGCCCCAAAACATCTCCCCCAGAGGACAAAGGCATCTGATTTTTTTAGCTGCCATATTGGATCCCAGAAACATTGTGGGCAAGAAACAATAGATTATATAAATGGGACTTGGGAAAGGCACTGGGTCGCGTAGGGTGGGGTCTGGATTGGTGATCACTGTGGGTAATATCAACCAGTAACCAAAAGTTAAAAGGGTGAACCCATGTACTATTGATTTACCACACGCCTAGTTGGGTCAGTTTGGCTAAATATGTTTCAATGGGTCAGGTTAGATCTGGTCAAATAGCAAGTGTGGATTCCATTCAAACCCAACCCATTTATTAATGTAAATGCCAACTTGAACCAAAACCCAGAAATCAAAAGAGTTGATTAGAACCCCCTAATAACCGAGTCGGGTTGGCAAGTCAGGTCAGGAATTGCCACCCATTAGGCGTAGTTAACTAGTTATTCTAGCAGGTTCCAAACGTTGTTGGGTTTAAACTGGCCCAGTCCATGTTCAAACCTAACTGCAATTCAAATTGGATATTTGTTTGGAAAAAAAAGGAAAAAAAAAATGCTTGGAAAAAACGACATTTATTGCATTCAAATTGGATATTTGTTTTTATTATTATCATTATTATTTATTATATTTTGACCACCAAGGGCCTGTTTGTTTGCATTCAAATGCATAGATATTGAATACATAGAATTCATACTATTAGTAGTTAAAAATAAATGTCAAAGGCGAATTTTCAAAAATGAGTATCAACCTTTTAGAGAAATAGTTACAAAATAAGATGGAAATGAACTACTAGCCATTACCTTAATAGTTCAGTTTCCATCTTAATTTGATTCTGTTTTCTTAAAAGGAAGGGATATTTGATGCTTATTTTTGGAAATTCACGTTTAATCTTTATTTGTAATCATTAATAGTATGAATTCTATGTATTCACTTCCTATGTATTATAATGCAAACAAATAGGCCCCAAGTGAAAAAGGCCGGAAAAGATAGGCTACACTCATTTATCCATCCATATAATGCAGCGGAGGCTCTTCCCTTGGAGGAGTAGATCAAAAGCTTTGTTAATGTCTTGCAACCCCACCTCATGCGTTACAAACTCATCCAAATGAAGCTCCTGCAAAACAAGCCAACCAAAGAAACATGATAAGGGTGTTTTTTCTTTAAAAGAATTTCAAAGTTAGGGTGCATCTTAAAATCAAGCTAACCTCAAAGAGAGAGCAGTTTAGAAGAAATCTCTAATCAACTCGTTTGATTCGTATAACTAAAATTGAAGGAGTAAAGATCCATAAAGAGCTGTCAAATAGTTCTTAGGAACTGATTACTCTATCAATATCCAAGTAATTAAACCAAATCTTTGTACGAAATCATGTGGCCCGCATGCCATGAGGGCCGAGAGATTTGGGACCCACTAAGATAAGACTAGATCTGTTGAGATAAGATATAGATCCGCTTAGACTTCTAGATGGTTGGGCGAAGTGGGTTTATTGGCCGAGAATTTTCTACTACGTGTGACTCCTCATAATTATCTATTTAAGGGAGATGGGAGCTCAATACTATGTGTAATGTACTCATTGATGGGCAAATGAAGGAGAAATATAGTGGGCTAAATGTCAGTCTCTTCCACATCCAGAACCTTCAATCTTTAGCATTTTTTTGTGTGGAAAGAAATCATTAATTAGGTATTGACGCTGCCTTCTTATCTCCATCTTATATTCTTCACTCACATCTTTTAACATTCCTTCACCGCAGCGCACTTTCCTATCATTTTTCAGAAATTCAACACAAAGCAGGAAAAACGCAAAACGTGCTCCAAATAAGATCACATGATATTAATTTGTAGAATTTTACATCATAGATAACATTTTTTATTAAGTGAGATAATAATGATTACCTTGTCCATGTAGCGTTTCACAAGGAGTGGAATATCTGATTTGGCTTTGAGCCCTCCAAACAATGCACCTTTCATGGTTTTGCCACGTAGGATTGCACTTGAGTTGACTGGTATCGGTGAACCATGCATTTCCACCCCTAAGATGATGGTTTGGCCCCAACCCTGAACACATAGACAAGCAAATTCCAAACTATGGTCATCATGATTTTGAAATATAACTTCCAGCTAAGGACCATATATAGACTATGGATGTGAAGATTGGATATAACTCAAGCGAATATGGTTGAGTGAAAAAGTAGAACTTACAAACATAAACACTAATGGAGAGAGAAAAGCATCAATAATGACGCCAAGAGCTACAAATGAGCTTGGCTTTGACAAGCATTGGCTCATTACAGAACTCTACTAATACCTTTTTAACTTGTTATTTCATCTGCAATGTGTTGAGATGATCAACTAACCTGTCTGCAGCTAGCAAATGCATCATTCATGAGAGACGCCAATCCTACGCACTCAAAGCAATAGTCTGCACCCCCATTGGTCATTTCCATAATAACCTGCTCAATACAAGAAAATTCAAGAAACTTTCATGGATATGTCATTGAAAACAGTGGTGTATGCAGTATTATATATCTCTTAAAAGAGTGTTGAGATCTAGAGCTTGACCTCACTGACAGGTTTTTCACCACAGTCTGAAGGGTTTATATAATCTGTGAGTCCAAATTTCTTTCCTGCAATGAAATTAGCAGATTTATTAACAAAAAGAATATTATAAATTGTTTTTTATCGGAAAAATATTATAGTCTGTGAGTCCAAAAATTCAAGGAAAACCCACGTACCCATCTCAAATTTTTCAGGGATTAAATCAACACCAATGATTTTGGAAGCTCCTTGGAGTCTTGCTCCTTCTGAAACCTGTGGTCCAAAATTACATATGCATGTAAGAGATACTGAAATGCTTCAAAACAATATACTCTTCAAATTTTTTTCTTTTAAAAGAAATGAAAAGATTAAGCTTCCATTGCAGTACAAGTCCTACTTATCTTGTGGGGCCCATTTTAGCTACCTACGTAAGCGTTGGATGTTGGCTGAGGATGTTGGATGAGAAAGATTGTATATGATATCGTAAGGCTAAAATATTCTCTCCATTTGATGATCAGGATAATCCTACTAGGGGTCTTAAAATAAAAATGAAAGAACACTTGGGTCCAACACTGTATTGACAAGGAGGGATTGCTAGCTGATTGGCAACCTTGCACATCACCCAGTTGTCCAGGGATAAGTCCTTGGCTTTGCTACTCTTTCCATGTGTGTGCATAGGCTTCTCTTCTCACGTGTGTGGGTCATCCTTCCCACTTTGTGGATTTCTAGCTTCTTCCCACTTGTGCGGGTTCTCTTCCGTCTCAGCCTATTTCAAAAAGAAAACAAAAAACAAAAATCCAACAACGTATTTGTGTGCACAAGTATTGGCAAATCATCCAAGTTATGCCCCTTTTCTAATGTCTTAGGTTTTTTTTTTTTTTTTTTTTTTTTTTTTTCAGGGCTATTGGTCTGGACTTGGCAATGATATTTTAAACTGGAAGACTAAAGATGGATCCCTAGACATGTGTTTGATTCTAAGGTGTCAACAATACCATTTAACTATGAGTGTGCTGCCAGTGCCCTTTGGCACGTGTGAAGAGCTTAAATTGACCATAGGTGGCCAGGTTCCTGCATGCAGAGGTCATTGTTGTCAAGGTACAAAGGTCATTGTTGTCAAGGTCGGTATTGGATATGGGAATCACTTGGTGGCCACATCCAAAGGAAAAAAAAGGAGAGCATATGTAAGTGTTGTTGTATTGAAGTGGCAATTTTTTTTTTTCTCCAATATCTTTTTATCATTTTTAATAAAATATGAATTTTCCAGTTATATAACATGTTAGTCTAATTATTTATTTTCTTTAATTTAAATTCTAATAAAAAAACCTATATCAGTCATGTATTAGTCTATAGGCGCTAGAGATACAAATATTGCACCGAAATTCAAATGTATATCAGCCGAAATTTTAAACCATGATAGTGCCTATAAGACTTGCATTCATAGCATTTTGATTTAAAAAAAAAAAAAAAAAGGGAGGAAAAGCACAAAGAGGGGCAATATACTGACCGCAAGTCCAATAGCTCCGAGCCCAAATATGGCAACAGTGGAGCCCGGGGTCACTCCAGCCACTTTCCAAGCAGCACCTATTCCTGCATGCATGTCCACCATCCAAACATTAACACTTTCCGCTTCCACTTGCGTTGATCAAGATCACCCATTTAATGGGCCATGTCTGAAGTCTTTCAAATACCACAGATCCGTTAACCCATTAGTAGTTCATTGATCATCCCATTGGCCCATCAAATTGGACAGTTGCGATCAATGGGCATGCCCACCAAATCATCAATCCAAAGGTAGTATTATTAGGGACATCAATTGGCCGGTCATGGACAAGTTTAGTGTCTATAAACAAGCTGTAACTGTTAGATGTCTACTAGGCCATAGGATCAATAAATGTATATTGTCTATAAACAAGGCAATTGAATTAAACTAAATAATGATTCTTGTTAAAATTGGAGAACCCATGTCTAGCTTTAACATTTTTTTTTTTTTTTTTCCAGAGGTGGGCTTGGAACTAATAAATATTGATGCCCAAAGAGCCTATACCTGGACCTAAATCCAGACTAGAGCCAAGATGCAGGAACTTGGAAGCTTGATTCAACTTGGAAGTTCACAAAGTTCAGTAACTCGGTCAAGTCTAACTAAATATGCAATCGGACTCTTATCAGATTAGTTAATGATCCAGCTAAGTTGATTTGCATGACTCAAAGCAGTTGAAGAAACCTTTTAGATTGAGAGCAAAGGGCAAAATATAAACAAAACTGGCCACTAGCATGATTCAAACTATACTGGATTTGCAAATAGGTTGGGGTCAGGATGAAACCATGTTGTATCCGGAGCAAGTACTATTATTTAGAGGATACTGGATCTGGATCCGACACGAAATCCGGGCCTTTGGGGTACAAAAGATGAAAGATTTGATTACAGTTTGGGATTCAAGTAAAAACATAGTGGAAATGGGTCTTGAAACATATCTTATACATGCTTTAGTAACGGTCCGGGTCTGGGTCCGGGTCCGAGTCCTCGCATAGAAACATATAGGGATCAAAAATCCATCCCAAGTCATTCTGATTTTTCATGGACTCCATGTTTTGAATAGGGCTTTGATTTTTCTTATCAGAACGAAAATTAGGTATCAAACTCCTTTTTCTCTAGGACGGTATATTAGTTTTCTACCCGATTTGAAACCAAGAAGTGAGCATTAGTTCTTATATGGTTGCCTAGGTTCGAATCCCGGGTACATCACATATTCCTGCTTTTGTGGGTCTTTTCCATGTGTACGCGGGTTTTCTGTTGAGTTCCTAACCCCCTGAGATTCAGTACATATTCTAACAAAGGCTATTGGCAACTCAATTAATTACCTGTAGATACTCCACAACTGAGCAAGCAGGCTTTTTCCGGCGAAATATCCGAGTCAATTTTCACTATGTTGGTGACGTCCACCACAGTATATTGACTGAAACTCGAAACATTGATGAAATTGTGTATAACATTTCCACTGGAATCTGTAAACCTACTTGTTCCATCTCTCATCCCAGGTAGGAACCTGGTAGGGTACCTACAGCACATGTTACTCTTCTCCGACTTGCAATCTATGCATTCTCCACAATTGGGAAGGAACACAGGAACCACAAAATCTCCTTCTTTGACCTCTTCCACATTCTCTCCCACACTTTCCACCATTCTGTCATGAAAATTAATACAAGTCATTCTCATTGGCTACAATCTCTTGCTAACAATATCAAGCATAGGTTGAATGCTATCTCTATGTAAAACTATACCAAAAAGTTCGATCCAGCCGATTTTCATGACTGGCTGCATGAATGATGCTGATCTTGTGTTTTCTTTTTGTTGCATAAATACAAGAATAGTGATTGAAAAGGGTATTAGAAAATTAATTTTTGTTAGCATGGAGTTGCATACATGTCAAATCATGGAGGTAATTTTCTCCTATGGTCCCGAATAAGGACATGCTTGTGACTTTGTCACGGTAGGCACTTTTAAATTGGGGTCCAGCTCTTTTGTTGGGCCCAATGTCTCCTTGGCCTAAGGAATGCAGGTATGGGTGAAAGATATGAACTCAAGAAGATGATGGGACTCGACTTTCTTCAATTTTGAATTACTACAGTGATGACTGAGTATTCAGTTTTCATATATCACCTCTTATTTCATTTTCCATAAATGGGGAGATTGTTTCATAGCCATTCATGCATCTTCATCTTTATTTTTCAATTTTAGCCAGTTTATAGGATTACATGCATGATCTCTTAGAATTCCTAGTGGTGATGAATGGGTATTCGATTTTCATATATCACCCCTTAATTCATCATTTTCCATGAATGGGGAGATTGTTTCATAGTCATTTATGCATCTTCATCTTTATATTCCAATTTTAGCCACTTTATAGGATAACATGATCTCTTAGGATTCCAAGCAATTCAATTCCATGAAAAATAAAATTTTAATGAATCTTTAGACTTACCCAGATGCCTCATGACCGAAAATCCTTGGGAAAAATCCAGGGCCCTAATTGAAAGAATAGCAAAAGATTAATTTACTGCTAAACCATGAGATTAAGCTTATAATCATCAAAATCTCAAAATCATGATATGGATATGTGAGTTGGGTCTTATTTCTGTGTACTTTCATTTTCCAGATTGTTACGTCGCTGTGGCAGAGTGATGTGCAGATGACTTTTATCCGGACTTCCCAAGCTTTTGGTGGGGCTACTTCCACCTCTTCAATCTGCAGAGCCTCTCCTGCTCCTCTGCATACTGCAGCTGTATTTTGGTTTGATTCAAGAATCAAGACATCCATACATAATCATTTTCATAGGGTAGAAATAAACATATATATCTTTCAAGAGAAATGGATAGATGGGTTACCTTTGCACCTGATGGATTTTCCAATGTGTGCGCTTCTCTCCATCTCTCTCTCTCTCTCTCTCTCTCTCTCTCTCTCTCTCTCTCTGCTTCCTCTCTCTATACAATAAGAAGATATGGGTTCTTAGGCAACTAGCTCATTTTATAGTGATGTTATGCATTGTTTTAAGACACTCGTGAAATCTATAAGATGGCCCACGCCAGTCACTGTGAATCATCATAGATTTAACTTGGACATGGGTTGAATTGTGTAGGCCTGACCGTTTTGAAGCAAAACTGTGGTATGCAGCTTGTATTAGTTCTGGTTACAAGTGGGATTGGGACCACCCTATTTATAGTTGTAAAATATAATTAATGGCTAAGATTTATCTACATATCATCCAACGAACATATGAGACCCTTCTAGATTTTTTTTATTTTATTTTATTTTATTTTTTTGCTGAAATTGGAGAAGTACATGCTAGCAAGACCATAGACAACCTACATGCCCAGGATCAGACCCTTTTTTGGCACTTGTGTGAAACAAAAGGCATAGCTACTTCTTTGCTGGAATATCTGACAAGAATTTGAAGTGTCCAGTTTCTTTTGGACATGATGAGATGATCATTTATCTCCTAACATTTGTAAATGTTTTGTTTCTTCACAAAAATTTTAAAATATCAACCACTTAAAAGATCTTAAATGCCAGGATAGAATTTTAGAATTTCAGCCCCTTTAATTTTTATTGGGATATCTGAATACTCAAGTATAGAGGAGAACTCGAGAATTCTATTATGTCTAAGAATTCGGAACTTCCACAAATAGGAGTTCTCTTAGTTCTAGTATTAAAAAAAAAAAAAAAAAGTGCCAAAATAGTGCATGTTACACCTTTGGCAATTTAAAAGCCCCAAAGTGCCAATGTTATAGTGCATGTTACACCTTTGGCAATTTAAAAGAACACCTAATAATTTTTATATAACTCAAGACTACTCCATCATTTTTTAGAGGAATGGCGGTACCTTAGCTAGGATGAGA
This sequence comes from Camphora micrantha, assembly GCA_003546025.1. Taxonomy (NCBI): domain Eukaryota; kingdom Viridiplantae; phylum Streptophyta; class Magnoliopsida; order Laurales; family Lauraceae; genus Camphora; species Camphora micrantha. Next base: position 34,244,115 of record QPKB01000009.1, on the reverse strand, counting down.
AACCAAGATCACTAAAAGATCAATAGTAATGGTGGGCAGGAGGCATGTGTTTGGATGTATGATGAATTAAAGTAAAGTGAGGTAAAGCATCAAAGCAAGAGAGAATAAAATATAGAAGGTTGCGGTGGTCTTTTATTTTTAGTTGTTTGATAGGGAGTCCTTAATTTTTTACTTTTTGTGTAAAAAGATAATAGATGTTTTGTCATTTAATAGAGAAATGATGTTGCTTTTTTACTACTTTTTTTTTTTTAAGGATGATGGAATTCCGAATGTATGTACTTTTAATAAAACCCCATGTCTTTTCTTATCTGGATAATGAAGGCTTTACTTCACTTTAACTTTATTAGTTAATTACCAAATACGTGGAGTTCTTATCCTCTGATTCTTTTCGGAAGAGGTTCCCCGGGCCACACCACCCTTTGTATATATAAATTATCTTAGAATTGCTCCTTAGGATACAATGGCATTTCTCACATGTCAATTAGATCAGCCACGCTCTGCTTTTGCTGATTTAAGTGTTTTTTAAGTAAAAAAAAAAAAAAAAAAAAGAGAAAATTCATCAAGAAGAAGAGCTTTATTTTATTTTTTTTTAGATTATCAAGAGGCAGTGGAAGCCTTTATCTTATTTTATTTATTTTATACTACAGTACAGAAAACCTATATCATATTAGGGGTTTAAGTTTGAATGCTAGCTCAAAAGTAGTCGGCCATGTGCCATACTATCCTCTAAGAGTGCCATGTGCCATACTATCCTCTAAGAGTGCCATCCAGCATCTAGCTCACACAGCAGCACAATATCAAATGGACTTCAAAACTAAATTTATTATAGAAGATTGCCACTCCTTATTTGTCACATCTGCATGTGCGACGAGTGTAGATAATGACATCTGCCTTATTATCCTAACTTTTTTTTTTTTTTTTTGGGTTAGGTTGGCTCACTGACAAGGATATTGCCAATCTAAAGACCGAAGGATTGATCCCTAGTCATATATGTGTTATGAAGGTGTAAAAACCATTTAATTATGAGTGTGTTGGCTTATTAACCACTTTCGGATCTGAGGGTCGTTTGTTTGCGCATTAAAATATATAAGAACTGAATGAAAAGAATTCATACCATTACTAATTAAAAATAAAAATTAAATGTGCATTTTAAAGAATGAGCATCAAATAACCTACCAGCCATCACTCTAATAGCTCATTTCCCATCTTTTTTTTTTATTTTATTTTCCTAAAAAGAATGATTATTTGATGCTTATTTTTAAAAATCACATTTGAATGTCATTTTTAACCACTTATGGTACAAATTCTATGTATTCACTGCTACTTAATATAATGCAATTATGCAAACAAACAGGCCCTAGCTAGCCTTAAGCTTGAGGTACTTATGCATGTAGGATTAGTACTAAGTGCCCACGATATTAAAACCCATTGTGAAAAATGCCTTGTAAAGGCCTAAGGTGCCATTTGATACACTCATTTAGATGACTAATTCAACTCATATATATATATATATATATATATATGTATATATATATGCATCACATGCGTAAATGAGTTGTGAAAAAAGGTGTATAAAGGATGGCCTTTTCAGTGAATCGTTTGCCTACCTAACCAGGTTAGCCAACCCCCCACGCACACAACTCATTTTTTTTACCACATTGGTGGGCCCAAAACTGGTAGTCCAAGAAGGTCATCTTCTTTACAGGTTTTAAAAGAAAAGGCCCTGTGACGTTTAATTTCATATATTAAGTCTTCATATTGATTTTAAGAAATTTGTGAAGAACGCCTATAGATCTGATTTTTTGCACTTTTATAAGCTCACAATCATGATCCAAATGATTCAACCTATATATACTTACCTTTAAAAAAAAAAACTATTCTTGCACTATGATAAACACCAAAACATCTATTTTTATATCATAAATCTTCATAGACTCTGAGATCTGTGTGAACATAAATACATATTTACTCATCTAAAATGTTGGATGTCCTCATTTACTCATGAGAAAATGATGACCTTTGGAAAGAGAAAATAGTGTTTCATATATATATATATATATATATATATATATATATATATATAACATTCGCATATAGGAAAGTTATATATATGAATCATTTTCTCATATCCCATGCATAAAAGCCGTGGTGGACCGATGCATATAGAAAATGATGATTTTAAAAGGGGCGGACCCAAACAAGTAGTTGGATTTGTGGCTATTGAAGATTTTCATATGGATTAAGGAGACAGACCCATAATTTTTATATGGATTTTAAAGGCAGACACAATTTTTATGCTAATTTTACAGGCAGATATTCCAAATTTGACAGGAGACTGCCCCCATATCCTCATGTGCGGGTACTCCCCAAGCATAAAGTCCTCTTCCATTTCCAATGCATGAATATATTCCCCCCACTAAAAACAAGCCAATGCAACAAAAGGAAAATATAAAAGCCTTTTAACACATGCCAACCCCACATGAATTCGTTATATATATTTAGATATAGTAGAAAAATAACTAATTATAATACAATAACATATGATGAGTAATGAACATCTTCCAACAACAACATCTCATTTATTAATCACCTCATTGATTATACCACATGCTAGTCTTTGCAAAATCATTCTTAGTATCTTTCTTTTTACTGATGAAATCAATAGAAGATAGTATTCTAATAGTGATTGTATCATCGATGCTTAAAAAAAGCTAACACGCTAACCCATATATATAAGAAGTATCAGCTTTAGTTGACCTTAACAGCTTTTATTAAAAGCAAGCTCATCATGGTTTCCTTGGAGTTCCCTTTGGTCAGGCCCGGATAACAGTTGTGTCAATCTTACAGCTAATCACACTTAAAAATCATCTAGCTCGTTGTGATTTTGATTATCTTATTATAGTTATGATTTGAGTATTTTATATACCCCTATGGTTTATAAAATTTGTAAATATATATAGGCCCTTATGGTTTGACTATTTAGTGATAAATTCCTACTTTTTCATTTTTAATACAGTCCATGTGTCCAACATTAGTAACCCTCGTGACAATGAAAACCACCATAAGGTATGTGTTGAGTTTTTATAAAAATGACAGATTTTCCCTTACATACATAAAACAAACATGAGTATGCCATTATTTATATATAAAAAAAAAAAAGTCATATTCCAAGTCCCATGATCTCTTTATGCTATTCTCTCATGCACAGGAATCCTAATCATGTGTTTTGAAATTTTCATCAATCCAACGATAAGTTGTGCATGGATTGAGTCGGTTATAATCAACTATACGTACATGTATTGATTGTCATTATCATCGATTAGGATTTAATGAAATAGGCCTCATGTTGATAAAAATGAATTTATATAGGATTACACTCTCCCACTAAATGTACTATAATAGCCATCATTGTTTTTCAATTTAGAGAAGACTAAGTCCAACTTTTTGAAATTATACATATCGGTAAGAGTATCATTTCACTATAAAAGCCTTACGGTGGCTGTAAGGAGGGAAACAAGGAAGGTATTAAAATGATAAAGCAGGGATGTATTACCAAATATACAAAAACCATAGGGGCTTACTTAAAAATCTTAAGGGGTATGTATATATAAAAAAGAACTCTTATGATCTTTTCTTTATTTAGAAAGTATGTGGTCAATGCCAATAAAGGCAAAACATGTAGATTAATTCAATCCCTTGATCTCAGGGCTTTGTAACTTATAAATGTCATCATTGATGCAATCCAAAAGTTAAAAAGGGTCAACCAAGAACCTGAATTATGAAGTCAGGTTAGGTCCGGCTTGGCTGGACTAGTTTAAATGAGTTGGATTAGATCAAGATCAGGTTAGGCTCCAAAGCATCACTGTCAAATAGCAAGTTCTGTATTTCCAACTGAACCCAACCCATTTATTACCAAGCCTATGACCTAGCCCCAATTCTCACAGTGGTTGCAGAGGAAAAGAATGAAGAATCAAATGCTTGGAGAAAAATGGGATTTATTGAACGACATAAAATGTTTCTATTATTGTCAATATTATTATTTATTATATCTTGACAATCAACAAATGAAGAGGGCCCCAAAGGAAAAGGTGGGCCACACTCATTTATCCATCCATATAATGCAACGGAGGCTCTTCCCTTCGAGGAGTAGATCAAAAGCTTTGTTTATGTCTTTGAACCCCACCTCATGCGTTATAAACTCATCCAAATGAAGTTCCTGCAAAACAAAGAAGGAATTAATCCAAAACATCAGGGACAGGGTCTAAAAGCAATCTCTAACCAGTTGATTAATGTGTATTGAATTCCTGAGAAATATAAGGGAAAGGCTGATTAATGTGTATTGAATTCCAGAGAAATATAAGGGAAAGGCTCTCTCTCTCTCTCTCACGTCTCTCATGAGAGACATTTTGCAGATTTCCTGTTTATAGCCGTGTATGACCCACTTATGTAAACCCCACTCTCTTCACACTCACTAACCTTTATGAATTGGTACTAGTCCAAATTTGACACGCATCCAACTATTACCCACAGTTGGAGTTAAATCTAAAGAAAAAAGATGAACCCTTCTAAAACAATTAAATTTGAGGGCCATAATGAAGGGGTTAGGATGATCTACACTAAATCTCATTGAGATCTTCACTACTGAAGGACCCAACCCTATAAAGCCTACCAATGAATAAGCTTAAAGTGTTTTGTTTTGTTTTCTTTTTTCTTGGGGGAAGCTTGCACCAGAGCCCACATCACTGGGAAAGACAACCTGCACAAGTGGAATGAGTGGTATAGCGAGGAACTGATTCCTACGTAAGATGTAGAGTTGCCAACCCACTCTGCAACCCCATGTTGTCCGCAAGCATAAGGTTAAAGGTGTAAAGATGGCAAAGGCCATCAAATAGTATTCCTTTTGGAAGGAAAAAATCACCAAGTTCTTGCCCCACTATATCAAATCCTAAGCGGAGAGAGACTGCCTTTGATCTTGACATTATATCCTTCACTCCACTCTCTAATACTCTTCTAGTAGAGGACTCTCTACTATAAATTTCAAGATAAACGGGCTCAAGATAAAAGTGCAGTAAGTTTGTAGAATTTCACAAAAAGATCAAGATAATGAAGTGGGTGGATCACCTTGTCCATGCAGCGTTTCACAAGGAGTGGAATATCTGATTTGGCTTTGATCCCTCCAAACAGTGCCCCTGTCATGGTTTTGCCTCGCAGAATGTCCAATGAGCTGACCGGAATTGGTGAACCACGCATTTCCACACCTAAGATGATGGTTTTTCCCCAACCCTGAACATATACACAAATTAATTACACTATGATAAGTATGATTTTGAAACACAATTTCTGATACCCAATCAACAACAAAGACAAATCTTTATATATTATAGACTAATGTACCTTTCATTAACTGATATCACGTTTTGTTTTGGGCCTTTTTTAAGAAAGAAGGCGAAAAAATGTATAGAACAAAAGAGAAGTTCAAATCTTCATTTTTAATTCTCTGTACAGTATTGTATACATGAATAAAATCACAGTAGAGAAGGTGAGAGTGGTGTTTCAACTTTCAATAAGGTTAAGGTTTCAGACTACTATGCCCACAAGCGTACATACATCATGCAAGACTACTCAATTTGGTTGGAGTTTCAAATTCCACTTATCATTGATCAGTTATAGATATTCAATATATGGTGCATCAAGATTAGTCATGTGGCCTGCTTTGGTGGGCCCACAATGTCAAACAATGTGACATGTCAACTAAGGTATGCTTCCAGGTGGGGCATACAAAATGGGATGCGCTTTTGAAAGAAAACCCAGTATCTTATAACAATCCTCAAAAATAGGCATCCCTGTTCATCCAGAGGAATGCATTAAAAATTTTCTGCTGTCTTTGGGCCCATGGGTTGGAGTCTGATAGTTAAAGGGGACAAGGCTTGAACCTTCTTGTGCTTAAATGCCCAGCCCAGCCCAGCCTGACATAGTTAGCAGTAGCACAAAGGGGCACATAAGATATTTTACAAAATGGACTTCGTACAGGCATAACTTTTGTGCCCAGGTCTGGACCCAAAAAGGTCTGAACACGTCAACACGATTGAGTGGAGAAATAGGACTCACAAAACTCGACCCCAATATGAGAGATAAGGCATCAACAACATCCACTGCTACAATGACAATCAACTAAATGGGATTGGCTTGGACAAGCATCGGCTGTGTTGCGCCCCAATCCATCAAAATCCCACTCACATATAGTTTGTGATCAATTGACTTAAGGAAGTCCATCAATACTTTCTATATAACTCTTTCATCCGCAGTATGTTGAGATGAACTTACCGGTCTGCAGCAAGAAAATGCATCATTCATGAGAGACGCCAATCCTACGCACTCAAAGCAATAGTCCGCACCCCCATTGGTCATTTCTATAATCACCTGCTCAATACAAGAAAATTCAAGATCAACAATCTCCTTGGATTATGGATATTTCATTAATAACAACAGTGTATGATTAATCGAAGACTGTTGAGTTCTAGAGCTGGACCTTACTGACAGGTTTTTCACCACATTCTCCAGGGTTTACATAATCTGTGACACCAAATTTCTTTCCTGCAACGAAACAAGCAAACTTATTAACTTTGCAACTCCTGCTATAATCTGTTTGGATGTGAAATAGTTTGCCTAGTAGACAGCCATCGTCTGTTGTTGCAAACTTTTTCCATTTTTACTGAAACCTAATATATTGCAGTCATTATTTCAGACAGATTTTTCACCCACGTGATGTTAATTAATCATTCAATTTTTAGGGGACTCATTATCTTGACTGTCTCTACATGCTATATACACCCATTTTCCAATTCAGGCATCAGAATGGTGATGTGCTAAATAAAATATGTCAAATAGTGAAGGGGAGTATTAAAAAGTATTTATACTATCTCAACTAACCCTTCGATAGAAATAATTAGCTGACGAAATTTAATAGAATATCGATTGTCCCTTTTGAGGTACCATTTAGATGGACTAGTCAATTCATTGTCTTCCTTACTGATAACTGCTTTCCTTTTCTAATAGTCCAGTCCATTACTGATAGCCCCTTCTCCAGATGCAACTACTATATGCCAATGCAGTCTACAAATTTTGCCAGATATCAAAAGCATTTGCGGCTTGGATGATAAGATATGAATACACAGCCTTTTCCTGGCTTCAAAGTGTTGTAAAGCATGGATAAGTGCAAGCAGCATTTTCTTCTTTAATCTAGGGTTGCATTAATGAATCCAAATCCAGATGTTCCCATTCCATAGTCTCCCACATTTCTTCCAGCATTGTACCAATCAAACTGAAAATTGAGTTTATGTTGGATTTTATGGTGTTTCAAAAATTCCAAAAAGAACTTTTAGTCCTTTTCCAAAAAGAACTTTTATTTTCTATTTTTTCTATTATATATATTATTTTATTATTATTCCAAAAAGCTAATTTGAAAAGTTTTGCCGAATTTCCGAAATACCATAATATTTCATCTTGGATGCTAGACCAAAATGATGTATATGACTTTCTTTTCGTTAATAAAATAAGTTAACATGTATAAAAACGGGGCTCGGTTACTCAAAAGACCAAACTCGAGTCAAAATCTCTAAATCCATAGTTGCCCTAACCCAAAGAAACATTACTACCAAACCCACCCTTAATAGGAGGTTTCATGTTTAACCCGATCGACCACCCTTAAGACATAGTTATGATCATTTGATCATGTTTGACAATGTTTTAACATTTCAAAGCTATATTGACTCAAGTGTCGTCCAGTCTAATTACTCTGGTGGGTCTAGCTGCGAACTCTTTCAGATTCTGCAAGACCCACCGCACTCACAAAACCCAAAAAACTACAAATCTAGCTGACTCACTGTGACCCAGGTGAGTTAAAATGAGTTGTTAAACTGTGTGTTGGGATGTGAACGTGCAAATGCAACAAGTCATTGAAATGAATGGGGCCATTCACAGCAGCTGCAGACATGAACAAGAGAACGACCACAATTCAAGAAAAATCCACATACCAATCTCAAATTTTTCAGGGTTCAAATCAACACCAATTATTTTGGAAGCTCCAAGGAGTCTTGCTCCCTCTGCTACCTGTGGCCCAAAATTACACTTGCATGTAAGAAAAAGAAAATGAAATTGGTTCAAAATAATATGTGCTCCATTTTCTTCACTAAAATAAAAGGGAAATAATAAGACAGGTCCTTTTTTTTTTTTTTTTTGGATTTTAACCATACAACTGTCTTTAGACATGACATCTGCCTCAAAACAATCGAAGTTTAAATATTTCCCCGCATAGTTATTCATATAATAACAGTGCGATATCGGCCCAAAGATATCGCACATCACGATGCGTGCAATTTCACACTACCCAAGGATATTGCACCGGGTGATATGTGCGATTTCTTATGACCCTAGGATATTGAACATCATGATGCATTCAATATCACATGGCGCTAGGATATCACGCAAATAGCTATACGGGAAATACTTAAACTACGAATGCCCATGGTGAATGTCAGTTTTAAGGGTAACTATACGGACAATATCCCACTTTTTTCTTTCTTGTAGTGGGGGTATCTAGGTACTGGGTATGGAATTTTAGACTTTGAACTAAGTCCGATTTGGATTTTGGGTGTACTTGACGGACTCTCCTCCAGTTGATTTCTGCAAGGCTATATCATAGCAAAACTGACTGCAGGTTCCCTACTTAAACAAAGGTCACAGTTTTGAGCCTCACCACAAAAAGATATAAAATTTTAACTTTTTATTTATTTATTTTTATTAAATTAAAAATACCAATATCAAACCCAACCTGACCCGTCATCTCGCAGGTCGGGTTTTGGGTTACAAAAACCAAATTAACTTGGTAAATGTCAGTTGGGTTGGGTCGGGCCAGACTTCGAACTAGGTAAAGCCAGTTGGGTTGGGCTCGGATCAGTCTAAACCCGAGACTGACACAAGTCATTGCCATCCATAGCTTTAAGCCATGGTGGTGAGTCTCTGTATTGAATACAGAGAGATTCATATGAGATACGGATATTAAATCAATTTCTGTATGGAAGAGGCACAAAATTGACAAGCATCTGCTGATATTTTAAACCACACAAGAGCTGGAAATAGAGGGGCAAAATACTAACCGCAAGCCCAACAGATCCAAGCCCGAATATGACAACAGTGGAACCCGGGGACACTCCAGCCACTTTCCAAGTAGCACCTATTCCTGCATGTCCACCATTCCAAATATCAAAATCAACCACTTTCATTTACATTGATCTGGACCACTCATCTAATGGGCCACGTATGAAATCTGCTAAATACCATAGATCCATCAGCCCATTAGTAGTCCTCCATTGATCATCCTATTGGCCCATCGGTTACATGGTTGTGATCCACGGGCAGGCCAAAGGCCCAAATCACCGGTCCAACGGTAACGGTATAAGCGGCCAATTGGTCGGTCTTGGACAGGTTTTCAAGCTCATGGTTCAGGCATAGGCCTACAAGATTCCATCCTAGAGTTCTCTTCCAAGGCCCTAAGCTCCCCTGGATTTTCTCATTTAGGCCCACTAAGCAGTACCTGTTCGATTACTGCAAAGCTATGGCATCTATAAACACATATTCCAGTCTGACAGCTGCCAGCTTAGCACCAATAAGCAAGACTGTTAGATGTAAACTGAATAATCATAAAATTAAAGAACCCATGTCTAACTCTGAACATTTTTCTTCCCAGGGGTGGGCTTGCGCCTGATTTGATACCCAGAAGGCCCCGCCCGACCTGAAATCCGTATCACAATTTTTCTTCCCGATCATTTGCGACCTTTTAAGTCACTGAAATGTGGGATTCCGATAGAAGAAACATGGCATTTCAAATACAATCGGAAAAAATGTCACGTCATGTCAAAAAAAAATTTTCAAATATATCAAATTATTGTAAGGAATTCTAAGTAAAGAAAGTAAAGAAACAGGCCCCATGATCCAAAATAGGGAATATAGGCAGAGTTATAGTATATATTCTGACAGAGGGTCTTAGCAACTCAGTTTACCTGTTGATACTCCACAACTGAGCAAGCAGGCGTGCTTTGGGGACAAATCTGAGTTGATTTTCACAATGTTATTGATGTCTACAACTGTGTATTCGCTGAAACTGGAAACATGGAGGAAATTGTGTAGAACATTTCCGTTGGAATCTGTAAATCTACTTGTTCCATCTCTCATCCCTGGGAGGACCGTAAAAGGGAAACTAGAGCACACATTACTCTTCTCCGACTTGCAATCTATGCATTCACGACAATCCGCTAGGAACACCGGAATCACGTAATCTCCTTCTTTCACTTCCTCTACATTCTCTCCCACACTCTCCACAACCCTGTCATTGGAGATACAAGTGATCAACTCATCATCATTTGCTCCAATCTTTTCATAACAATATAAGACAAGTCGAGCCGTGCTTTTATACAAAAGTAGACTCAAAATTTGATTGATGTATTGAACTTTTACGACTTTACCCAAGTCTTTTTTTCAGTGATTGTGAAGGAGAGAGGCCAAAAGCGTTACCAAATATGACAAAGTATATTAAATCAGAGTAATAGAATTTTTAGAAATTTTGTTGCAGTGAATGTTGACATAGATAAGCATGGGGGAATATAGCAATATTGCAATATTCAGCTAATGTTAATTATCATGTTGTTTTCTATGAATGTCGTCAAGCCATTTGGTGAAGGTGATGAAACCAATGCAAAATTTTATCAATATTTTTGTCAGCGTTTGGTAACCCACCAATTCCATTTTCATTCTTTTCTTCCTTTCAAAAGAAAAAGAAAACAATTACCATGAAATCTTTGAACTTACCCAAATGCCTCATGACCAAAAATCCTTGGGAAAGCTGCAGGGGGAACCTAATTGAAAGAAAAGTAAACAATTTTATTAGCCTATTCCTAAAATATGAGAGCAGGCTTATAATCATCAAAATTCCAAAACCATGACATGGATATCAAATTGGGTTTTCTTTTTCTCTCTTCGCACCTTCATTTTCCAGTAGGTTATGTCGCTGTGGCAGAGTGATGTGCAGATCACTCTTATCCTGACTTCCCAAGCTTTTGGTGGGGCTACTTCCACCTCTTCTATTAGCAGAGCTTCTCCAGCTCCTCTGCATACTGCAGCTGCATTTTGGTTTGATTCAAGACATACATAGATGATCAGTTTCATAGGGTGGAAATAAACATCTTTCAAGAGAAATGGATAGATGGGTTACCTTTGCACCTGATTGGTTTTCCAATATGTGTGCTTTTCTCCATCTCTCTGTTTCCCCTCTGTGTTTCCTCTCTCTCTCTCTCTCTCGCTCTCTCTCTCGAATAGTAGGGGGATGTGATTATATGAGGACTACGGCAACCAACTCCTATTATCCTTGTTACGTCATCTGTACAGCGATGTATCGTCCGGTCTCCAGCACGAGGCCAGATTGCCAACTCTAAATAAAGTTGGTTTTGAGGTAAAGACTTTTTTTGGCTTTTTGTACGAAAAAGGAGAATTTTTTTTTGATATTTTAGTAGGTGAAAGTGATTTATTTTAACTTTCTTTTAAAATAGATGGAAGAAATTTGGTGACATCTTATCTTAAAAATAAAGACTTTACTTAATTTTTACTATATTAGTAAAGTGTCAAACTAGCCCAGTTATCTGGGAATGGTGAGACTATGAGAAAAGTATTCTTGTGAAAATGTCTTGTAAATGTTGCAGGCTTTGTCTTGACTACTCGGGAAGATGATATAATTTATAGATTTATTTGACATGGAATGGGCTAGAGTGTGGGGCCCATCTAAGTCATGATATGTGGGGCCCACCTAAATAGACTCTATGATTAATTATATATATGCCTCTCACAGTGAGACTCATGACCCATTCATTGCAAAGGTGATTTAGAAATCTGGTAAAATTTGACTCTCACCCTCTTGAAGCCCCAAAATTAATCATGCAAATTTCACACACATTTGATGGGTGGGATTTCGATGATTTGAGTATAGGAAGAAATATACGTCCCTCTCTCATGATCAAATTGACATTGGCACTATCCTATATATTCTATAAAATTAGATTTGTCCATGTATAATTTATTAAGTGAATGAGAACCTTGAAGATCCCACTGATCCACACCATTTTGGAAGAGTCTGGAACCCCAAACCCAAGGTGTCTCCCGCACATTTGTTTTATTTTAACATTAAATTTTAAGTTTCTAAAACGTATAAAACTTTTGGCTCATTTTTTAATAAAGTAGATGAAGATTTGAATATTATAATAAAATATAAAAAGTTTTTCAAGATTCTTTTAATCAAATCTTCTCCATAGAGAACGACTCCTTATCCTAGTGGTAAAGAGTGCTAGTTCTCATTGGGAGATCTAGGCTTCAAACCTGGCCTCTCCCCTTGTTACATATGTGAGTTGCTATTGTTGCGTCTCTTCACACCTATTTCCATCACCTCGCAAAGTTGTATCTCTTCGCATATGTGAGTTCCTATCACCTCATATGTGCAAGTTTCATAGGGACTCAACCCCTTAGCTCGGATACAAAAAAAAAAAAAAAAAGTTCCTCTCCATAAGTTTTTTTGAGAAATGACAAAAATACCTTTCCTTTACGACAGGCTTTTGTCTTTTCTTAATCTCTCTCCTCCCCAAAATTGGTCGTTTTGAGTTTGATGATTATAGTGATTTATTGATGCTAGTTTTTTTAGTCATTTGGAATCCCATTTTTTTAACCATTCATAGGTAAAGGGAGTTGAAGTGGGCCTCACTAGGTCATTTGCGCTGGACTTGATCATTTCTCTTGAGTGATTTATTAAAGAAAAATTTTAAAAATGACATGGTGTTTTTATCATTTTTTAATATTTTTATGGAGAGAACTTAATTGAAATAAAAGTACAGGGAACTTTTATACTTTTTTAAACTATTCAAATTTTCATGTACCTTTTTGAAAACTAGCCAAAAGTTTTATGCCTTTTTGAAATTCTCCCTTTTAATTATTGTCTCTCTTTCTCATCCACCCAAAAACTGATTTTTTTTTTATAAATTCTTTTTTCACAAGGCTTCAATCCAAAGGAAGAAACCCTCCATAAATAGGTGTTCACATGGTATTCGGTTCAATGTTTTTCACTATTTAGCCCAAAAAGCAACACTAGACCCTGAAAAATTAGTCTCCCTTGGCATTACACAAATGTAGCCTTCCCCCTTTTTTGGTCAAAGGAATATTTTATTAAAAGACAGGAGACACCCAACACCATAAACACTAGAATACAAAGGCAGCCAATTCGGAAAAGAGTCCCAGCTCCCACCCCTCAACAACATCAACACAAGCAGATTCGAATTTGGTTACCACAAAATTCTAGGAATATGACTAAAGCTAGTGATTGCAAAATGAGCTGCCATCATTTTGATGCCCAACATATGAGTACCCAGAAACCAGCCATCCACACCATTCATAGGGTCAGTTACTTCAACAGCATCTGATAAATAAAACCATTATCCATCCTTGGCTTTGCTTAGCAAAAACAAAATAAATAAATAAATAAAACAAACCGAATTGGCTTTTAACAAAATTTCTTTGATAAGTTCAAGACCAGAATTTTGACATATATACACGCATACAAAACAATAATCTTATGAAAGGCACTTTTAGCAGCAACATTTGCACAGCATTGTCTGAAGAATTTTTTTCAGGTAGGGATGCAAATAGGTCAAGTCCGAAGTGGAACAATGGTGGATTGAGTTTCTCAGATCGAGATCCTATTTTGCACATAATCCGTATTCCTTATAGATCCAACATCAGACTTGAAAAAAGGGATTCAATTTCAAATCCGAATCCAAAATAAGATATGGAGTGCGTTAGTATAATTGCATAAGTGCTTTAAAATAAAATTATAAGAATATAAGTGGGCCATTAAATAGCATATGATTAAAACTAAGTCGACTCTCAATTATGAATGACTCCAGCTATGTAGGCCAAAAGCTATATATATTTTTAGTATGTGAATGTAATAGTCTTAGATCCGAATTCTCAGGTTGAGACTTGCAAGTATCCGGTTCCAAATCCCATATGCATGGATATGGATCCACATCCATACTCGTCCCAAATCCAAAAATAAGTTACAAACCCACTTTATTCAAAATTAGATGTTCTATACTTATATTATCCACCCACCCGGAAGTTGGTGGAGTAGAATAAGGCATAGGTTTAATTTTGTATTCAAAACTGCCTTAAATTTGTCAGGTGTGCATTTGTGTAAATCTAGGGGCCGCCAATAAGAGAGAATTCCCAGCCCAAAAAAGTAACCTTTAGCTGGAAAAAAAAAAAAAAAAAACTGCGGTTAAAGGTCACTTTTTTTTTTGTACCGCGCAGTTCACAGTATACACCTTGATCTCGAGACTATCCTCTTTAAAATAAAATAAAATAAAAGAAAATAAAAGGGAGGCTAAGTTGCTTTCATCTATGCCATAAGTCGTCTTTTTTTCCTGATTTTGTTAAGAAAATGGGAACGGTGGAAGCGTGGCAAGACTGGCATTTCTGAGATGGGGACAAATTAAAAACCATTGACCCTTCCCTTGAATTTCTCAAGACATGCAAGATGTATCACTCAGCATTGTTTGGTTGTTTCTCCTTGGGATTGAGATTGTGATTTGCTTACGAGGTCTGTTGATGTTTTTTTGTCAATAAACTAGAGTTAATAATATTTTTTGGCATAATATTGCCCTCCTTTCGCCACCAGAAATAAATTACCAAACCTGCTTCATTCAAAATCAGATGTTCTATATTTATATTATTCGCCCACATGAGAGTTGGTGGAGTGGAATAAAGGCATGGACTTACTCTTTGGATCTTGTGTTATAAAACTGCCTCAGATTTGTCGGGTGTGTATTTGTGTGGGACTAGCAGCGCCAACCAGGGAATTATAGTCCGATTAGGTCAAAGTCCTCGAGGATACGCCCAGCAGGTCATCAATATATATATATATATTCATATTATTCATGCTTATGCTTATGTAATTATTTTCCAGGGCATGCAAGATGTATCCCTCAGCCCTGTATGGTTGTTTCTCCTTGGGATTTAGATCACCAGAATCAAGAAAAAAGAAAAAGTCACTGAGTTCAGCCATCTACAAACTGGGCATCATTGGGTGTTTTCAACAGTTAGGTCTAAGGTTTAAATTTAGTCGTCTTGGTTTGGTTCAAATTTAGGCTATTTATCTCATAATTTTATATTTAGAACAATATCGGAGTGGTGGAATAAGTATATGAAAGTACAAGACTCTTTAGGGCCAACCATAGATATCAGCACTAAGGCTTTATTCTGACTTTGCCGTGGGCCATTTGGAAAAGTAGAAATAATTTTCTCTTCAAAGGAAAGGAGATGATTCCTACAAATACTATAAATATCGTTAGAAATGTTTTCATAGAGTTGAATTCCATGAACAAAGAGGAGGAAATGAAAAAAACTCTCAGGATTTTGGCTTACCATATAGATGTCATGAGGGGGCTATGATTTTTACTGATGCAGCTTTCGGTAAGCTTGATGGTAACGCAGGTTATGGTTTTGCAATTTGGATTAATGGCTCCTTTGTGGCTGCAAGCACGTTGGATTGGTCAAAAGTCTCTTCTTCCAAAGAAGCAACCGTGATTGAAGCAAAGGCAAGGGGCTTCTCAAAAGTTCACATTTTGACGGATGCTCTTGAAGTTGTGTGTGCGATCAAGGGCAACTTGGATTGGTCTATTGACCCCATTTTGCAAGACATCTCTATTGAGGCTTTACCTTTTGAATGTTTTAGGTTTCTTATATCCTGATCAGATCATGAATGTGGTCGCACATAATTTGGCAAAAAATACTTATAGGGGTGACAGGATTAGGTTGCCTTCCATTTCGTAGTTGGTAGTGCTCTTTGGTTGGTTGTTTCTTGTATGTATTTTTCCTTATGTTCTCTTGTTCCTTTGCTGCTTTTAATCAATTCTTGTTTTATCAAACAAAAAAATAAAGTTAGTTCTAAGACTTTAAAATAAATGATCAAAATAAAAGTTGGTAGAATAATTCCTAGGAATTTTGGGGCCCTTTTGTTTCATGAAGTTGGATTTTTAGGAACTTAAAGTGTTGTATTATTAAAATTAAATAGTTAAGATTTGAGGAATTTTTTTATAAGAAAGATTAAAAACTGAAGATGCAAAGGTGAATATTAAAAAAAATTGACTGTCAAATAATTTCTCCTTCGATGGGAAATGATTGAGGAGTGATGGAAAATCATATGGAAGTAATGATTCCTTTATCTCTATATATCTTACATCATGTAACTGAATTCCAAGTATTTATTCATGGTGAAAGGGATTCCAGTACCAGAATACTAAGAAACTGAGTAGTAAAAGATCTAAGGTGGTAAGGATAAGGTGGTTCTGAAGATGGAATCTCACTTTTCTTGGCAATGATAAGGTGCTTCTGAAGATGGAATCTCACTTTTCTTAAGATTTAATTTATTGGAGTGTTGCTTAGATAATCATTTTCCACCAAGAGAAGGATCATTGGATGGCCATTCATGAGTCTTGAGTCTCTTTTTTTTCTTTACATAATAGATTCTTACCCATTCACTCTCACTCACATACTCTTGTCCCTAATCAACTGAGGTACAATAAGAAATATTTCTTTGTTGTTTTTTGAGGTTTTAATAAAAAGCATGCCCAAATATCTTTATACCTCAAAAGGCATCAATAAATACATGTAATGCCCAAAAGCATCTTATACAACATACTCTGATTTTTTATGAACAAAATTGCCCCTTCAACCCCTTTCTCATGATATTAAGACTTTATTTTGCAACATTGAGACTTGATTTAACACATTAAAGTATTTCAATTCTAGTTCTAGATCAACCCCTTTCCCGTGACATCGAAACTCGATTTGGCATATTAAAGTATTTTGATGCTACTTTAACCCCTTTTTCTCGCGACATCGAGACTTTATTTGGCATGGCATATTGAAGTATTTTGAGTCTAGCTCAACTCCTTTCTCGCTACATCAAAACTTAATTTTGCAACATCGAGACTTGATTTAGCGCATTGCAGTATTTCTAGACTAATTTCTCTTTTCAATTCTTGAACTCGCTAGTTGATTTTTCTGATTTTTTCATTTTCTCATCAGCCCTTAGATCTATCGCTAATGAGAGAAGGGAAAAATCAACTAGGGAGTCAGGAAAAAAATAGCCTAGAAATATTTCAATGCGCCAAATCAAATCTTAATATCATGAAATTAAGTCTCGATGTCATGAGAAAGGGGTTAAACGAGCATCGAAATACTTCAATGTGCCAAATCAAGTCTCAAAGTTGCGAGAAAAGGACCCCGAAATACTTCGAATCCTGCCAAATCAAATTCCAATGTCGCAAAATCAAATCTCTATGTCGAGAGAAAGGGGTTGGAAGGGCAATTTGGTCCAAAAAAAGTCATGAGCATGTTGTATAAGATTTTTTTTGGCGTTACATATATTTAAGGATATTTTAAAGGTACATGAATATTTGATAATACTTTTGATATAAAGAAAAAAAAACCCTTTTTTTTTTTTTTTTGCGCCATAGGATTGAGGTTTTTTAGAATTTATTTAGAATTCAATTCGATGTAAGTAATAGGACGGTTACGAGGTAAAAAACAAAAACTTCTACAAAAGTTCGAACTCTGGTGCGACTCTCATACGAGCCGTTGAATCCTAGCAGCACATGAGATCCAGGCTTCGTGTAAGAGCCCGGGCACGAATCCGGGCTCTGTATCACGATTGGGTTAAAAACTATTAAAACTATTGCAGTCCTTTGTACTTTCTATGAATAGTGGGTGAAAAACTGTTGTAGCCATTTGTGCTTTCTCTGGACTCCTACTGAACGGCCTAACCTGCCCTACCTCCCGTGACATGTAAGGCCATAGTTCCTCTCTCTTCAATGTGGTGGGTGGGTTCCTGTGCTACTGTAAAAGCTGCTTAGCCTACCAAAGAACTATCCAATTTTCAGTTTTTTGTGTTTTTTGCATCCCGGCCGAGACTGCTGTAGTTACTCAAGAGAGCCCACAAGAATGCGAAAAGAAAACCACACCGTGAAAAAAAATGCACACACAAATAAAATGAAGAAGCTTGTAAAGTGGAAAAAATAGCCCACAAACAAGTGGGAGGAGTGGCTTGATTGGGTGACATACAGGGTTGCTAACTATCAAGGAACCAACTCACACTATGAAAGCTAGATTAGTTAGCAATTAGCATAAGGTGTGAAAGTACAGTAGACCAAGCCAACGATGAAAAACGTGATGTATCGATCACTGCCTATGACAGAGATCACAATAAGATTCAAATGAAAATTATTGTGTGGATCACCTGAAAAAAAAAATTCTATCTAGGGATTGAAATGCTAAAGGCCCACTCAAATAATAAAAACAACGAGTCATGACCTACCATATGACGAAATCACGGTCAACTATAGACAAAAAGAAATTCATGGTGCGGGGCACTCAAACAATGGAAATCAGGTGGATAGTGGGACTGGGACCGTCCGACTCTAGCTTTTCACTGGAAACATGGTGGGGCACATTAAAATGTATAGCCCCTTAGATTTGTGTATTAACCGGCTTTCACATCACTTGAGACATATTAGCTAGTCCCTTGCAAAACCACTTTTTTTTTTTTTTAAAGGGTAAATACTCATACACCCACCCCGACTCATCCAAGTTCCTTACCATCCGCGCTAATATAAACTTGCCTATTATTTTATATAGAATGGAGGTGCCTCACTAACTAAGCTATAACTAATCCCTTACAAAACTTGAGCTCCATTAAAAGGCTGACGAAGGCGACACCAACTTGATAGATGTTGTAGATTAAACTATACATGAGCCAATTGTCTCATCAAGCAGCAAGTATACAAAGGAGGAGATTTTTCATCTTCTCTAAATTTTCTTATGCCCCCCAATATATTGTTTTCATTCTCAAACACAATACAAAACATTGGAACAATTAAAACATGCCAATGCAAAATATTCAAATGGAGGAAGCACAATATTCATGTAGCAATGCCATACATCAAATTGGTGGGTTTAAGAAGGTTTCAATTTAAATAATAAAGTATATGTTGCAGAACCACCAATAAGAGATGGATGATCTTCATTTATATAAACTAATTCAGGGTACATGAAACACCTGAATAGATTGTTTTTCCCTTACTTCATTGACTATGGCAATATATATATTAACTCATTTAGGCAACAAGTTCGTATCACATGCTGTTTATTAAAACAATAGGTAATACATCACAGGCCCCTTGATTAAGCAATCTCTCCAATTATTACATTAAAATAGTAAAGTATCCTTAGTCTTTATTTAATTTATCTTTCATTAATGATAATGCAGTTTAAGGGACCCTACCACGAATGTTCCGGTGGTCAAAACTCAGAGAGATTTTTGGGGGCTTCCTACATTATGGGTGACGATTGAATAAATATCTAAAACATGTTTTTAGGATCATGATCATGTCTCTGTACTTTCTGAGATGAACCCTAATCCTATCATTTTGGGCCTAAGAGAATTAAATTCTAAACATCCATAGTCAAATGGGGAATGAAATGCAACTGTCACATGTGGAGAGAGTTGAGAATTTCTCCTGTGCTTAGTTCCATTGATTTGATTATCCTATCTTCATCACACTTGTTCTATAGCAATAAGGAGAAAATAAATATAGAATTATGAGATGAGAATTTTATATTACAGTACTTTATTGCCAATGGAGAGTTTTTATCCCTTGTATTCTTATAATTCTCAACCAAACAAACCCTATGAGTTTCAAACCTCTTTTTTTTTTTTTTTTTTTTTTTGTATTTTATCATATATTTTAAACGTAATGATTATTTTATTGGGATGATATAGTTGAGCATTAATTTTCCATCTCTCTTTAATTAATTCATTTTTCATCGATGACTTCTTCATTTCATGTGATTGGATTATGAGGAAACAAGAATTTGTGCCACGAACTTGAATCAAGAGAAGATAAAAAATGACTACCTAAACATCACCTAATAATTCAAATTCTAAGAAAGTGGATAGGAACGGAGCAGAAATTTCAGAGAACTCCTTAATTTTATTGAAGATTTTAGATTTTTTCTTTCCACAATTGCAATCCATCCCAACACACACGAACTCAACCCAAGTTATATTTTCTGATTCCATCACTGCCTATTTCCATCCTCATTCCTTAACCCTTCACCCCTTTTATATAACGCTTACATGAGCCTATTTGACCTTCTTCGCCACTAGAATTGTTATGGATGACATCTTAGCCCAACTCTAGGCCACGATGATCTTGGTGGTGGAGGTGGAGGATGAAAAGATCTCAATGAAAATTATAGGTGTACAAAATATCAAGTCAATTTGATCATCATAACCCCTTGGTCCATTATGACCATCGGAGCCTACTTGTTTGCATAGATTACATAGGGTTTCATGCCAAGCAGGTTAAAAATAAGAGTACTGCTCCCTACGCACTTTAAATAGCTCTTCCCACACTGCATTTTAAATAAAATAAAATAATTTCTAAACTATTTCTAAAGTACTCCTATCCCTCTCTTTTTCTCTCCCTCTCTCTCTGCTCCCTGCTCTGGCCATCCCCGCTCGACCAGTTGCCAACCCACCTCCCTCTTCCTCTCCTTCCCTGCGTCAGCAGCGCCAAAGCGATCGAGACAGACCCGGAGAGCGACGAGTCGGACAGGTTCAAACTCACCACACGACCGTCCGAGTCACAAGAAACACATCGCCACGTGCAGACATCAGTATTTTCCAACTTCCAGCCGTCCAGCACATGCAAAGGGTCTTCCAAAAAAAAATCTCTGCTTTTTGAGGGGGGCAAAAGAGAGCGGTTGCATTGCTGCTTTTTGCTTCATGTTACCAAGTCCAGATGTCAGAGACAGCAAGAATCGTTTCCAATACACACGACAAAGTCCAGGTCATGGATGCATGGCGGCGGCGGGCGAGAGGTAGAGTACGCGGGAGAGAAAGGGGGAGAGGAAGAGGGAGAAGCAGAGGGCTTTTGGACGGGGGCCGACGGAGGGAATGGGGGAGAGAGGAAGAGAAGGGGGGCTGCCGGCAGCGGGCAAAAGAGAGAGGGAGAGGGATAGGCGGCAGAGGTGGCTGGAGCAAGGAGCCAGGAAAGAGAAGGAAGGAGAGAAATAGGAGTAATTTAGGAATTATATTTTTTAATGCTAATGTCGTTAGCCCCTAAGTGTGTAGGTAGCCACTCTCTAAAAATAAAGATACAAGGAGAACTATGAATAATATATTATAACTAATATCCCATTCATATAAATCTATTTATAACAAATAAATTAAAAATATCAAATCAACCAAAAAATTATGAAAACCAAACATTTTATCGCTTAATCCACGTTCAGCATACATAAAGTAAATTATTCATATGCATTTATGCTCATTTTGAATACTATATAAAAACTTTAAAAATAACCTTAATTTATAAAGTTTGAAGGCATCCCTTTGAATTGTGTTACATCCATACAAATGGTCTCAGGAGACATTTTATTGAAAAGGCACATATTTAGCCCAAGAGACACATTTTATTGAAAAGGCATATATTATATGTTTTTGAAATGACACGTCCACAAATGGGCCCCAATAAGCTGATGTGGCTTCTCCTAAGGCCAGAATTGAGGATTTTTTTTAGGTTTCTTTTTTGCAACCAACATTCAGCTTTAAAGAAAAAGAATGTACAAAAATGACCATGAAAGTAAACATCATCAAATAGCTTTCCCTATAATGGAAATTTAAGTAAATCAAGATGAGATGGAAAATGAATACCAAACAATCACCTAAGTAAAATACTTGGAAAGTCAAGGTCTCACCTACATTGCTACTCCATATCCTTTGCCCCTCTCCTCATATATATATATATATATACCTAGGGACCCACATGGGGATGGGGGGATTTTCAAGGACTCCCTGAAACACTCCTCTCTACAAGAGTCAGCCCAACCGTGATTGCTATAATCTTCATCTAGACTCCAAAAATTTAATGGTCAACAGTCCATTCGGATCGGTACACAGTCGATCCAACAGTTCAGTAAATTCGGATCTGACCGAAGTTGGTGGACATGTACAATTCGGGGGGGGATAGGCGGGGCATGTTTTTGGTCCATTTTGACACTTTTACTGACCAATGGTGGGCCCCACAAGCGTAAGCTTACGGAATTTTATTATAAGCTCATGCTTAGGAGAGCCTTGCCATATATATATACATATATATATATATATATATATATATATTCTAGGACAACTCTCATAAACTCAAGCTTATGATAAGGTAAACTCAAGTGTGTGGTGGAGCCCACCAGGGGACCCACATGGGGATGGGGGAGATTTCAAGGACTCCCTGGGATCCTCCTCTCTGCAAAAAAATCAGGTACAACCATGATTTCTATCATCTCCATATGGGTTCAAAGTTTAATAGTCAACAGTCCATTCAGACGGTCATTTAAATTCGGATCTGACTGAAAGTTGGTGGTCATGTGTAATTTAAGAAAGTCATGTGTTTGGTCCATTTGGATGAACCAAAGGTGGACCCCACAAGCATGAGCTTACTTAATTTTATCATAATCTCGAGCTTAGGAGAGTGTCTCTCTATCTCTATATATATATATATATATATATATATGGTTTTGTTGAAATGGACAGGCCACGAAAGGTCTTTGATAGGAATGGGCGGCTTTCAAATTTTGGACCAAGATGGAAATATGGGTTGGGGGGAGGTGGCGCTTTCAATTTTTGGGGCTGAATGGAACTCTTCGAGTCCCCACATGGGTGAGCTGATGTTATCCTCAACATAAGCCCCACTATAAATATATATATATATATATAGGGACATTCATGTGCATCCCGCCCTTGCCATAGGGGACGGAACTTTCTCTTTTTGCACATGAATATTCTTTTTATGCATATGACCATATATGACTTTTCCACTTTTGCACATAAAAATTTTCAATTATAGAAGTGTCTCTCACCCTATGATGAGGAATGGATCAACATGAATGTTCTCCATATATATATATATATATATATATATATATTAAAAACAAAATTTCACGTCACCAAATCTTTAATTTTACTTAAAATAGCGATAATGTTAGATAGTAAGTCAGTTTCCCGTGCAGGACAATTATATCACATTCAATTTGTCAAAACAATGGTATCATTAATACACGCAAGTGGCCTAGGCCCTAGGCCACCTCAAAAGACAAATGATTCAAGTGGGTCACATGCCAAAAGCATTATTCGATTTTGAAAGGTTCCAGTGACCATTTACCTTTTTTTTTCCTTGGTGGGGGTAAAAAGTGATCATTACTTACTCTAATTGCTCTCATATGATTCTCTTTTGAAACATGTATTTACTTTGAGAGAGAGTCACTGCACTGTAAGTTTAAATGACTCATTAAAGTTAATTAAAAATCATCTAATGCATATCAGTTGATTCATTACTGCAATTTTAAGTTACAGATTGAATTAGAGACTTTGTTTTTTGTAAAAGAATGGTTAGAGATTTGGAGACATCTGATGGGACTAACATTCGGCAACTGTTTAATTTGGAAACTCCCACACATCTGGTGTAAGAGCGTACATGGGTTGGGTCTGGATTGGATCCATGGTGCATACAGTTTTAAAAACCCGATTGGAGGGTGGAGCGGTCGAATCGACAGTTGGGTCAAACCTTGTTGAGTGACCTAGTTGAACCCATAGAATAATAAATATAGAAGGATCATTTTAAGATAATTTATGATGAGTCCAATAAGCACAACAGCTGATTTTCATTTTTACTATTTTGATCTGTTCTTAATGATTTCTGTCCAGTTTCGGTAAAATTTTGTAAAATGTGAGCCCAATTGGACCTGGACATTAATTAATCTAGGTCCAACTCGGACACAATTGGACCTGGACATTATTCTAGGTCCATTGAATCCTACAGCTCTACTAGTGTATGTCCTGTCCATTAACTTCTCCATTTCCCCACTAAGTGAATAGTAGTTTGGTAGCATGGAATGGACTGCAAGTGTAAACTGCATAACCAGATATCATGTGAGAGGAAAAAAAAAACCAGAAGCAGAGAAGAGAGTCTGGTACCTGTATGTCTTGGAAAAATGTACCTTGTACACTGAGTGAAAAGCAAGGAGATTGGGAAGGGAACAGAAAATATAATCTAACGACCAGGGACATTTTTCATGGAAATGTAGATAGCCAATGCAGCCATGGGCTTGGTTCTGCTCCCAAATCTTGTTGCAGGGCTTCTTGCATTGAGGCTTCATTCCATCCATCGTTTTGGAGCTAGTTTTGTAAGTTCAACTGTTGAATTTTCAATCTAATTCTTATGCACCATCCTTAAACCCCAAGCTTGGGACCATTTGGATCTTAATAGGAAGGGTGCAGATAACTTTGGTTCCCAAATGTCAAGTCCTAACCTTAACTCAAGTTTAAAAAAGGTTGACCCAAATGAGAAACAGGAGACACAGCCTTGTTACAGGTAGATTTGTATGCCACTCATCTAACTAACAAAATAAATGAAATAAAACAAAAAAGAGTTTAACCCCAATAATGGACTGTCAGGCCTGAACCAGGTTAGGGTCAAAATGCAATGAGCCCAGGGTGGATTGGATGGGCAAGTTTAATATCAAGGAGGACCCAGTCCGAACCTGAGCCCTGACCATTTGAACCTGAACCTGAGGCGGGCGGGTTCGGACTGGGTTAATGGGTCCAAAACCTAGAAACATTAGATACTCTACTGACCTGAAACGAAACATTGGACAAGAAGAATCCATCTTGGCCCACCCCCTTTTCCAGATGGTCTCAAATCAAGAAGTTGCAAAAAAATAGTGACAGCTTTGATAGACGGCTATGATCATCAAATCAAATATCAAGGCGATCCATGGTCATCCACGGGCGGCTTTCTCATCCAACGGTTCCTATGCAGCAGAAGGTCCACTACTGCCACAAACTACAAAAACCATAGGCCACACACCACCCTCTTCTCGGATAGGCACAAGGGAAAGATAGAGAAAAAAAAAGTAAACATCCGAAGAAATTATTCTAATTTTAATCCGATAGACAGAATTTTGATTTTGTATGTGACAGATATGAATGTAGTATTCCTCTCTCGAGAAAATAGAAATCTAAAAAGCAAGAGTCCTCTTCTTGCACACATAAAAAATAGAGTATAGTTAGTATTATATAATATAATTTATTATAACATTTTAAAATACAATGCGGATATGCCTATTATACATGTAGTATGTTCAAGAAAAATAACGTGAAAATTAAATACTCAAAGTTACAAATCAAGGTCAAAATACATGAAACTAAAATCTAGACAATAACACATACACTTAGTGATAATATTGTACAAATGAAACAAAGTATTCAAAAAATTGGACAAAAATAGAAAAGCAAATTTAAGAAAAGAAAAAAGGAGAAAATTACCTCAATATGCCTACATGCATGGATTGAAATAATAAAACAATATTGATCTTAGGATATACATGTCCAAAACAAGACAAAATACTTGCACAAATGCAAACAAGAAAAAGAAAGAAAACCAATTGGCACAAGAAAAGGAAAAATGAAGTTTGTGTGCGTCGTTTTTAATATATTCCAACATAAGGCTTTGATGATAATTATGATTTTTGAATATGCAAAACATTGCCGCTGTATGTCACCTGCATCAGCTGCTACTGTAACTTTGGATACCTGTGAATTTTTTTATAACCAATTCACAACTATTCATCAGAGGGCCACGCCTAGTTTCCAGATTCCAATAGGCAGTTCGATGCTTTCTTGCTTTTTTGAAAGCACCTCGTGACCATAGCCTGAGTGCATCGGCTAGTGGCACTAGTCGATCATGGTCAGCATGGTCACACTCAATTTAGGGCCCTGTTGTTTACATAAAATATATGCAAAGGAAATCATTGCTAAATGAGCTCCATCTTTAAGATTATATTATAGAGGGAGTGATAAATAAGGGATAAAAGGATACAAGGTGACAGAGGTGTAAATACATCTTCTAATTTGTCAGGATTTTAATTACTAGGGTGATTGGCTAGATACTCATTTCTCATCTTTCCTTATTCTACTTAAATAAAAGGAAAGTTTATTTTGCATTAATTTTTGGATATTCACCTTTTGATCTTCTTTTTGAAACCCTTTTGGGCATGACTTCTTATGTATTCAATTCCTTCGTATTCTATGCAAACTAACGGGCCCTTCATGGATTTCAATATGTAACATTCGCAGTGTCCACGGTTGCAAGACTCCCCAAGTTCTCGCAGCAAAACCCTATTAGCACTCTTATGTACAGATACTTTGTTGGCTTTCAAGATTAAAGAGACTAGTTTTTGCTGGAAAATCTTACATCCATTACATTCTATTCCTGAAGCATAAACTGCTACAGATCATAAGTAGCCATTAAATCCATAAAAAATAATAATAATAATAAAGGACATGATAACTTGGTACAAATCACAGCTTGAAAATATTCAAACCCAAATGCAAATTTACCAAAGAAAACAGAAAATAGGAAAAACATAGTCACAAACTAATGAAACTCAGTACCTCATAAGTGGGATAATCTAGAGCTGAAATTCTAATAGTCATTAAAAAAAAAAAAAAAGTGGAAAACAGCAACAACCAGGGCCTTCAAATGTTCAAATCAAGTGAAGAAGCCAAGCCCCAATCGGGAATGAAATTAATCAGATTACTGTTCATCCTCACGCTTGGGTGCTTCTTTGATCTCATCAGTCCCATCATCCTACAGGACAAAGATAGCAAGAAATGTTTAAAAAACTGATTGATTTAAATATCCATTGATAGTTTAAAATAAGAAACCGATGAGACAAGATTTAAGACCTGCATATCTGATGTCCACAAGGTCAAGTTGTCACGAAGGAGCTGCATTATAAGAGTGCTGTCCTTATATGATTCCTCCCCGAGAGTATCCAGCTCTGCAATGGCTTCATCAAAGGCCTATTGAAACGCACAAAACATCAACCAAATACATCCAACTAAATACTCAACATTCTTATAGATCAATTACAGAAACAACAACAATAATGATGCTCCTTTTTATAATACGTCCTTGTTTGGAATGCACCCAGCTGCTTTTTTACAAAATGACTTGAAGTAGCCCTTATCAAACACCACCAAATATTGCATTCTATTGATTTTTCTCAATACCAACTTGCATATCCATAATGTGCATTTAAATCCTCCTCTCTCCAACAAGAAATGATCGTTTGCACCTCCAAGCATGCCTTCGTCATCTTCTCTTCTTTATGTTCACCATCACTTGGGTTTTAGACAAATTTTTCATCTAGCAGATACAAACTCTCTCTCTCTCCTTCAACCTCTATCCTTTTCCCAAACTTTTGAAAACACAAGTTCTAGCTTTGTAAGCGCAGACCTCATATTTTTTTGAGCCCATAGCTATAAATCCACCAGTGGGTGAAATCCAAACCACTTAGAATCATTATCACACCACATTCTAACACAAAATTTCAACTAAATTAGAGTTATTTCACACGTGCATCTTGCTGCTTTAGAGCAGTGGGCTCACTCCTTTGGAAAATGGGGACTCCATAAAAGCAACATAAGAAGTCCATTTCGGATGCTGACCCGTTTCTATCACAAAATTCCACTGAAGTCAGCGACTTCAAACGTGCATGCACCTTGCTGCTTTAAAGCAGTGGGCTCACACTCCCCTCAGAAAATCCAGACTCCAAAAAAGCACCCTAATAGATCCATTTCGGATGCTGGCCCTTTCTCATGACTGTAGAAAACCCACAGAACTATCTTGTGGAAGAGAGAGAGAGAGAGAGAGAGAGAGAGAGATTAGAAGTCAGAATTATGAATTTCTCACATTTTGTAACAATGATTTTTAGAATATATATTTGTAAGAACTTACATTTTGCAGCAACGTGATGGGTTTTGCAAGGAGAACTGCCATTTTCCTCAGCCGGATGATCAAGGACCTGTTTGCTTACTTTGTACTAAACTCCTCAGAATTCACAAAAGAGTAGGTTCCACAGAAGGAATTTCCCCCCTAGTAATGACAACTATGATGCCTAGATACGGATTTGGATATAATTTGGATATAGACACTGATATGGGATCGGAGATATGACTCCTAAAAATCTAGGATACAGATACGGATACAGGTGTCCTAATTTTTTCTTTAGATCATTTTTTAATTAATGAAATTATCTTTTTTTTTTAATCCCTTTTCTAGCATTTTTTTATGGTGAGAAGTAAAAATATTAAATGAACTATATGAAATAAAGGACTTTATAAGTAGGATATGTAAACTTGTTTCCTTGTAGTATCAGGTACAAATACAAGTATTGCATCGGTCCAATACGGATACGTTGGGCTTGTACAAGTACCATAGATGGACAACTATTAGAAGTATCGGTGCAATATCAGGTACCAATACAAGTATTGCATCTGTCCGATACGGATACGTTGAGCTTATACAAGTATCCAAGTATCATAGATGAACAACTATTGGGAAGACTACCATGAGACCTACCCAAACTGGGATCAATCCCTGAGCAGCTACTAAGGTGAGAAGGCACACTGAAGAGTTGACGAGTGAAGAATATAAGGTGGAGATGTTGAATAAAATTAACATTATCCTATTCTCTAATTTACTAGAACCGTGGTTGGGAAATCATTTCCTACCAAAGGATACTCTTTTGTGAATGCAAAGAAAAGAAAATGATATCAAAAAAATATGGGGTATTCAGATTTATTGATTTAGATCTGTCGGGGTACATATGCACTAGCCAGTTGATAGATACAAAATACAGAGCTCCAAGGATCAAGGTTCAAAAGGGCACAAGAGTGGACTTTAGGTTAAAAGCCTCAAAATTCCTACTAAAGAAAGAAAAATCCATGCCTTAAAATCTCCTTAAAAAAATATTCACATCTTCAAATGACCTAGGGGCCCTTACTTAAAAACTTTGGAGGTCCCCAACTGTCAGAAGTCAAAGAAAGGTGAACTTAAGATGTTTTAGCATCAAGTCAACCATCGGATGCTGACATCAAATGTGGGTGACTTTATGTCGGACATCAAAGCTAACGTTGGAAGTTGAGAGCCATCTCAAAAGCGGAGGACTTTACATCAGATGTTGGGCAGCATTGAACGTTCAATGTCAATGTTGGACATGTAACCCCTTACATCCTGCATCTGGACCCAACCTCAGAGTTCCATGCAGCACCAACTTTGACCAGTTGAAGCTCTTCATCCGTCCATCCAAATTCTGGAATATAATATACTGTTGGAAAGCTCTAGAAGATGGGATTGAAATGTTACATTTATTTGGGCCATTTAGAGTTATCTAGATGGATCAAACCTTAGTCTAGTAAGACAGTCCTCTGCTCAGCAGCAAGTCCATCGTCTTTTTATTATTATTATTTTTATCTACATGTTTGGTAGCCGTATTCGTAGATATTCACCTTTAATCATCAGTTTCATAGCCATCCTGTAGATCTTCGCCTTTAATCTTCACTTTTTTCTCTTTCCCAGGAAGGCATTGGTCAGAACTATCAGGAATTTAACAGAGAGCAGCTGGCAATGCCAAGATTCCACAGGCAAAAATCCTATCAATGACCCCATCATAAGTATCTCCAACTGATATAGGATCCATAATTTTCAGAAGAATGTCAATGACCTGATCTGTAACATGTGCATGGAAGGTTTAGAAATGGTAGAGTCTTAGTTTATATCTATCCTCCTCTACTGGCTCATAGGCTTTTAATTCGAAGTCTTTCAAAGACTATTTTTATCTTTTAGGAGACCAAGTACAAGCAAGATTCCTCTGTGCTGATGTCATAGGACCATAAACCTTATGACACTGACTGAACTCAACCATAAACCTTATGACACTGACTGAACTCATGGCTTTGTTGCCTTGTTTGTGGGAAATTTCAAAATTTTTAGATTTACTCCGAGATCCCATGAACCTATGGTTTGAAACCAAAGTTTGTGAAAAAACTCAAAATCCTTGGTTTGTAATAACGAGTCCAATGAACTTTCAGCTTGTAACCAAAGTTCATGGAAAATCTTAATCCTACCCTTGGGTTTGAATCAGACTCCTATAGATAAGAAGAAATGGATTTGCAAGCATAGACACCATAGCATATTTATGACATGCAAAAAATTAGAGTTAAGACAGAGAATAAAAATGATTCCTCCAAATGCCTGCAAGCCCAGAAGACACATCTCAAGAAATAAAGGCCTGAGTCCAGAAATTTTAAATCCAGGCGTAGGTCTACTGACCACATCTTTATCAGATTCAGGTACAACTCAAGGTGCAGATCCAAGGAGTATGTACTAGAGAACTTAAAAACATATATAAAATGCAATTATATAAGTTCATATAGTATGTACTCGAGAACTTGCAAGCATATACATGACATACAATTGTGTAAGTGTACATATATAATATTTTGTCAGTAAGCAAAATCTTAAATGCAACAACATTGTATAGTTGACCAAAAAATTCTTCACCATGCACAAAGATAAGCCCAAGCTAAACACCCTATACCCTCTTTTATATACATCTTTTGCTCCACATTTATTGGCCCTTTAATGGATGGAAAAGATTTCTATTTATTAAAGAAAAATGATACGGAAATAGATAAACCTCTTTTCCATCTTAGAAACAAGGAGAATCCCAAAGCCTAAAGTTCCCAAAATCGAGTACACATTGAATTTTGAAAATGTGATGGATCTAACGGAGTTGACAACTTTACACTTCCAGATTTTATATTATAATGTTATTTGGCAATCCAAGTTATAATGTTTCCTGTAGAATGAAGTTTACTTTTGTCATGAGAATTCCATTCACGACTGTGAGACCTTTTGCAGATTTGAGTGCGTGTACCATAAATATGGAAGAACCTCAAGAGTTATCTCTGACATCCTTACTTGACAAGTGCATCTCTGACGGAGATAATGAATCCCTTATTGCTATTCCGTCTGAGGAGGAGATTAGACAAGCCACTTTCTCCCTAGGTAAATAATTATATCATACTACTTTGATTTTATGACTGATATTCAAAGACATGAAGAGCTTCATGAGAACACACAGAATTGCCTCCTTCACTGATGGAGCAACTTCAAAGTCAAAGGATATATACTGATAGTGTTTCATAGTTCAATCATGTTGTCAACGAACAGTTTCAAAGTCAAGAAGAGTTTAACCTTAGCAATCCATTTCCTCCATCTTGATTCTTGACTTTCCAAATGAACATGTTGGCGGTCAATTACAGAGGTGCAATGAACCATTCGTGCGATGAGCTTCTTGAATCTGGACAATCATCTTCATCGCCAATAGAGGGGGAGCTTCAAAGTCAAGTGGACTAATTGAGCGGTCCTTTACAAGGCCAGATGATCTCATGACCATGAAAGAACCTTTTTAATGGCCCAAAGACATTTGGTCACCATTAAAAAATTAGCCACATCAGACTTTATAGCCATATGTTAGAAGAAAATGAAAGTGAATGGTAATATGGAAGGAATGATTGATTTCAAATCATTGACCTTGATTGAATGATAAGCTGTGATCAAAGAAGTCAATTCTTTAAAAGTAGCTAACCCACCAAAAATCTTTTACATAGTGGAACCAGAGGATCCCATCATGTAGGGAAACTGTTCTCCTACAGTGAACTGCAAGTGTAGTCCAGCTCTATGGGGGCTCACTTGGCCGACCTTTGATCAGTGCAGCTCTTTTCACACTCTAATCCCCCCATGATCTATCAATATGCCCAGTTTTATTTTCATCAAACCTTTACTCACCATTGGATTGAATCTCAAATAAAAAAATCATTGGCTAAAAGACAATTAAATTTCAAGCCCATCAAATCAAGGACTAGGATGATCTGATGGGATCTTTTTTTTTTCTTTTTTTGCATGACCCTTATCCATAAAGAGACCTTTCCATCCATCCTACCTAATGATAGGTAAGCATCCAAGTGGGCCCATGAGATGTATTGGATTTGCACATAAATGGCCTGCTCGTAACTGAAAATCCAGCCACATGTAGTGCTTCCAATACTAGTTATATTATGATAACGACGCCTTTTTAAGACTCTAGCTTCTCTAGCGCGCAGTATGTCTTTCAC
Source organism: Camphora micrantha (assembly GCA_003546025.1). Classification (NCBI taxonomy): domain Eukaryota; kingdom Viridiplantae; phylum Streptophyta; class Magnoliopsida; order Laurales; family Lauraceae; genus Camphora; species Camphora micrantha. The sequence goes on along the minus strand of QPKB01000009.1, from coordinate 34,211,885 downwards.
TGCAGAAGACATGGGAGAGTTTGTTTTTCCTAAAGCCCTTTTGTAGTTGGCAAAGCAAAATGGCCCCACAAACATTCCAAAATTAGTGGAGGGTGTCCTACTAGAGCAACTTGGGCAATTTTCACCTATGAGCAGACAGCACACATGTGTTCATCTAGTGAGGCCCACCTAAGTATGTTCCTTCCTACCAATGGAGGTAAGAGGGTTGAAAGGTCTCATCATGGATGAGGATTAAGCAAAAAAAAAAAAAAAGCCCCTTAGATTCTCCTAACCCTTGACTTAACAGCCTTAAAATTGTAAAGGCTTGCACATTTCTTTAAGATTCAATCCAATGGTGAGAAAAGGTTAGATGAGTGTCACACTAGGCTCGTTGTTAGATCATGGATGGTAATTAGTGTGAAAGGGGTACACTGATCAAAGGTGAGGCCATGTAAATGCCATAGAGCACAATTGCACAAGTGATCCAATCCTAGAAGAAAATTTTCTCAAGAAGCCAGAGGATTTAGTCTTTCTATTTATGAAGTAGAAATACATCTGTCCTATTCGGACGCACAAAAAACTAACGATCTAATTTAATATCTCATTTTCTAAATTTAAAAATTTTGCTTGTTCGGGAACCTAATAAAAGTAAGAAGAAAATATTCTTTTCTTTCAAAAAGTTTTAAATATTTTCGCATACAAGTCTCTTTAAAAGAAGTTATACAAGATAAAATCTCTCAAAATGAAAGCTTTAAGAATAATCTCTCAACTCTCACTCTTATTGAGGGAGTGTGCTGGTTAGGATGATGATGATGGTGGCGGTGGTGATAATGGTGATGATGGATCGTGGGGATAGCGATGGTGACGGTGGTTGTGGTGATGGCGACGGTGACGACGGTGGTGGTTATGATAATGATGACGCCAATGATGGTGGTGGTGGCATCATGATGATTATGATGATCGTGATGGTTGTGATGGCAATGTCCCACATTGTCATATCATCAAGGAAAGTTTTACTCTAATGAAAGTTATATCTATAGTCTGATTGATGATGTTTGAAGCATATGATTTCAATTTTTCTTATTTTAATCACATGTAAGGCCGCATGATCAATCTTATAGTGGGGCATAAGACTAATTAGAATGAAATTTCCCTTGATGATAGAACAATGTGGGAAGCTTATTATGGAGAGTTTGGATTTTAAAACAAGGCCCAATTGATGATAATGGTGGTGATGGTGCGTGATGATGATAATGGTGACGATGGTGCGTGATGATGATGGAGGTGGTGATGGTGTCCCACATTGTTATGTAATTAAGGAAAGTTATTATTCCGGTCAAAGTCATCCCACCATCAGATTAACGACCTGTAATTTGTAAAGCATATGATTTTTTTTTTCTTATTTTAATCATATGTTGTGGATGTGATCAATCTCATGGCGGGGCATAAGACTAATTAGAGCGAGATTATCCTTAATGATAGAATAATGTAGGGGAGAGAATTTGAGTAGTTTAGATTTAGAAGTTGGACCTCATTGATGGATTTGAAGAGACGAATTATGCACAAATAAAGCATTTTGTAAGTGACTAGTCCCATAATGAACCCTACTAGTCCCATAACATATATTATACTATGCAGCCAACTGCCAAATAAGTCAGTTAAAAATAGGTTGTATTTTTCAAAAACTCCCAACAATGACAATATTATAATACTACACTACTCTATTCTGTAATATTTCATTCTTGCAATATTGACGTCTGTAGAGATTTTATTTATGCAAATATCCAAATGGGCCCTTAGAGCATCTCCAACAGAGATGTTGTTTTGGAGATGTCTAATTCCATTTGAAGGCTTATGCGGCAATTTGAAGGTTTAGAATTTGGCATCTCCTCAAGTAGGAACTCCACCCGATGTACCAAATTCGTTATTTTATTATATTTGTGTCTTTTACCTCTTTTGACCTCTGTCTTTTTCAAAAGGTTTTGCATTCTTGTGGGACACATCATAAAATATTCAAAAATAATAAATAAATGGCATGTTGCTTCTTCATTTGCAAAATTTGGCAGCCCAATGTTCCATGCCAAATGCCACATCAGATTATGCATTTTGGGTGGAGTCTTCAATGGGCTTTTCTTACCGTTGGAAGTGCCATGAGGCATTTGACATATCCGTTGGAGATGCTCTAAGAGTATCTCCAATGGCCATGCCAAATGCCATATGGCAGTGGCAATGGATAAAAAAGGCATGAGAGGACTCTCCACCCGAAATGTCATATATGATGTGGCATTTGGAATGGCACATAGGGCTGCCAAATTTGGTAAACGAAAAAGCCAGATGCAATTTATTATTTTTGGATATTTTATGATGTGGGTCAAATTTGTTGAAAAAAAAAAAAAGACCATGGGTATCTTTTTTATTTCTTTTTCTTTTTCATTTTCCACTCACTTATACTAGCCTTAAAAACTTGGAATGCTCCCTTCTGTTGACAAAAAGGACAATTAGGAATGTGCTACTTATTTCTTTCTCATTCACACCATGGATTCCCAATACTCTCAATTTCCTTATTTTTTCCACTCAACAATCTCAATTTTCCAATGAAGCCTCCGAAATCCATACTGGTGAAGCCTCAAACAAAAAGATTGTTGTTCGAGGTTCCGAGTTCAATATAGAAGAAGATCATTCCTGGCTCAACATAATAACGCACAACATGATTGTTGAAAATGAACGCAACGAAAGTCTACCACTCAATTACGATGCAAGAGAGGTTAAAGGTGGTGACCTTATAGCATCGCGCGACCACACAGCAGAATTCTAAGATTTCATTCAAAATCACCTACACATTCGCAATAGAGGAACACATTCTCAACTCCAAGCAAATCTGGTTGAGTACCTGTTGCATTTTCAGGGGGCAGTAGCAGCATGTGATTTATTATGATATTATGTATTGTCATTTTACTTTTATTTGTTGTTTACACATGTATTGTACTCGAATTTTAAATGTGTATTTCCAATAAAAATGTGTTTTAATTGCAATTAACATTTTTTTAAATTTAAAAAAAAATAACTATTTAATAACATTTAAATGGAACCAAACATGTTTAAGTAGAAATTCAATCTAATTAATATAATAAAAAAAGGTCAAAAGAGATAAAAGATAAAAATATAATAAAATAATAAATTTGGTATAGCGCGTGGAGTTCCTACTTTAGGAGATGCCAAATTCCAAACCTTCAAATTGCCACATAAGAGCAATTTGAAGGCTAGCATCTCCAATAGATATGTCAATTTGGAGATGCAAAATTCCAATTGAAGTCTTATGTGACAATTTGAAGGTTTGGAATTTGGCATCTCTTAAACTATGGGACTCCACCCCATATGCCAAATTATTATTTAATTATATTTTTCTCTTCTTACAGGAAGCACATCATAAAAGGAAAAAAAAAAAAACTTTTGCATTCTTGTGGGCCCCCTTTTGGAATAAAATATACCAAAATATTATTTGGCATGTGCCCTTCTCATATGCCAATTTGGCATTTCCCTCCAACATGCCAAATGCCAAGTCATGTTTGAAATGGCTTTTGGAGTGGTCCTCCATGCCAAATATGTCCATTGGGGGCGTCCATGTGGGATTTGAAGGAGGTGTTGGAGATGCCCGTGTGGAAATTTAAAGGTTCGGAATTTGGCATCTCCTAAAATAGGAACTCCACTCGTTATGCCAAATTTATTATTTTATTATATTTTTGTTTGGAATTTGAAGGTTTGGAACTCCACCCCATCTACAACTGTCCCTTTTTTCAAAAGATTATTTTTTTATAATGGAGGGTGTCCCAAATAATAAAAGGCATTTGCCTTTTTCATACTTCAAAATTGGTAGACCCATCAACCATGCCAAATGCCACATCACAAATGGCATCTCGGGTGGAGACACGGTCAATGCCATTTTTGACCGTTGCACTGCCATTTAGCAAATGGAATGGCTATTGGAGATGCTCTAAAAGCCTCCAATAGATATGTCAATTTGGAGATGCCAAATTCCAATTGAAGGCTTATGTGGCAATTTGAAGGTTCGGAATTGGCATCTCCAAAGTATGGGACTCCATCCCATATGTCAAATTATTATTTTATTTTATTTTTATCTTTTTTAAGGGAACCACATCATAAAAGAAAAAAAAAAAGGAAGAAGCATTCTTGCATTCTTATGGGCCCCTTTTGAAATAAAATAACCTACAATAATACTTGGCATGTGCCTTTCCCATATAACAATTTTGACATTTCCCTCCAACATGCCAAATGCCATGTCATTTTTGGAATGGATGTTGGAGTGGTCCTCCATGCCAAATATCACCGTGGGCATGTCCATGTGGGATTTGAAGGAGCCGTTGGAGATGCTCTAAGCCTTCAAATGGAATTTGAAATCTCCAAAATAACATGTCCATCGAAGATGTTCTTAGAGCATCTTCAACAGCACTGTCAATTGCCACATGAACACCCCAACGGCCAAAATTAGCATACAGCACCACTCCAACAGCCATGCCATATGTGACTTGGTATTTGGCATGAAGGATGGATATGCCAAAATTGAAGTATGGGAAAGTGGCATGTCTTTTAATATTTTGGTATATTTTATGCAAAAAGGGGGCCCACAAGAATGCAAGAATGCAATAAGGGGAGATGCCAAATTCCAAACCTTGGCATAATAAGATAAAATATAAAAATATAATAATATAATATGCCAATAAGAAGATAAAATATAATAAAATAATAATTTGGCATATGGGGTGGAGTCCCATACTTTTAGGAGATGCCAAATTCCGAACCTTTAATTAGATGGCCTACCCTAATTTTAAATGTGTATTCAATAAAATTGTGTTCTAATTGCAATTAACAACTTTTTTAAAAGATTTAAAATAAATAATTGTTTAATAACATTTAAATGGAACCAAACCTATTTAAGTAGAAATTCAATCTATTTAATATAAAAAAAAAAAAGGGGTCAAAAGAGGTAAAAGACAAAAATATAATAAAATAATAAATTTGGCAAATTGGGTGGAGTTCGTACTTTAGGATGTGTCAAATTTCAAACTTTCAAATTACCACATAAGCCTTCAAATGGAATTTGACATCTCCAAAATATCATAAAGGATAGATCACTTCCATGATCTGGAGGAGTTTTATAAGGGATATTTTGACCAGCTTACATAAAATGTAGGGAGATGCATACGATTCAATTAAGGCTTGTTTCCATTCAGGCAGGCAAGCAACTGGATGTCACAAACACATGTGGCTTATAGATTATTTATTTGACACATGAAAATAGCATTTTGCATTGTTGATTTAGTAAAATTAACTAAATATACTCTAGAATATTTGTTCAACTCAATTTTCTTCTTTTTCCAAATTCTTTTAACTATATATTTTGAAATTTTTATAATTTGACCAAAATTAAACTCCAAACTACACGCCAAAATGCCACCAAATCGGCCAAAACATTTCGGTGTCGTGCCGAACCAGGGAAACATTTTAGTATATGGTGCTGAATTAAATTGGGATTGGAAACCAAATAGACAGGTATAAAGAATATGTCACGTTTAGTCAAACAGGGATTGTGTGATAATCGGTAGTGTAATAATAATTCAGACTCTTTCGAGATATGCCAAGCAGCAGCACAAGAACAGAAATCCCTGCACTATTAAGACTGGAAAGAACAAACTGAGATCATCAACCAAATATAGCCAACATCCAATTCAGCATCAAGACTATTAAAAGATCTAAACAAATGAAAACCATATATAACTAAATAAACAAGATCTAGTCTAGCATGCATTACAAGATCTGGAAGCCTACTGTAGAAAACCAGAGCAAACAAACAATATAAATCATCCATACTCATCTTCAAAAAGATCAAACACACAAGATCTACCACAAATCACATATGTAAAAGCCCAACCCTAGAAAACCAAAAAAAAAAAAAAGATCATCACCTAATCAAAACCCAAAATCCAACTCATCATCAACAGTATCGAATCAAGACTCAACAATAAGAACAGTAAATAATGAAAGAGCGCAAAACCCCAAAAGATTCGATTTTTTTCTCACCTGCTTAGCCAGAGCACAAGCTCGATCCGGAGAATTCAATATCTCATAGTAAAAGACAGAGAAGTTCAAAGCCAACCCTAGCCGGATCGGATGCGTTGGCGCCAGCTCAGCCACCGCAATATCCTGCAACAAAATCAGTATTAAAAAAAAAAAAAAAATCATCAAAACCGTATAAACGAAACGGTAGATCAAGATCTGGAGATTCGAAGAACCTGAGCGGATTTGTAAGCGGAGAGAGTGCTCTCGGCGGCCTCCTTCCGTTCGGCGCCGGTCTTGAACTCGGCGAGATATCGGTGGTAATCGCCCTTCATCTTGAGGTAGAAGACCTTGGAGTCGCCGGAGGAGGCGGAGGGGATGAGTCGGGAGTCGAGGAGGCGGAGGATCCCGTCGCAGATGGAGGAGAGCTCGGACTCGATCTTGGATCGGTAGTCGCGTATGGTGGAGACGTGGTGGTCGTTGCCGCGGCTCTCCTCCTTCTGCTCAATGGAGGAGATGATCCGCCATGAGGCGCGGCGGGCGCCGATCACATTCTTGTAGGCGACGGAGAGAAGGTTGCGCTCCTCCACCGTGAGCTCTTCGGCGTCGACTGCAGCCGATACCTTCTCCATGAACTCGACCATCTCCTCATAGCGCTCGGCCTGCTCCGCCAGCTTCGCCATGTAGATGTTCTCGTCTCGAGCTGAAGACGCCATTGCTGGATCTGCAATATCTCCTTTTCTTTGTATCTTTGTCTTTGTGTTTTGGTTTTGGATCTGGAGGAGGGAGGAGGAGGAGGTGGAATGTGGAGAGGAGGGAGGAGAGGGTGTGATTTTTAAAGGTGGTTTTGAAGTCGCGCTCGGTGGTGGTGCTGGACGGGGATCGAAGATCGATCCTACGCGTTGCCTACAGCGAATCTACAGCTCAGCAAGTCAAGGGTGATTGAGTGGAAGGAGGGCCCAGTTGGGGGAGTGGTTTTGTGTGTTTTTTTTTTTTTTTTGGGTGGGGTTTGATACTTTTGATTGGATAAAGAGTAGGAGGGAAGGGGAATGGGAGGGATTTTCAATTGATGTGATTGTTGATGGGACTCAATTGACATGTTCATTGTTAGGGAAGGTTTGGATTGGCCTTGCTGGGGTGAGCTGGTTTTGGTGGAAACCAGGCTTGGAAATAGGATGAGGTGGTCGAATATGGGTATGGTGTTATCCTATGATTTGGAGGTTTTGATCCTAAAAAATTGGATCATTGGATTTGGAAACTGGTTTAGGTTCAAATCTATAAATCGGTTTGAGTTCAAAATCCAATTTAAAATTTAACAGACAAGTGGGAGTAATTCTTTAATTCATATTTTATATAGTTTTCAATCTGTAGACTTAACACCTGGCACACGAGTCTTAAATATTAATAAATTTGATGCACTATTTTTAATTAAATGATATTTTTATTTTAATATAAAAAGAAAAAAATTAATAGATATTTGAATTAATTTTGGGGCTAGATCATGGTCTTCTAATTGGATCCGGATCCAGATATCAAACCAACAAAACTAACTTCAAGATAGACTCAAAACTATTATTTAAAAATAGGTTTGGGTCTACATGTAAAGTAGTTCGAACCTATAATCCATTCCTTTTGCAACCCTATGAATGAGAAGTTGAAAGAGAATCACGTACAAGACCTATAAGATGAATATGAATATGCACAGGAGAAGAAACAATGAAAAGTCTAATTTTAATTTAGGATCCGAGCAGAAAAAGTGGGACTTATTTCTTTTCACTGGATCCAATACTTATAAAATTGAGGTGAGTGTCAATTCAAACACATCAAAGGCAAAGCTTGAAGCCCAACAAATCTAGTCATCAGTTCTCACATTGGCTTGGATCTAGCCACCAAATGAAACTTAGCCAGGGCCTAACCCATTTACAAAATGTATGCATCCTTTGTGTTAACATCTAAGATTGGGACGAGCATTTAGATATATATATAGGCTGAAGAAGGTCCAATAATCATGTGGGAATAAATCCTAAATATGGCCCACAAACCTTAAAAATAGGGAACCACATTTTAGTCCGTCATGGCCTGCTAGGTTCACCTAGCTTAAGAGTACGATAGAGTTGGACAATTGCATTTGTACGAGGAGAGGAATTAACATTATTTTTTTGTTTTTCATATAATATTTTCTTTTTTTTTTTTTCGGTTCAACTTATGGAAAAGGAAAAATAAATTAATTTTCTTCCATAAAAGATATCAGCACAAACTTATGCATTATTCATTCTAAACATTCATTGTATTATCAAATCACGTGTTAAATGATACAATCAAAGTAAAATTTGATAATATGCCATTGGAGATGGGAATGGGATCCAATTTCAACAGATTTGGATACTCAGCAGTGAACCCCACGGCGAGTTTCACAGATCGTTCTGACGTAAGTCTCTGACGTGCACAGTTGAAGAGACACTTTGAGATCATTGCAGTCTTTCTTGTGTTTGAAATTTGAACGAGCATTATCAATGTCCGGATAATAGCTTTTGGCGTGCACAATTGGATGGCCCACCCTGACCGACATCAGGTCGGTGATGTGATGTCCCATCAAACTAGGAGAGTTCCATTCACGGAAAGGGCCAATTATAAGTAGGTGAGTGTGTACGTTGAATGTGGCTGTCATGTCATGTTAATGAATGATTCATATTAAAATTATCTCAAAAAATCCAATCCATTAATTTAAATGATCACACGATTCAATCCGTTCACCTATTAAGTAATTAAATTATTTTAAAATTTAAAATAAAATTTATATAAAAATATATAAAGAGAAAAATATACATAAGCAACATGAAACTGTAAGTGAGGATCTCGAGTGGATCACACTTAAAACCTCACTATAAAATAATTAATTTTAATTTCTTCATTATGAATATAAACTAATTCTAACTACACTTATGACCCGTTTGGTAATTTTACTAATATAGTCAAGTGAAGTGAAGTCAAATTAAACATCCAATCAAAAGCACTTTTCCAAAAAATTCCCTCAACTTTTTTTTTTAAAAATGTCAAAAAGCAACTATATTTACTCACTAAAAGACAAAAAAACTTCATTTCCCCATACAAAAAGTCAAAAATATTCCATCTCGAACAACTAAAAATAAAATACCATCATAATTCACTTATACCATCATAATTCTAGCTACACTTAGGGACTAAAAAAATTTTAACGAATTAAACGGATTGTTAATGGATTACTGGTTTAATTCGTACACGACCCATTAATTTAACGAATTAACGGGTTTGACCCGTTAACAACCCGAACCCATTAAGAGCACATCCAAACCCTTTAATATCGGGTGGGTTCGTGTCGTGTTAAGTGGTCGTGTAGCATTTTTATAGCCCTAACGATGAATGTATATATTTGAAAGGAAATGTCAATAAATCATCCTAGCATCACTTGATTTAGTAGGTATAAAATTTAGCAACCTTCTAATCATAAGATTTCTTAGAGGTCCAATCCACCCGTGGATAAAAGTTTGATAAGAGTAAAACCGACTCTAATGCCAGATCATGGAAATGAATGCGTGACCAAGTGAGCCTCGGAGAGCTAGGCTAGATGTGTTGTTGCTCAAGGAGAACGTCCGTTGCATCTGAATGCATCCTCCTATTGGTATGACATGGATCGTATCTATGTTATGGAATACAAATACATTATAATGATATTAAATTTAGAAGACTAAAAACTTAGGGGCGGATCATATTATGGCCTGCCATTGCTCCTTTTTTAGGCCTAAACCTTAGACCCATTTGACCAATGCTTACTAATAGATTCATTATTTCAAGGCAAAAGTAATTTGTGTTCGGATTCAAATCTGCCTAAGAACGAGTTGTTTGTGGCTAGTCCAAGTCTAACAAAAACCATTGAGCTTGGATCCGAGTTCTCTCATTTAAGGTACATTTACTGTATCGATACGTTATCGATCTTTGGAACCATGTCCAAATTCATAAAAAGAAGTCCACGTAAATTGAAAAAGAAAAAAATTTGTATATGTCAGACGCCTAATCTAAGACTAGCAAATCATCCCCGCGCAAGGGCCGAGCCTAGAAATAAAATAAAATAAAAATTAATTTGTGACTATTTTATGAGATATTAATTAATTAAAAAATAAATATAAAACAAGTAAATATATCATTTATTACAGTTCGAAGTATGGCCCAGCCCGACAGTAATACAAAGTAAATATTATTTTTTATATAAATGAGTATGAAACTTCAAGTTTTATGTAAATTAACATCAATGTTTATGTATTTATTTTAGTAATTTTAACTTTATTTCAAGTTAAAAACTCTAAAAGTCCATAAAGTCTCTTTTAATTTATATAAGCAAATTTAAAAAAAAAAGATTAGGATGGCATGTGGGCCAGCTTGTAGGTGGCACTGCCTGGCCTAATTGGGTTATAGCACATTACAGCTTGGGCGATCTGAAAGTGGACCATGCTTCTACGACAAAAGTTCAAATCTTATTGTTATTTGATAATTACTGAAGGTCTTTATATCTTCTTGGTAAGAGTCTCTTGTGTTTTTATATTTTCTTAAAAAGGATTTTGAAACCATGTACTTTTCCACGACCAAAATCCCATTTGGACGCCAGGCGCCAATACATATGATAATTTTGACACAGAATCTTTTAGTTATACGCAACTTTCTTAATCAATTACAAGGTAACCTAAGAGATAAGATATATATTATGAATTATATTTAAATGAATATCTTTATAAGAAAAAACCTAACAGATAAGATATATCTCTATTTTTAGAAAGAAGATAAATTAAAGTCAATATTAAAATTAAAATCAAACAATCAATTACAAAATTGCACGTGGCCCCATCTTTAGAAATTAGAATACGAGGCCCACTTTAAAAAAGTTTATTGTATGTGTAGCCCATATGTATAAATCACCATAAGGATTCACTTTTAAAAATCACAAACATTAAGGATTTTCTAACCATAATAAATATATTAAAATTTATAAATCCACCTAAAGAATACTCATTTTAATTAACTTGGTTGGATAGAGTTGTTGAGTAAGGTGGATTTTTTCATTTGGACTCTTTAATCACCTATCCATAATAGATATATATTAAAATTTGAAACTCACATAAAGAAGCTCAACAAAAGTGAACTCTTGATGTAAATCTTAAAATCTCTCAAATAAAAATTGAAATTGAAATTGGAATTGGAATTTCAATTTCGCGAGCTCCAATTTTGCAATCAATTTGTAATCGGACTCCAATTTCAAAATCAATGCCTACGTCTATAATATATTACAAGGCCTCTCTCTCTCTCTCTCTCTCTCTCTCTGCTCACATAAGCAAGTTTTTCATGGTGGGGTAAGCTTTTTTTTTTTTTTTCAGGAGGACCTACTTTGCAAAAGAAAAATCTGAGGACAGGCCTAGCAATGATAACTGTGTGATTCAATGGAAAACAATCAGATTTCTGTGGGCATATACTTTTGAAAGCTTGGTGCCCATTTTTCTTTTTTTTGGGAAAAAGTCTAAAGAGAAAAAAGAAAAGAAAGAAAGACTTTCAATTAGTGTTCTTTTGATTCCACAGAAAACTTATTTCTTTGGTGGTGGGATGGATCAGAGCTCTTTTAGACACAGCATGAAAATAAATTTCCCTTTTGTATGGGTCCCGATGTTAAATGTGCTCTATCAAAAAGGATTATTAAAAAGGCGAGGTATAAAAGAAATGATATAAGTGCTGAGGGATATGAAAGGCCCGGACAAGTTTTTATTATTATTATTATTATTATTATTATTATTTTAGTATGTAACTGGTGTGTAAATAAGCTTAATAAAAGTCTCTGCCTGGAAATCTCAAGCTTGGATCTAACATACTTTCAAGCCCTTACACATTTGTATCCATATCTAGTCTGGCTGACCTAATGCATGTCTAGCCCATCTGACTTGTCCCAGATTCAAGCCAGATCTAGGCCTCAATTAGGCCCACTGACAACTCTAATGAGACAATATGCAACAGTTTGCATCATCATCCTTCAGAAGTAATTGAGAGGGACCACATGTGAGGGGGCCCAGGAGAATGGAACATCGTTTCGCTGCCTCTCTATATCGGATCAATTGTTGAGGATATATTTATTGGTAGGGGTGTTCATGGACTGGGTTGGGCCGGGCTGAGTTATGTTCAGGCTTGATCTGACTTCTAAAGCATATGTCCATGCCCAGCCCAAGCCCAAATCTGCCCTTGAGTGGCTGGCCAAAGCCCGACCCGTCTGAAAATTAGTAAGCTCCGGCCCAGCCCGAGTTTACTTTATAAAAATCAAATAGTTTTTTTTTTTTTTTTTTTATCATTCTAACTTCTAAGTAGTAGCTCAAGTGGTGGTAACATACATGATTCTAAGTAAAATGTCCAAGCTTGGCCCTAGTACGAAAACCTTTGGCCCAAGCACTACCTAAAGCCGGTTGTGCTCGGGCCAACCCGATCCTTATTGGTGTTTTTGACCCATATCCTTGGATGTCATGTGCGAGCTTTTGGGTTGTAACAGTGTAGGGGCTTTTATTGGAAAAAAAAAAAAAAAAACCTTTAAATTTGATTATGAAATGACAGAAAGCCAAAATAATTTATAATGACAGCAGAGTACCTCCATTCAATGATATCACAGGATAACTAGATATTCCATGTTGTCACCAAATAACTTAGCATGCAAATCTCAAAAAAAAAAAAAAAAAAAAAAAAAAAAATGGCATTCTACAGTATAATGGAATAGCCGGACATTATGTGTTATCGTTGGCTTCGAGAAAATATGTCAAAAAATAAATAAATTGTTGGAAGCCCTCCACCATCATTATGAATGTTTGGACCCTCTGTTGTATTTTCTCAAGTTTAAGGGGTTTTTTTTCATAAAAATCCCCATAATATATCATGTTATACATTTTATAGTATCATTTGGGCTTAGAGTCTTAGACCTGGAAGTCCGTCCCAGGCCCAGCCTGTTCCCAAATATATAATACCAATGTGTTTATATATTGGGCCAGGACGGACCTGTAAGCAGCCCATGCCAATCTAACACTCCTACCAGAAAGTTAGGCCCGGCTATGGCCAACAGGTCTGATTATAATGCTCAAATCCAGCCCGTTGAGGCCCGAGGTTGGAGAGTTTTAGAGATGGCCCAGGCCATCAGCAACCCTAGAATTGTGGTCATTAGAATGGAGGCAGAAGGAACCAGCAAAAACAAATCTCCATATAGTGGTGGACACCAGCAATCCAATGGCCACAGCGCATGATCACTCAGGGCAACACCTAATCTAAATCTAGCCCTTGGTTTGAGAAGATGAAGGCCCACCTGTGATTTTTTATTTTTAATCCAGCTACATGCGATCATATATGAGCAAGGCTCTCATAAGCTCAAGCTTAGGATAACGTAAGGTCAAGTGAGTAGTGGGGCCCACCTGGGGACCCACATGAGGATGGAGTTGGGGGGGATTTCAAGGACTCCATGTGATCTTTCTCTTTGCAAAAAATCAGCCCCAATCATAATTTCTATCATCTCCATATGAGCTCAAAAGTTTAATGGTCAACAGTCCATTTGGATCGATACATAGTCGATCAAACGGTCCAGTAAATTTAGATCTGATCGAAAGTTGGTGGACATGTGCAATTTAAAAAAGTCATGTATTTGGTCCATTTGGGTGGACCCTACAAGTATGAGCTTATAAGATTTTATCATAATCTTAATGAGTTTAAGAGAGCCTTGCTCATCATAGATTCGGATCTCACTGTGAAGGTAATTCTATTTGTTTTCTTTCCCAGTGTGGAAAGGAAAGATTCGAGAATTGGTATGAATTAAAAGAAGCGACCTTTCCACATGTCTCTGGCCACTGTATTTGTGCAAAACAAGTGCTGTTGCTGTTTCTGCTTTCTGGTGACAATTGACAGCCCCAAACCAAACCCACGGTTTCAAAAGACATTCAGGTAAATTTTCTTCCAAACCAACAAAATAAAAAACCAATGTTCCATAGGTACATCATAGGTGTCATCTCTCATGCAGCTTGTTTATTACCAAGTTCCAAGCCTCCCGTTCTCAGAAACCATCACTCCAAATCTATAGGTGGGACTCACTCTTGAAACCCAAACCACCAACCTTAATAAAAAGTTCTACTCCAATCATTGTCAGGTGGACCCAAATACAAGACTCCAGGGGCTGAAGACCCATCCAAACTTGAAAATAATTAATATACCTTCGTTTTTACATTTGCCCCTTCCCATATTTTCTTTTTTACATAAAACCCTCCCACGGAGAATTCTCTGAGTCCATCTTGATTGCCACACCCATTATAAGATTGATCACATGTAAAACACATAATTAATAAAAAGTCAAATCACACGTTTTTTCACATACTGATCAATTTGATGGTAGGGAATAAGTTTTTACTTAATGATAGTTCAAGGTGGCGGGGGGGGAGCTAGAAAATGAAACTAGGGGGCCAAATGAGAATTATTAAAAGAAAATTTTAACAATGTAGGGGTCAACAATAAAAAAAATTTAAAAATTTAGTGGTAAAAAATAAATTTTTGAAAACTTAAGGGGGCTCATGGCCCCCCAGACTTACATGTAGGTCCGCCCTGCAAGGTGGGGCAGTGGTATATTACGGCTGAATTTAAAATGTGGGCTCTGTTGATGGTTTTTATAGCATTGGCATGAAAGACCTCCACGCTCAAAAAATCTGGAATGGCAGTAAAGCTTGGCCCATGGTAAAGTCAATACAGCCCCAGGTTTGGTTGACATTCTAAGAATGCCCTCTTCCTCATGTACCCTGCTGAAGTAAAGAATCACATGTATATTTAAAGGCCAAGCCCCATATCTAATATTCCTACCCATGAACCATATACAATGGAGAGAATGAGCAAAATACAACTTCTCTATGATGCATGCAATGTCATCTTCTCTAAGGAAGAAGACCCAACCTTCCAAGACATTCAATGGTTGCGAAATCTCTTAAGTAATCAAATAACAATCTCTCTAATTTGTATTTGCAGTGTTCTTCTGTATTTTGCAGTGTTCTTCTCTCTCTCTCTCTCTCTCTCTCTCTCTCTGCGCTTGATTTTGAATCATTTCTCTTCACGACTTGCAGGCACCGTGGAAGCTAATGACGTTGGAATCGATGAGTGTTCGTGTCAGAGATTGATGGATAAAGTTGGGGTTTCCCATATGACTTATATACATATTTTCGAATGCGAGGAGTTCTCTGTGAGTATATCTGTTGACTAATCTATATGAACATATGTGGATGAATGTGATCATTTTTTTTTTCTATGAAGAAATGTGAAGGGAAGTTGATTGAAATGTCTTTCTTATCTGTTGTATGTATATGTTTGATGTATGCAGATTGGAGTGTTTTGCATTCCAGCAGGAATGAAATTTCCTTTACATGACCATCCTGGAATGACTGTGCTGACCAAAGTGTTGTATGGATCTGTGCATGTCAAGGCGTATGATTGGGTGGAACGTGGAACCTCAAATGGCAAAACTGGTGAGTTAAATCATGTTGAATTCACCTTTGATTTCACTGTTTCTTCATGTTGTCCACCGATGTGTTGGATGCACTACAGCTTTAGCTTTAGCTTCAGAAGCGAGATGGTTTTTAATTTTATTACTTTTTAAAATAAGACACGTGATAGAGTTTGAAAGATAACGATAGTATAAAATCATGTCATTGCATATGGATAACATAATACGAATTATCAACACCAGGTGGACTTGATTTTTTTTTTTTTTTTTTTTAAGTTGGGTGAGAAGACCTGATAAATTTAGGCACCCCCTATTTTGGAAAATGCAGTAATCACTCATTTTGCTGTGTTAGATCAGATGATTGTTAGATCAGATGATTATCAATATCCGATGAATCTAATTTTTGAAGTTCCTCAAGATGACCTCTAAAATACCTTTCTTTTGTGGAACCTAAAGCTGTAAAGAGGAAAACAAGTGTGAATAGTGTTGATTGTAACATTGTGTGAATCAGCTTTCTACAGCCTGGGTTGATTGGATGTTCTTGATTGTTGGTGGAAATGATTTGTTTACCAACTCTTGGTGTATTTATTCTGTTTCAAGCTTTTTAGGACATTTTTCTTTGGATTCTTCCATATTCAGGATTAGGGCTGTAAAAGGAGAAAGATGGGAGGGGGTGATCCATAGCCTATATTCAAATGGTACCTATTCAGTTGGACCGTAGATTTGGTTCGAGTCCATGTCATTCAGGTCCACTGGGTCAGACCCTGCATGTCTGGGCTCGAAACCAGAACTGTATTTTCCAATTGTGTTCAATCTCAATTCATTAACAGTTGATCTTGCCATTTGATCACAGCAAAATCTGAAAGATCTGATCTTTCTCACACCTTCCATTTTTATGCATGATTAGAAGCTGTCATTTTCAATCAAGCCATGATTAGTTAATCGCAAATGAATGAACATCCGATAGGCGATCTTCTCAGTCCATAGCCCATACACAGTGGGCTGCACTCATAGGACGATCCAAGCGGGTATGTCCGAGCCAAACCGGGTATTGGGCCAGACTCACATGAGTAAATTGACTCCGTAAACCTTTGGAGTTGAGTCAAGTCTGAGGTTCTGAGTTTAAACCTATGGAGTCGAGTCGAGTCTGAGGTTCTGAGTTTTAACTACGAACTTAACAAGTTCCGTACACGGTTGGTAAAACTTGCCAAATTGACTCGTGACTTATTTGAGTCTCCTCATTTTGGACAAGAGCTAAGTTAAATATAGGGAAGACTTGGTATATATGAAAAATGCTCGCCCTTTAAACATTCTGTTTTCTTCTTATTTTTAGATTTTTTTGAATCTGCAAATTAATTGATTTTGATTAATTATTAAAAATACAGGTGAATTAACATATATTTATCATTTTACATACATTAACTCTATTTTTAAAATTCAAATGAAAATGACTCCATGGGTGACCACATCAACCCCTCTCCTGTCGACTCTTCACGCACGAAAAAAATAGTTTCCTGTCATCTTCCTCCGTGGGAATCTTCATATTATTGAAAATGTTATATCTCCAAAAAATGTTTTTCTTGGGCACAGAGTGTCGATTTTCATTTAAAAAAAAGAAGAAGAAGAAGAAAAGGTGTGCACCTAACGTGAATTTTTTGGTAAAATCCTCAAGAAATAATTAGTGGGAGAGAGGGTGAATTTTTTGGTAAAATCCTCAAGAAATAATTAGTGGGAGAGAGGGAGAAGATAGAGAGAGAAATTGACTTGTTTTCATGGCCTGGTGTGAGTAATAATGAATTTTGTGGAATGGTTCATGCAGTTGGATTGGCAGGAGCAGCGGTGGATGGAATAGTCCAAGCACCATGTGAAGCTTCAGTGCTGTTTCCAACGAGTGGTGGAAACATACATTCCCTTACTGCTTTGACTCCTGCTGCTATCTTAGATGTGTTGTCCCCACCCTATTCAGCAGAGTTGGGGAGGCCATCTACTTACTATTCTGAGATTCCCTTTCTACCTGGTAAGCTCATATTGTGTATGTACAACCTTATGCTTGATCTTTACCTTGTCTACCAAGTTGCTTGCCATGAATTTCTGAAATGGGTTTTTATCTTACTCCAGAGATATCCATGGTTTCAAATTTCAGTTCTGTTCTGCTGATAAAATGTTCAGTGATGAGAGAAATTCTATGTTTAAAGGATGGCTTTGATTATTGGGTTTCTTTCAAGAAACCCTGCAAGCTATCACAAAGTACATTTCCCCAACAGGAAACAGAGTATAGTCAATTTGTCTTTCTTTAGTTGGATCTATTTTGGGGTTATGTGATGTGCCACTGCTAAAGTGGTAGTGGAACAAGAAAATGATCAGGACCTTAAGGACCCTCTTGACCACATGTGCAATAAGTGTAAGCCCACCTTTGTGTTGTTGCACCCATCATCACTTGCCTTACAATGCATATTTTTTTCTTACAAAATAAACTGGAAGGGACCGAACCTTAGACTACCATGCATATTTATTAGATAAAATTTTACTCCAACTGGAGCGATATACATGGTCGAATGATCCTGCATTAAAAATGTATATTTCAAATTTGGTTTCATAGAAAAAATTACAATTATATTTCAACAATAATCATTCTAGAGATGTGAAGAACTTTGCTTGGATTAAAATTTGGACAATACCTCATCTTAAAAGAAAAAAATGGACAATACCTCTAGAAATTGTAGCGGACGATTTAAATGGGATGCATAAGCAAAGATAGGCCCCACACCTGCAAAACAAGGGAAGTAGTGCGGACGAATCTCCCTCCTTCCCCAGGATTCACTTCTGCATATATATTTTGGGTTCTCACCTGTTTGGATTGATGCTGACCTTCCAAACAAAAATTTTCTTTTATTTCTGTGTTTTCATCAAACAAGCAATGCTTATTATCATATCCAATCCCTAATATTAGTTACAACTATCTTGGAATCAGCAGTGTGAAGTTATCCTTCTCATGATGACAAGTTCATTCCATGTTATGTCCAACAGGCTACACAATTCTGGAAGAAAGAGAGCAGCCAGATGATCTTGTGGTCTATGGGGCACCCTATGTTGGCCCTCAGCTCTCCATTGAAGATGACTTCTACTAAATTTTGCTTTTCTTCTATATCATGTTATCTATCTATCAATATGAATGTAGATAAAAAGAGAATCATATGTAAGAGAGTTCGGATCCCTTTTTTCGTTGAACCAGGGAGATATTGTTTCATCTTCTCAACATTTGCCAGCTGTATAAACTCTGTTCTTTTCCCTTCCCATTCCAAGAAAGCAACTGAGAGGGTGCATTAGATAGTAGGAGATTTTATACAGCTGGCGAATGTTGATAAGATAAAATAGTATCTTCCTATTTCAACGAAACAAGGGATCGAATCTAATCTTTATGTAAGATGATATACATGAATGTAAATGTAAAACTCACCCCGCAAGCAGGGGAAGGCAACTCAAACTTACATCACTATTCTCTCTGCAGTTTAAGGAACCGAATGCTGAATGCTTGTTTGTCTTTTTAGATTGTAATGAGATCCATCAAAGATAGATGAAGGGGCCTTGATTGGACAACTCCTACATGTCAATTGACAGCCTTCAAATGGATGGTTGAAAAGGAAATGCATAAATAACAGGAAGCGAAATGTTCTCCTATGAGCTAATGTATATGCAGGGCCCACCTTGGATCAATGCATGTCCTACCACACTTTCATTCCCTCATGATCTGGTAGCAAGTCCAAGTTCACTATCATCAAACCTTAGTCCACCATTGGATTGAATATCAAAGAAATATATGGATTAAAAGACCACTAATGTTCATGCCTTTTAAATCAAGGGCTAGGATTAGCATCCGAGGCTTTTTTTTTTTTTTTGTTGACCCTTATCTGGAAGGAAACCTTTCCGCGAACCCCACGCCACTAATAAGAGAGTATCTTTAAGTGGGCCCCACAATTGCTGTACTGCATGTTTATCAAATCCAGTCTTCTCATATAGGAGAACATTGCCCACAACAGGAAATGCATTAATAGCCCATATCCAATACTATGAATTACTAAACCATGGGAGCACAGGTGGAAATTTAATTCTAAGGAGGATACCATGCTAACACAGCCTCAACTCAAGTCATATCATCCTCCCAGACTCCCAGTACAGACCATAGTTTGTATTAACTGTATAAGGCCTTACATAGGCAATAGGGCATTTGACCGCATGGAATCCTGGTGTTCCGCACTAAGTTTTCTTCCAATCAGTGGTGCCCAGCCCAAGGAAAGGAGGAATACAACTTCCCATGAAGACATGAGGATTTCAAGGATGTCTTGTTTGTGTGAAGAGTCCGGATCCAAGCAGGGGACCCTGTTCAGACCCAACCACATGAGCCACGTTGGCAACTTGCCAACTCAGCTTGCATACTCCTTTTGGAATGAATAAATAAAAGATTGGGGTCTTTCTTGCAAATGGGAAAAAAATACTTCATGACCGAAATCCTACAGCAAGAAGTTCTCCTAACCTGTCATCTCCTCCGACAAAAAGACCTCATCAGCTCCTCTGCCTTCCTCTTCTCCTCCGGCCAGTGTGAATTTCCTCTTCTCCTCCAACCAGGACCTCCTCCAGCTTCTTCATCTCTACAGGAACCTATAGCAAAAGGATCCATCGGCTGTTCAGCCTTCCTCTTCTCTTCTGGCCAGCGGCCGGACCCCTATTAGTTGTCTGACCTTCCTCTTCTCCTCCGGCCAATTCTAGGGGATCCCCTATTTCATTGAAAATGAATCAAAACCCTAAAGCAAGAACAACCTCAACCGATCGTCTCCTCCAACCCTCTCCTCACCTACTCAGATGACTACACCCCATGCTAACTTGAAATGAAAATGTTGTCATGTTGTTGAACTATATTAGTTGAATGTGATGAGAAAATTCTTGTTGAATGTGAGTGTCAACATCAAATTCAAGAAGAAAATGGATTTTGGTAACAGATGTGGAACTGTTAAGACTCTAATATTCAAGTTGGATTTCAATGATTGTACGTTAATATCAGTTCATCAAGAGATTGAAAATGGATGTTGGTAATGGCAAATGGGAAGTTCTGACAAGGAAAATCCACGGGTTTCAATTATACATACTAAGGTTGGAATAAAGAAATACCGAGGTTTCAGTGTTTCATTAGCCAAGAGACCCTTGTATTCAATATAAAATATGTTATTAGAACACACATGCCAAGGTATAACAAGGAAAATCAATAGGATTAATTTCTGCTGCATCTAAAAAAATTGGTTCAATTTTTTCTCACATAGGTAAAAGCATCATGCAAAACCGTCCTTGGCCCACAATATAGCCAAAACTAGCATACAAGAAAAATCATATTCAAACACAAATACACATTGGAATCACCATGTTATGAATTCTGAAGTTGGATTCCAATGGGCATTATTCACTTTATATGGGCCATGATCACTTTTTTTTTTTTATAACCAAGGGTATCTTCCACGTAACCAGTCCAGCTCAGGAGCCTTTTGCCTTGAGCCTAAGGGACACTCGATTTTGGACAGCCGGTAACTAATCCATATGGCCACATGCAAACCCTTCTATCCACATGCACTAGGTAAAATTACGGGAGGTGGCCAACAAATGTAGGTATCGAACACAAGACGTCTCCACTTCATGAGGCTCATAGTCCTTAGCCAACTGAGTTACCACTCGTTGGTTAATGGCCATGAACACTTCTTCGCCGTTTTAGAAAAGAGTGAAGAACTTCCTTGGTACATTTGAGACTGGAGGCATGAGTATAAGTTACACAATTTTGAAATCTTAACCACTGAATACCACTGTCTCATATTTTTTTTTTATTTTATGGATAACAAAATCTCATTTTATTTGATTATTTTATGCATAAAAAAAATTGTAATAAGGAAAAAAATGCATTTGCTTTGAGTGGATGCATGCCCATAGTGTCAAAATTAATTTCCCACCGTCTTATATCATTAAGGAAAATTTTATTCTAATAATACTTGAAATTTTCCTCATTACAAGACGCAAATATCTATTACAGTTGCGAGTTCCAGGATGGGACATGAATGGATTCATTTAAATGGGGCCTAAGCATTTCCGACTCTCTTCCTTCATAGAATTCAGACTCATGAAGTTGACTACTTTAAGGTGACCAGGACTTTTGTCAATAAAATGCGTTGCTTAGCTTCTCTTCATAACTTGATAATGTACCAGATGAATGTAAAATCACATTCTTAAATAGAGACATGGTAGAATATATATAATGCCATACATGAGAGGTAAAAATCTAAGCCGCTTGTGTAATCCACTAAAATACATGTCAATCACGAGCGGATTGTATGATGGAAAGGTCGAATTGTGGATATGATTTTAGGCGAATATCATCTCAATTACGTAACTACAACCACTAATATAAAGGCGTTAAAGTTTAGCAATTTCTCATATTACATTTTTATGAAATTAAAACCAATGGTGATTGCAATTCACACTAGCATCAAATTAAGGTTATTGCAAATTTATGGAGGGTAGTGAGTATGATCTTGGATTGATGATTGGGGTTGATCAAAAGATTACCTCAAGAGGACTTGTGACCTAAAAATTCCACTTTTTAGTTTTTATCTACCTGATGGTGAAGGACCACGTAATACCGTAGTCCGGCAAACTACCATAACAATCACACAACAAGTTAGTCAAGAATCAAAACCCTAGAAAAAAATATCAAAAGGGAAACCCTAGAGCCCTTTTATCTTCTTCTCCGCAGAGCTTTCTCGTCTGTGTCTTTGCAGAGGAAGAAACAGGCCTCAATCCAAGATGAAGGTACAGACGATTCTAAAACCCTAAATAAATCCCAATTTCATATTCTCACTTTCCATCTTTTGCAGTTCAATATCGCAAATCCTACCACAGGCTGCCAAAAGAAGCTGGAAATCGACGATGATCAGAAACTGTGAGTTCTTCTTCTTCTTCTTCTTCTTCTGCCATTCATATCTTCTTTTGTTTGGTGTTTCTATTTGATCTATTTGTTAAAAAGTATCACATCAGTAGTTCTATTTGATCTATATGATTTTCCCACTTGATCTATTTGTTTAAGTTTTCAATAATAATCCAGACATTATTGTGTTGGCTCAAGGATTTCACTTACCCAATTGGGTGTAGCGAAAAATAATCAAAGTCAAGAACTGTTGATTGGAGGCTATGTTAATAGCATTGGGTTTTCAGTAAAAAATGGCTCCCACTGGAATATAACAAGAAAGTAGTACTATATAAATAAATATGTCACTGCATAAACAAAAACAGCTCTATGGGATCAAACACATTCTCAAGAAACTCTTAGTTTAAAGAGGGCAAGTGTTCAATACGCGGTAGACATACTTTAAATAACAATTTTTTTTTTTACGTTCACATATGAACCTAATCAAAATGTGCTAGGTGAGAACATTACTGTCGTAAATTGTAACTGGTATCTGCTGCAACTGAAATCAAGTTGCAAATGAGGTTCAAACAGTAAAGAGTGGATGACGTGTTCTCGTGATGCTCTTGGGCCTCATCAACATATTCTCAGGCAAGAAATGAAAAGAATAGAACTGACTAGATATTGTGTGATCAAGGCCATTGATCAAGGGAGAAAGAAGTCAAGAGAAAAACATTGTGTGTTGACCAAAACCAAATGGCCGCAAAATGATGTAGAAATAGAAGATAGGGAAAATTACCGTACGGACTGCCCAAAACCCGATATTTACCCAATACCAGATGAAAGACTAGAAATTGCCAAATAGAAGATCGTACATAAAAGGACGCCTAAAGTGAGACGGTTTTACCCTTTATCCTGCGATATCTTAGGGCCGTAGGATATCCTAGGATTCGATATTCTAGGGCCGTAGGATATCGCACGGTTACCTACTCCCGCCCCAACAGATTTCACATTTTTTCACCACGAACCGAAGACCTCCGTTTCCATCTTCTCCGTTTTCGCTTGGGGGCTCCGTTTTGTACCTAATATAGAATTTTTACACTATTCGATGTGAAATCAATTTGTTGGGCATTCCTAAAATGATTTGAAACTTGTTCATTTTGCGGTAGTCCTCTGCTTCTATCTGGTGTGTTGTGAATGTACCTGGTTTCTCTTTTAAGAAAATATGGGAGCATACATGATGATTCTATCTTGTATTCTGTCTTTAGATTTGTCTGAATTCTTGCAGACAACAATGATGGACCACTTACGAGAGTGTGAAGATTAATAAAATGCTTATATCTTTTACCTCCTCCGGTTGAATATTCAAGTATTCTATTGTGACTGTCAGATCCTTTCCCACCAGCTTGCTCTACTAGGTAGCTCATGGGTGCACACTCATACAGGAACCTCAGTTTCCCATTCTTGCTCTTCTTATCTCTTGGGTACCCATATATTCCGCCATAGAGCAAAGTTCCATGGAAATCACCCACCATGCTTAGCGAAACGGAGAAGATGGAAACGGACGTCTTCATCTGATTGGGCGGGAGTAGGTAACCGTGCGATATCCTACGGCCCTAGGATATCGAATCCTGGGATATCCTACAGCCTTAGGATATCGCAAGATAAATGGTAAAACCGTCTCACTTTAGGCGTCCTTTTATGTATGATTTTGTATTTGACAATTTCTAATCTTTCATCTGGTATTGGGTAAATGTCGGGTTTTGGGCCGTCCATACGGTAATTTTCCCTGGAAGATATGTCCAAAGTTCCTTATGCCGCTGTTGTTGGTATTCTGATGTATGCCATGCTGTGTACTAGGCTAGAATTGTAGTTAACTTGGTGAGCGGATTCCAAAGCAATCCTAGCTGTTCTCATTGGGCATGAGTAAAACGTATTTTTAGATATCTAAGAGGCCATGACATGATGCTATGCTTCAGAAGCAATAAATTGAAATTGGAAGCTTATTCGATACATCTTTTGCTAGTGATTTGGATGATGCTAAGTCCATTTTGGATATGTTTTTCTACTAGGAGGTGGTGCTATTTCTTGGTCAAACAAAACAGCAGACTAGTCAAGCTATCTCGATCATGGAGGCTGAGTATGTGGCTTCTTGCGATGCAGCCACAGTAGGAGTATGGATCAAGATACTTGTTAATGTGTTGGACATTGTTTCCAATGCTCAAGTTCCTCTGCTGTTGTGGATGGATGCATGGATGGATGTTAAATTTGCTATGAACCTTGCAAATGAATGTTTGGGAACTGTGATGAACCCTGGTTGTGCTTACATGTGGCTAGGCCTCCAATCATAGTAATACACTCCTCACAAGGTAAGCCTAGGCAGTTGCCAACTAACAATGTGCTAATCCTTACATAATGATAAGGATAAGAATCTTTCTGAATTTGGATCAAACTCTCCATCCCTAAAACCCATCTCAATTTGAATTGAGTTCTTATAACGCAGCCTTGCAAGAGGCTATGTGATAAGGATAGAAGAGATTTACTGTCAATTCTTTTACGCATACACGATGCAAGGGCTAGGATGTACACCGCGGTCATGGCGGATGATGATGGATGGTTCAGATATAGTGGAATGAAGAGGGAATAGGATTTCCCGGAAGGTTTTTCTCTTTCTTACTAGGACATTCTCCTCATTGGGTATGTGTAATAGGATCGTCTGCAATTCTCGTCCATCCCTATCATATAGCCTCTTGCAAGGGTGATAAGATCTCGATTCAACTTCAGACATGGAGGATGATGATGGATGGTTCATATATAGTAGAAGGAAGAGGGAATATGCTTTCCTGGAATGTTTTTTCTCTTTCTTCTTACTAGGACGTTCTTTTCATTGGGTATGTCATATGTGTAATAGGATCATCTCCAATTCTCTTCCAGCCCTATCATATAGCCTTTTACAAGGGTGATAAGATCTCGATTCAACTTTGGACATGGATGATGATGATGGATGGTTCAGATATAGTGGAAGGGGAAATAGGCTTTCCCGAAAGGATTTTTCTATTTCTTCTTATTAGGACATTCTCCTCATTGGGTATGTGTAAAAGAATCTTTTGCAATTTTCTTCCATCCCTATCATATAGCCTATTGCAAGGGTGAGAACATCTCAATTCAAATTGAGAGGGATTTTAGGGATGGAGAGTTACATCCAAATTCAAAAGGATTCTTATCCTTATCACTATGTAAGGATTAACACATCCTTAGTTGGCAACTGTTGATGCTTGCCTTGTGCAAGACGTATTATTAGGATTGGAGGCCCAACCATATGAAAAGAACAATGATGTACTCAAAGCCTCAAACAGGATTGCAGAGGTATAAAGAGACTTGGCCAAAACCAAAATGTTATAAATGTTAGGAACTTGGCGATATCTCTTAGAATCGGTCTAAGCAAAACACAGTTCACACCTTACCTTCATCGGTGTCTTTGGTTTGTGTAGAATCCTTTTATGTGGATCAAAATTCTAATTGTTGGATATTGATTTAGGGGCAACCAAACAAGTGATCCAAAATACCACAAAAGATCCAAACATGTAGACCCAAAATATCAATGAGGCACTTAGTGAAAATTGAAGAGAGCTCATTCGTGTTCCCACTGGAGAATTGATAGCCGATCCCATGATGAAGCCTCTAGCTAGAGATTTGTTCCATAAGCACGTCAAGCAGATGAAATTGGGCAAATTGTATATTTCTTTAAGTGAGTGAGTGGAAGGTGATTTATGTATGCATCAGGTTGTATATCGAAATAAATGAGAATATATATATATATATATATTTTTAAATAGGTGAATCATTTTGCCTCTTACTTTTATATCATTGTGTGCAACTTAACATTCTAGGCTCTATCACATCAGTAGTATGTTGTTGTGTTAAAATCGGCAGGCCGATCTCTTACTCGAAAAGAATGACCAACCTTGCGCGATATAGGCATTTTCAAGTTGATGTTTTCATAAGAATGTGGTAACCACCATTTGACTTGCATGTCAAGGCATGATCGAAGGATGAAGTCCTTTGTGTGTCATGTTAGCTCCGTGATGCTTTATAAGTTATAAGGTGACACGTGTGTACTGCTTCTATTCACTGGGTGATTAGAGATGAGGCTCACTGTTGATTGAGTTGAATGGCATTGCGTTTTCTCCCTCTGGTTTAGCTTTACTCCCCATTATGAGTGCCGTGACTAGATTTATACCTGGCATGATCATCTAATGATGTGCCCACGCATTGTAGATCTGACATGTGATACAAGAATGATCCGGCATTATCATCTAATGATGTGCACACCTTGTTCACCAAGTGGTAATGAATGCATTAAATAATGCTGGGCATGTAGCTATGGTTGCTGAAAGTAGTAGGCTTAAAGATTAGCAGGAGTGTGGTGTCAAAAGAAGAAGAAATAATAACCGCAATAGGCCTAACAAGTCAGACCATAGGCTAGGACCATTTCTCCCCCAACAGGAATAGACCTGCTTACTGAAATCCTGTACCACCTTGAAGAGGGGGGTAGGCAGCAGCTACAGCAGCAGCGGAGAGTTGACAAACCTTTTTTTTTTTTTTTTTGTTTGTGGGAAGCTTGGACATTGGGCAAGACAGTGCCCGGATATAAAAATGGTAAGAACCGGTTCGCTCTTTCTAAATGTTTTTTTCTGAATTTCTTATTGTTAATACACCCCTATCTGAATGGATTATTGATTCAGGCGCCAGTAAACATTTCACTAAGGAGAAGGAAGGTTTTGTAAATTTTGAGAAGATGCAATAGGCAGTCATAAAATTTGTATGGGAAAAACTCAGCTGAAGATATTATAAGAGTTGAAATTTATCGCCTTCATTTGAGCACTGGATGTTTGTTGGATCTTCATGACACTTGTACACCACAAGAATGTGGAGAACCATATTTTTGGTTTCATTTCTTATAAAAGAAGCTTTTGTTGGATCTTATTGTTGATACACTCCTATCTGAATGGATTATTGATTCAGGCGCCAGTAAAGATATAACTAAGGAGAAGGAAGGTTTTGTAAATTTTGAGATGATGCCAATAGGCAGTCATAAAATTTGTATGGGAAAACCTCAGCTAAAGATGTTATAGGACTTCAAATGTATTGCCTTCAATTGAGCACTGGATGTTTGTTGGATCTTCATGGCACTCGTACATCGCAAGAATGTGGAGAAACATATTTTCAGTTCTATGTCTAATAAATGAAACTTTTGGTATAAGATACTGTAATCCAAGGGGTGTTTATAAGGAAAAACATTGTAATAGTTGGTCTGGGAAATTTGATACAAGATCTGTTTAAATTGGAAACCGCAAATTTTTCTTGACAGTGCAATATCATTTCATGTTTTGTGGGCATGACTGACACCCAAGTAATTTCTAAATCTATTAAATGGCATGCACATTTAGGCCATATTAATAAAGGATGGCAAGATTAGCTATAGATGGATTGCTGGCACATTGACCTGACCAAGGTAGATTTGCTGGTATGTGAATTTTGTGTTGGCAAAGCTATAAGGAAACCTTTCCAAGCTCCTAGAACTCAAAGTCCATTATGATGATTTTCGAAATACAAGTTTGCAAAAGATTTTCTCTAAGATTTTATGATGCCACAACAAATAAGTTCCAGGGTGCATTTCTCTTGAATAGTGTGATGCCATGGGAACAGAGATTTGATTAACCACTTTCTTAGTAACATTGTCATCTGGTTGAATCACTCATGGCCTTCAACAAGTATACCAAAGTAGTGAAACTCTATCTTATCCTCACAAATGCCATGTTGTTTTCTTTGATCATATTCAATCTTTTTGCAATCGTTATACTTCATAAGTTGCCGCTTATCATTTCTATCCTTTTCACATGATTCTTGAAGTAAACTTTGATAGGTGATTGATCTTAAATATGTATTTTCTTTTTCCTTGCAGCCGAGCATTTTATGACAAGAGACTTTCTCAGGAGGTCAATGGAGATGCCCTTGGTGAGGTATGATTCTAACCACACTTCAAAGTTGTCAGTTTTTTGAAAGATATTTATATTTGTAAAAAAATGTATCATAAAGCAAACAAATTACACCATCAGGGTTGATGAACCAACTATATGCTATAGTCAAGAAACTTCCTGGTTAGAGAATGCATCTTGATGCAAGATAGACCTCAAAGGCCACATGTGTAGGGCCCAAGATAATTTAGGATTTTTATTATATGTCGTTAGTTTCCAATTTTATCTAAATATTTAAAAAAAGGTTTCCAATTTTATCTATAGAGTTGATTAATTAAAATTGGGTTTTCCCATTGAGGTGCGTCCTCATTATCGTCTCTGCGGAGACTTTTGAATTGTCTTTGAATACATGCTTCAACAACCTATTGTGCTTCAACACTCTATGCAAGCCCTAACCCTAGAGGCTGCATCACATCTACCTTTCCGATTGCCTTTTTTTTTTTTTTTTTTTTAATGGCGCTTTCTGATTGCAATTTGAATTGAATGAAAAAGAGATAAAGAAAAGCTCGTAGCTATTCAACCCATATCGCCAGTCTCAAATGATTAGAAATTAGAATCAATCCTACAGCCCATTCCCTAGCATTATTTTGAAATCCATAATTAGCATAATTAACATCAATCTGACTATCTGACTTCAACCCAAAAAATTTCACCAACGAAGATGCTGATATTATAATGAGGATATTTTCATTAAAATATTTCATTAGCCTTCCACTAACCCATCCAATTCCATTGTGGACTACCAACAGAATCTGAGTTAACTACTCCCTGAGGAAGTGGATTCTATTTGGTTTGAAGCATATTGCATTCCACTGTCTTATGAAAGTTCTTAACCACACCATATAAGAATTGCTAATTAATTTCATATGACCCAAAGCCTGAAAATAACCAATTTTACTTTTTTAACCACCTCAAGCCTTGCATAACTTGGATTGGAGGAATTATATTGTTTCTTTCCTTCCAGAAATCCATAGATCTGTTGACATCTTTCACCTATGCAAATGGTTTACGCTCCAAACCTAATCTATCCCTCATAACCACACAGCTTACTGCCAAAACACATGGAGGGGCTTTTATAGAGTGATTAATCACATCATCCCTTGACATTCTATGAAAAGGCTCAACAGCAAACTTGTAATAGATTTCAAACACCAGAAGCAACACTTGAGCCCGATCAAGTAACGAGTCTTTTTTTTATTGGGTTTGGTGGGAGAGGTAAATAAAATTATAGGGAAAGGCTAAGGGAACTGTACAAGATGACTATGCTTAAAACACAAGAAACATGGATAACAAAAATAGAAGTAGAAAAGAGAAATCAAGTCTACAAATGAGAAAATCCTAAGCATTGAGAAATGAGAAGTGGTGGGGCGGGGGGGCGCCTGTGTACGCCTTCAATAGTGAATCTGCAACTCTGTTGGCCTTTATCAGTACGTACTGAGAAATTCCCACCATCCACATGCTCAAAACCATGATTTCATTGATGAGAAAGTAAAACTTACATTGAGCTTCACTCAATCTTCCGACGCAAAACTTACATTGAGCTTCACTCAATCTTCCGACCTGTTGGCATTCATGTTGGTTTCCCTAATTGGGAAAAAACACATAGATCTGCAGAGCCTCCTTAATTTCCAAGAGCTCTGACCAGTGACCAACCCGGCCTGTGAACCAATAAAAAAATATCTCCTGAATCATTGAAGAGTACTTCAGTGCCAACCAGGCGCGGTTTCCACTAGTGTTTGCGTCTGCATTGAATTTCAAATAACCTGAAGGAGTGGCACCAATTAGCGACCTTTTACCACTTGGGAAAAGATGAAGGAGCTTTTCTGGATGATCACTTAAATTCGTCAAATGCAGATAAAAAAATGGATGTAGAAACGAGAAATCAAGACTACAAATTAGAAATCCCTAGCATAGAGAGGGCCAATCCTACCCCTTCACCGGTGAATCTTTGAATCTATTGCCATAAAAAAAGATCTTTGACTATATTGGCCCTTGACGTATGCACTGAAAAACTACCACCACAAGCCTGCTCAAATCTATGATTTCATTGATGGCAAAGTAAAACTTCCATGGGGCTTAACTTAATCTTTTGACTGTCTTTCTTCAATTACCGGTCCTTGGAAAAAAAAGGACCCACAGATCTGCATGCTCTAATTGAGAAGAGCTCCTTTTCATACAAGTCACATACACCAGCCCTTCCTGTGTATGAATAGACAATCTCCCCTTTGCCAAAGATCTACCCTTTGCCCATTGGGGAAGAAATACAATTTGTGAACCATATGATCTATTTGTAGCCTGCAAATTTTTTTGTTTAGGAGAAATCCATTCTCATTGTTTATTGACTGAAATCTATCACTCCCGAAATCTACAAGCACATCCCCTCGAATATTCTTCCGTTTTCCTTCCAAACTGACCAAAACATTTAAGCTTATATCAGCCTTGAGTTGGGGCACTTGTCATCAAATTTCATTGCCCAGCGCATCTTGATACAAGGAGGGATCTCGTTACAGTCTCCAAAGGATCTTGCTTTCAGAATGAAACAGACTAAAGCCTCAAACAAGTACTTTTGAAATGTGCATACAAACCAGTTTACCATGTATTATATTAGAAAAACCCTGTACTTGTCCTTTATTTCTGGTAGCAATCCATATTGGTTCTTTGTATTTATTTGCATTTTTACTTGAAAAGCTTGCCACAAGACCAAATATGTTGGGAATGTATATATATATATATATATATTTATTAAATCGTCATCAATGGATATCTTGTCATAAAGTTTTTGTTTTTTTCAGGAGTTCAAGGGATATGTGTTCAAGATCATGGGTGGATGTGACAAGCAAGGATTCCCAATGAAGCAGGGAGTGCTAACACCTGGCCGTGTCCGTCTGTTGTTGCATAGGGGTGAGTATATATATTTCTTGGCTTTACTGAGATTACTTGGAATATTTTACCCAAAAAAATTACTTGGAATATAGATAGATCAATTATTATGTCGAATACTCTCTATAGAAGTTTCAAATGTTGCCTGAGCTCATTATATTTATTGAGGGAGCCATTCTGATAATTTATTAGATTCTTCTGGATGTGTTTAAAGATGTGAATGCCTATGCATCTAGTAGTACCCTGCTAAGAAAATCCATATTTGTCACATTCTTTTTAGCTTGCAATGGGCTCCAGATTGTGATGGGGCAACGATATGATGATGATGATGTTTTGTGTTGAGTTGAGTTGAGTTGGTGGGGATATGCAAATCTCAAGAAAAAGAGCTGGAAGAGATTTGTCTTGATGTTCCCCAGGGGCAAAATCATTAAAGGAGAAATTTTCATGGACTTGGATTTCGTCTACACAGTGAATAAAATAAAGGTTTTGCCTAAGCAATTAGATGCATCCTTTTCCATATCATACTAGAAAAAAGAAAAATTTTAAAGTTCATACTTTGCCCAAATTAGGAGGTTCTAAGTATAGATTTCCGACCTGGTGGATTCACTCATCCCAGTCATGACTGGCTGAATGGGTTGGTTGATCTCAATTTGGACAATTCTGGATTGACCCTAGCTGGTAGACTTGCCATTTAGTTTAATTTATCCTGATTTGGCTGAGTCAACCAGGTCAACTCAAGGACAATTTTGTCCTTACACATTCGTACAACACTTGCTAATAGTCAGCATTCGGACTCTGGTAGGGCCCATATATATGATGACTTGAGTGATGTCACTCAAGTGAGGAAGCGAGGGTTTTCTCTGCCTGTGAGGAAAATTTTACCTGATGGACATTAGAACAATAGATTGGGGAAATCTTTTCTTGTTTCATTTGTGTGTTAAACGTTGTGCACCTGAGCAGCATTGCTCAGGCGATCGATCGTCTCCCTCTCTATATGTATATAAAATTTTCTAGTGTTTTTTTTTTTTTTTTTAAATGATGATGATTAGGGTTTTTCTTTTTTTAAGTTGTTAAAAAAGTGTTTCTCATTTATTTGAAATTGCTGTTCCATTTTAAGGATCTCCTAGGTATTTGGTTATGTTTTGATCAATTTTAGCTATGTATTCTTTTAGAGTATTTTTCTTATTTTAATACTTAAAAAATGAAGTAAGTTCTTATGATATTAAAATTGCTGTTCTGAAGTAATGATCTCGTAGTTATTTGGCGGCAGTTTTATTTTTCGATGTATAGTCTTTACCCAGATGAAGTGCTTCTCATGTCTGGTGTGCTTTTTGGTAGGCACGCCGTGCTTCCGCGGATATGGAAGGCGCAATGGTGAGCGCAGAAGGAAGTCTGTTCGTGGATGTATTGTCAGCCCTGACCTTTCTGTTATAAACCTGGTTATAGTTAAGAAAGGTGATAATGATCTTCCTGGATTGACTGACATGGAAAAACCACGAATGAGGGGGCCAAAGAGGGCATCGAAAATTCGGAAACTCTTCAATCTCTCCAAGGAGGATGATGTTCGCAAGTATGTCAACACGTACCGCAGAACTTTTACCACCAAATCAGGTTGGTGTTTTATCTGTTGTTTTCTGCTTTGAAAACGTTCCAGAAAATCTTGCAAGAAGTCATATTCCATATTTGATGCAGGGGATTGCTTGTTCTTCTGGACAGTAATCATTTGTCAATTTGGACAAGCATAGTTTGTTTTATTTTGCAGTATCTCAAATTCTCAACGTACAAGGTGCTCTTAGTCACATTTGTACCCATTTCCAGCTTTGAAATTGGTTTCTGATGAATATTGCATTTAAAGTTTAAGAGTTAAGTGTTTTGACTTTCTATACAGTTTGTGGAAGAGTCACATGTGGATTATTGCATTTTAAAGATAAAGGACTGATATTTTACTCTAAAAAACCCCAGACTCCAAGCATTTCAATTTACTGATGGGTAGCTAAAATTGTTGAGATCTGGTGAATATATTGATAAGGTTCAAATTCATACGTTTCACTGAATTATCGTGGGTGCAGGTAAGAAGTGCAGCAAAGCTCCCAAGATTCAGAGACTTGTCACTCCCCTGACTCTGCAAAGGAAGAGAGCAAGGATAGCAGAGAAGAAGAAGAGGATTGCCAAGGCCAAGTCAGAGGCTGCAGAATATCAGAAGCTTCTAGCAACACGACTGAAGGAGCAGAGAGAGCGCAGGAGCGAGAGCTTGGCAAAGAAGAGATCCAGGCTTTCTGCTGCTTCCAAGCCATCAGTTGTGGCCTAAGGCTTATGTTCGTTATTCTGTCCTTGGGAATTTTGATTGAATGCTTGTTTTTGAATTCAGCTAATTTCTGTTTCTGAATTTTGCTTTTCAATATTAGAACACATGGATAAGTTGAGATCCATCCATACATTTTGGGGTTGGTTATGATTTTCCTTAATTTGATGAGTAGATTATTTTTGGTGTGGTTCTTGGTCTTTGTAAGTCATTGTTGGTCCGTCTCTGCATATCCCAAGAATGCATACATGCGCAAGATCCCAGTCAATCTGATGAGCGCTTGCCTGCGCCTGGATTCCGTCTTAGTAAACCCTGTATGTTGAATATGATGGGCTTTTGATTTTAACAAAAAATCTGATGGCCTTGTGGTCCATCTCATAGGGCCTACCTGCTGAGTGATGCTGCCTTGGGCTTGGTGATCTCTGTTGTGGTGGGCTTTGATGGATCTTCTGAATGGGCATTTTTACTCTCTATTTAAAGAATGGGGATCCCTCTCATTAGCGAGGAAAGGAAGGTTACCTTGGCCAACATAAAATGGAATTTGTCTGAAACCTCGAGTTGTGTATCGAATTCTAGTATAATTTAACTGTTTTGAAGGAAGCTGTGGAAAAGCCCTAATTTTGTACAGATACCTGTCAAAGGCCCTCTCTGATGATGGTGCTGTGGGAATGTGGCGCGTGTTTGTGTCTGTCTGCATTGTGTGGGTTAGTCCAGAAGCTGTGGCCAGTGAGATAGCTCTCCAGCTGCTGATGGCAGACCACCCTAATTAGTGTTTCAGCACCAAGCAATCGACATCATGTTAGCCTTATCACGTGGGGTTGTCTTAACAAAATAAACTATCTCATCTATCAGTTAGTTTAGCCGTTATCATATGGAGTTGTCTTAACTGAATTAGCTATCTCATCTTATATCTTAAAGACTTTTATCATTATCATTATCATCCGGTGTTGTCTCAAACGAAATGAGCTATCTTATCCTATATCCTATGACTTTTCTACTATCATTCTAGCTTTATCATATGGAGTGTCTTAACCAAATTAAGCTCTCTCATCTTATATCAAGACTTTTCAACTATCATTACGTAGGGGCAGCAAACCATGCATCTACGTGTAGTATGTAAATACTTCTGATTTTTGCTGGTTGGGGAAATGATCCATCCCTGTGTAGGTCCTCTTGAGACTGGGACTCACAGGCTATTTGTCAGGCGTAGTTTGAAAATCTGGATTGTTAAAAATAAATGAACCCTCGCCAAATCAGTCCAGTTGGTGTATGGCACAGCATCCTATTGATGACCTATGAAACATGTTGATATCGGGTGTCTCCAAAGAGACTGAAACATGTTGATATAGTATTAGATAAAAACTTCAATGATCAATTTGATGGTGTGTTCAATTTTTAAAGTGAAATTTCATAAGATGGCCCCCCTGAGGAGACTCATGAATTTCTTGAGAGTCCCTATATGCTCAAGTCCCTCCCCTCCCTATAAAAAGACAAGGAAAATTCGCTGGACATCCACATGAATAGAGGGCCATCTCTTCACACGTGTTGTGACTAGTTAGGCATAGACACTGCAGTACAGTTACAGCTACTAAGAGCACTGAGCAGCAGTCTCAATCTGAGTCCTGTACCTGGTCCCCATGGAGGCCTCCAGCCTCCTCTTCACACGTCATTTGGTCCTCGTACCATGCACTACAATTATAGGTGCCAAGTGTAGTAAGTCTCAGTCAGAGTGAACAGTACCACCAACAATTCATTTGGCTGGACATAACTGCTCCCTTTGTTGGAAACAATGGATACAGCCGATTGCAGTCAGATATCCCTGCAATTCAGCACATTACATTACAGCAAAGTACTCTGTACTTGAGTCCCTGCAGATTCCAGTACCCCATTTTCCCACCAGTGGCCCAGTGGGTATGGGAAGGAGATCAAGTGACCAGAGATCACCAGATCTCTCAGTAAAAAAGAAAGTCCATAGTTTTAGATATGAACAGTTCCAATGCTCTTTCTCACTGGTCAGGCAAAAAGCTTCTTTCACTACTCAGCAGCACACTGGACCAGAGACCAGAGTCCCCGCATGCTTTTGCATGCATGTTTTTGCATGAAAATGAATTCCCAGTGAAATGGGTTCAATGGGTTCAATGAAGGACCGTTAAAGAGGTGAAAGAAAAAGGATTGAAGATGGAGTTGTAGATGGGTCTTTACCTTTTTAGGATTTGATTTACTAGAATGATGGATGGATAATCATTTCCCTTTCTCCCCTTAATTCTTTTTCCATTAAAGGGGAGATTTTTTTTTCATGGCTATTTAATGGATTTTCACCTTTGTTTCATCATTTTTAGCCACTTTGAGGAGTAAATCCCTTTGAATTCCCAGGAATTCAGTTCCATAAATGATATAAAGCTGACTTTTTTTGTACTCTTTAAATCTTGTGAGGTGCATTTTTAGAAAAAGAAAATTAATACTTCTATCCTAAAGCAGATTTAGTTGTTTTGAAACTCATTAGGATTGTAATTTTTCTTTTGTTTTTGTTTTTGAAGGCAACATCTGCTTGACAACCTGTCATTTTTACAGTATTTTCTCACCAAAATTCTCTCCATAAAAAATAAGAGAGAGAGAGAAAGGAAAATAAAATAAAATTTTTGTGGGGTGTCGTTTTTTGGAAAAATCCAATGTCCTGATATTTTTCACATATTTAGAGAGAGAGAGAGAGAGAGAGAGAGAGATCTCACTACTTTGTGCCACAGTAGAAACTTTGACTATTTTATGTTAAAGTTAATTGGCCCACTACTGATGGGACAGGGCTCCAAATCAGATACACAGTCCACAAGAAAACATCAATCCACCATACCCCTGTTCTTATATTGATGATAATACAAACACAATAATTCAGAGAGTTGGTCCCTACCTGTCAACAAAAGACACACCACTTTGTCATATGAAAGCTCCATTGGCTACTTGACATCTCAATTGATGAAATCATTACAACAAAGTACTCCTTACTGCAATGGCACACTCATGGAAGCACCATTAACCATTGGACACTTCATTAGATGACAGACATATCATGATCATGGTGCAGTCGATCAGTTTTAAAATATTAGGTCTAGTTTAGATGGGATAATGTAATCCAAAATCATGATAACTACACTCTGTGTGCTCCATGAAATGTAATTCTGTAGTGAAACATTCCAGCATCTCTTAGCTGCTGACATCATCATCATCATCATCGGATAGGGAAATCCAAGATGATTATAATTACAGTGTGTGCTCTATGGAATGTAATTCTGCAGGGAAACATTCCAACTTCTCTTTGCTGCTAACATCCTCATCCTCATCCTCATCCTCATCTTTATCAATGCCTTGCGCTAGCCATGTTGGGTTCTACTAGATGAATTCCATTTCTCCATTCTAGTTTAACTTAATCCAAATCCTTAGATAAGTTGCACTTCTTCAAATTTATATTTGCTTCTTTCATCTACGTCTTCTTCGATCTACCCTTTTTTCTTAGTGGCCATCAATATGCATAGAAAAACTTTTCCTTAACAATACTGTCGCGTGGCCTAAGTTAGACAACATCCAAACCATCTCAGCTGCTGACATAATACAACCAACTAATATTTCAACTTGTGCTGTTTTTTCCATTTCCTGCTCTTGCTCTTGCTCTTGTGGCAGTAAACCCCCACCCTTCTGGGAACACCCAAACCAAATTCTAATGTCCAAGATTCTAAACCTAGAGGGTGCATTCACTAAGTACTTGTTATCACCAGGGGCTTGAACCCAAGTCCTAACTCCCAAGAGGATGCTGATTTTTATTTGTTGGACGTCTTTTAGTTAGGTGCCCAGGCAGTGGACTTCAGTTTGCTTGATCCCAGGTTGTAGGAAGCTGGGATTATCTTTCTTTTTGTGGGTTATGCAAGTTTCTTTGAAATAGGTCTTTCTGAGTGAATGTTAGGTTGCCATATACTTTGTACATCTTGTCTTTGAAAGTGAATTTAGTAGGTGCTCTAGACCTTGTACACTTTTGTATTATCAGGATTTTCTCCATTTGGTAGGTAATAAATTCTTGAAAACCAAAGAAACACTAATATCAAACTACTGAAATATGAACTACTATTATTCCCTCAGCTTGTTTGCACACAGTTCTTTCATTAGTGATGCAGCTTGTGGACTCCTAGTATATACATCTTACTAGTAGTTGCAAGCATATCAAAGTTCAACAGTCCTTGACAATCCAGTTTCACCTGTATGCAATCTACGCGAAGGTTCTCAATAAAAAACTGCATCCTTCCCATGCCTGAAAACTTAAATAACAAAGTGCCCTGGAGTTGGTTTGTTCACCTCTCTGCAATTCTTCCGAATCTCGCCTGCCTGACCAGACTGCAAGTCTCCCAGCTTCACCATACCCTCAACAAAAGCAGAGAAGAAGTCCTCTTGGTTCCGACTAAAGTGTTGAACAACTTTTCTAGTCTGATCATTCCCCGAATACAGCGTCTGGTCGGAATTGAGAAATCCTCTCTCATTGACTAAGTCCTTGAAGTACTGATTGTCGAAGAGGCGAGGGGTGGCATCAAGGGCTCCTGTCACATTCCCATCTCCACCAAGGGGACATAGGCGATCAAGCATCTCTCGGTAGACTGGGTCCATGTTTAGATCCGGGTGGCCTGTACCTGACTGGTTGTACAGGCGGAAGACAATTGAGAAGCATCGACCCTTGCCGATTGAATGGGAGCCTGACAATGCGACTAAATCGGTGATGGAGAGATTGTAAGAGTTGAAGAGCTCAATGAGGTAGCTGGCATTGGCTCTTGGGCTAGGCATGATTCTGTTGGAGTCTTCTAGGCTCGCCGTTAGACTGTCTTTCCTTCCCAATTTAACTTCCCAGTTGGGTCCGCCGCCCTGATCAAAATCACAACAAAGAGACAGAGATTAAACATTTTCTGTCAGCATTTGATTCCATGTCTCTCTAGAACAAGGATCTCTCAATTTGAATTGTAATACAACAATGCGAGTCATTGCTTATACTTAATTGAGTAATTTTCATGGGAGAAATGGTCAAGTTTCTGAATCACCAATCAATCATTGAAATTAATTGCTTATACTTCATATGAAAAATGGCCATTTGTTTGAATTACCAACCCCATCATTGAACTTGAGTAGTTTTCATGTGAAAAGGTCATCATGTCTATGAACTACCAATCCACCATTTAACTTACTTGAGTAATTTCCATGTGACAAAATGGTCATTGTATGGATTACCAATCCATCATTTAACTAAACCGAGTAATTCTCATGTGAGAAATGGTGATTTCCTTGAATTACTAGTCCATAATTGAACTTGATTGAGTAATTTTCATGTGAGAAAAGGCCATTCCTATATATTACCAATCCATCATTTGACTTACCTGAGTAAGTTTCATGTGACAAATGATCATGTTGGGAAGCAGTGATAAAATCTCTGTTTTCTCAAGTCAAATAGGTGGTGAGTCATACAATTTTATATATTTTCTGAAGATTAAATAGGAATTTTCAGCACCCCTTTCTCATTTTCATCTCTAATTTTCATTTTAATTCAAGGCAAATTCTGATAAATTTGAATAGTTTCTTACCAAGACAACAGCATCTCTAGCAGCCATGATCAAGATGTCAGCACAGGAGACAGCACCAGGACAAGCGCTCTCCACTGCTTCTTTCACTTCATCAATCACTTCAAAAGATCTGAGGGAATTGATGTTTGAAAGTGCCTGCTTCTCACCATCCATATAAGGTGTGTCATCTAATAACAAAGAAGCATCACAACCCTGAAACCCCAACAGATAAAAATCAAAGTAAGATAAGATAATTCCTTCTTAAACAGATAACCACATCAAGATTTTTATGAAACACATGAAACAGAGATATAACAGAGTAACCCATAAAGACCATGTTTTCTGTCTTTGTCTTGATCAAATGAAACATATATTTATATTTTTATCAACTAGAAACATATGAGACAGAGATATATACATAGTATCCAAGAAAGTAGGCCTTGTTTGTTATTGTTCTTGTTGGCTTACATTGACAAAGCAATCATGGAATTGCAAACGCATAACAGAGGCTGCGCTCCTGGGTTCTCTGATCATGGCCCTCCTCATCACTTGTCTCACAATCAATTCAGCTTCTGGGCAGGTTTGGGAGTAGAAACCAGGCTGTAATTGAGAGGAAGCAATAGCTGTTTGTACAAGGAGGAAGGAGAAGACAAAAGGGTAGAGTTGATGCATGTTTCTTTGGAGATGGAAGCAGGGAAAAGAACAGGAAGAAAAAGCAAGATGTAGGACTCTCAAGGGAATTGTAAAGTCTTCTATTTCTGCTTCCTCTACTTCTAATTTCTTCTAGAGGGTGTTCATGTATGTATGTGTGTGTGGGGGGGTGGATGTGATGGTGATTATACCATACTATTCC
This sequence comes from Camphora micrantha, assembly GCA_003546025.1. Classification (NCBI taxonomy): domain Eukaryota; kingdom Viridiplantae; phylum Streptophyta; class Magnoliopsida; order Laurales; family Lauraceae; genus Camphora; species Camphora micrantha. The sequence continues at coordinate 34,171,722 of QPKB01000009.1, read as the reverse complement.
TGCAAGTGGTATGGGAGAGTGGTATGGGAGAGGCCCCTCCTCTCTCTCTCTCTCTCTCTCTCTCTCTAGATACCAGTGGGTTGTTGATCCTTGTGGGGCCCACCTTCTTTCATCTGTTTGTTTTATTGACTCATCTCTGCTGTTAAATTTTTGGGGCCCACTTTTTCAAGCCGTTTGATTATATGGGATTATCTTACTCGTCCCCCAAAACCAGCAGCAGAACAGTGGCTGTATATAGCCAATGGAGTCCACATAAAGAAAATGCTGAGGCTCCCTCCACCTGTCAAGAATATGAAAGGCACAAAATGAAATCTGGTAGTGATCAAAATTGATGTGTTAGGCACAAAATTAAGTAGGCTAGAGATCAACTTTGATGTGTGTTTTACACGATCAATTTGATGGTAGTCCTGACTCCTATATGAAGTAAGTTTTCACAAAGACTCATACATGAGGGGAAAATATTCTTTTATCAGCAGATTGTATGTTGGGCATATGCGGTCTAGCTCGTAGGACCCACTTGGATGCATTCCTCTTATTATTGGTAGAATGGATGGAAAGATCACCTTACGGATAACGGCCATATAAAAAATAGCCCCATCAAATTATCCTAGCCTTTGATTTTACCGCCTTAAAATTTAATAGTCAATTAACCATAAATTTTCTTTTTTAGATTCAGTCTAAAGTGACCAAAGATTTGATGAGCATAAAAATAAACATCATATCATATAACGAAAAATAATAGTATGAAAGAGGTTGCACTTATCAAAGATACGTCCAAATGGACTCCATAAAAACTGGGATGTACATGCATTCCACTTTGGTAGGCTAATGGTCAAAGAGAAAGATTAAAGAAACCTTGATTCGTGGTGGTAAGTGTCATATTACTTGCTTTGTCTTTACATTGGAAAGGTGATCCAAAAGTGGAGTATAGATGAGATGCTCCATGGTGACTTTTAGATCAAGTTGGATGGTACCAACTACCAAGGGTTTTGATTCTCTATATTTGAATGATAAATTGAAAGTTAAGTTTAAAGGTTTCACTAGTGGCCATGGCCCAACCTTGATGATGTATGGTGACAAGTTCAATCCAACTTACATGAATGAGGCCCATATGTACTTTTTGGTTGGTTGTGCCTAGCAAGTAGCAAATATGCAAAACAAAAAGGTTGTAGATAGGCAAGAGGACTAGAATACCTAGAGTCATTCTTAAAATAGTATATCTTTGGTGATATTGAATCCAATTAATGCTTTTATTGAATTTGCATGTGTATTAAATCAGTCCTTATTCCTCAAGAGTCAAGAGTCCCCTCTGCATTAGTGACTGAGAAATGGCATGTGGCATGGTAGGGCCCACCAGCCCCAACAAATGGAATGAGTTTTGGATTAGGACATAAAATGAAAAGGATGAAGACAATTAGTTAAAATCAAGGGCTAACATTCAATCTAAGAAAAATAATTTACTGTCCATTTTAGTTTTTACATGAATGGATAGAAATGAAAGATGATCATCTGTCCATTTGATTCTCCTGAATTGGTCTAGTCAGAAAAAGATGTACCTGACACTTGACAAATGTTCCAACCTGACTGTAGGAATATTCTAGTCATTGTTGACAGGATCCGCATGCCTTCTTTTGAGAAATCTAGAGTTGAAAATTGAAAGAGTGGAAGCTGAGAGGGAGTCCTGCCAATTGGAAATTTGAGCCGCTGAAGATCAATGTGGTTCCACCCTATGTAATATACTGTATAGGGGTGATGGGCCAGGCCTTTGATATATTATCTGGGCTCATTTAATATTTGAGCCGGGCTTAGATTAAGTGATGAAGTCCGAAGCCTGGTCTGGCGCGAATAAGAAATGGTTGCAAGTTGGTGATAGTTTGTCTAAACAATTGTTAGAAAGCCCGATAAAAGGCCAATCGGGACTGCCTCGGCTCAATCGTTTACATGGTTGGGCTTGAGCCTGCCATTTATGGCCTATGTCGGGCTTGGGCTAGATACTGATCTATGTTTCTAAAGTCAGGTCAGGACTCGATATACCCTACCCAACCCGGGCATGACAAGAGTAACATAAGAGATTGATAGGATATCATTTATTGCTCATTTGTTTATTAAATAATTACAATTATGGTAAAATGAGTTTTAAAGAAGGAAATAAAAGCTAGGAAGGTTTGTGCAAGAGAGGATTCCATGCTAAGTGGAATTCTGTTTACACGGTAAAGAGGAGTCATGCATTCCTATCTCTTTTATAGGAAATTGAAATCCTCTCAATTGAGAAATAACAATTCATTTTTCCTCCTTTTTTCGCAAATAAAATGCGTCGCACCAAAAAAATGGAACAATGGATTTTATAAAAAATAAAATAAAATAAATTTCATGCCTAACATGAATCCTCTCCTCCCACAAATGCACTTGAAGGACTTGTTGGTGCAATGGCAATTTCGTATTCTTAGCCATTACATAGGCAATCAGAATCTTCTCCGTCAAGGAAAATCAGTCAATCTTTCCATTTTCCGTAAGTGAATGTGTCCCACAAACAATGAAATAGTGGGCCACACGAAAAATCAGATTGAACAAATTTATTCTCTATCATGAAATCTTCTTGTCGCATAATTGCACCAGAAGGGGAAATGCAGATGAGATGGAAATTTAAAGCTTTCATTCTTAGCCACTTTCCCATGAATATTATCATCATCAAAGCTTTATCCCACTTTTATAGGAATTTCTTAGAAATCTTGGAGTTCAATTTCATGCAACCAAACAGGCTAAGGGGGGAAAATCAGTTTGAGTGTTTCTATAGCCTGACAGAATTGTGCAGAGCATTGCTTTCTTGGCTTTGATTAGATATAAATAAATGCTTCAAATATTTTCATCTGGGTAATATCAGCGGTAGATAATATTAAGATAATTTAAAATTTTATATTTTGATGAGTAGAAACTTTAAATTAAATATAAACATAGCAATAAATTATATAAATTGTTCTTAATACTGAGAGAAAGTAAAAGACCATGAGAAGAAAGTTAGGACTTAGGAGAAGTATATATAGGACAGTTTTCATTTATTATTCTAGGTAAATTCATGGCCATTGTTGATTTCAAGCTGACTGTAAAGATGGTCATAAAAAGTACTTTTTAAGAAATTATCATGATGAATTTGATATTGCCAAACATCTGCAAATGGGATACCACCTTTAATAATTGTAGCAGCTTGGGTGCATCAAGGAGTATGGACTTCTGTCATCAAGAGTTCATTTGGGAGCTTCCACAGACTATAACACAAAAAATATTGTTTGCTAGAGATAGGGATTAGATTGTTTAGAGAGCTTGAATTTAAATAAGTTGAGTTTTAATTTTGAATGACCTTGAATGTTGATTAAGTAGGATATAAGCTTGTCCAGACCTTATGATTTCATCCTCTTCATCAAGCCCTGTGATGACACTTATGGAAGAATTGAAACAGAACTGATCTAGTGGACCACCGACACAAATTGGACTCAATAAGAACAAGCTGCAGCTGTGATGGACTCTACAAGACAAAATGGTGATCACCAGCTAAAGATGATGATTGTGCATCATATTAAGAGAGATAAAAGGTTGATATTTTTTTAATGTTAAAAATAGTATAATCCTTTCAACCAAAGGACAGTACCAGTTCAATGTGAACAGGGGCGGACCTAGGCACTACCACGCGGGTGCGACCGCACCCGTTAAACCAATGTGTGCTTTAAAAAATCCAATAAAAATTAGGGCTCTACCCTCAAAATTCATATGAAAATCCTCAGTTTGCCCCCAAACCAAACTACCTATTAAGGTTCGCACCCCTCAAACGAAAATCCTGGGTCTGCCACTGCTTACCATTGTCAGCAATGTAATAAAAACCAAAATACAAGCAATGAAGATGAGTTTTAACATTGCCCTTGGAGCCTTTTGTTTTGGTCATCACCTAATCATTCCTGTTTTTTGCTTGTAATAGATGCAACTAAGAGCCCCATTGGAATCTCAGTATCTCACTGTATTTATTTTGAGGAATTGTCCAATATGAATGCTTCACACCATATCCATATGGATGCTTTTGTGCTTGATTGGGGTGGAATCCTCCATTTATCCAATGGCCCTTATTGCTGTAGAGAGATTGATTGGATAAAAATCAAATATAACTGTAGATTGAGGACTTATACCAAGATCCAGTTACCAGATCCAATGAATGGAGAGAAAGGAGAAAATGTAAAAGTAAAAGTAGAATTTTTTTCAGCACTCCTATGTTTGGTGTGATGGTAGAAAATGGAGAAGCAACTTAAAAGTATCAACTGACACTCCAATTTTCGCCAAATCAAATGGAATCTTAGTTTATATAGGATAGGGTCAGAAGTCAGAACAGTGTGGAGTTTCAGTAGCCAGGGACCCCAGGGCTTTTTATTTTTTTAATCTCTACTCTTATTATCACAAGAGACATTTAAACTAGAGCCATAAAAAAAAAAGCTAAAACTATTATTTTCAGTAGTCCAGAAATAGGCTTTTCATTTTTAACCTTTGCCCACTTTAGAGTTTAGACATTTAGATAAATAGAGGTTGGAAATAGAGATGCCGAGGATGGGCTCCCTTCAGGATAAAATTCACCATTTCATTGTAGGAAACCTTCACATAAATACAGTGGCGGACCCAGAATTTTCGTTTGAGGGGTGCGGACCTTAATAGGTAGTTTGGTTTGGAGGCAAACTGAGGATTTTCATATGAATTTTGAGGGTAGAGCCCTAATTTTTATTGAATTTTTTAAAGCACACATTGGTTTAACGGGTGCGGTCGCACCCGCGTGGTAGTGCCTAGGTCCGCCCCTAATGGTAAGGAACAAATTCCTCCTCATAGGTTGGTGATGATGACACCAAGACATTGTTGACTGCAATGACTGTCAATTTCAAGATGCCCCATTTTAGCACTCAGAACTGGGTGGCTTTGGGAAGGGCTCCTTACCACGTGTGCGGGCTCCCTTTCCCAAATGTGTGGGCTTCCTTTGCGCATGTGCGGGCACTCTCATGGGACCCAGCTGGAAGATCCAAAGGGGCACTAAGTTTGTAGTGTAGAAACTTGATCTTGCCACTTCCAACACCATCTTCTGTTCTGTCATCTGTGCACATAAGGTGGCCTACTTTTTAAAGAAAAATGAACGGTTAAAAACAGGTGAATTCTAGATAAAGTTTGGCTGATAAGAAACTTCAAGACAGACCTTTCAAGTTTCAAATGGTGGGCTGAGTACCAGCTGAGAACCATGTATAGGACACCAAATTATCAGTTCACAACTCATGAAAGTAGAAGAGAGTGATTACAGCCACCAATAGCCTTCTAATCTAGATATGATGATGATTGAGAACTAATGGAGCCCATTATTCCAACCAGGTCTGATTGCCTAAACGAGCAATTGAATTACCAATTACTAAAAACTGACCATGGTACATATAATATGCTTCGCAAGAAAGTGAATTGCTTTGCGCTGGATGTGAAATTATCAATCAAGTGGAAACTTTCACATTCCAGTTATGTATAGATAAATCAATAGGAGTTTCTTGTATTTGTGATAGACAGATGCAATAAAATTATAAAGATCTCTGAGAAGTGCCAATATTATAGAGTGTGAATTTAAACTGCAAAACACACAAAGCCAATACAATCAGCAGTTACATTTAAGACAGTTGGCCAAGGATGTGACGTTCAAAACATAACCATGTCACTTTGACTCTTTGAGGCAGCCATTTGTGGTAAAAGTTGTGAGGCTTTAACCAAACAACAGCAAATGAGGCCTCTCTACAAAAACTTTGTAATGGTTCAACTCTTCCCACATGGTCTCTTCAACTTCTTCCCATGAATTCACCTTAATTCCTTCCATAAGCTAAATATGGCTCCCAAGACATTCTTCTCATGGTTTAGTAGAAGAAGAGTGGGAAAGAAGTAATATTACTGTCACATCACGATGGTCAAAGTCACTATTCAATGATTGCCGACTTAGCCTATTATAATGGTCCAATAGAAAGATGGTTTTTTACTTTTTAGCCAAGCAGGTTGAGACATCCTCTCTCCTTTTGGCACTGTTTTAATGAAAAAAGATCCCATTCTGCTAGAATAATTAGTCCCAATTGCTTCAACAGAACCACCATCTGTTGAAGTTATATTAAAACCATTCTCCATGATATTGAGGATTGATCTAGTCAAAACAATCACCTCTGAAAATAACATGGGATCATGCATAGATGGCAGGGGCAAGAGGTGAAGGTCATCCAGCTTTATCACCCTAAAAAGTAGCTAGACTGAGATAGCCTTTGGCTTTTGAAAACGAAATGATGCAGCCCGGGTAATAAAAGAGTAGGCAATGACTACTCTCCCAGCCTAAGCTTAGGGATGGATAGGGATCCATAGAATCCAAATGCCTTGGCCTCACACCAAAACAAACCACCGAGAGAGAACAATCTAGGGGAGAAATTTTATTATCAATCAACTTAACCCAAAGGATGGATTACAATCCTTTATATAGAGTACAAACACTAATTCTATTGTGGAAACAATTCCAATAAACATCAAATTCTAAATCTAATAAAACTCTAAAGCAAATAAAAGTCTACAAATAAAGAAAGCTTGCTAAATACTTGCATAAGTCTCTATATTTTAGCTACTACTAAAAATAAGCTAGCATAATCTCTTGATATCAGGCATGATCTAAAATTTCTGTTTGTTGACTTCTAGGCCTGTGGGCTAGGCCCAATAGGCTGGCTGACCTTGGGTCTAGCCTACATCACAAAACAGGACAAGAGTTGGGGCTTAGGAGCCATCTTACTGAAGCACACCTTGCATTTTATATATTAAAAACTAAGCAAAACCAACATTTGACATATAAGTAGGTAAAAGATAAAGATTTAACATATCTGAACTGAAACAAACAAATGAAAAGGAAGAGCTGATAAGTTGCAAATGAGGAAATACTTCTCCATTAGCCAAATTCTTCCAGATGCAACAGCAGAATTATTAGGTCCACCAATAGGAATTAACTTTCCTTCTTACTGAAACTGAAATAGTTTCTTGCTTGCTCCACACTCTTGTGGGGAAATTCATCAGCCATAAAATTTCCAGAAAATCAAATCACACTCAGCAGTCTCATCAGGGATTCCTTTCCCATCCCATGGAATTGCTCCATAAGAACTACCATCTGCAAAAGGATTCCACTTGCCAATATATCACGAATGTGATCTCTTAGAGATTATTTAGCTTGCTCAAGTAAACTATAGAACTCAACCACCGAAAAGAAATAATAGATTTTTTTTTTTTTTTTGAAAGATAGGGAAGAGTCTATGTTATTAGGAAAATTGATATATTACAACAAACAGGCTAACTTCTCACTCTGAAAACCTCGTGCCTCGTAATTTACTTTTAATTTACTTTGGTAATTTACTTTTAAAATAAAGTGGAGTAAAGTGAAATAAAAAGAATGAATAAAATATAAGTGAGTTATGATTGTATTTCGTTTTTAGCTGTTTGGGATGGAATATTTTTGACTTTTTGTATGGGGAAATGAAGTTTTTTTGTCTTTTAGTGAGTAAATGTAGTTGCTTTTTGACTTTTTTTGAAAAAGATGGAGGGAATTTTTTGGAAAAGTGCTTTTGATGGGATGTTTAACTTGACTTCATTTCACTTGACTATATTAGTAAAATTATCAAACGGGCCCAGGGTACCAGCTATACCAAGGTATATGGCAACCTATAGCATACTAGGGACCAAAAGCAGAATAAAGCCCACGACAATGAAGTAGCCCACATCCCTGGCACAGCAAAACAAGCCCAAAATCCAACAAATGTAACCATAATGCCCACAGCCCAGGCCACTAGAAATTACAGTCCTACTCATAAAACATTCCTACTCCATTTCAACATTTGGATGGCATAGCCTTTTAATGCTTCTACTAACTCACACCGATGGTGAATAAAGACCAGTCTCTTGCATCCTTTGAAAATTCTTGGTAGCAGCTTGTAATGTCCTTGCCTTAAACCAAGATTGCCAATCAGATGATTTCAGGGCTTGCACTCGTGAATAAACCAATTCAATGCACAACACCGAAATACTTGCTGAGATGAATAGAAACCTAGTGGAAGCTGCACCATAGAGGTTAAGGTCTGAAACCTTTGGACCCCATAATAGCTTTTCGTTGCTCTTTCTACAGTAACCAACAACCAATGAGTGAAAATGTACAATTGAGAATCTCCAAATAGAAGGAGCCGTCTGTAATGATGGGTGCACACCAGAATCATGTATTTGAGAAGGAAGATTCCACTTCCATGCGACGGGCTCTGGCACTTCAATCTCCAAGTATATAATATGACTCTGAATTTGCTCACTCATCTCATGTAGAATGTGATCTGAGCTTGAAGATTTTTGCTCAAATATTCTACTGTTTCTTTACCACCATATATGTCATACATAAGCTGGAAAAACTAATTTGGCCAAAATTTGGATACCTTTGCTTGTAGGATCCACTCTATCTATAATTGAATTTATAAGCTCCATAGGTGAACTGCATGGCAATGGTTGCAAAATTAGCCTCTGTATACTGTAGTAACCCATTCCAAATGTATTGTGAGAACGGACAATTGATCTACAAATGTTCCAATGACAGCCAGATAGAGCCCCAAAATACACGACAAATGTCACAATGAATATTCCAGCTGAGAATAAATTCCCTCGGTTTTAAACATCCCTTGAATACTATATACATGCACAAAGTAAGTGTTTCTTTAGACAGCCCTTTAAACTATATAAGACCGAACCGATATTTTTGCTCAATATGTCCACAAACAGATTTCTATGCTGATTTTAATGAGAACGCACTAGTTTTCAAGCATCCATACAATTTTATCCTCAGATTGAGGTATTGGAGAGATTCTTCCAATTAGATTCCAAATAGTCATTAGTGCAACAAATGTAGTTGGTGGCAAAGTCCACCAATCCTGTGAGCTAAGGTTGATTCACATATATCTCCAACCCCAATCCCAGGTTATAACGGCCCTTGAACCAAACATATCAATTAGTCTTCCCTCTTAGAGCCACAGGTCAGTCCAAAATCTAGTAGCACGACTATTCCTTATCAAATAACAGATATGAGGTAATTAATGCTTTCTCCCTTACGGCTAAATGCTCCGCCATCCCCAAGAAGCCGATGATGGTACCGGCATACTGCAACATCCCAAATAGATGACCTATGCAAATATTTAGCATGAATCCACAAATTCCAGCAAGTAGGTTTATTAATAACTATAGTCCATACCTGTCACATAAGAGAGGCCTCATCAAGAGAATAAACCAATTTTATCCCAAGGCCTCCACAGTTAACAGGCTGACAGATTGCCTCCTAAGTCATTCTTTCATGAGATAATTAGCGAAAGGTCCCTAGAATTGAATCTATCCAGCCTCCAGTACAAGAAAATTCTATTTAAGGGCTCTAGTCCAAGCAGCTGGACTATTTGCAGCCAGAGGTCCCTATAGCCACATGCTTTCATTTTTCAGGACTAATTTGCCCTTTCAACCGTTTTAGGCATAAATTTTGAAATGTAAAATTTCAAATCTTCCCTCCTTCATCCTTCCTAAATCCTTGTTGCCATTTCATTAAACAGATTTCTATCTATCTATTGCGAGATTAATCAATCATCATCAAACAAACATTGATCGAGAAGAACCGATCTTTTCCCAAGCTTTTTTTCTTCATCTTGTCAGTTCCAACTTTCAACATTTTCAGCTATCATCGTTTCAGGTTTAGGATCACCGACTGCAATGTTGTCGAATGGGAATGGGAGCCTTAAAGCAAATGGAGTTGCTGAAGCTGCCGATCCAGTCATCGAAACCACCACTAGATCTGCTGCTGCTGCAGAAGAGGCGAATCTGAGCAATGGAAACGCGGCCAAGTCCTTCAAGTTGAAGATCTTCGTGGGATACGATCCGGGTTCATGTGGCTTGATGATAATGAGATTGGATCGATCCCTTTTGTTTGGAATTTCCTTGTTGGTCACAATCAGGAAGGGGTTAGTATGAAGAAGATGGTGATTCATTAGTTAAAGAGTTATCTGCTCTTATACACTGCAGTTGAGAAAGACTTATTTCTTCTCATTTATATTCTTTAGATGTATTCCTTTTATTGATGAATCCTGGCCTGTTACTTTTAGTAGGAAGAAAGGGTGATTTAGGCAGGGCACGCCATTGGCTAAATGGGTTCTTATTTCTTCTCATTTTTTAGGTGTTGGATGTATAGCAATTAGCAAAGCTTCTTTGGTATTAGTATTCAATGTTACTTTTGAGTTTATTAGTTTATTTATATTTTCTGAAATTTATTTCGATCTTTTTAAATTTATTTGCAGCTTTTTTAATTTTGCAAGGAAAGGTGAGGGAGAGGAGAGAGAAGAGCTTAGATGCAGGCTTTACAGAGAAGGGAATTTATCTGATTTTTTGTCAAATTTACCTGAGTTTTTATCAAATTTATCTGAGTTTCTGTCAAATTTATCTGAGTTTTTATCAAATTTATCTGAGTTTCTGTCAAATTTATCTGAGTTCTGAACAAATCTATCTGAGTTTTTATTTATTTATATGAGTTTTGGAACAAATTTATCTGAGTTCTGAACAAATCCATCTGAGTTTTTGGCAAATTTATTTAATTTTTTGAAAAATATAGCCGACTTTTTGACAAATTTATCTCCATTTTGAAAATTTTAACTCAGTTTTTGAACGAATATTTCTTTGTTTTTTGGCAAATTTATTTTTATTTTCTTATATCTATTTGTGTTTTTGAATTTTATTAGTGTCTTTTAAAATTTATTTGTACTTTTTGAAATAATTTTAACTGAGTTTTGACAAAAATACTTGAGTTTTTGAAATTTTTTTCTGAAATTTGAAAAATTGGTTTATCTTAGTTTTGAAAAATGTATTTTGGAAAATTGTTTATCTTAGTTTTGGAAAATGTATTTTCATTTTTTTAAAATTTATTTGCATTTTTTAATTTTATTTACGTATTTTGGAATTTATTTGCGACCTTTGAAATTCATTTGCGTCTTTTGAAATTTATTTGTATTTTTTAATTTTATTTACGTATTTTGGATTTTATTTGCGTCCTTTGAAATTCATTTGCGTCTTTTGAAATTTATTTGCATTTTTTGAATTTTCTTTGGATCTTTTGAGATTTATTTGAGTCTTTTGAAATTTATTTATAGTTTCCGAAATTTATTTTGATCTTTTTAAACTTATTTTCATTTTTTTAAAATTATTGCCTTTTTTTAAAATTTATTGCGGTTTTTGAAATTATTGCATTTTTAAAATTTATTTGAGTTATTTTGAAATTTATTTGTGTGTTTTTAGAATTTATTTGAAAATCTCATTAATGAGATTCCATTAATCGTGGCCAATTAAATGGTAGTTGACCATTATTAATAGGATCCCACTAATCATGGGATATGATTCAAAGAAAGGGTAAATTAGATATTTTAGATATGAGAAAGTGTGGGAGGGACCTTTGGCTGCATGACTTTTTTTTGTGGATTGTTTGCATTAAAATCACAAGTTGAGGGACCTGCGACCAAAATCCCCTTCTTTCATAGCTTACCATATACACTAACCTTGTTTTAAATTTATCCAGTAAGCTATCATCTGTGGGCATATTACAGAATAAAAAAATTAACTACAAAAAACTTATTACAACCTTAATTGAAACTAGTAAATGTATGAAAGCGGAAAAATAACAGCATAATTATTAGTACGTCAACTGATGATCACTGCTTATTGATCAGATCCTGTAGCAAATTTGCATGCAATAGATCTTTATAATGTATGCATAGACCATAAAAATTGTGACTTGTTTACCTTTTCCATCCAAATAGAAGAGTGTTCCATGCACTGGTGAGGGGTGGATCTATGCTCCAAGGGCCCAAGACAAACCAGACCTCTCTGGTCCAATAATTAGCCATCTAAAAGCTAGCCACTTATCTCAGTCCAAGATGTCAAACAAGTGTTCTTGAAATAGATGATGTACACTATAATCTTTTTTAACAAGCATGGTGTGGTGCAACTTCCCAAAACTGCAAGAATATTCAATTAGTGATTCTCAAATGTGGAAAAACCAGAATTTCATGGAACAATTGACGGAAGCAAAGGCAGCAGAAGCACCTTATCATTAAAAAAAAATAAATGAAAAGAGGATCCTCAACATGCTGATGTTTCATTAACATAAAAAATGTAAAGAGGATTCTCATGATGCTGATGTTTCATGCATAAAACATAGTTATTGAATTTCATAATTAACTTTTTATAACTCCTTTGAGAAATCCTAAATGCAGTATCTTCATAATCTGCTGTAGCTGCAGGTCAGTACTCAGTAGTCCTGGTATTTCATGCCGGCCACGGCACTGCCAATTCAGCAAGAAAAACCTGGAATGAAATGTACACAATATAAAAGTGCTAGTTTAGTGGATAGAGTAAGGAGGAGAAATTGGTTAAAATTGAAGAAGACATGGTGGCACTTTGTGTCAAGTCCAGAAACTCAGGAGCAAAATTGCAAAAGACCAAAAAGATCCTCAAATTTTTTGAAACTTATTCAAAGCACAACCTAAAATAAATATTAGAGGAAAGTATAACTCCCAAAAGCCAACCCCATATAGATTGGATAGAACTAAAGTCTAACAATGATGAAATTGAATCTGTAATATATTTGGACTTGGCCCAAATATATTTCAAAGAGATTAGGTGACTGATGAGCGAAATCGGTGATGTTTTAGGAGCCTACAAATTTAAGTCTTTCCATTATCAGCAAATTTAAAACTCCATTCCAACTTCTCAAAGGATAAGTCAAGCTCCAGTTCACATAAAGCACTGTGTTCCAATAGGAGAAAATTAAACATTTAAGATGTCTAGCTGCATTAAGAGCAAAGAAACTGTTCATGGGCAAAATATAAAATGAACTGCTAGCTCTACCAACAAAACATGCCAATGCTCTGCATTATAGAAACAAAAACACCCGCCAATATAACGTATACTTGAATTGCACATATTCAGACAAGAAATAAAAATAAGAAACAGATGTAAAGGTGGAAAATTCCTTCCTTCTGAATGTTGACAATTTCCATGCTTTTACTTCTCCAAGGTGGGCTATTTTCTGCAGTTCTTTATGAAAGCAGATTCAAATGAAGGTGCTAGAGAAGTGGTTTTTCAGTGTACTATGCCCCCAAAATTGGAAAACATAAAAAGTATTCACTCTTCTGTTTCTGAGTTCCCAACCACCCACTGTAGAAATTTTTTAAAAAATGTGGAAAAACAGTTACACTCAAAAGAAAAAAAAAAAAAAAAGGGTCTTGCCTTAAATATGATTAAGAGTAAGCCAGAATTCATCAGAGCTAAAACCAACCCAGGGTTTTGATGTTTTTAATTTTGTTATACTAAATAAATAACCAAGCATTAAAAAGCAAACACCACATCTTTGTTGTGCAAAGATTGATAACGCACATAACTGGTTTGAGTTAATGCACGTGAAAGATTCATCATCTTCACAACCATTGTTAATCTGGGGTTGGCCCCAATGAGTGGGGGTGCTTCAAATTTCACTTTATTAGCTGGAGAAAAATAACCATTGATTTATTTAGGAGTGGGCTCCACCCGAGGAGGAATATTGAAAAGTATTTTCGCTGCCTCCACTAACGATTTGAGGTTTTGGTAGTAATGGTGAGTTAAAGAAATTTAATATAGTATCAGAGACAACCGGTAGTGAGTTCGAATCTCAAGAGGAACGACTCGGCGCAAAAATAAATAAATAAATAAATGTGTCGCCAAAAAATGCACCGGCCAGGTTCCACATGAAGGGGAGTATTGAGGAGTGGGCTCCATCCGAGGGGGAATATTGAAAAGGGAATATTGAAAAGTATTTATGTTGTCTCTACTAATTGCTTGAGGTTGCGGTAGTAATGCTTAGCTAAAGAAGTTTAATATTAATTAATGAAGGCATGGAAAAGTGAAATTTGTAAATGAGTTGATCTCTCATTTATTTTTATTTTTTTTTATACATTGTCCAGTTTGAACCTGCAAATGGGTGCAAATCAACATCCAGTGGAGTGAAATGTAAGAAAGAACTTTATCTTTTCAGAAAAAAAGAATTTGTACTAAAACAGAGACATGAACTAGAGACATGAAGCAAGCATAACTAAGAACTTTTCTTCTAGAAAGATCACATGTTAAAGACCTGTGGGCCAAAAGAGAAGAAAAGCTACTGATGAAGCTACTGTTTGTGGAAAATAAGGCCCTCTTCAGGAGCATTGTAGGAGGAGAAAAGGCCAAAGGTAATCGTACTAAGATCGTGTTGGTGCTTGTGTCGCCAATAAAAGGGAAAGAAGTTCCTTCACAGGGTGAATTTTTTTCGTCACCTACTGTTTATTTAACCGTTTAGTAAATTGTAATGCCAAAAATGAAGAGTATGAAATGAGTTGTGTATAAGGGCACTTTTGTGTAGGCGTAACTTTCATAGAAAGATGAAATTACCACATTAGTAAATTTTATGGTTTTTAAATACCTCAGAAGTTGAAAATTCATCTTTCGTGCAAAAAGTTTTTCCTCAATGAATTGGTCCTAATGTTATTGAGTGCAGCTGCGGATTTCTTTGGTGAAAACTACTGAATGGGTGGGTTGGTATGTGTGTGGAGCGAGCGAGTAGGCGGGCGGGTGGGGTTGGGAGGAGAGGGGGAAGAAAGAGGGTGGCTGGGTAGAGTGGAGTGGGACTAAGGAAATGTGGGGTTAGGTTTTTGTGCAAATGAAACCCCCCCCCCCCCCCCCCCAAGTCTATTTCTATGCCAAGGAAGGAAAAGCTGAAGTGGCGAAAGAGCAGTTCCGCGGAAAACTGCAGCACCAAACACATGAAAAAAGAGTTTTCTGAAGAAAACCACATCATTTTCTGAGGAAATTGGACTACACAAACGTGCCCTAAATGAAGTGTGGAAATGGAATAGGGATCCTCTAAGTGGATACACCCTGAGTGGACCACTTAAGGTCCACCACGATGCATGGTAGGCCACCCGTAGTGATGTGGCAGACCGTGAATAGTTTACTTATTGTCATAGTAGGATTTTTCCTCGTCAGATCCGGACTCGTGAAAATGGCATCTAAATGAGGCCTACAAGACTGATCAACGAGGAGGAGGTGGTAAATGTTCATGTATGTAAATGAGAATGCTGGTCCAAGTTGCAATAGGGCGTTTGCCCAAACAGGTTGTGGGTTCGAACCCTTCACCACATGTTTTTTTCTTGATGCTTTTTTGGGCCCAAATTGGTATTCTAAGTCATTCATTTTCTTTATTCTTCTATTAAATTCTAAAATGCTTAATTTCATACCTTATGTTTTCATATATGAAAAAAAAGTCCAAAAAGATTGCAACCTATAATTTTAATTTTCTACACTTTTGTGGGCCCCATTCATGATCCAAATTGTTCAATATTCTCACATTAATGATCAACATCAAGATGTTTAGTTTTATATCTTAAATCTTCATAGAGTTCGAAAATTTTACAAAAAAAAAAAAAAAGTCTAAAAATCCAAACACATATAAAATTGTTGGATATACTTATTTGCTCATTTAAAAAAGGTGATTTTCACATATGTATAACGATTAAATACGTGGACCCATTTTCCTATTTCATGTGTATAAAGCAAACGACCCCCGAGGGCCTATTTGGAAATTATTAAATTCAGGGTATATATTGAAACTCAGCCAAGTTCCAGTCAACTTGAGGGACTCAACTCAGACTCAGTCCTTATCAAGTCCTCGAGCTAATATTGTACTCAAAAGGATCTTGAGCCTAATTTTGGTGTTTGAGGTGGTGGAAGAGGTTTTCTTCCAAGATTGAGAAAGAAGGGCTAGGATTTTGGAGAGGAGATGTCATTGATGAGCTCAAAGGCAAACAGGAGAGAAGATGCCAGGGGATTGTTTCATGCTCGGATAACTGGAATTGGATGCAATGCGATGGGATTATGCTAGTAGGAGTAGGAGATGCTTTATGCTTTGCCTACTCACTACTGGTTGAAAGATAAGAAATGGGCTTTTTTTTCTGTCACAACCTAATATGAGTTTACATGAATAAGTGGTTGAGATTGCATGCCAACAACTTGTTGTAGAAGATGATTTGAATTATAATGTGACTAAGTCTATCTTGAGTCCGAGTTTTTAATCCTTGATTAAACCTGCTTGTAATAAAGCAACAGAGTTATTTCGATCTGATTCTTTACGGATAGGCACTTTTGTATGTTCAATCTATTTTTCTTTAAAAAAAAAATAAGTTTATCATATAGCAGAAGTTATATCGACAAACTTATTATATAATAAAAGTAATGCAAACTTGGTATAGAGAAAAGGTTATATAGGTTAACGTGTCAAAAAAAAAAAAAAAAAAGGAAAAAAGAAGCCAAAACAAAACAAAAACAAAAGTTACTTGATTGCTTACACATTGATATTGTTTGAAAAGACACACACTTCATGTTGTTTAAAAAAATAAACAAAAAGGTCTTAAAGTTGGTTCAATACAAATTTATATATACCTTCTCAAAAGTTCAAAAAAGCATACAAATGTTTGTTTGAGTTAGTTTTAAGTTATATATACCCCAAAAGTGATACACCAATATGGTCCGTGCTTCATTCACATCTCTCATGAAAAAGTGGGGTATTATTGCAAATAAGTGAGAATTATTGCCGACCTACACCTTGGGTTCAATGTTCAACCCAGCCAAACAGGGGCGGACCGAGGAATTTTTTCTTGGAGGAGCCACTATATAGAAAAAAACTCTTGGAATGGCCACATAGGAAAAATACATATAGTTTTCAAAATATAGATGGGTTTTTTCTGAAAATTTGGGGGAATATATGTAAAAAAATTTCGACAAGCCTCCCTCCGCAACAAAAATAGTTCAAAAAACTTTTAGAGATGAAAAGTTTTAGAGATGAAGACTTGAGTAACACATAAATATGCACAAATGGGAAGGGTTATAGATTTAAAAATATTGCAAGAAGGGTTGAGATATCATATATCTCAAAACGATCCAAGCCCTAAATTTACATACAACAATATATGGTGGCTATTAGAAAGAAAACTGTGAAGGGGATGTGGCACTGGAAATACATTAGAAAGGGCTGTTCAAGACTTCTAGTTCTAATTTATTTCTGTTCAAGACTTCTATTCTTTCTGGTCTACATCATGAGTCTGAACCAAAGAGACAAAAGCACCAACGGTCGCTAGGCAAGAAGACTAACAACTGGTAATTGACTGGTCATACTAGACCCATCTGGCCCTAGATAGCTAGAATGACTTGGAAGTCATGACCAGGTTAGCTAAAGTCAGACGACTAAGACCCAGGGCAAATAATAAAGACTCCTTGCCGTCATGGGTGGACCTACATGTAAGCCGGGGCCCCTGGCCCCCTTAAGCTTTCAAAAGATTATTTTTTACTACTAAAATTTTTGTAACCTTTTATTTTGCCCCCTAAAATTTTAGAACTTTTTTTTAATAATTTTCATTTGCCCCCCCCCCCCCCCCCGTTCCACCCGCCCCCCCACCCCCCACCAAAAAAAAAACGGTGATGCTATATATTCCACGACTCACAATGACTACTCCAGCTCAGCCTAGTTACGGATACAACCGGGTTAGCAAAAACCACCCCACCCCCCCCCCCCCCCCACTCCACTCCAAACGGTGATGCTATATATACCACGACTCACAATGACTACTCTAGCTCAGCCTAGTTACGGATACAGCTGGGTTAGCAAACCCCAGTTAGCAAACCCACCCCCCCCCCCCAAAAAAAAAAAAAAAAAAAAAACAGTGATGCTATATATACCACGACTCACAATGACTACTCTAGCTCAGCCTAGTTACGGCTACAGCTGGGTTAGCAAAACCCCAACCCCCCACCCGACACACACAAACAAAAAAAAAAAAAAAAGAAGGGTTAGCCCATGTCAAACCCAAGAAGTGCAATAATAAAGTGCACTTCATGTCTCCATGTTACAACTAATACGGGTAGACAAATTCATTGGTGAGACCTCTATTGGTTTATATGAGGATTTAAAAATTTAGGGTTTGTTTGATGAGGGCAATAAATGTTGGGTTGTATCACGATTTCAAATGCTGGTTAAACCTTGTACTCTATCCAATCAAAACAATAGGGCCCGTTTGTTTGTATTATAATACATAAGAATTGATGGATAGTCTAATATTTCTTTATTCTATTTCTTTGCAAGCAAATGTTATTCAATGCTCATTTTAAAACTCACATTTGATCTTCATTTTTAACCACTTTTGCTATGATTTATATGTATTCAATTCCTATTCCTACGTAGTATATTTAATGCAAACAAATAGGCCGTCATAGTAGGGATCCTATATGTTCTAGCGCAGATAAATTTCTTAAATTACTTGTAAAAGGGAATTAAAAAAAAACAACTAATCTTTCAAAATGCCTTGATATTTCGAAATCTCAAATGCATTTAGAGATTGAGATATGAGAAATCCACAAGTAATATTTCTAACAAAAACTTAAACATTTAAAGTTCTTTAGATAATAATTCCTAAAATTCTTGATATCAAACATAACCTTACTATCAATATATTTTGTTGGATGAGTCGGATTATACAGTTGTTTAAGGTGGAAATTTTGAGAATCAACGAACTTTGCATATAGAAAGGCAAGTTATGAGTTTGATATTACATAAGGACTTGGGTGTGCAGCACAAGGTAGGATTCCACGTTGGACGAAATTCTATTTCTAAAAAAAGAGTGATAAATAGAGAGATCTTTCTGTTTCTTATCTCCCATAGGAAAAGACGTTTACATTTTTCCTTTTATGAAAAGAAACTGCTATAGGGATAATCAAAATAATTTTCTCTCTATTGTGGAATCGTCTCATCACAGTGCAAAAACATTTCACAATCAAATCATTGGAGGATTCCTCACTAGTTTTACATGGAAAATCCATATTTGGTACTTCTAAATCTTCGAGGGTTTGGGTTAGTAGAAATCCTCGTATTCTAGGACTTTCAGGTGTAACCCCCTCTCCCAGGAATTGAAACCCTCGTTTTGTGGATTTACAAGACAAAATTGACTTTTCTCGACTATAAGCATTAATGGACAACGATATATCGGCGTGAAAACCTTAGTGATATAAGTTGTTAGTGATGAATCCTTTTTCCAAAGGTAATGAGAAATTCTCAAATATGCAAATTCTTCACGTATCCCTCGCTTGTTACCATACATACTCAAGACGCATTTGTGCAATTAATCTATAGAAAATGCATGTGATTAGCACAATTTTCTCCCCTCTTTTTTTCATGTCCCAACATTTGTGCAACTCAATTCCATCGACGAAAAGGACAAGAACACACCTCTTTTTTCCTCAAGATTGAGGGCATCATTTTTCCAACCTGGGACTAATGGACTTCCTTTTTCGTAGAATTATAAACTCAATATCCATTCAACACGCATCCTTCTTTTCCAAACTCTTCATTTATAAGAGCGCATTTGATAACAAGCGGGAAACCCACATAGTTGAGGATTCTCCGACGCCCTTGGAACAAGGATATCTTACTAAGTATGCATGCAACCGATGATTTCACATCAACATCGATGCACATAAATGTATATAATCAAGAAAAAATAATTTTAGTATATAAATTCACAAAAATACCCTATAAAAAATGAAAAAAAAAACTTGATTTTAATTAACCCGTCTCTCAGAAGATATACAATTTCCAAACATGAATTTTCCACTGCTCTTTCCCAAGGAAAAAAAATCATTTCCCAAAGGATTTGTCTTCCACGAAATAGGGTTTAGATGTTTTTATTCCACGAAAAATCGGACGCGGAAAGCGTTTGAAAAACAATGACATAATGTTTCCGCGTAACAATCCCAAGTCCATCGTAAAATTCCGCGCTCATTCGCCAAAACCTCCCACGTCAAAGTCCAAAAGCGAAGTCCGAAGCTTCCCACCTCCTTCACCCGCGACCAAAAAGAAAACGCACATAACAAGAAGATAACACACACCACTGCCTCCAAGCCCACAGCCATATAATAAACCAACTCACTAGGGTTTCTCAGTTTCTCTTCTCTCTTCTCTCCCCGGAGGTTCTACTTCACCCACTCAACTCCACTTCTCTTCTCTTCTCTTCTCTTCTCACAAAATGCCCCCCCGCGCAGTGAGACGCCCCTCCACTGCCCCCGCACTCAAGAAAAAGCCCCCGTCCAAACCCACCCCCAAAGAAGAAGAAGAAGAAGAAAAGACCAAAAACAAAGAGCAAGAGCAGCACTCAAAGCCCAAGACCCGGAATCTCCTCCCGTCTCTCAACGACGTGCCACAAGACCCATCTCCCCCTCCAAAAGGTACTCTCTCTCTATGTCTCTCTTTTCATTTCTTCAAAGAAATCCAAACTTTCTTGATGATTACAAGCACCTTACACCGGAATTGATCGGTAGATGGCCATGACGCACCTGCTTATCACGAGATCGATCGATCTGAACGGCTGGATCTAGATGATCATGATCTGCAATCGGAACCGGACTACGACGCCGCCTATCGCGAGAACTACGAGCGGGATGAGCAGGAGGAGGGCGTGGAAGTTGTGGATGAGGAGGATGAAGAGATGGAAGGCCGGGACGGCGATGGGGAGGAGATTGTTGAGGGGGATGGAATGGAAATGGAAATGGAAATGGGAATGGGAATGGGAATGGAAGTGGAGGAGGAAGAAGAGGGAGATGGCGAGGACGAGCACGATGGGGATGAGGAGGAGCATAATGACGTGGTGAAGGAGCGGAGGAAGAGGAAGGAGTTTGAGGTTTTTGTTGGGGGATTGGATCGGGATGCGACGGAGGAGGATCTTAGGACAGTGTTTAGAGAGGTTGGAGAAGTCACTGAAGTGAGATTGATGAAGAATCCCGGGACGCTGAAGAACAAGGGGTTTGCGTTCTTGAGGTTTGCGACGGTGGAGCAGGCTAGGCGCGCTATCAATGAGCTCAAGCACCCAGTGGTATTTGCTGTTTGCTGTTCTTGTTGTCTTAGATGCGGTTTTATTTGATAATTGCTGTGCGACTTACACATCCCCTTGTTCCTAAGGTTAATGGCAAGCAGTGTGGAGTGGCTCCAAGCCAAGATAGTGACACACTTTTCGTTGGGAACATATGCAGAACATGGACAAAGGAAATTGTAAGCGCGTTTCATTGCGAAAGTTCAAATTTTTTTTTTTTTAAATTAAGTTTGGTCTAAATGGACTAATTTTTTTTTTTTTATTGTCATCTATAGTTGAAGGAAAAGCTTGCAAAGTATGGCGTTGATAAGTTCGAAGATTTGACCTTGGTTGAGGATACGAAGAATGAGGGGATGAATCGAGGATTTGCATTTCTTGATTTTTCTTCGCGCTCAGATGCCATGGATGCGTGCAGGCGGTTGCAAAAGAGGGATGTTGTGTTTGGTACTGATAGGACTGCCAAGGTTGCTTTTGCAGACACTTTCATTGAACCAGATGATGAAATCATGGCACAGGTATGCTGTATGAACTTGCTTTGCACCTATACTTCTCGAGGTGAATTATGTAGTGTCTATAGATAGGTGTCTCGAGGAGCAAGCTTATAATATCTACCACTTTAGAAGTTAGAAAGAAGTTGTTTAGAATGGAAGTTTTAATGGCAGTAGGAAATGAAAGCTGGTTAATTATAAATATGCAGAGTTTCTAGTTTAAATAGGGTGGATGACAATTTTTTTTTCCTATTCTAATCACATACTCAAACCAATTAGAATTCCTAACAAATTGGAGTCCCACCACTCATTGGGAGAATTTTCTCCTATGATCGGACTGCATATGCAGTCCAGCTCTATGGGGGCCACTTGGGCCCACCTTCAATCATTGCAGCGCCTTTCACACCCTTATCTCCCCATCATCTGTCATCATGCCCATTTTAATGCCCATTGATCCTTCTCACCGTTGGATTGATTCTCAAAACAATCTGTGGTTGGCGGATTATTAAACTTTAAGCTCCTTAAATCAAGGGCTAGAATCATTTGATTGGGCTGATTTTTTGCATGATCCTTATTTGTAAAGAGCCCTTTACGTCCATCCTACTATCCATGATAGGAAATTAGGAATGTGGCCAAGAAGGTTTTCATGATCTGGACCTCATATTCAAAATATGCAAAATGCTCGTAGGTGAATATTTCCCTCACTAACAGATCCCTCTTTAGAACCATCATTTATCTAATCACTAGTTGCATGGCTTGGAGATGGAGAACGCAAGTGAGTTGGAGACCATAAGTGACTTGGGGTTGGAAGAGAGGTACTATGTGGGGCACTGGTTTGAAGCTGAGGGTGTAACTCATCGGTCGACAGCTGTCTTAAGGAGAATGTAATGTAGCGAAAACATTTGTTGATAATCCATGTATACAAAAGTTGTTTGGTTTAACTTTTATTTATCTTTGTGTGGAGTGGTGAAGCAATCTTAAGTGATTTTAGTATAGGTGAGTCAATAGACGGACTTGCTTTTGAGAAGTCAAAAGTTCGGAAGAAATCTAAAGCTACGAATAGGGCACTTATAGGAGGCTTTATGTGAGGATGACTTCATTCATTTGGACTGCCAGAAGAACTCATAGAAGTTATCTGAACCTTTCAGAGTTGTTAGGTTGTGAAGCTCCAACCTCAACAAAGGCCAATCCAATGATGGGAGAGAGCTTCTGATCCATGATGCCTCCTAAGTACTTCAAAATAGGCAAGTATAATGTGATATTGTACCCGACACTTTACTTTTTATGTGTAAAATATGTGTCCCGGCCATATCCATTGCGTCTTTGCCGTACCCATGTTGTATTTGGGCATCATAGATTCGGATGCTTAAATGGTAGAAGCTAGTTATTCAGGTAATAAAAGCTATGTGGAAATTGCTAGTGGGTTACACATTGGCAGGAAAGTTTCTGTTGGTGGCAAGGTTGCACATTGGCAGGAAAGTTTCTGTTGGTGGTAGGGTTGCAAGAAGTACTCGTTCTTGTCTAGCTAGGAGCTTGGTTGGCAAATCCAGGCTCCCTTTCTCCAAGGCAGTGGTAGAAAGGCTTCTGCATTTGTAGGGGGTGTACTATTTCATAGTGAAGTCCTTGGACAATACGTGGATGCTCTTATCCTTTTGGTTGTTCTAGTGCTTCATGATCCTTCAGAGATTTGGATTTTGGAAGGACATGTTTTACTCTTAATGCCGGAGCAAAATGGGATAATTTAGAGGATCCAGCCATAATTCAGGCACGTAAGCATTTAGATCCATTTGGTCGACCAAATGGAGGCTTGATCCACCTTTTTCGGGGCCTGCTCAAGTGGAAAGGCCTAAGATCCAAACTGAATGGTCCAAATAGGTTTTAATTGATGTTTAAAAGTACTGACCATATTGTGAGATTAAAACAGTCCCTAAAAAGTGGAAATGCCTAGAAACGTGCACACCTTCATATTCTCTCTTGATTCAATTGTGTTTGGAGACTCTTCTTTCCTATTTAAGTGCAATCAAGTCTCCTTTATTGAGAAGGGTTTATGCTTAAGAGGGAATTAGGGGATTTGGATTCATCACTTGCCATGTGGGATCCATTAAATGAAAAAGGAAGCATGAAGTCCAAAAGGGGAAACTTGGTACGATATTGGTCGTTCATTTCTTTGAGAGTATTTATTTCCTTTCATAGTTGGTTGAAATTTGGTTTCTTTATGAATAAATTTCTCATGATTAAGATAATCTAGTGGATGTATCTACAAGGCAGCAAGTGGGGTCCACAACCCCTAGAAAATTCAGTGCACTAGGCCACTAGTAGACTATAATTCCAACCATTGTCTTCTTAATTTCTTTCCATGATGGAATGTAATTAGATCTCTTAAATGAGGTTTCTATTATCATTAAGATTATGATTAGTGTATGTGATTAGGTTAGGATTTGATGAGATTTTCGACATTATTTATTCATGGAAAGGGACGTTCAACTTATGCTTGGTTATATTTTTTATGCAATTTGAGAAAGTTGCATTGGTGCACTTGCACTTAATTTTTCTTCTCTTGGTAGAGCATCTCCCATTGGATCGAAGATCTCTACGATGGACAATTGGGTAATGGTCAGATTTTGGCTTCCCTGACTGTGTCAACTCCTTACAACAATTGAAACATGGTCCCTTAGAAGCCAAGAGGTGGGTATGGGTTAGGTGATATGGGAGTGACCTTTCGTGCGTGAGAGGAGAAGACATTTGATGATACAAGCAATTGTGTTGGGATGCAGTTGAGGTGATAAGATTACTACTTTTAAAGAATGCCTTGAATTTGGTGACCGATGCTGGAAGTTAATTCCTTCAAAAGCATAGGACTTATGCATGTCATGGTCTTGGGATATCTTTTGAAGTAGAGGTCATTTAAGAGTCCCTTCTTTTTAGGGGGTCGGAGCCGCCAACAAAGGATGGTCCTCTCCACTTTCTCATTTGTAAGGAAAGCTCCTTGGGGCAGAGGTTGGAAGTTTAGACTTTGTTGGAACGGGAACGACCTTGTGGGACCGTGAAGAGATTTGACCTAGATGCCATTTCATCACTAGATTTCGACACCAGTCATAGCCTTGGTGATATGGACCAATTGCATTTTCCCCCCAAGGGCCATCTATGAAGATAGATATTTCATTTTTGAGAGATTTTTTCATATTGCATGTGGAGCAATGGATACTAAAAATGTTTTGAGGAATTTTGAATTCCCAATAGGTGTGATCTGTAGATGTTCTTGGGCATTTATTGTAGTACGACAAGAGAGGAGAGGGGTGGAACCACCTCTAAAGAACTTGGAGCAAAGCTGCAGCTGACTCTTAGACTTTGCACCAATAGAGCTTATTAATAGTTGGGTGGTGCTATTCGGCCAAGATGCATGCTTGTAGGATCGGCTGTAAACTACACGAATCCAAGGAAGCTGTGATGTTTCACCCCTCCTCAAGCTGGGAGTCTTTAGCTTGGAAGGAGCCCTTAAACTCATTGATGAGTGTTGTTCAATCGTCGAATTAAGACATCAAGCTTTTCTCCTTTCATGGGATTCATGAAGCTCAGGAGCCTACTTCACTTGACCTAGGCACAACTAAGAAGGAGGGTTTCTTAATTTTTTTGGGTTCACAAGGTCTCATTGCCTCTTCCTTTCTTGCAAGGAAGAGAGATACAATAACATAACTCACAGGAAACCGTTGTTAATCAGATCTTAGTTTCTCCTGGCTGTCCTTTCTAGCAAGATGGATGGGGGATGTTACAACTATAAAATGGGTAGTTCGGCAAATTTGGATTGCTCGATACGGAAGTGGTTAATGTTTGTCAAAGTTGGGAGGCACACCAGAGGGAGATGCACGCCCTTGCCTGTTTTTGCTCTTAAAGTTCTTGACGTGCTGGATTTGGTCATCAAACTAGGTTTGTCCTTTACAGACAGACAGGTAGAAGCTTTGAATTTGTTTGTTGAGTTAGAGAAAAGGCTCATAGAGTTGACCAAACGCTTTGAAGATGTCCATAACTGTAGGAGATTCTTGTTTTGATGCTCCATTTGGTGGGAGTAGGTTTTCTCTGGATGCATCCATATCTATGGTTTGGATGATGTCTACAGAAGATAAACATTTTGGGAGGATTTTCAATTTCAAGTAGTTAAATGCAGATTACCTTTTCTTGGTACTAGGAGGGACACTTCCCTACTGGGTTTTTCTTTTCTTTTCTTTTTTTCTTTTTTGGGAAAGGTAAGTACTCACACGCCCACCATATTCCTAGTCATTGTTTCAAGAGGATCCAACTCATGAGTATAGTAAAACCATATTTTAAAGGCTATTATCAACTTGAGGTGTCTCTTTCATTCTTACTTTTAAGCATAAAACTTAAATTCTTCATGATGTTTCACAATCCAAGAACCACAATGCTCATTATTAATAACCTTTTCAGACTTGATCCATGTCAAGGACAAATATTGTTTTTGGATTTCAAGATCTCTGGATTCTATTCCCTTCTGCTTCTTTAATCTACATTTCATTGATAACTAATGAAAAGTGGGAGGATTTAGTTCCTTTTACTTGAAACATTTGTTCTGGTGCTTTATGCTGCTGTAAACTAAATTGCTCCTGGACAGGAGCATGTAGCTCAGTGGGAAGCTGCTCCTTGTCTCAACTATGAGGTTGAGGGTTGGAAACATATTACCTTACAGTAATACCACCATGAAACTTAATTTCTTTAGCTTATTAATAAAATGCCAGTCTTGGATGTGTTGACAATAACTAGCTCCTTTATTTTACATTAATTTGAGCATAATACTTAAATACACTGTCATATTTAATGATCCAAGAATCACAATGCTTACTGCTAATAACCTTTTCATGTATGTAAGTACATATTTTGTTGTTGGATTCGATTCATGGCCTCTGGATCCTATATTCTTAGTGGCGTGTTTGAGATGCATTCCATTGAGAAGGGATGAGGACTGGGTATCTGGTGCCTTAGGCTGCTGTAATTAAATTTGCTCCAGGACAAGGGCATGCGGCAGAACTGGAGCTTGCTCATTTTTGCAACCATGGGCTGTGGGTCTGAGTCATGTTCCCAAATAGATAGATAAATAAATAAATAAATAAAAATAAAGCTCTAGCTTATCAATACAGTCCAGCTGGATGAGTCAATAATAACTAGGAGTAAATGCAATGTCTCTCAGCCTGCCATTTTTTGTGTGATTTTGTCGCATCCTGGCTTTCTTCTTTTCATAATAATGAAAGTTGAAATAAGCCTGTGCAATATTCTGCATCTTGTGGGAGGCTAATGCTCAATTTATTTTTCGTTGGTAGTCATTTGTGGTTTTCCTAGTGCATCTGTAATATGGGAAACTTTTATCCTTTGAATATCGAGGTTTTTTTTTTTTTTTTATTATTATATTTTTTATGCTTCAAATTTGCCAAATGGAATGCATATGCACAAGCACATGGACTAGTTTCCAATAGTATGAAAAGTTTATTATATAATTACAGATGCTCTGAGTTTGCTATTACAGGTCAAGACGGTATTCATAGATGGTTTGCCTGCTTCCTGGGATGAGGATCGTGTTAAAGAACGTCTTCGGAAGTATGGGAAGATAGAAAAGATTGAACTTGCAAGGAATATGCCAGCTGCTAAGAGGACAGATTTTGGTTTTATAACCTTCGATACACATGATGTTGCGATGGCTTGTGTGGAAGGCATTAACAATACCGAACTTGGTGACAGTGAAAAGAAGGTTTGTTGCCATTTCGAGTATTGGTTGTTATGTGTTTCATTGATAACATGGTTGTTGATTTCATTGTGTTTTGGCTGGAATGTACTGCTTCATACACCTATAAATGTTCCAGTCAGAATTTTAAGTTTTGACCTGTTCCAGCCCGAACTGGCCTGTTTCGGCTGAACCATAGATTTTAAGTTCTGACCTGTTCCAATCAGAATTTCATTAATTTTTTGAACCCTTAGAATGAATCTTTAAAATCTAGCTGTCAGACTGTTGGATGAATGTCAATTGGGGATGTCTACCAATTCATGAAAGGCTTTGATTGATCATTGGTGGGTTCTGAATAGTAGTACTTAAATTTTATATTTTAAAACAAAATCCTTTTAACTTTTTGGACCCTTAGAATGGGTCTTTAAAATCTAACTGTCAGCTTCTTGAATGGATGCCAATTTTGGATGTTTATCAATTCACACGGTAAGTGCAAAAGGCTTTATTGATCATTGGTGTGTTCTGAATAAGAGTACTTAAATTTTAAATTTTGAAGCAAGATCTTGCTTGAATATTTGTTATAGGCCCAGACTACATAAAACTTGGGATGTTAAGTAAGCATTATTGTTTATTCTGTATAATTGGCCCACGTGGATTGATCTAAATTTTCAAACCTTCTTGGATGAATTGCCACTCATGACTCACCCCTGGACTGAATCATGATTCATGGTAAAAACTGCAGTTATAAATTGTAAAACTTTAGAGTCCTTGAAAAATCAATAGTCAAGATCATCTACTCATAGTGATATTTGGCCAAACCCCTAATCCACATGATGCCCTTCCCATCCTCTTATACCAGTAACAGTTAAGTACTTCGTAGTCATTCAAGTGCTCATAAATTAGGATGCACTTTAGAAACTTTTTTTCTTTTCTTTAAGCTTATTATAAGGTACATGTGTGCATATTGCATATGCAAAATACATACATACATGTGTGTGATCCTCTGACACTGTTTGGATTGTGGCTATCTGCGCACCCCTTTGTAGAGCCCTTTTTGAATCATGACAATTGTCTAGGGTGGGCGGGTCAATTAGGGGTAGCAACCAGGTTGGGCGGGTCAAAAGTTATACAATACCATACCATGGCCCAATCCGAAGACAGAGCCCGTTTATTAACTAAATAGAGTTCAGCCCATCACTGAACTGCAAATAAATGTGTTAATTCCACCTGTCCCAATAGTTATAGTCAAAGCCCCAACAACCAAAACCCAAATTATTTCCCATCTACGCTAATCAACCCCTAAACATTTAATTCTAGTCAAACCCTAATCGAACCTCTCATCAAAAGCACCAATAAAGGGCCTTACTCAATTCTAATAGCTTAATGAGAATCCAAATCAAACCCTAAATCAGAGTTGTTATTAGAAACCCCAGTCAATTGATGTTGAAACCCTTAATACAAAATTGAGTCAACCTTAACCAAACCCTTCAGTGGAAGTTAACTGTAAATTTAAATTGAAATTATAACTCCCACTCAGATTAATTGGTTCTCATCTGACATGAGTGCATATGCATATATTCTGACAGGAACCTTCTTAGGATGAGATCTCTTGAAGTACTTTTGCGGAGCCATCCTGTGATGAATCATAAAAAAGTCTTCTCAGACCTACCTCACATTCTCATTGGATGACTTCATATGTATTCTAACAGGAACCTTCTTAGGGTGATATCTGTTTTAGTACCTTTGTGGAGCCAAACTGTGATGGATCATAAAAATTCTTCACACGCATACATCACATGAATTGGAATGTCCGATTTTTTCGCAACTAAAGTGACATTTACTTGAATTGAATGGCCAAAATAATGCACTAACTAAACCAATGGTAATCAGTCCTAGTCCTTGTGAGGTAGGTTTGTCTGTGAGAACATAAACATTACCTCGCATGAATTAGAATATGTCCAATTCTGTCTCAATTAGAGAAATATTTGCCATTGAATTGAATCACCAAAACAATGCACCCATAAGAAGTTAGGGTCTTAGGTAATAAGTCTTGGTTTATGACCCTAAACTTTTAAATCTAATAGTGGCTATCATTTCAGCAAGTGTCAAATTATACTGCATTTTTGGGTGCAAGTCAAGG
The DNA here is from genome assembly GCA_003546025.1 of Camphora micrantha. Classification (NCBI taxonomy): domain Eukaryota; kingdom Viridiplantae; phylum Streptophyta; class Magnoliopsida; order Laurales; family Lauraceae; genus Camphora; species Camphora micrantha. The sequence continues at coordinate 34,142,322 of QPKB01000009.1, read as the reverse complement.
TGTAAAACAGGCCGTGCCGGCTTGTGAAATGTCATGGGCCATGCCATGCCCAGATTGGCAGGGGCTCAGCCCGGCACGGCCCACAGGCACGAGCTGGGCGGTGCTTTCCACAGGCTGGGCTAGGCCAGGCTGGCCCATTTTTTTTTTTTTTTTTTCTTTTTTTTTTTTAGATGTCAAAATTTATATTTAATGCTACATGGGGATTAGAAAGAGTGTCTTCCCAATGCTCCACCTTTAATGGTAAGTAATAATTCCATTGGGTTGGAGGAAAGAGTATCTTCCCAATGCTAATACCCATTTAAGTAAGGGTAATGACATTGATTGCCATCTTGGGAAAGATAATTTACATCCATTATCCATATGAATTAATGCTAATACCCATAAGTTAATACCCATGTGAATTAATACCGTATTGGGAAAGATAATTCCCACAATCCCATCCTACCATACTCTAAGGCCCATAACCCATTGACCGGGCCCAAATGTGCACGGTCCGTGCCTGGGATGGCCTAGGGCGTGGCACGTTGACCGGCATGCTAGGCCTGGGCAACCTGGCCCATTTTACACCTCTGGGTGCGGGGGTGGGTGAGGTGGGGGGGTGGGTGCCTTGGGTTTGTTTAGGAACTTTACATTTAGAGTGGAGTGAAGTAAAGCCTCAAATAGTGAAAGAATAAAATATAAGTGGGTTGTGGTGATATTTTCATATTTTGTCTTTAGTTGTTTGGTAGGGAATCTTTTTTACTGTTTGTGTAAAAAGTGGTGGTTGTTGGTTTTTTTTTTTTTTTTTTTGGAGAAAGGAGGTTGCTTTTTGAAACTTTTTTTTTTTTTTTTTCTTTATAGGAGGGAATTTTGAAAATGTGTACTTTTGATGTGACCCTTTGTCTGAAAAAACGGAGGCTTTACAACTCTACTCTACTAATGAAGTTCCCAAACAGACCTTATTGAGGGTCAGGATGGGAGATTCCACATACCGCTGCTCATAGGAGATTTTTTTCCCCCACTAGAAGCTTCTTATTTAATATCTAAGCAACTTTTTGCTTATTTAAAATATCTTATGAGAGAGACTATCTTACCCTCACAAAAGTTAAGAAAATAAACTAAGATTCCATATTGGTATATTACATTCATTAATAAATAGCAGGGCTCTTCACTCTGGATGTTTTGACTTCATTTGTTATGACCTATGAATATGATGCCTAAAAATGGCAGAGTCCACAGATGTGGTAGGGACACAGATTCACACTAAAGTGAAGTATCGGATATGATACGACATGATATGCTGCATATTTTGAAGCGTGGGTAATTATAGGTTTTGACCCTTAAGCTTTTGTGCCCAGGATAGCATAACCATCGAATCTGCTTGCAAGATAAAGTTCCTGATAGTGTTGTCTCGTTTTTTTAAAAATAATTTTACATGTTATTTGCAGGTTAAGGTTAGAGCAAGACTATCTAGGCCTCGCCAAAGAGGGCGGTCTGGAAAGCATGCCCGAGGTGGTTATTCGATTGGGCGTAGTATTGGTCGTGGTGGTAGGTCTTCCTGGTCCCCTGCTATATCTCGCATGGACTCTTCAAGGTATGCAGGACGCAGTGGACATGTTGTTCAAAGCCATAGTGCATTGGGGAGTGGTTTTAAGCGGCCACTTGCTCCTAGGGATAGGTATTCGGTTGTGGATGTGGTTGATGACAGGATAGGCAGTAGAAGGCGTTTGCCGCCTCCGGAAAGATCTTTGGGACGAAGATCTCCTGGTATATATCTCATAATATTGTGTTTACCTTATGTTATCGGTTTGTAACACTTGTGTGCAATATATATCACCTGGTTGTCATGTAATGTCATTTTTGCCTGTTCTGTTACTACAGTTCCAGCTTATGGAAAGGTGAGTTCCAAGAGGGATTATGTAGGGCAGAGTGAACCATTTCCTAGGTCATCTGATTTTGCTTCTAGAACTACAATTGAGAGGCGTACCACCTTTAGAGATGATTATCCTTTGCGTAGATCAGAGTACCTGGATAGTCCACCGCAGGCTTCTCGAAGTGCTACTCGTAGACCACCTGTTTATGAGGAAGAAAGCTATGGCCGACGCATGGAGAGACCAAGTTACCGGGATGGCCAAGGCCGTGATTACAGTTCTATTTCTGGTTCCAAGCGCCCTCATTCTGCAGTGGTCTGTGATTTTTATTAGATATTGTTCATCTTTCATTTTTTTCTTGATGTTAATTTTTAGTGCACATTTTTCTTATTGCTACAAGTTTATGCATGTTGTAAGGATGACATTCCTCCTCGGTATGTTGACACTATGGGTAGACAATCAAGAGCACGCTATGACTATGATGGGAGTAGTGCTGCTGCCTTACAGTATGGTGAAAGTGATTACTACAGCAACGAGCCTACAAGGTTTATAACGTTATGTTCTGTTTGTACCTCATCTATTTATTTCATTAATTGACTTCATTTACATTTGATTTCTTTTCTAAGGTTGACATCACAGTTATTTTTTAGGCTTGGGCGTGGTTCACAATTAGGATATGAAGGTAGCAGTCGGAGTTCTGCTGGCCATTCTCAGAGGATGTATGACTCGCGCACATCTGGCATGGGATACAGCCGAGGTATGGAAGTACACAACATCTTAATCATTTTGTTTCACAGATGTGTTCACTGGACTGATCCCCTGTTGTTTCTGTGCAATTTTTGCAGGTGGGGCAAGCAGTAGTGATGCTGGGGGATTGTACTCTAGCTATGGCAGGGATTATATTCCTAGTAGAGAAGAAGTAAGTTCTTTTTCTTCCTACTCTTAGAGAGCAGACATGTATTCCATTTGTTTTTAATTTGTACAACAAGCAGAAAAACAAAAGGGGTTTGTATCTCAAACATCATTCTCCTTTTATTTTTGGAAATATTTTTTATATTTCATAGAAGTTAATATCGTCACTTTGTGTTCTGTTTCAGTTGGGTGATGGTCCTTATTCGTCTCTCTACTCCAGCCGTGGCCTGAGTGATGGTTATGCAACTAGAAGGGGTTCAGGCTCATATTATTGAGGTGACTTTGCCTGTGATTCCTTTGAAAGTTACCCAACTTCAAGATGTGACTGAAATATTACCGGTCAGACACTTGAATGGATTCATGAGATTCTGAACTGCTTTGCCTGGCTTTCATGCCAACTGCTGATTTTCATTTGTCGCAACATGTTCTTTTATGAATGGATGGCGTTTCATGATAAAGATGTGGATTAGATAACTTGAAGACTTTAAAAGATAATCCGCTCAAGTAATTTTCTTCTGTAGTATTGAAACTGCATACTTGAATTTGGGATTTTTCTGTAATTAGCTCCAAGGAAATGATGCGACATTGAGAATAGACTTGATTTCTGGGAGGATTGAAGGATGAGCATGGCTGTTTTAGTGGAAAATTGCTAAACAGAAGAAGCTTACTGCATTATATTTGAAACATTGTTAGCCATCTATCTGGTCAATTCAATCTAAATTGATGGATAAACTAAAGCCTGAAAGGTCTGTATCGTTGTGGGATGCATATCTGTAAGGATTGAGCTCTTCCACCACTTGGCAGTGTTTGGATTTTGCGCTGCTTTTGCTGAGGGGGCTATATTTTATGATATTGGGCTAGTACAAATTCTGAAGTGGGATTTGAAATACATCTAAACAATTGGAAACTTTCAAGTTTAATATATATTCTGGAAGTGGAAATGATTCTGGCACGGGTATTTAGTACTCCAGAGTTACATTCCTGCGAATTTACTTTGAAGGGAGTATCTGTTTCAATAGTTTTCATTATTTCTTCATGTTTCCATCGGATTTCAAGATATGGTTCCGGAGTGAGGACCTGTTGTGCATTTCTTTAAGTTTGTGTGGTCAATGGTGGGGGTCTAAGACATGCGCAGCTTGTTAAACCAGATAAGCTCAAGGCTGACATTCAAGATGAGACAGTTGATTGGACAATTAAACCAGTGGAAGGAATACCGTATTCAAGTTGTCTATAAGTAAGGTAGATTTAGTATACTGTTTGCAAATTCAATCCTCACCTGCCTCTGAAGTCAGAATTTGCTTGGATATATTACTGACATTTATCTGTACCCACAAATCCGTTTATTTTGAGTTGTCATAAGTTGCTCGAGGATGCTTGCTGACATGATTAACTTTGTCTAGTTATTTTGAGTTTACAGCAGGGCTAAGAATATTTCATTTACTTAGGCTGCATATCTTTCCCTCTATTCTGCCTTATATTGCATTTATGGATTTATTCTTGGGATTATGCTTGTGATGGGAATTTATAAAGACTTGCTGCAAGGATTCAATACCTTCTCCAATTCGTAAGTTACCAATTTCTCTTAATTTGTTAGTAAGGGCAACCGGTAAAAGCGGCAAGATTTTATGTAAGACCAACCAACAGGGTAAAATTGATGAAGGACTTGCTGCAACTGGCGAACTTTGTTTGTGAGGCTGAAATTACTGCCACTATGTTGAATCCATTAGAATAAGAAGGTTGAGGAATAAATGAAGAGAAAATGACAACCTTTCTCAAACCAAAACTTGAGCATGTCTGTAACTGCACCATACGTGATCTGAAGTTCTGAACCAATTCAGACCTTTTCATCTTGCCTTCCAAGTATAAAAATATCATAGGACAGATGATTCCAAAGATAAGAGTACTTAATCAACATCCTTTTATGCAAAGTGATGTGGATCTTTGCATATTACTCGAATGTGTTCTCTTTGATTGTTATCTAATCCCAACTTGCAGCTTAGTACCTAATCCTTGTTCTGGCAGGTCATTCATTAACCATCCTCAATCTGAACATTCCTCGTTCAAAATTATCAACATCAGTGTAGTCTCTTACTACGACTTACCCCATTTTGAGTACATTATTCATCCCTATTTGGATCATCCCTGCACTCGCGTTAAGCGAAAAATCTAACTAGCTAGATCTCTTTTCACCTGTAAGTGATTAATGGCAAAGAACAAACTATCACTTGAGGGTAACTCAAGTTATTCTAGCAAATGAACCATCTACACTCGCTTTATTAGAATGCAGCAATCGAGTGCAGCTAAGTTGGTTTACATGTAAATGAAGGTTCGTGTCTATGGATAAAACTTGGCCTGCCCCCATAAGCAGGCTGTTGTTTCATTCAATCTTTGTGAGGATATAACAAAGCTAAAACGCAATCCGGGTACCGTGCAAACCAGTTGAGAGGATCCAAAAGGAGTTGTCCATCAAGTGGATCATTACAAATTTATAGTGTTCTCTTGCCCAGATATCCACTTGTATGTTATAATATAGGTGGATGCAAAAGAAGAAGAAGAACAATTGTGTGTCATAATTGAGAGTGGAAGTTTCCAATGTTTAAGTGCTAGTGTACCTCATCATTTTGATTTTTATTTTTCCTGACAAATGAGTAGTCGATGCTGAAAGGGTGGGAATTCTATGATGTGGGCATGGTGATGATATATGCTAGTAGTAGTAGGGTATGTTTGTGTGGCCGGAGAGATAGTGTGACAAATGAAAATAAATTTTCACTTTTGACGTGGCTGCTTTTCCTTGTGTGAGAGGATTATCTTTGTGGGTTTTCAATTTTGCTAGAGAGTAATTCTTTATTCCTACTCCTCATAAAGGAAAACAAAACCTTTTCTATCGAGGAAAATTGGTTATTTTTTTACTTTTTTGTGAGAAAAATGCATTGCGCCAAACCAAATAAAGAGCTACACAGAAAATTAGAGCAACTTTCCTCTTGTCCCATAAAATGCATCAAGGGGAGGGGATATGAAAAATGAATATGCAGCAGCACTCTCAGTAGCACTCTAGAGAAACAATTCCACGGAAAACCAAGTCCTACCCACCACAAAAGATTACGATTCCGTAGAAAACCAAGTCTGACGCTCACGAAAGGTTTTCTGCGGAATTGAAGAAAAGTTAGCTTGGTTTTTCACTTGCCCTGCATAGAGTAGCGTTTTTCTGCGGAATTGAAAAAAGGTAGCTTAGTTTTTCACTTGTCCTACATAGAGAAGCGGAAAACATTCAGCATTGTGGAAAAGCATTTTTACTTTCCATTTTGTATAAAAAAGTTGCAGCACAAATGTAAGAGAGCATCTTAATTACACTCTAAATTGTATGCAATCTTACCATGAGATTTACTCCAATATAGTTATGACAATGCTTTGATAAAGATGATAATTACTGTAATTATGGTTTCCATGAAAATACTATTTTCCTTCTAAAGCACCACTTGCCTTTTTTAAAGGTTTACAAGAAAATGTAAGTTTCTTTTATTGCATGATGGGCCCGTGGGAATTGGGGACCCACTTTAGTGTATGCAAATCATGGCATTCAGGGGAAAAAAATGTTCTATTTGGCTTTTACATCTTCTACGTTTTCTTTTGTGCGTTTAAGGAGTTTACATGAAAATGTTAAAGTCTTTATTATTGCATGATGGAGGATCCAACTGGATATATGCAAATCATGGCTTCTTGGGGGGAATATGTTCTATATAAAAGTTTTTTTAATCCTATAACGGCCCTGTGGGACTCTTTTGGATGTATGCAAATCCAGTAAAAATACATTTAAATTTAGAAAAAAAAAGAGAATTTTATCCGAAAAAGCACTTTAGAGGTTAATATTCCCGTCAAAATATTCTTTTTTTTTTTTTTTTTGCCTTTTTTTCAATGAGTGACAACATTGCTTTATATCAAGAATTAGTGTGGACGTGGTCGCTAATTCATCAAATATGCAAATCATGACATCAAGTGAAAATGCATTTGAAGGTAGAAAAAAAAAAAAAAAGAAAAAAAAAAAAGAAAGGAAGGGAAGGACAATTTTTTTTAAAAGGAAGGAGAAGTGATGTCTATGTATAGAATGTTCATGTATTTGAAGACTGTTTTGGAGCATAGAGAAGTGATACTCTGCTGCGGGCGCGTGTTTCTGAACAAACCCTAATCGACTGGGACGATTCACAAGCCAAATATAAAACCCATATGATATAACCCTGGTCTTGTGATTGTGAATCCCAGAAGCAGAGCATCAGCAGCTGCAAAAGCAACAAGAAGAAGAAGAAGGAGAAGCATGGGCGGAGGAAGGAAGCGCGGGCGCACGCAGCGCAGGCACTTCAGGGAAAATCGAGAGAATGTCTGGAAGAAATCTCGTTCCGATACCTCAACCCAACAAGCTGATGATGATAACAACAACAATAACACCACCACTTGGCAGCCATTTGCCACTCAAAACCCCGCTTTCGAAGAGTACTACAAGGCAATACCTACTTCTTCTTCTACTACTACGACTACTACTACTACTATTCTCCCTTTTTCTCTGTGAAGAGTGTTTTTTCTATTTTACTCTTCTGCTGTTCAAAAATCAAATCTTTTTGCAGAAACAAGCAATAGTGCCGGAAGAAGAATGGGATGAATTTCTTCAAGTGCTACGTCTACCATTGCCAGCGGCATTTAGAATCAACTCAAGGTATTGTTAGAGTCATTGTAGTTTGAATCTCATTTCTAGAATGCTGAAAAAAAAAAAAAAAAAAAAAAAAAACCCATGAGGTTGCTCTCTGTGTTTGATGAAATGCCTCTGAAGTTGGGTCACTGTCAAAAGCTCGAGATTTTGCCTATTGTTTGTCATGAGGCGCAGTAATGTTGAAGATTTCATATGGATTTTTTATTTTTTTTTTGTTTTGCAGTGGTCAGTTTTATCGGGATATCCGGGCGCAGTTGGAGAATGATTTTGTGAAGACCCTTGAGGCTGAGGTAGAGATGCATTCATATGATTGGTCTGCAGTTTTAATCCACTAGTTAAGAGTTTCTTTAAAATGATTTTTCTTTTGTTGATTTTGATAATTTTTAACAGTTTACAAATGAGAATGAAGTGGAACCTATTAGACCTTTGTCCTGGTATCCAGATAATCTTGCCTGGCATTTGAATTTCTCCCGGATGCAGCTCAGAAAAAACCAAACCTTGGAGAGGTGATTATTTATATGTTTTATATGGGTGATTCCATGAAAGTAGAATATGAGTAGAATTACTGGATTTGTACTTTGATATTTATTTGAATGAATCATTGCCAAGACTCTATATTGTCGCCTTTGGCTATTTTTGCCTTTTTATGATGCTTACCAAATTAAGGACAAATATCTTTAAGGGAAGGACGGGGTCCATAGAACAATTGTTTTTAGATGATGATGGCACCTTTTAGTTATTAGTTATTTCCTGTTTGCTCCTTATTTTAATCCTTAATGTTGCAACTTTTCTTGTTTTGAAATGATGTAGTCCTTTTTTTTTTTTTTTTTCCAAAGTGTAGTTCTACAGGTTGTAATCATTCAAATTTTAGAAACTAATATTTCATTATTTATATGATGTTTGTTTCCACTCTTTCTAACAAATTTTCACCAATCCAAAGGATGATAGTGTCAATCCTGTTATTTAAGCTCTGAAATTGTATTGGCACCACTTATTGTTCTTTGAATCAGAGCTTATCCAATCTAACTTATTATTCACCAGAACCATAGTCTTTGTAACTTATTATTCTTGGAATATTGATTACATATGATATGACCTTTATGGCAATTAAATACCGAGTATTACTTTGCCATTATGGTTTTTGCACATCTTACCAATTGCGAAACTGTTTTTTGTATGTTCTTTTGTCTGATTTGACCCAGAGCTTTTCTTGTATTAATTTATTCATTAATCTCTCGAGGTTAGTGATTGATTTCAAGTGCGTCGTCATCTAATTGAGGTAGCTAAATGCCTGTTCATCTAGTCCCTTCTCAAGGGTTCCGGTTCATGCATTTGATTAAGGATAGTCCCTTTTCAGATGCATTGCAATTGTCCCATTCTTCATTTGTCATTCTTCGGCATGTACTGGTCCCAATCTCAGATAGGGGGGCTGCATTAGATTAATAGTCTTATAAACAAAACTTGTGAAACCATAATGTGAGTTCCACTGTGAAAAAGCAGAACTCATAAAGCCAACCTAGTTAGATGAGGTAAGGCTATGGTGTTAATGATGACGACATGATTGGTTGATTGCAAAGCAATTGGTGCCTAGCTTGTATATTGAATTTTTTTTTATTTTAATATCAGGTTTCATGAGTTCTTAAAGCAGGAGAATGAAATCGGGAACATAACAAGACAAGAGGCTGTCAGCATGGTGAGCAGCATGGTTTTCTTCTTGTTACGAGTCTTTGATTGTTTTGGACCTGTGATTTTTTTATATTATGTTACTGCTCTCTCTCTCTCTCTCTCTCTCTCTCTCTTTCTCTTATGTCGTCTCATCTTGTGCATTCCATTGGCCTCATGGGCCTATTGTTTGTGAGAAATGGGTGGCCCATATCCACACAACAAGGTTCCTGCAAATGGTTATGTAATAAAATAGGGTTCTAGAATAGTGGTTTCGTGTTATATAGATATTTGCATCTTTCATGTGTAAAACAATGTCTGTTTGACACAAAATTAAGTGTGTTTGATGGATTATTACCAATCCAACAGGCCTAAGATTGTGCAAATTTAATTTCTAACAAGAATTAAGGAAGTTATGTTCCATCCACTACTAGGGTAAAATAGAGTTATGAGTTTGAGTTCAAGGTGAGCTAAGAGTCTATTTTTCAATACATTAAATGCAAATTTTGACGGTTTTTCTCTCACTTGAATGTGGAAATCCAAAGGTGGACTCTTTGGATGTCTGGCATATGCAAGCTTTAGCTTGAGAGTTGAACTTTGGTCAGTTCTTCCCTTCAGCTTCATCTTACTTTTTAATCTATTCTCTTTGTGCAGATACCTCCACTATTCTTGGATGTTCATCCAGATCACTTTATACTTGATAGTGAGTATGCTACTTTTGCATTTGAGTGGTTGAAAGTTATTACTTGCCTATGTAATAGTATTTTTAGGTCAACATTCATATATATTTTTTTCTTCTCTTTGTGAAGATGTTGCGCCCTTTTTTTTATTAGCCTCCTGATTCTGTAAATTCACGTTAAATGGTGCATGGTTTCATGATTGTTGGACTGATACATGATTGCACGACACGAAAGAATGTTCAATAACTTAGAACAGTTATCCCGAAAGAAAAAAAAAATGATAACGAATACGAAATGTTTCTTAATAAATATTTGATAAGGAAAAGTATCAGATTGGATAATTGTGGTTATCCCGTGTAGAAATTACTTGTTTGGCTGTGTTAGTGAGTTAAATAATGTTTGCTTCATTTATGCTAAGTTAGAAAGAAGTGGAGGAGATTCTCAAGTATGAATGCCCCGATTTTTCTTTTCTTTTGGTTGAACTCTCTTTGCATCCGAGTAAAGAACATAAACAACAATTGGTCCCAAAAATATCTACTGAGCGCACTCCCTTTTTTTTTTTTTTGGGATGAACATGAATTTATTAAAAATGGAAAAACTGATTTACATATCAAAAGAATTGAGAACTTGAAGCAACGTTTTAAAACTAAACTGAGTTTGAGTCGACTCGGATAGTCGGACTTGGCCGAGTTTGAGTTGCACAGTATTGCGACCTAGCCTAGCATAAAAGGTACAAAACCCTAATTTTTGGCACTCTCTTCATCTTTCTTGCTTGGAAAAGCTTCTGACACCTGTGAGGAGCACTAAGCCTTGATTCTTTGAGATCAAGACCTTGTTTTTGGTGAGATTTAGTGTGAAGAAGATAAATTCTTGTATTCTCACTAAAGAGGAGTTTTGGATTTGAGCTTCTTGAAGTAAAACATGCATAATAAGATAATACCTCATCTAATGAGGAATATTTTCCTCAAAAGTGATTTTTTACTATATATTTTCAGAAAAAAAAATAGTCTTTGCATAATAATATATATATATTTAAAAATGATGAATGGTGTGTCATTTTTTAATTTTTTGTATTTTTTTAGGTTTTGAGATAAAAGAGTGTCTACCTCATGAACCTATGTTTCTAAGCTTCGATCTATGATTGTATTACCCAAATATAAAATTTTCTAATAAAAACATTTAATATATGTAAAATACGTTTTTCTTTGTTTTTTTTTTGTATTTTCATGTCAAGAAAAGTAATTTTTTTTTAAATAGGGTGTCAAGAAAAGTAATAAAATTGTGTGATATGTGTATATGTGATTTTCACTTTATTTAACTCTTTTTCAAAATTTTCCTTCTCTTATAAGCATGTAAATTACATTATTATTTATATATTTGTTAACTTGTTTATGATTTGGTTTAGAAAATATATGGAGAATAATATTTATGAATGTATGTTATAATTTTTTTGGTATATTATTGTTATTGATTTCCCACATGGTATATATGTTTAGTGGTATGTATGATCAAATGTTTAAAGTTACAAGTAAATGAATTAATAAACAATTATATGTATTATTAACAAAAATTTATTGTATGGATGGGAATCCCTCAATGGGATAATATTATATTGTAATCGTTGCTTTTTTGGAAAATGTATGTAATTGCATTATTAACAATTGAGCTATTAATTAATATTATAAGGAAAATGTTCTCCTACGAGTGAACTACATCAGTGGTCCAACTTGGGCCCACCTTTGAGTAGTTTAATACCTTTGATAATCTTGTCATCCCATCATTGATCCTTCACTCACCGTTGGATTAAATCTCAAAAAATCTATTTTCAAGAAGCCATTTTATATATATTAATATACATTTGTATATATACATATATATATATATATATGTATATTTTATATATATGTGTGTGTGTGTGTGTGTGTGTCTGTGTGTATGTGTGGGCTGTGGAGGATGCCGGGTCAACGCTCTCAAGCCTCGTGTTGCCATGTCAGTGCTCTAAAAATCGCCACCTAAGCTTTCTTCCTTCCTACTATTCATTTATTATCTCTTCATATGTATATTGATCTCTATCCCCTAAAATTTCTCTTCTATAGTTATCATATCCACCTAATATTCACTATTACCATAAGATAACATAAAATTGAAATTCAAAATTTGAAACTGATTATATATATTAAAGAAATAGAATTTGTATTGCCACGTAGGCATCATGCATCGTCGCAGCGCCATGTCAGCACCCTATTTTGTAAAAAAACATCTCTTTGTAAATCCACGTCATTTCTCTACCATAAAACCCCCAATTACCATCCCCTAAAATCTCCTAAAATCTCTATGTTAATCTCCACTACAATTTCTAAAATCTTGTCATTATCATGCCCATCCTACAGTACTCTCTAAATCAAGCCAAAATCTCGGTTTAAGTTGTAATCCCTCACCATAATGAGTCTCCCACGATTTGTACTTGTGTCACTTAATTCTTCTAAAATCTTGTCACTATCATGCTTATTCTTTTCCACTCCCAAAAAATTTAAGTCCAAATCCATGCGGGTCCCACTTTTCCAACTTCCAGACAGAGGCTTCCGCATGCGATATACTCAAATTTCGCTATGTATACTTACATAGTACATTTCAATCCACATCCATCGCATGGGTCTATCTTAAAAGGAAATAGGAACCGTGTGAAAGTCACCCTTCCCCGATTCACATTCCTTCCGCGCATGCTCTCTATAGTCTATACCCGTCACCCCTTGTTCTACTAGGCATTCTATTCAGCGATATCTCCCCTTTCAAGTTTCAATCCCCACAAGGCACCACATGAAGGTTTTGTTTTTTAAGATTTCAGGTATGTTCTCCAATCTAATCATCTTTGCACAGATCAAAGTGGTCACCTATTTCAACTTATAATTATGACTGTGGAGGACTACTTTGATTTATTATACATTTCAGTACATAGATGAACTCATGTCAATACATTTGGGCTTTGGCTGTGTTTTCATATAAACTTTAAGGTTCTGAATTATAATGTATCTGGTTTCCAAGCCTCCTAAATGATAAAAAATCATTCAAACTCTGTGTATCATCCTTATTTTCTTAAAAATACACAAGGAATGATTAGGATTGTAAAAAAAAAAAAAGAAGGCTGTGTCTTATTATGGCATGTTTGGGGATGTTTTTGGCTGGCTGTGATAGTGGAATATATACTTCTTTGGAAAGTCTAGAATGGGTTTTTGACTGGCTATGATCTTAGCCTGTAATATACATTTCTTCGGAAAGTCTGGATTTTGTAGAATGGATTCTTGATTGGTTGTGAGCTTTGCAATACACAGCTTTTTGGAACTGCCTATGTCTTGTAAAATGGGTTATTGAGTCTGCTCTCATTCTGCAAATTCAATCTTTTCTCATTCTACAAAATCAACTTATGGGCTTGGGCCACATAAACTGGTTGTGTGAGATTCAAGCCATCCCCCATTCTCAAAGTAGACCTCAGTCGTGTGCGCATCTAAATTCAGAGCAGTGGCAAAGGAAAATTAGATCATATCATGAATGCGGGCTTACAATAAATTTGATGATGATAAAATATTATGGAAGCTAAACAAATTGAGTATAGTAATTCTTATTTTTGCATATTTGACAATACATTTGAAGAATTGTTCTCCTCTGAAGGCTATCTTCATTTTTAATGTTTTCCTCTGTTATTGCTTTTTAAATTAGTACACTATGGTGCCAGATTTTACACTCATTGGACCCCCACTCACTGTTGAATTGAATTTTCCATTAAAAGGTAAGACCCTTAAATCAAGGGCTAGAACAAACTGGCGAGGCTGATTTTTTTATTCTTTTGCTACTCCTTTTCCATTGTATAATTGTTTGCCAGCATAATTTGTGTGATCTCTCATGAGTTAATTACTTTCCAAACAGGAGTCCATGCATTCCTACTTTCTTAATTTAAAGTCTCTCATCTCTCCGTATCATCGTCCCCTAAAATCTCTCCATATATTCTACATATCATCTAATACTTGGCAATTCAAAATCTCAAAATCATGTTGGGCATATGGTCATTCCCTTCGTTAAATATGACTCAGTTTCCTATTATGGATTTTCCTAAGACTTTTTCAAATATTTCTTTTCCACCTATCTTGTTCACATTTATACCTCATCTTTCCGACTCCGTCTTATTAATTACACAAAATATCTCTCTATAAATATTTTTTCTGATTTCTCTCAAAACCCAATCAACTTACTTCATACTTATCTAATATTCAAAATGATTTTTCATAATGCCAGTGGGGAAGAATTGTGTGAGAGGAAGGTACATACTATATTTAATTTATTTTCTTTTCAACAGTATTTAAGAAAACTCTAGATTTCAATAGTATTTATTTAGTTTCCTTTTAGTTTTAATTTTTTCTTATATTTTTACTTTTGGGCCTAGGCTTAGCATGGGTTGTTGTCGCTCGTTAAAATTGAAGGTTGTTAAATGAAGGGCTAGGATAATTTGTTGGGATGATTTTTTGGCTCTCCTTTGTTCATATGGAGACCTTTCCATCTGCCCCCCAATTGACAAACATGCATCCATGTGGGCCCCATGAGCTGTACCATATACAAGCAATATGCAATTTCCTCATAGGTGAACACTTTCCCTATTATAAAATGCACGAACCATCTAAATTCTCATATTTGTGAATTATTTACTTGGTCTATTTGTAAATCAATTATTTTCGTAATTTTGGAGAGGCCAACAATGATTTTTAAAAATAATAGAAAAAAGAAGGGAATTGACTTCTCTCAACCAAATTGGGGGCTGAGTTTTATTTTTTAAAATGCCGACTTGAAGAGTCTTACAAGATCACTCGAATGGTTGCTAGTCCATCGTCATCATCATTATAGCCTTATCCCAGCTATGTTGGGGTCAGCTACATGAGTTTTGTTTCTCCATTCTAAGTCTATCATGGGCCAAATCCAGGGATAGGTTGCACTTCTTCAAATCCAACCTTACTATCTCAGTACCTCCATCCGTGTCCTCTTTGGCTTGCCTCTTGCAGCCACTGCAAGGTTTTAAAACTTGTACTTGAGGTGCAACTTTGGTCATCCTTGACTCACACCCACATTGCTAATATAACCACGTTGAGTCGGCTAAGTTGCATCCAACATCTACTTTGTTTGTCCAAGTCTAATCAATGCTGACTCGGCCAATTCACATACCACTTGCCAAGTCCTAAGTAAATGTGAATTGAGAGGTGAGGTGACTTGTTACTGGTTGACTCCAAGTGGATTCAACTGGACTTCTCTAACTTTTAGAACCATGGTCCACTGTGAAAATGAGTCAATGTCTGCCAAAAAACAAAAAAGGCTAAATTGGAAAAAAAAAGGAGTTTGGAGGTGGTCTTCTTATATTCGTTTGGCTACCACATCCACTTCTCATTGGACTCCCTCTAGATCGTTCAATGGATATTGGATACCTCAAAAGATGATATTATTTCCTTGATCTCATTGACCTCAAAATGGAAATACCATGGAACCTTTGCTTCCTTCTGCGGTTCTGCCCATGTAAGGGCACCCTTTCAATGAGGGACCTAAGGACGAATACTTAAATAATTTAGCCCCTATTTATGACTTAGATTTCAAACCCTTCCGATCACCTAAAAGAAAGCCAAGACCACCTTTCTTTTGCCATTTTTTTCATTGTTCCTTCGACTCTCAGACGAGGCTCGCAGCCCGCAGCATAGTGGAAGGTGCTCACTATTTCAACGTTGAGGTTGTGGGTTCAATTTATGTTACCAACCATCTTCATTGTCGTCAAAGCCTTGCCTCCACTATGTTGGGTTTGGGTACATGAATTATGCTTCTCCATTCTGATCTATTATGAGCCAAATCTTTGGATAGGTTGCTTCTCAAGATCTATCCTCATTGCTTTCATCCCTTTCCTCTTCGGCCTATCCCTTATCTTTGACGAGCCATCCACTTCCATAGAAAAAAAGTTCTCGACAGTGTCATTGTTGGCATGCGTTGGACATGTCCAAACAACCTCAATGAGTTTCTCTTAATTTATCACCTTTTAATTCTATCCCTAAATCCTCCTGAAAGTGCTTATTTCTGATTCTATCTTTCTTAGTTCGACTACACTTTCATCTCAATATTCTCATCTCTAAAACACTCATTTTGTGCACGTGTTGCTCCTTGATTGGCTAGCATTCTGCTCCATAGGTCATAAATGATCTAATCACCGTCTTGTAAAAACTTTCCTTTAGTCTTCTTGGTATACACCGATCAGAAATCACTTTAAAAGAAAGTCTCCACTTCAACCATCCCACTCTTATCCTATGTTTGACATCTTCCTAATCTCTCCATCATCATCAACAAAGCCTTGTCGTGACTGTGTCGGGGTCAACTTCATGAATTCTGTTTCTCCATTTCGTTCTATCCTGAGCCAAATCCTCGGATAGGTATATGCATTTCTTCATATCTATTTTTAGTTTTTACTACTTCCATTTGCTATTTTTCAAGGTATTGAATTGTGGACCTACAGATGAAATGTAACAACTTTAACCACTTTGCGATAACTTAGTTGCTTTTTCCCCTTATCTCTCCATCCTTACTAATTATTGAGCCAACGTATTGGGATGAATCTCATTATGGCATTTCTTGAGCTTCAATTCTCATGGTTGTTTCACCTTTTTGCCAGCCCCATTGAAGTTGCAATCCATATATTTTGTTTTGTATGACTTATTTTAAAGCCTCTCGAGTCCTGCCGTTTTTCAAAGTTTCGCATTCACACCATCTCTTCATTTATCCCCCAACTCTATATCTATCATCTGCAAACAACATACACTAAGTTATGTCCTCTTGAATGTGAGCAACCAACTCATTCATAATCAATGTAAATAGATAAGGGCTTAAAGCTGACCCTTGATGCAAACCTATGGTCATTGGAACCTCATTTGTTTGTCCACACGTAGTTCACACACTCGTTATCGCTTTCTCATACATGTCTTTAATGATATCAATTTATCATTTTAGGACAATCCTTTTTTTCTAAAACCCACCAAATTAAATTTCTAGGTATCTTATTGTAGGTTTTCTCTACATCGATAAAGATCATATGGAGATTTTTCCTCTTGGTATTTTTCCATCAGGGAACGTTTCATAAATAGATTTAGAGGATTCTTCTGTACCCCTAAAACCAAGTTGTCCTCACTCCTCAAAGATGTTTTTTGAGGACTAGTTCCATGTTTGGCAAAAATTGTGGAATCCTACCATCTGTACTGTCCTCAAAGATGATTTCTGAGGACTAGTTCCATGTTTGGCAAAAATTGTGGAAACCTACCATCTGTACTGTGTTAGCCAATGGTTCAATGTTTTCAGCAACTTTCTCATAGTCCATAAAGAATCAAGATCTAAACTTTCATCCCAGCCATTTTTTGCTTTCTCATGGTTTAGATCATTGAAATGGGGCCCACAAGAATAAACAATTTCATTTTTTAAGGTCTGGACTTTTTTTCAAGTATCTTAAAATACATGTTGAATCTACGAGCGAAATTTGACCCTATAGCCGTGGTAAGCCTTTTAGAGATGATGAACGACTCGGATTGTGATAGAGAGACCAACAAGAACTAAAAAAAAATTTGACCAAAAAGCTTCATTTTTTAAGGTCTGAACTTTTTCGTTCATATCTCAAAATATATGTTGAAACTATGAACGAAATTTGATCTTGTAGCCGTGTTAGCCTTCTAGAGATAATGAACAGCTTGGATTGTGATATAGAGACCCACAATAATTAAAAATTGAAAAAAAGGACTGCAAAAAAGTCTCAGTTTTTGCACTAGGGTAGATGAACGGTCTGGAGTCTTTTTGCAATTTTCTCATGATTCATGACGAATCAAGTTGCTAAATTTGCCCCCATAGCCGTTTTTATCTGTCTGAAGAGAATGGACAGTTAGGATTTTGCAAAAGGGGCCCACAGAAGTCCATAAATTGTCATCCAATGTTCTAGATTGTTTTTTTTCCCTGCAAATATCTCAAAATCAAATGGAAGACTCCGGGACTATATATGCAACTGCTGTGAGCACTGTAGCTGAGCATTTCTTTGGTTGCGTGGATTTGCAAAGTCAGACCTGGGGAGGTCGGATCGACAGAATATTTAGGAACAAGGAATCAAGGATTCCTCTATGCGGTTTTCCACGCTTTACTAAATGTGGATTTTCCCCGGGAGTGACAAAAATCGCGGGGAATCTTTGTCGAGGATGGTTACCAGACGTGACCTTAATTACCTAAGTGAAAGGATAGCTTCGATAGTTGATCTTCTTGGCATGAAGCCAAATTGATTTTCTTGGCCTTTTGTTTAAGTCTTTAATCCATTACTCTCTCCCGTAGTTTCATAGTATGGTCCATAAGTTTAATTCGACGATAGTTGGTGCAATTTTGTATATCTCCTTTGTTCTTGTATATAAGTACTGCAACACTTTTCCATTCATCTGGCATTTTCTTTGTCCTTAATATCTTATTAAAAAGGCTAGTTAACCAAATCCATCCAATTTCTCTTGAGCATTTTCAAGCCTTTATTGGAATGCCATGTGGCCTTGTAGCCTTTCCCTTTTCATTTGCGTTAATGCTTTCTTCACTTCTACTATCCTAATTTTGCAGTAAAAGATGTGTCCTACTAAAGAAGTATCCTCTCTCGTTCTTACGGCCTTGTTTGTGTAGGCACAATGGAAAAGGAAATGTCGTTTCCTCTTCCATGGAACCTCAAGTCCGACCTTAGCCAAATCATCACCCATGTTGAAAAATAGCGTACTTTTGGAGTTTTCTGTGAGAAATGGGTTTGCACCAAACACGTAGCTTTAGTTGTTCCCAGGAAAGGCGGTGGGATTTCCCTAGTTTTTCGTGGTAGTCGTCTTGACCGTGGTTTAAAAAATCGGCCGAGTCTGAGTCGACTCGAACTTGACACATACCGAGTTGGGTCCTATGGGACTCGGACTCGAATCATGTGACTTGGCCATGCAGCCATTTTATTTGAAATTCGGACTCGACCATGGCTGAGTCGGGTCCTGAGTTCGATTTTTTAAAGCTTAGTCTCGACAAATTTGACCTAAGTGTCCTATAGAATTTTCACTAAAAGTTTGTTAAAATATTCTCTCCATCTTTCTTTAATATCATTGTCCTTCACTAAAATCTTTTTGTTGTCACTCTATACATTTGACATGATCGAAGTTCTTACTTTTCCTTTCCCTCATTTTTGACAAGCTTGAAACTCTCTTTCTCATGTGATGTAACTTAATAGAATTTTTTTTTTTTTTTTTTTTTGGGGGTGTGGCGGGGATGGGATGGATTATCTTACAATATCTCAACTTCTTATAAAACAATCTTTCGTTGAGAAAACTACCCAAAATAAGGGTCTCTTTTATAGGAGTCCTACTATGACTCTTAATATTAGATGGGCCCTTTAGTGTTTATAAATTTTATGTGGGTCCTATTACCCTTTCATAATGTGGGTCATGCAAATGTCACATTACGTGACTTCTACCATGATTACCAACATTAGGTGGGTCTCATGCTAATTACCATTATTGGATTGTGTGACTAATTATTAGTTTTCCATCATTAAATAAGTTCCCTTGTTTAACGGCCCTCTAGTGATTTCTACAATTAGCTTGGTTATTAATATGACTATTAACATCAGATGGGTCCATATTGATTTTTCATATATGGATTTCTCAATGATGCCTAACGCTCGATAGGGCCCTTTGTTATAATCACCATTGGATGTATTACTTTGTGGTTACCAACATTTGGTGGACCTATATTGATTAAACAACATTGGTCGTGGTTTTTAATATTTAGTCCAATGATTTTTTAATTAGATGAGCCCTGCTATGATTACCAATATTAAATCACTCAGGTGTGACTACTAGTTAGTGGATTTCCATTGGGTCAATTATCCAGTGCATCATCTAATGAAATTTTTAGAAATTGCCAAACACTTTAAAGGCATATTGACATTTGTAGAAATTACCAAACACCATAAGTGACACAATATTATAATATGACATTATTTTATTGCTTGATAATGAAATCTTACAATATTCAAATTTGGTGATATTATATTCTGCCTTTATCCAAACACCCCCTAGTTTTTCGAATGGTCAACTTATTATATAGGTCATCATATCCTTTGAAGTTTGCATCAATTACTACTTTCTTAACTTCTTTCTTTGCATTCTTATATGTTTCATAATTTTCTAATTTTGTAGCAGCATCTTTTCTCTCAAACAACTTCTAGAACCTCTATACTCCACTACCAGGTGCCTTTGTCATAGTGGCCTTTTCTATTTGATTCTCCAAGCAGTCAAGCACCTCTATTCCAACCATTCTGATATAGTCAACCATTTGGTTCCACACCACAATAGTCCTGTTACCAAAAAAATAAAAAAAGTCCTGGAATCAAGTCAATAAGGGAAAAACAAATCCTCCGACCCAGATAGACTTGGGTTCCAAAGAATACTCCCACTTGTATTTAGGCTCTCATATCTCGGGGTAGGGACATCATATACTATCTCTTTTGATCTGCTCCTTTTTTCTACTTATAATTGCCTTCCATTCTCTGTTAAAGTCTAAATAGGAGATCTTCAGAAAACCTAAGCCACAACCAATTCAAAACAGAGTGCTTTCATTAAGTTTTTGTCTCTCCTTCCAGTTCTCTTTCAAGAAGAATTTTTAACAAAAGCTAGCTCGCCTGTAAATTTAAAAGAGAAAAATTGTTTTGTTGTTGTCTATTTGAATTGAGTTGAAGTGTAGAAAAATAATTTTAGATCCTTGAGATCATTGTCTTTAATATTGTCCTTGGGTGATTATTTTCTTGGAAAACTGTCAGGATATTTTCAAATTTAGAAAATGCCATTGGCAATATATTAGTTTTTAAATAATTAAAACCATAACAAATATAAGTAATTGTGCGCGCCTAACACGAGCCTTTTTAGCATACACATCCCTTCTTGCAGGATACCTTTGGTCGAGAATGTTAAGGTCCACCTATGTGTGCAGATGGAAGCCATACAATGCAGGGTTGGCTTCGTTTCATCTTAGGTTGGTCTTGGCATTAACACCAATGGAAAATTGTGGGAATGATAATGTCTTTTTATCATTTGCTAAAAGTTAAGATTTTTTTCCTTCTTTTTTAAGAAACGAAAATTCTTAAGAGACAGATATTTTTTCCAACTTATGGGGGTGTTTGTGACTTCTCTCTGCATGCAAACTCTGTTGTAAAGTCATTTGCAAATGCGGTGCAATTTTATGAAACTCCTATCCTGCTTTTACTGTTTTACTTACGCATTTCATAATAAGCTATGACTTAATGTCATGCTTTTTTGGTCAGTAACAAATTATACATCACTGATATTAGTACACTTCTTGTGGAAGATTAGTAATATAAAGCACAATGTACATTATATGAGAAAGAATACATAAAACCCAACATACCAATGAGAAAACAAACACCACATTTTTCACAACTGTCATCTCACAAAAGGAAAGGTCTCCCTATATTCCCACCTTCACATAAGGGACGCTTAAGTTTCAACTATGATAGTGGCTATAGTAAAAGAGTGCAGGCTAATCTCCAAAGCTCCTTACTTTTTCCACTTGCTAAAGAATTGTGCTTCTTTTAGGAACATCAAAAAGATCCCCCAACTGATAGTATTTATTTACTTTTTCCAATTGGACTGGTGAAGGAGCACATGGTAGACGTGTTATCTTCTTTCAAGCACCTCCTGCCAGACTTAAATTTCCCCATGACTTACCATCCATGTCAAACTTACGACACCTGTGGAAAAGAGATTCCATTATTAAAACTCCCACCCAAAAAACCATGACTCTTCTCCAAATCCCCAGATGTGCTTGCTCCTATTCTCTGAATTCCTTTGTTGCTAGAATCGCTTTTTTATTGCTTGTAGTTTGATACCATCCACCAAAATTTCATGTTTTTTTTTTTATGTTACGAGTACCATAATCATATTTGTGTTGCCTTTTCTGTCTGCTTCAATGCAGTGTGTGCAGCTCCTGGTTCAAAAACGTTCCAATTACTAGAGATTGTACACCAATCAACTGGACCCAGATCTTTACCTGATGGATTGGTGTTGTTTCTTACTCTTCTTTTTTAAATTGTCTTATCCCACTCTCTTGTTTCTCAGTTGCTTATGAAATTTTCATAGAGAAGTTGCAACATTTTATTGGCTAGAACTGGCTTTACTTTCAACATGAATTGATATGAATTTTCTTTCCTTTCTGATAGTTACTTAATGGCTTTCTTGCTGTTGGATTATCCAGGTTATAGCTAACGATGTTGATGTACAAAGGTGCAATCTTCTCATCCATCAAACAAAAAGAATGTGCAGTGCCAATTTGATAGTAACAAATCATGAAGCTCAACATTTTCCTAGTTGCCATTTGAAGAGTGTTGGCTTAGAGAAGTCTAAATCGGGAAGCTTAAATGGTGACTTAATGGGTAACCCTCAACCGGGTGAGGGTTTGGAGGAGCCAAGTGAAAGGATATTGCTATTTGATCGCGTTTTGTGTGATGTTCCATGCAGTGGAGATGGTACACTTCGCAAGGCTCCTGACATTTGGAGGAAATGGTATGTGTTTCTGTTTCAATATTTCCTACACTTTTGGAGGTTTTATACTTCAATTGTCACCAGATACGCATGTATTCATGAACAGGAATGCAGGATTGGGCAATGGGCTTCATCGGCTTCAAGTGCAGATAGCAATGCGCGGTACAATTATAGAGAACCTTTAGTAATATGAGTCTCTTCGTCTTGAATAATGAGAAATTTATCCTATTTTTACATATTGCCCATATAGGTCTAGCTTTGCTTAAAGTGGGTGGAAGAATGGTGTATTCAACATGTTCAATGAATCCGGTAGAGAATGAAGCTGTTGTTGCTGAGGTAATATATTATCCTGGAGAATGTAACCCGATATCACTTAACTAGGCTGTTTTCTTTGTATGCTTTACATCCATACATCTTCAATTTCCAATCTCGGTTTTTCCCTCTTCAGTTTGCTAGAATTGACTTTTGAGTTTCGCAACCTGAAAACTATGACCATTGTGCTTTGAAGTTACAGTGCGATGCTCAAAATTTTCTTCCCTTTTGGCATGGGGGCAGTGGATGGCATCATCTTGTGCCATACACTTCAACGTGTTAGTATCTTTCCTTACAGCTGGGTGCCATAGAAATTGCATGAATTCATCAGGTAAATTTGTTAATTTAAAGTCCGTGGTTATTGTCTGGTGATGCTTATCCATAGTATCCCCAAGTGAGTTATCTATTTCATTACCCCCATCACAATTAATCATTTTTATACCGATTATGGGAAGAAGGTTAAGTTTGAGAAGGAAGATTTTCTGTCACCGTGCAAAAGAGTGTAGAACACATTTTCTGCTTAAAGAATACACTGTAGCAACAGGTTTGATCCCAGCTTAAATTGAAAAATATCTTTTACAACATATTAATTGAATATTTAAGAAATTAAACAATTTCCTTAGAGGATGTCTGTTGTTTGTAGCATAGTACGTAATAGATGTACCTAGAATTTTCTTATATATGCACCATTTAATCGAGCTGCTAGCTCAACTTCTATAATTAAAACTTACTATAATTATAATGACCACAATCCTATTTTAGTCTGCTGCACATAAAAGTTTTTGTCCTGATAAGCAACCTGATGTACTGATGTAGGGTGAGATTCTTGCAAACCTCTGCAACAATATTCAGCTTCTTTCAAAATCTTTGCATGTCCTCGCCTCTAGGTCTAAGACCTGCATGAACCAAACAAGCTTCTCAAGAGACACAAATCTCTCAGTTATTGTTCCAAAATAACATATCTTGTTCAATACAAAGAACTTTTTAAAGTAAAATTTTCACCAGATAAGGAAACCTTAATAAAAACTAGTATGGACCCTTCATATATTTTAAGCTCAAAATGGAATGATTAAACAATTAAAGATGAACTCCTATATTTTGTACTGGTTGCTTTTAATAAGAAACTTAGTGCCTTTCTAAAGAAATAACAAACCTGCTAATTTTAAGGTAAGAAATTTCCTTTTGTCTTCATCTAATCCAAATTGAGCTGGCCTTTTGGGCCTCAATTGTGATGGCTTTGGATGCGCCATGGGACAAGGATCATGGACTGCACCCAAATTGCCTTGTCCCTTCCATTTCTTACTTTCTCCACAAATAACTAAGTAGTTGGTTATATGCGTATGAGTAGCTTTAGCCTTTTAGAAGCATCCATTTATCCCTGATTCAGGGTCCACACAAAAATTAGTGATATTAAACTAGTAGTATAATTAGTGATATACCATTCTATGTATAGATATAATTAGTGATACGATTGTAAAAATCTGTGAGTTTGATATGCTTTCTAGCAATTCTCTATGACATTTCTTTGGGCCGAACCCATGCTTGATGCGATGGTTAAGTTGTCCCTTAGGTTCCCCTGATATACATATATCCCAGCCAGCACATAGATACTGAGAAAAATAAAATCTTGGGGTACATAACTGCAAGTTACCATTGCTTTAACTTTTATGAATGTGTACAGCAACAATGCTTGAAGTTATGCTTTCCTCTATATGTATGGCTGGTCCTAGAGGCTTGAGTTTATGCATGATGCCTGATTTCTATATGTATTCATTTTTTTTGGTAACCCAGCCAGGGGGGCTGGGATCCAATTGAGAGCCTGCACACACACGGGAAGGCAGCCCACTCAAGTGGAAAGGGAGCCCACACACGCGGGAAGAAAGCCCACAAAGTGGGAAGGCAGCCCGCACACGCGGGAAGAGGTGGCGTACTCAGGGTTCAAACCTTGGGCAGCCAGGTGAGAACCGTCACTCCTTACCACTCGGGTAAGGAGCCGTTCTCTTCTATATGTATTCATTAGTATCTTTTTTTAACCATTTTGAAAAGAAAAGGGAAAAGAAAGAAGCAAGCAAAGAAATGTAGCATCCACGTCTTTCATTTCTATTTGAGGCCTTTAGTTGGGAAACTGATGCAGGCCAGATCCATGGTCTGCCAACAAATTGTGCCCAGTCCACAAGCCCAATAGGTCATTCATTTAGTTAGAGTTTTAATTAGTTAAGAGTCTTATTTAGAGTTGTAATTTATTTAGAAGTTGTTAAAATTAGGAGGTTTATTTTATTTGCATTGTTAAGCAAGTTATTTCCTTTATTGTTTAGGAAAGCAGAGTCATATTAGGAAAGGGGATGTCCAACCCTTCCTATAAATTGTAATCCCTCTATTAGGAGAGTAGTTCATCATTATTCAGTAATAAAGATTAGTTGGTTTGTTTGGATTTCTCCTTCAATGGAAGATTGTTATTGAGTTCCTAGAGGAATTCGGCTAATTCCCTTCTGCGGAATTTGTCCTCATTGGAATCCGTCCAGGATTCAGCAAACTCTCTCGCAGGGCTCGTGTCTACACCCATTTCATCACCGCTTGTGGATCTAGGCTGCTTCAGAAACAGTATTTTCCTTTCTCGATTCCACATTGCACAAATCTCATATTAAAAATAAAAACTCCTATCTGTCCTCTGTGCACAGGTTCTTCGAAGATGTGATGGAGCTGTTGAGCTTGTTGATGTCTCTGGTGAGCTCCCTCAGTTGGTTCGTCGCTCGGGTCTTGATACATGGAAGGTAAGCTTTTAATATGTCATTTCATGCAGTTAGATATATATATATATATATATATTTTTTTTTTTTTCTATGCTGTGGTAAGGCCATGTCATCTACTTGCAAAATGTTTAAGGCTCCCGAAAAAAGAAAGCGTGCAGTTTGCCCTTTGTCCATCATAACAAAGCATCAATCATGGTTGTCTTGCTGTGAATGCAGTGCGGATTTTGTGACAGCTGTTACATTACTAAAAGAATTGCTGTGTTAGCTGCATGAACGAATTTGCTGTCAAAACATTAGTTGATTCCTTACTGTTTGATCTGCATCCCTTTTTATGTAAGGGTAGACATCTGGTGTTTCTTGACTTTACCCTGCATTTTCATTTTCCCTGATTTCATACATGTATGATATGTCCCGGTAACTGTTTACTTGCTTAGACCTTACGCACTCCATCCTATATAAGTTGCTTCAATTGGATGACTTTTTCGGCTGTCCACTTGGAAAGTAGGCGGTTACAATTGACAATGAAAATGCACCAATTAACTTTTAATTATCTATTCGATGTTTGAGAATTATAATTTGCTGTTGTTTGAATTGTTTGAATTTTTTGAATTGCTCATCCATGTTGGGGCTCTCCAGAATTGTTGCAATCATCTCTACTATACACTTGCAAATCCGTAAGAGGTGCCTCTGAGCATAATATTGCCCTGTATGTATATACCATATATGCATATAATGAATTGAATCATAAATTTAGTGCTTCATTTTAGTTGTGTAAGGATCAACAATTATGTTTTTACTCCACAAATGTGGCCAGGTCTGCAGTACCCCAAACTGTTGGGGCCTGACTGGATGATGTTTTCTAACCTGTGGAAGTCTACCCTGACAAACATGGATTGAATAGTTTTTCTATTGTCTGGCCAGTGTGACTTTTGGGTTACTGTTTATCCTTTGCGAGCCACACCAGATGGACAACCTGTATAACCCTGCATGCCTTTTTATGTGAGATGGACTGCAAGGATGGTTTCCTGTCTTCTTTTAGAGGAAACATCCTCAGATGTGTACACCTAATCAGTTCTCTATAGAATTTGATGTGTTTCTGTGTGGATTTTCCCTTGTGCATGGATCATTGTTATCAACATCATCAAAGCCTTATTTCATTCCAATGCAAGCATTAGATTCAATGTGATACAAGTGTACATGGGTGGGTAAAAGGTTTCTTGCCGACATCTTATGTCCACATGTTCTAGTGTCTATAAAGGATGTTCTCCAGTAGCCACTATCTACTGTATACTTCCACCTTTTTTTAATCTGTTGGTGAACTACTCTGAGACAAGCAATTTCAGGAGGAAATTTTAGGTTCTTAACTGGACACTTTTGAGGAGAGATCGTCAAATTCTATTTTCCTTATGGGCCTGTTTGTTTAGCATGAGATAGAGTAGAAGAGGAGCAAAAGGGGCTGATGTGACAGAATTTTACTCGTGGGTGTTTAGATGCATGTGATAAAGTAATCACTGATGTGACATCAAGTTTTACTCTCGGTGTTTGGATGAAGTAGGGGAGGGAAGAGTAATGTTTTGATGTGATATAAAGTAGTCACTCTACCCCACTTTTCTCAACTTCTTTTTACTCAGCCAAACCATGATAAAGTGTAGAGTAAAAATTTTTTGTGTAGTGATTTTTACTCTCCACCCCCTCTTTAATTTATTCTTGATGTGACTCTTTATTTTAATTTTACTCTTCTCTATTAAAAACCAGGCCCTGCATTATTGTGGCAGGTCCGAGATAGAGGCATGTGGTTAGCTTCTTACAGAGATGTCCCAAAGTACAGGAGGAATGCAATTGTCCCAAGCATGTTTCCTTCTGGTGAAACCTGGGAGGAGGCGGAAACAGTTTCAGATGTACAAAAGGACATCGATAGATCTGACAATATAATTGAGACTAAAAGTACTAACTTGAACGAGAAGGATCCAAATGGCGGTAATGTAGTATGCGAATATAGTTTGGGTCACACTGAAAATCATGCAACTACAAACGACAGTGGTGAAGATATGAGTATAATAGAGAAGCCTGCGAATAATTCATCTGGGAAGGATTTGGATACTGATGACATAGAGTTTTCATGTCTTCCACTAGAACACTGCATGAGGATACTGCCTCATGATCAAAACAGTGGAGCCTTTTTTATTGCTGTTCTTCACAAGCTTTCTCCTTTGCCAGGTAACTGTTATATCCAATTATTATATATTATTATATTTTTCTTCTGTTGTGAAGCAAAATCTCTGTGCCTTATTTTCAGGTAATACAAAATGTACCATATTTCCATTACATTTTAAGTATTTCTGCTTCTCTACTGAAAGAGAGAAAAAACTGGAATTATCTGTACATTTTGTTTGGATTTTCATTTCAAGAAAATGAAGAAAAGGCTCATTTCCATGGAAACCCAATCCAAATGCCGCCTTGGTTTTCTTGATTTTGAAGATTATTTTTCAAATTTTACTGCTAAAATCATGGTATTGCCAATATGTGAATATAATTTTTTTCCATGCAGCTGTTTCTGAGAAACCTAGAATCTCTGGTAATAGGAGAGGCAAGTTACCTGATAAATTATCAGACAAGACAAATCCATCGGAAGCCATACCAGTTCAAGACTTAGTAGTTGATGAAAGTCTCAATTTAGGTTCATCAGAGAACGAAACATCAACAGTGCCCATAGATGTTTCTATGGAAGATGCCTCCAATGAGATCTCTGTTAAAGAGAATGAATTGGAGGATGCTATTGTTAAAGATGATAAATTGGAGGAAGCCAAAGCTTGTGATGATGAAAAGAGTGGCCTGGAGAACACAAGGACTGTAAAAGGTAGGTTACAGATACAAGGCAAGTGGAGAGGGGTCGACCCTGTAGTACTCTTTAAGGATGATACTACTATCAATAGCATAAGGAACTTTTATGGAGTCAGTGATTTGTTCCCACTGGATGGTCATCTTGTGACAAGAAACAGTGATGCCCACCATGTCAAGAGAATTTACTATATATCAAGGTCGGTTCATGACATTCTTAAGCTAAATTTCGAAGTGGGCCAGCAGCTTAAGATAACTTCAGTCGGGCTTAAGATGTTTGTAAGTGTCCTCTGCTATATCTTTTTTTCCTTTTTTTTTATACTAGTATTCCATCTACAAAGCTTCAATTGCTATTTACTCTTTCTAATAACTGTCTGTTATAAACTCTCAACAATTATTTTTTATTCCCTGAAAGTTTCCACCCTATCCTTAGCAGTTGACAAGCTTCTACACCTTTTTGTTTGGCGTGTGCATGTACTCATCCGGATCTGATTCCTTTGCTTATATACCATGATTATGACTTTTAGGCCATGCTTATTTTGAAACCATTTTCCTCTGTTTTTATTCTTCAGTAATCTCATATTAAGTGGGAATTGAAAACTGGAAACTTCATTTTCTGCTGTTTTAATTTCATTGTTGGGTGTGGCAAAGCAATTTTTTGGGACGAAATGCATTAATGTTGTCTTGCGAATTCTCTTTCACCTTCATCTTATTCAGCTTTCATCATAAATCACATAAAGTAACCCGCCTTGGAAGATTAAAGTTGATATTTAGAGACTACTTCTTGAGTAAATTCTTTATCTGTATTAATGAGAACGGCCAATGGCTATTTATAGTGCACAACTGAAGATATTGACTCAAACTAGGAAACGTAATCGCATCCATAATAGGAAACCTAGTCTCAACATAATGCTAGCCTAATTAAACAAATTTAATCTATTCCTAATCTAAGACAAACTTATCCACTTCTTCAGTAATAATAAAAAAAAAAAAGAGAGATGAAAAACCCTCTCACCAAAGTTTCTCATAATTATAAATAAACCTATAAATACTAAAAAATTGCAATTAAACCCTAATAATTTCTGACAAACTGGTACATAGATAGTTCAACCAGCTTGGAATAGATGTCATTAATCTCCTTTTTGTGACTGCACTAAATGAGGTACTTTTCCAAGTTAATTTTCAGCAATAGTACCCTGTGGCATATCTTCGATTTGTTCATTGACAAAGGAGATGAAAACTTTGTGTGCTTTATAGCATAAACCGCACAATCATCAACATTGTTGATTTAGACTACACCTTGGTAGGCCACACAACATATTTGAATAGGCTAGAATGCTATACAACATTTCTAATGACATAACACAATCTTACGTAGTGGTTGAGATTTTGAGGCGGCCTTGCGCACAACCCTTCTAGTGGGGAACACTCACCATAATTTATTAGTTACTTGGATTTGCACTACCAAATAGTTGTGTAGTACTCAGGAGTTTTCTCCCCCTGACTTGAACGATCTCATAAACACTTGATGTGATTAACTCAACTTCTGCGATGAAAAAACCACTTCATATATGCAAATACATAACACCGTCAAATTCGAAATCCTAAACCGGTCTGCTGAATGATCCTGCCAGAGACACCTGAATATACTGCGAGAGGACCATTATCTGCATGACGTGCAACCTTTTTCTTGCTCTGAAGGTTTGAGTGAAGGAAAAACTGGCTTGTGAAACTAAGATGACCAAACAAACTCTAGATGAACACCTTTAATCCAATCCACAAGCCACCTTTAATTCAGTCCGCAGGCGAAAGCAATGCCTAAATCATAGTCTGAATGACTACGAAACCTTCAAAGAACAAACAGGCTTTTAATGGGCATGATAACAGGTTAGGTCTGAAGTCTGGCTTTGTTTACTCAATCTGAGTGACCACCAAGAATTGTTCTCCCACAGTGGAGCACCAAGTTGGGTGGTGCTGCTGTGCATTTGACATAACCATCTTTTTTTTGCTGAGTTGGCCCAGTGGCGAGGAACATCGAAGGGAGCCTGCCCCTCTAGGGATCTCCAGGGATTGATCCCTAGAGGGTGCTGTGGAAACGGGTGTTGCTATCTATCCACAGCATCACTCTATTGCACCTGACACACCCATCTTTGGGAACTGATGCTTCCTCCTTGGAATCAGAGTCTCCCCGAGACTTGTCTATGCTAATTGGCACCCTTTCTACCTTTCGCTTCACGTCATTCTTCTCTTTCTTTTCCTTGTGAGATAATGCAAAGCAAGGAAAGGAAAGCATCAAGATGATGATACTATAGGGTTTCGTGAGGATTGTATAAATACCTTACATTTGCTACAGAAACAAGGACTAAAAACTTGGAGGAAAGAGATCTTCAGATCTTTAATGGCACTGAGAAGAGGAATGAAAGAGATTAGAGGTTTTCCCTTGGTATTGTGTTGGGAACATACAAAGGCATTAGGGTTTGTCAAAACCCACAAACTGTACCTCTTCCATCTCTCCTTTGTGGATAACGTCTCTAGCAGCTCCGTCTTCTTCCTCAACAAATCTAAAGATTAAAAAAGAAAAAAGAAGTGGTGGAGAAAATCCTCCATTGTAATAGTTTATTGCAAAGAAACTCCGTTGTTTACCCAACCTTTGCCGATATTTTCCCCGAGACGAGAAACTTCTTTGATCTTCAAAAGTTTATGGAAGCCTCCAATTGGATTTCATTGTCTTGATCTCATGATTCTCATCCGAGAACTTAAATCTCTTCAAATCACCGAGTACCTGTTTGTTCTGTGATACTGGCATGAAAGATCCTCTATATCATCTATTGGGCCACACAAACAAGAACAGTTTTTTATTTTGGTACGAGGATGAATGAAAGGAAGGTTTTAACAAAGGAAAAAAGATGAGAGAGTATGAAGGAAAACTTAAACCTAAGTCTAAACCTAAACCTTAGCTCTGATACCAAGTTGAAATTTAGATACTACATTTTGATCGAGTTCTTTGATTTATGTAAGAAGAGGCAGTAGCTATTTATAGATACAAGTTCAACCAACGATATTGGCTTAAACTAGGAAATCTAATCATATCCGTAATAGGAAACTTAATCACAACATGTTACACAAGTTTAATCTAATTCTAATCTAAGGGGGGCATTTGGTAACTCTAAAAATGAGCTCTTATTTTGTGATTTAGAGTTTATTTAGATATTAGAGCTTTGGTTGAACCTCTAATTGTATTTTCTAATTTTGAGCTTATTTACAAATTAGAGATTTTGCCTCTCAAAAATAAGCTAAGGGTGGCTGCTTATTTTTCAGAGATATTTTAGCTCAAGCAGATGGAGGTGCACAAATACAATGCAACAATAATAAGTGTTTGGATTAAGTAACCTCATAAAAATTCCAACATTATGCAAATGGCAGGTTCTGCATAAAGATGGGCCTCACATGAGGCCCACCTTTTATAAATTACAATGTAGAATCTTAATAGAATTGTTCTGTGTTGATAATTTCCTTGGTGGAAAAGTACGAGAGAAGCGGAAAAGAGAGGGGGTAAGCTTTTGGGATGTATTGGTTAGTCGGACTTGACAGGGCTTTTTTTTTTTTTTGTTGAAATTCACAGGGCACACCTCTTTAACAGTTCCTACATCAACTTAATGGAAGAAACGAACTCTCTTGCAATGATAAAAATGGGATTTGGGTACTGTCAGAAAATTTTAGTTGTTCTTTCTTCTTTGTATATTGAAACTTTGTTTGTAATCTAACGTCTTGGAACTTGGATAATGGTAGAGTAGACGAGGGGGCCTTTTCAACTATTTACTGACCACGATTTCCTAATGGGTGATGTCTCCTGTCCATTCATGGTTTCTTGGACTTCTACATCTAATTTGGACCATAGTTATCACAAAACCTCCTTATCAGGAACCCTCCTGGTTTGTATAAGATTCAAATTTCCTTTGAAGTAGGAGTTGCTAATTAAGGGATCTGTGGTGATCTTAGGGCTATATTTCACCTATAAGTTATGGAGGTTGTAGAGAAAATGAGGTGGCAGGTAATCTAGCTAATGAGGAAGTGGCTTGCCAGACTTTGTCTATCTCTTATGAATTATGATAATCCTTTTTCGTTATTGCCTTTTGATTTTCTTGTTTTGTCGGGTTCTCAATGGGTGTTTGGCTTGTCAATATATATCTCTTGTACTGCCTTGCTTCTGTAATGAAATCTAGTTACCATTCAGGAAAAAAAAAATCTCATAATTACAAATAAATCTATCAACCCAAATTATAAATAAACCCCTGTTTCTCAACATAACCTACCTTTTCCAAAGGGTAACTTTATTAAGAGCTAAACAGTACAAGAGAACTATGCGGAAATACTACAAGGTAAATCACCAAGCAAAAGAGAGGCAACCACAAAGCAATAAAGGAGGACGACTATTTTTTTTTTTTTTTATAATTTTTTTGGGTTA
Source organism: Camphora micrantha (assembly GCA_003546025.1). Taxonomy (NCBI): domain Eukaryota; kingdom Viridiplantae; phylum Streptophyta; class Magnoliopsida; order Laurales; family Lauraceae; genus Camphora; species Camphora micrantha. The sequence goes on along the minus strand of QPKB01000009.1, from coordinate 34,109,546 downwards.
AGGAGAAAGACTTAAAACCATATAGGAGCATCACTTGATGTAATCAAACTCAGTTGCCTAACTCTCTCCTTTGATAGATGATCAAGTGATGCAGGATAGATCCATGGTCCCCATTGGTCAACCCGCCTTTGGGCTCAGCCCATCTACATCGACCAAGCTCTTTGGGCCCAGCCCATTTATTTTCATGTTTTAGCTCATTAGAGTTATATTTTACGTTATTTATAGTTTATATTGGATGTTTTAATCCTGGGCATCAATTTGTTTGGATGGTCTATATTAGTTTTAGGGTTAAGTGCCCGTTTGGGAATTCTATTTTCAACCTCTTATTGTCTTAAAACTGGTTCAAAACGCATTTAGAGCATTTGGGAACGATTTTGGCTCCCTCTATTTCAATTCACATAAAAGAGAAATTGCATCTGTTTCAAATGGGAAGGAAAATGGGGATAATCGAAACAAAGGTGGACGTCTGAAGCGTGCAGACATGCGGAGCTACAGTACTTGGGCGGTCATTTTCCCCTTACCACTATTTTCATTTTTTTTTTTGAAAAAATTTTGGGACCCAAAACAATGATCCAAACCGTAGGAAGCATTAAGAAGGCCAAACACGGACCATAGATCAAATTCCAGCCGTTGATCCAGTGCGAATCTCGAGATATTTGTGAAAAAATTGAATAACCGTGGATCTATTTTTCTTGACTTCTGTGGGACCCATAATCACAATCTGAACTGTTAATCTTCTTTGGAAGACAGAAAACGGCTATGGGTAAATTTTTCGGCCCTTGATTTGGTCTAGAGCGCAAGGAAATGATGAAAATCTGAGAACCGTTGGATAAGCACATGTTACAGTCACAGTAGCTGAAACAAGATATTGGACAGTCCTTTTTTTTGTTTTTTTCTTGAATTTTGGGCCAATAAACCACCATCCGAACCGTTGATTGATGTATCAATGCAAGCATGAATAGGGGCTCAAATTTGAGCCGTTGATCTATCACGGATCTCGAGAAATTTGCAAAAAAAGCGTGAACTATTTGATCTAATTTTTTGAAATTTGTGGCTCCTATTTCAAGATCCGAACCATTGATCCTCCTAAGAATACTAGTACCCCTTCCACATCAATTGGCCAACGTATGAATCTTCGATTTGCTGGTTGGTTTTTTGTCATTTGTGCATGGCATGGAGGTCTCATATGATCTCTTCTTGCTCGTTCGCAATGAGGAGTTTGGTGTGAGGTCGATTTTTCAGGCGAAAAGCTTGACCTATCATTTCCACCCTCCATCTCTAGTTTCTGTGTCTCTACCCGTTCAGCACCTGGTACCCCGCTCCGCATCATCAAGTCCCCATGTTAGTGCTGAGCTTATCATGGAAGGAAGAAGCCTCAGGATGTCTTGCTAGATCTACCACTTTTTCCACCACATTGGCTAGACTCGGAGAACACCTCTACACAGACCACAGGCCCATCGAGTGGCACAAGAATAACCTTCCACCATTAGCTGCCTAAGATTAGGCAACAGTCTTTACAGAGCCCAATCCTCGAAGCCAACATCTATATTTTATTTCAACCTACCTTTAAAAAGGTGAAGTTGCAAGACGTCTGGTTTATTTTTCATTTTTGTATTTTCTTGAGATCACTATTCCATATTTCAGCCTGTAACTGTTTAGATTTTCAGTCCCAGTTCTGAACAGGGATATAGTGTAAATAAAGTAACTCATATTTAGAAAAGGGTCAAACAGTTGGTTCATACTATAGTCCGACTATTGGTTTCCTGTCGGCATTTGATCATGGGGGCAGGTTGGGTTACACAGGACCATTGAGGTCACTACTCTAGTATAGTTGGACCTGGCCATTCCTGTCATTGATGTATATGCATTCATTATGCTTCCCAGGTTGGTATCCTCTACTGAGTGATCTGGCCACTAATGTCTGGATAAAGTAAATTTGATCCTTTTGGAGTTAGAGGTGTACATTGCCAGCTAAAACCACATAATGGCTGACAGATGATGATTGAACGCGACAGTTTTCAACCAGTGTTGAGAAATAAAAAAAAATTCAGGAAACAAACTTGGATTTCGGTGTTGGAATCAGTACTCTCTCTCTCTCTCTCTCTCTCTCTCTCTCTCTCTCAAAAAGTGGTGAAATCCAATGAAAAATAAATGCATTTAGTGTTGTTTTAATGCATTCAATTCAATGATAATAAGGGCTTTTAATGAGAAATAACTACAACTCAAAACAACCCATGTAGATTCCCATATAAATGATTTTGCTCCCCCTTTCTAGGAAAAGAATTTGAAACAATTGTAGCCTCAACATCTTGTGCGAGCTTCTAGCATTAAGGAGACAAAAAAAAGGGGAATACAACTAAGCTTGTTTGTTTATAGGAAAGTTGTCCAAGTCATTTAAAGATGGAGAAAATTTAGGAAACCAACTCATTAAGAGAACTCCACGTCAAGTGCAATATTAAATTTCCCTCTTCGCTTATTCGTTGCACATGCGCGTGCACACTCACATGAGGCTATGTTTTCCTAAGAGATATCTTATAACGTTTTTATCACTGCGTGGGACACCCTGACAAATTCAACCCCCTCACACTCACCAACTCCCCACGAAATAGCACTCATCCTAAGTTGGCACTAATCTGAATAATACCTACTGTTGGATTAACTCAAACGGTTTCTTCAATAACATTTTTCATGAGATTTAATTTGACGGTGATTATATTAATGCGAAATTAGGGTGAGTGCTAATCCATGGGGGATTAGTGAGTGTGAGGGGGTTGGATTATCATGGGGGTGTCCCACGCGGCTGTAAAAACGTTGCCAAATCTATGAGAGGTACCTCTTAGCAGAACATTCTCCTATATTATATATATGCATCAAAAGCTATATGATAAAAAGTGTAACATAAATTGTTAATAAATATATAAACGGTAATTAAAGATATTCATCCCATGCTGTTACGCCTAATTGCCTATACCACTACGGCAAATTGCACGACTGCTGCCTTCCCGAAAATTTGCTTTTTAACTTTGCTCGAGAAACTACAATTATACTGCTCAGTGGGGGTATTCTAGTGTTGAAGGGCTCTCTTATTGTTGACGTAAGCATACTGTCTGCATATGCTCTTCTCTGGAGCATCATTTCTTAACTTTTAATGCCTTTTCAGGAGCGCCAGACATCAAAAGAAGGTTCCTCACAGTGTGCATTCAGGATATCATCAGAAGGATTGCCATTGCTGCTCCCATACATCAGTAAACAGATCTTATCTGCTTCCTTTGTTGATTTTGAGCACCTCTTGCGATACAGAACAATCAAATTTGCAGATTTCGTTGATGCAACTCTTGGTGAGAAGGCATCAAAGTTGATATTGGGATGTTGTGTTGTTGTATTGAACAAAGGTAATATAGGGTGTTCTTGTATTTACTTGTGTCTTGCCAAGATATGATGAACAACAGTGTTTTACATGACTTGGATATCCCCATCTTGTTTCTTCTCTTTGATAGCAGGAGACCAACCTTCATCAGAGACTATTGTAGTAGATGCCTCAACAATTGCCATTGGCTGCTGGAAAGGGAAATCCAGCCTGAGTGTAATGGTTTCACAGATAGATTGCCAGGAAATGCTTGAAAGGCTGTCTGTACGTTTGGGGAGTGGAAATGGCAGTTTGGTGCAAGCGACTAACCATGGTAGTGGAGATGCCAACGGAGTAAATGAAGACGATGGAAGCACAATGGATACTGAGTCTACTGAAGATTTTGAGACAGTTTAACAATAAGCTGTCAGTTGTGATGAATTGGGCGAGGAGTTGTTGAGATATGTTGTTGATGTTTTTTGGAATTTAACCCATTTCTTCTATAAGATGTTCTTGTTATCCATGCAATACTCTTTTTTTTTTTTTTTTGTTTTATAATAAACCTCTCGTTAGATCATTCAAGGGAAGTGAAACCTTCAACAATAAGCTGTTGGTTGTGATGAATTGGGCAAGGAATTGGTGAGATATGTAGTTGATGTTTTTTGGAATTTTACCCATTTCTTCTATAAGATGTTCTTGTTATCCATGCAAAACTCTCTTTTATTTAATAAACCTCTCGTCAGATCATTCAAGGGAACTGAAACCTCCTATTTTATGACTCAATATTCCTGAAAATTCTTTTACATGGCTTACAACAATTTCTTTCATCATTGACAGGTTTCTACTTGGGATAATAAGAATTAAGAGGGGAGATATAGATGAGTCTGAAATTTAACAATATACGAGAAGTTGGAATTTAATATAAAGACAATAGATGAGAATGGCTGTGGATGGAAACCGACCTTGTGTTCAAGATGGAAAACTAGATTTGCCAGCGGTGAATAGAACATCTGTGTCAAAACTCATCAGTCTCCACTTGTTAACAATATGAAAAGGACACATGATACAAAACTGCTCATGGTCTTATAGATGCCTTGGATGGAGTCCCTAAATTAATGGTGATTTCTCCACTGTTGATCATAAATTGTATTCACATTATAGAAAACTCCCACACTATAGGCCGTAAGGTTTGTAACCATTGAGCTATAAATATCGTATAACATCAATAGACGAACTTCAATAGATAAAAATCAGTGGCAAACTCAAATTGTGGATGAGAAAGTATGGAATGGTTCAACAGGGTCTCATCATTAGCAATCGTGATATTAGTTCACCTTGGTTTGGATTGAACAACCCATATTTGTTTCCATTCAAAACAAAAACATTCTAGGTATTGACTCTATCAATGCCTACAATTTCTATCAAGTAACAGTAAATTTCCTTCTCTGATGGAAGCCTCCTTGGAAACCGACTTGATGAAGAACAGGTCTTTTGGTTGCTGACTTAGACAGTTCGACGTCAATGCACAATTCCTTCTAGAGGCCTCTAACAAATAAGAGTATAGACAAGTAATGATTGTATCAGGTCAATGCGAGAATAATGATGCAAGATCAAAAAGTCTACTTGGACAAACTTATATGCAACATGGCAAATCTATATGAGCTAAAAATCTATATGCTACTTGATATTATCGGTCTTGGTCCTGCTAGATGATATGCTTCTTGATATTATAGCCCTGGTTTATGTCTTCCAAAAGCATAAAAAAAACTCCTGACAACTGTGTCAGTAAAGGATGAAACCACAATATAGTGATGAAAGTGAATCCTGTGAAATGGGGTTGGCCTAACTAATTTCAGGGGTATGCTTTACTGGAGTACTCCAACTGAATAATAAATAAATAAAAAAAAAAAAAAATAAATTTAAGCGGAGATTGGCGCATTAAGCAGCACTTGCCAACATAATTTAATCACAAGACCAGTTCCATGACTTATTTGCTCAACTTCACATTTTCCTGTCTTCCCCTAATTTACTTGGGGAAATGGCCATTGATACAAGGGATGAAGGGTGAACTCAGAGGCATAAATAAATATACCAGTGACAATCAATTTTCCCATCTCTTTGAAGGTATGACAATCAATTTTCCCATCTCTTTGAAGGTATGACAATCAATTTTCCCATCTCTTTGAAGGAATGTAGTTCTCCCTCCCACTTATAATAAACAAATAATTAGTATATAGAAGTGACCATCAATTTTCTAATCTCTTTCAAGGTAGTACTCCCTCCCACTTACAATCTCATTACGTAGGAGAATTTTGATAGTATTACCTTGTTCTCACTCCTCTGCCAAAGCCATTCTACTTCTGTAGCAAGTGACAGGAAAATGACAAACATCACCTAATACAGTGATTGCACACGGTTAAATCTCTTCATTATTCATTAATCTAGCTAACCAATTCAACTCGTCTAGTAATCTATCCAAGTTCGGAAATCAGGTAGGTGACTATTCTCCTGCAAAATAACCTGTGAGATGCTCCTATTTTGAAATAAATCTACACTGCTTCACAGTCCATACATGCCAGGAGATAACTGCAGAAAAGGCAAAAGTAGGATTCAGCATTTAATGCACATAGGGTGAAAACCAAGACATTTGCTGATCAATGTGAACAGACAGCATGATATGTGACTTCCCTCTCCTATTTTGATAACAAATATGGTCTAAAACAATCAAAATATACAGACAACACAAATACTCATCTCAAAGGTGCTAGTTATCCACTTAATCCTGCAAAAACCAAATCACACGCTACAGAGAGGCAAATGGTATCAAGATCGACAGCACATCCTGTTCTTCTCTGGGATTACTTGTCCAGGGCCAGGGACGATAATTTTCTTCCCCGATAGTGAAGGCACATTACCATTGCCTTGATCCTCATCTGCAACGAGGTTCTTCTTGTTCACAATATTGAAAATCTCAGTCAACACAGTCATGAAGGCAGTCTCAACATTAGTTGCTTCCAATGCTGAAGTTTCCAAAAAGAAAAGGCCTTCCTTCTGTGCGAATTCTTTTGCATCTTCAGTTGGCACGGCCCTCTGGCTTTCAAGGTCGCTTTTATTCCCTATCAGTATTATGACGATATTTTTGTCAGCATGTCCACGCAACTCTTCCAGCCACCGAGGAATGTGGTCAAAGGTCTGGCGCTTAGTTATGTCATAAACTAACATTGCACCGACAGCACCTCGGTAGTAAGCACTTGTGACAGCTCTGTATCTGCTAGTTGCAAAATCATAAAGGAACTATTAGAAGAATTCAAAGTGATTGTAAGGTGATCAAGCAACCAAAAAGAGGAACAAGGCACCACAAATTGACCATTTTTCGTTTGTGGTTGAGTCCCATTTAAGTTTCTTATGAGACAAACTTTGCGGCCTGAGGGTCACATGAAGAAATTTGTATACATTTGTTGATGAGGATAAAGTAAGGCAACACGTACAAATATGACTCTACATTAAAGAATAATTATGATATTCACATCAAGGTTTGGATAGTTATAAGAAAAATTAGCACGGCCATAGAATAGATCCTGGTAAATGACTAGGTTTGCTCAATAACTTGTAAAATTGCTAAATTGGTATTTTGGAAAGCCTAATTCAAAAAAAAAAACAAAAAAAAAAGACTAATTCATAGGAGAACAGCTCAGTTTGTCTTTGGGTAACTCTTATATTACAATATTTTTGTGTTAAAAATAAAATATTTTCGAAATATCTCTCATCCAACATGATGAGGATGCAGACTTCTATTGCTATTTAAAGATGATTTACACATGTTACTAAAACTCCAAGAGATTAAAATGGATCACGATAGCCATGACAACATTACAAGAGATTAAAATGGATTACAATAGCCATGACAAGATTACAAGAAATAAAAAAAAAAAAAAAAATCTCTTAGCACTTCAGTATAACATGTTGCATTGACTCAAAATGGACCCACCAGAAGATGATGGGCCATTCATAGATCCACTATTATGCCCAAGGGCGGACCCATGAAATTTAACTTGCGGGGGGTGGGGGGGGAGCGGGTGGGCGCGCTTAATGTCAAAGAAATATTGTGGGATGGGGTAAATGTTAAAAAAAAACACATACTAATTATCATCTATTTTGAGGCCATTTTTTAATTATATTTTGAGACATTTTCTCCTGTAGCAAAATTCTTTAGAGTGGTTCATCCTTGACCTACATCCACTCCCAAGAGCCCCACACCCAATGGTCTCTTGGTTTCCACTATATAAGGTTTTCAACGGGCATGCCCCAAACCCATACAACCTAGATTTTTTGATGCGGTGGTTCAATCACACAGGTCGACTCCACCGACCACGGATTTTTTGATATGGTGGTTTGATTACAAAGATGTACACCACCACACCATTTCTTATAGTGGATCGATTACGAAAGTCTAATCCACCACACCATTTTTTATAGTGGTTCGATTACGAAGGTCTAATCCACTTTACAGATATTGACAATAAAATGGGAAAAAAAGTCAAACGCTACCAATAAAAAATGTTACTATGAAGATGCCGAGATCCGGAATCCAGACCTGAGCTTTGGCCTCCAAAGCAAGCGCTTGATGATCTCCCAATGGAGCACAACCAAGTAGATCTAGAGGTTCTAGATCTAGCCATTTCTTATAGTCGATCACGAAAGTCTAATCCACCACACCATTTTTTATAGTGGTTCGATTACGAAGGTCTAATCCACTTTACAGATATTGACAATAAAATGGGAAAAAAAGTCAAACGCTACCAATAAAAAATGTTACTATGAAGATTGAGTTTGATGCCGAGATCCGGAATCCAGACCTGAGCTTTGGCCTCCAAAGCAAGCGCTTGATGATCTCCCAATGGAGCACAACCAAGTAGATCTAGAGGTTCTAGATCTAGCTAAGGTTTGGACAACCTAGATCTATATCTACTCCACCAAAACTCTCTCTAACGAGCTTGAATGCTCAATATGATTTTCTTATGAAGGACTTAGAGAGGTAGAAGAAGGTTTTAAAGGTTGAGGAAAGGGTTTTACTTTTCTACAAAAATTCTCTCTGAAAAGCCTTTGAATGGTTGTGTATACACTATACAGATCTAGATCCGAAGCAAGGCATTTATAGATTTTGAACTTAGGTTGACCGGGGCAAAACCTTCGGTCGCCCAAGGTGCCAAAACATGCAACAAAGCTCATGTACAAAAGCTAGTTTGACTCAGATCCAAATCTGCTTTGGTCAGCAAGGGAATAGTTCGGTCTCTCGAGTCCCTACCAACCCTAAAATCAGGCTCTGTGGAAAATAGACTGAAGGTTTTGGTCCTCCAAAGGGGTCTTTCAATCAACCGACATCATTAGCTTCGGCCCCCCGAGACCATCAGAGCTCAAAATAGAGCTCTCTAGAAATTAGACTGAAGTAAGGTCTCAGGGACCCGAAGGGTTTCCTTCCGTCCACTGAGCTAAAGAGCTTGGTCCCTTGAAGAACTGAAGAAGCCTTTTAAAACAAAGGCATTCTCTGGGGCATTTAGACTAAGCATAATCATCAATTTAACTAAGGATCTTAAGGCTTGTTTCTTGGTGAATATTAAGGGTCCATCTTACCTGGAGGTTGGCATATATTGAGATATGACTGAATCTCCTGGCCTTCAATGATTTGAGCTTCTGGTCTTCTAAACTTGATTTGACTGTTGTGGCTTCTTAGATAAAATATCGCAGCTCGTCATTGAATTGATGACGCGACTACATGAACAAGTCATGGAATTGAGAACCCGAGGAAGTGACAAATTTAACTATGACACTAACATAATATTATCCCTAGCAGCAAACTTCAATTGGCCTTTGTACCAACCCAGACGTGAAAAACGAGTTTACAAGGAGATGATATTGAAATTTCTAAAGAGTTTCATTATAATGGAGTTTGAAATCAAGGACCTAAGATTAATAAAATATTTCGTAAGAATTGAAGTGGCGTGGAATTGTCATATCACTAAGAAAATATATCCTTGATCTTCTTGAGGAAACAAAGAAACTTGGAGCAAAGCCAGCAGACGCTTCAATAGAACAAAATCATGGTCTACACTTAGAAAGTGGGGAGCTTAAATATAAAATGATGTATCAAGAATTGGTGGGAAAGCTAATTTATTTCACTATTACAATTCCTGGTATTTCCTATGCTATCAGTTTGGTAAGTTAGTTTAGGCATGCTCTTAGAACTGATCATTTAATAGCAATACATGAGAATCTCAGATACTTGAAAGGATTACCAGGTCAAGGAATTCTTTACAAGTCACATGGTCATGCAAAGGCTGGGCTGGATCTTTGTCGGATAGGAAGTCTACAATAGGATATTATATGATGGTTGGAGGAAATCTAGTTTCATGGAAAAGCAAAAGATAAGTTGTTACTGCTAAGTCAAGTGCAAAAGTCGAGTACAGATTTGTGGCTTTTGGTTGCTTTGCGCTATTGTGGCTAATGATATTGTTGGAAGAATTAGGATTCAAGCAAGGTGGTCCAATGTTTCTCTATTCTAATAATACATCAACAATTACACTGGCTAACAATCCTGTCTACCATGTAAAAGTGGATTGTCATTTTATCCGTGAAAACTTTGAGAAAAAGGATGTGTTTCTTGTTATGTCCAAGCTGGGCATAGTATATTGTGAGTCAGATTGGGACCATTTATAATTTGTAATGAGCCAGAGGCTTTTATGTAAAAAACAAAAACTCAAGGGTTTTTTTTTTTTTTTTTTTTTTTTTTTTTTTTTTTATAATTTTCATAAATAGTAAAATAACATCAAAACAGGGGGTCACCTAACCTATTGGTTATTGACTCTTCTATAGCTCCCATGGTGGTGGAGATAGATAGCAGGTTGATAATGGACCAAACACCAAGAAATCCACTTGAACCATGGGGAAAGCAGAAATTGGTCTACATGGTTCAGACTTAAGGTAGATCATCCTCATTGAAAATGAAATGCCCTGGCAAGTAACCACAGCAACATACTATACCCAAATTCAAGTTTGCTTTGGGTGTAAGGTTGAACCCCGGATAGCAAGCACAACCAGATTTAGAGCTTCTAAACAATACATTCTAATGATCAGAAAGACCACCCTATTAAATGCCTCAATCAATAGGAAGAACTGAAGAAGGCATTAATGAATGAGCTAGGAGTGTACACTCAATTTCCATGACATGGCGACGTTTCCGCTTAACTCTCCCATTTTGTGTGAGTGCATAAAAGATCATGAAATGTATCATGAGAAGGAAAGAAATCATGAAATCAAGAACTAGTGAGCTCATCCCTCAATCACGATTTTTTAATTTTCCAAACAAGAAGCTCTAAACAGTACATTTGAATGTAACAAAAATATCAAAAGGTTTAGATCTCAAAAGCGTAGAATAAAGCCAAGTTCAACAGTAATGGCTCATCAATAAAACTTAAATAAAACTAATAATCACATATGAAGTCCACTGGTGGGGCCCAAACATTGTTTTCTAATAGTTCTAGAGTAATGGAAGATGTTGAGAGTTGGACCAAAACAAAAGGCAAACGCTCGCTTTTTCCTAATTGACATGAGTAACAAAAAAGAAACTTTATTGGATGAACTGCGTACGAGCACCACAGCAGGTCAAATTGAGAGAGAGAGAGAGAGAGAGAGAGAGAGAGAGAGAGAGAGTTGTAACAGCGGGCGAGAAGGATGTCCAAGACAATCATTCAAAGTGTAAGCAGAGACGGAAGGTTTGGATTCTTGATACCATATCTGCAATGACAGAAATGATAGACCTTGTTTCATTAGGATCCTGGTAAAGAATCTTCCCTAAAGTTTTGTCCTTCACAGTAAATCATGAAGAATCAAATAAGAGACTGCACTTATTGCCTTTTATAAATTTTTCCATAATAATAGATGAGTAAAAAATTCAGGAACATGTAAAATGTTGATTAATGTAAAATTGCTTTTTTGAATGTAGAATAAAACAAGATATTTTACAGATCGGAGTGAAACGTAAGTAAGAAAGATCCAATGTCAAGTGCGTACTCCAAAGTCTAGACTCCATGTTCCGAGTACTATCAGTGGATTACATCCAATCTCTGATGTGGAATTGAATCCTAGTAAGCAAAATCCATTTGACAGAGACAATCAAGAATAAGATACCCAAGCCCGTTATAGATCTGATAAAGTGGAAATTGGATGGAGCAAATTGAGACTGATTTCCACCACTACTTCGGCCACCATAAAAAATACTGACCGAGTCCGAGTCAACTTGACTTGAAGAACTTGGCCTGGGATGAGTCGGGTCGGGGCTGACTGAAACAGGTTTTTATACCTTAGTCTTTCTTTTCTCCTTACAACCTGCTCTTCCCTTCTTTCCCCCATTTCATGTAACTCTCTTTGCCATTACTTTTTTTTTAAATATTATTTATCTTACCTCTAGAGAGTCCATCAAAAGGTGCGGGCTGAAGGCTTCAAGGAGCTTCAAGAAGCTGGATTTCAACATTGTCCCCATTTCAAAATTTTCAAAAAGGGTGTTGGTAAGAGATGACTATTTTCTTTACTCTTTCCCCCACTTCTTCTCATTTGCATATCAAAGTGTAGATTCTAAACATCATTCTTCTTTTAGAAGGGCTTAAGATTGAACTTTGAATAAGATTAAAAAATGGCTTTTAGATTTCAACAGGCATCATCTAGTTTAGGATTTATTTATTTTGAGCGGTTCCTAAAAGTGTGGGTTGAAAGCTTCAAAGAGCTTCAAGAAGATGGATTTCAACATTGTTCCAAAAGCGGTGTTGGCAAGACATGACTAATTCTTCCTCATTTCTTTACTCTTTCCCCCACGTCTTCTCATTTGTCATCAATGTGTAGATTGTAAGCCCTCTTTTGGATCTAAACATCATTCTTCCTTTAGGGCTTAAAGATTGAACTTTGAAGAATATTAAAAAAAGGCCTTTTAGATTTTAACCAGCATCATCTAGTTTAGGGTTTCTTCTAGTGGTTCATCTGGTTTAGGATTACCTCCTTAGTACATACATTTTAGTTCTTTTTAGAGAGATTTTTGGGGGGAAATCTGAGTTTATAAACTTTTTTTTTCCAAAAAATCAATTAAGATGATCTGATAGTGTCCTTTTTATTGGTTATGCTTGAAGAAAAAACTTTATTGCAAATTTTCAATAATCCATAAAATAATTTTCTCTTCTTAGTTTTGTTGCAATAGAGTTTTTATGGGTTATTTAGTTGAAATCTATCATTTTTGAGGCAATCATTTGAGGAAAAAATTAAATTCGAATTAACTTTTTTAGAAATTGTAATTCATTCATGATGGTGTTATTTACAACTTTACTGTCTAATAGTGTTTTTTTGCACTTTTATTTTCGCAAGATCTAAATCTACGTTCTGAACCCTTTTTTTAGAAACATTATATACGCATATTATGCATCATAATTTCAAATGGCCTCAAGGAATGAGAAGGAAGTAGATCCTGAATGAGCTCACAAAAAAATGGTTGAAGGTCCGACACAAAAATGAGACGTAATTATTGTCACATAGTATTTAATGGTGGAATACACAAATTTAATTATCATTGATTGAGGTCATGTGTTTAGGGAAGATAAGGGTTGTACCAATGTCCCCTTCAGGAATTAGGCAGATAAACAAAGCAATAAAGAAAAAATAATAATTAGAGAATTAGATGAATGAGCTTAGATGAAGGAGAGGATAGTAATAATGAGAATATCATAGAATTAAAGAGAGCCCTAAGGGCAATCAGGCAAAGATACATAAATGAACAAGTTCACCTAGATGAGCTATGGTGTGGAGAAGGTGGTTGAGGCACTAAAAAAACCAAGAAGTCCACATCTACGAGGGGATGAAGACCCCTAATACTTTTTTCGTACAAGACAAAGTGCATACATGAAGTGTTTGTTTGCCTCGCACTGTGTCTTATATGAAAAAAGTATAAGAGGTCCCTTGCACCGAAAGACTTTTCCCCTCCTAACCGTGGACCTATATGTTTTTAGTGCCTAAACCACTTTGTCCACACCATAGCTCATGTAGGAGAGCTTGCTCATTTATGTAACTTTGCCCAGTCGCCTTTAGGGCTCTCTTTAATTCTCTGATGTCCTCATTTACATCATCATTATCTATGCTCATTCAACTAATTCTTTCATGTTCTTTCTTCTTTTTCTCGTTCTCTACTTTTTTGCCAAACATAACGGCCATCATCTCTTGCCTCAACTCAGTGGGGACATTTGTAAACACATGACCTAATTGATATTTAAATATATGCATCCCACTATTAAATAATTTATGGTAATAATTACATCTCAAGTTATGTCGATCACCACCAACCATTTCTTCGTAAAATCATCCAAGACTTCCTTCTACCTTTTTGAGGGCATTTAAAACTATGAACAATAATTTGACAATGTTCATATAATGTTTCCGAAAAAAATTAGGTCCACAGCATATATCTTGCCAAAATAAAAGTAAAATGCAAAACAACACACACTAGTAGGCATATAGTCATGGTTCAAAATATCGGCCAATACCGGTTCATATTAGGATATGAACCGGTGGTATCAGTCCTACTGATATGATTTTTCAAAAATGTTGGTCTTCTAATGGCTTGGTTCAAAATATTGGTAAAGTATCAATCAATAACAACTAATATTTTCAAAATATCGGCCGACCAAGTTCCTTTTTCTATAAAACCTGTTTTCTCCTTCTTTCTTCCATTTAGTTTTTCCCAAACACCCTTAGAGCTACTTGAGAGTCTGCTAGAGCTTCCCAAACCCCTATTTGCACTAAAACTCAACAAATTTCCAAGATTTTGGCAGGTTTCTTTGAGAATAAACCTAGCAACAAAAGGAAGACCTTATTGGTAAGCTTTTTTAAGTTATTTTTTGAATTTTTTCAAGTTTCGTCCTCAGTATAACCTAGAAATGTTTGGGGGCATGTTAGATCTAAAGTCTTTGAGCAAAATTAACTAGATTTGAACATTTTGATATTCTTATGAATTTTCCACTTTTAAGTCTGGGTTTTGATTTCTTTTTCAAGAATTTGTGTAATACATGTAACCAAGCCTTCATATTAAACTAGGTTTGATTTTAAAATCATATTTTTTTCAAAGATCTAGTGTTCTTTAGTGTAGATCTAGTGTTTTTTTTTTTTTTTTTTTTTTTTTATTTTTAAAATTTGGGGGTTTTCTTGAAATCATCTAGATTTTCTCAAATTAGTTTGCCAAATATGTTTAGAATGTGTTAGATTTGCTTGTGGGTTCCAGCTGTGTTTAGATTGTGCTGGTTTTTAATGTTCTTGAAATTCGCTGAGAACTTACTTGATGACTGAATAATTAGGTACCATTGGTACTAGTTTCTTGAGTTTAAGTGTTTTAACACTGATGGATAGCTAAAACTTATAGTTGAACGTTGTCAAATTTGTGATATTTCAACTTATTTAGCATATACATGTAAATCTATTTAATTCATAGCAAACTTCAGACAATTTCAAATAAGACAAATATAGGAAGTTTTGAGTAAGGGGGACTGATAATTTGCTTCATAGTGTTTACTAACGGTAAAAATATTGTTTTATAGCATTTTATAATATTTTTATTTTTTGGATATTTTTTCATATTTTTTGGGGGCTGTGACGCAATGCCGCGTCATAACGGCTTTCAAGATTGGCCGCGATGGCTATTGCAACCGCGATTTTGAACTGTGCATAAAGTTGTAAGAAAAAAACCATCATGAATGAAATACGATTTCTAAAATACTTATATATATTTAATTTTTTTACCCAAATTATTTCCTAAAAAACATGGACGAAGTAAATAACCCATGAGAACTTTATTGCAACAAAATCAAGAAAAATATTTTATTGGTTATTACGAATTAGTAAAAGATTTTTTTTCAAGCATAACAATTAAAAGGATATCATCTTAAATGTTTTTTTCAAAAAAATATTTATTAATTTGGATTTTTTCCAAAAAAATTCAAATGTATATACTAAGGAGATAATCTATGACATGGTTCAAAATCACGGTTCACGGGCGTCGCGGTTCGAATTTTTATTTGACCTCAAAAAAATAAAAAAAAAATCAAAAAATCCAGAATATTATAAAATGATAGAAAATAATGCCTTTTTTCATTAGTGCACACTTTAAAGCAAAATAACGGTCCCATCAAGTTATAACATCCTCTATCATTACTGTATCGATGTATATACTAAAATAAGCTGAAATATCATAAATTTGACATAATGCAACCACAAAACACTAGATCTAGGGTAAAATTAATGAGTAACATCAAATCTAACTCAATATAAAGCCTTTGGTTCATGTATTACACAATCTTTTAAAATAAATACTAAAATAATTCGGATTTAAATAATAAAAAAATAAAAAAAATATTACAAAAAGTGCTAAAACTTTTAATTTTTTGCTCCAAAAGTAGAGATCTAACGTACCTCAAACATTTCTAAATCATTTTCATGTTAAAACTTGAAAAGAACTCCAAAAAAAAAAAAAAAAAAAACTTACCAAAGAGGTCCCTTGAGTTTGATTAGATTTCCCCACGGACAAATCTACCCAAAAGCAGCTTAGATCTAAGCTTTTAGGTGCCTTGGAGAGGAATAGACTGTAGCAGGGCTGTTTGGAGCTCTCAGAGACAAAGTGCAGGTGAAAGAAATGAAAGAGAAGGCTTTAGAGATGTTTTTTTTTTTTTTTTTTTTTTTTTTTTTTTTTTTTTTTTTTTTTTTTTTTAAAAAAAGAGCCCTTCAACCGTTATAATGGCCGTTATTTTGCATTTTTTTGATCCGTTTTGTAACGCGTCCGTTATATGCATATCGTGACGGTAATTGCCGTTATTTTGAACCATGTCAGATGATCCTAAATTAAATGATAACTCAAATGTATGTCATGATACCATTTTTGTTAAAATCTAAACACCGCTTTAACCTTCTTCAAAGTTCAATGTGAATCCTTCTAAAAGAAGAATGGTGTTTAGATCTAAAAAAAAAAAAAAAAGGCGTCGAATCAAAATAGTCCTCTCTTACCAAAACACGCTTTTTTGAAATGGGGACAATGTTAGGAAATCTAGAGGTAAGATCAAGAAAACAAAGTAACACCTTTTGACTCTAAAATATGGGAGAAACTAGATGAAGCTCTCAAGCCTTCAAAGTTCAAACAACACCTTTTGTCTCTAAAAGAGATTTTCTAGAGGTAAGATCAAGAAAAAGACATAATAATGGAAAAGAGAGTTACATGAAATGGGGGAAAATGAATAATAAAGACCATCAAATCAAAAACAATGTTCATATTTGCAAAATCTGACATAGTGCCATGAGACACATCGCTCTAACATGAGCATGCAGCTCATTCAAAAACCAAAAAAAAAAAAAAAAACCAGAAGAGTGTTGATCCTAATCCACAACGAGACACTTCCAAGTTCCAACCCTCAATTGCTCATACAGTCAAGTGATCACATACATTAATTAACACGAATCTTCATTTCAGAGACAGGTTAGTTGGACCAACAATAATTACCGTGTCAGCTGGAAATGCCTCTGAAATCTGAACCGCACAGATCCAGTACTTAAATCCACATTCACTGACAGTCAGATTCAGATTCAGATTCAGATTAAGAGTCAGGGGATCTCATGTCATATCATTAAATAAGGAAAGAAAAACTGCAATCTATTATAACTCTTCAATAACACTCTCAGCTACAGAGCGTCCTTAGATCCAACGATCAGTATTGCACAAGCTAAAAGAAAAACATAGCAGATCTCTTATTCCAAGAGAGAAGAGAGAAGAGAGAGAGAGAAGAAAACATTACTGTAGGCAAAATGCAAGGGAAGAAGAGGTAATGAAACCCTAGGGAAGTAGATCAGACCTTTCTTGACCTGCAGTGTCCCAGATCTGGGCCTTGACGCTCTTGTGCTGGATGACGAGGGTTCGAGTCTGAAACTCGACGCCGATGGTAGCCTTGGAGTCCAAGGAGAAGTCATTGCGAGCGAAGCGAGCGAGGATCTGAGATTTCCCAACAGCTGAGTCGCCGATGAGGACGATTTTGAACACGTAGTCGATCTTGTCTGCTCCTCCACTCGCCATTGCTGAAGCTGAAGCAGAAGCAGCAGCTGCAGATCTCTCTGGCTTTGCTTTGCTTTGCTTTGCTTCTCCTAAGAAATGTTTGGTTGGTTGATTGCTGGCTTGAGTTTCAAGTGAAATCTTTCTCTCGTTCTTCTTCTTCTTGAATCTTGATTGATTGCTAGGGGATGATATAGAATAGACACGACCGAGACAGTTGTCTTTCTCTCTCTCTTGGCTGGATTTTCGGTGGGGTGTCTGACAAATACCTATCTAGCCGTTGTTTTGTTTTTGGTAAGAATCTACCGTTGGATGATGTAAACGAGACATCAGGACCGTTTCTTATTATTATTATTTGGTTCCCTAATTTGTTTGAGTGGAACTTAGAAATGGAATCCATTTACCGAATCCCAACCATTGAATCCTCATAGTGTTCTGGACCATGGTTTCTCTCTTTTTTAGAGTTAAAAGGTCTTGGTATTGAAGGTCTTGGTATTGAATTATGATTCTCCGCTCTTCAGTAATCGAAGGTCGAGTCCACTAGTGCTATCACTTGAAGGCCATAGGGGTTTTATCAAGCTTCTCTCTGGGCCTGAAGAAATTAGTCTTAACCTAAAAGATTGGAAACCTTCCATTAATAAAAAGAAAAAATCCCAACCATTCAAAATAAAAGCCCTACAAAAATTTGGGGCGTTATTAAATTTTAGTCATCTTATGAGGAAAAGCCCAAAGTGCCTATCTCAAGTGCCAAGCTATGGGGACAACCCCAAGTGCCTGTGCATTCATCACATCGACGGTGGGGTGAGGGAGAGCATGTTTTCAAAGACTTTTGTATTTTTTTATTATCCAATCATGGGGGCGTGGACCTAAGAGAGTCAGCTGTAGCCCACTCAAGTGGGAAAGAGATCTGTACAAGCGAAAAAAACCCCATACAAGTGGGAAGAGATGACATGCCCGGGGTTTGAATCCGGGCAGCCAGATAATAATTGATGCTCCTTACCACTATATAAGAAATGGAGTGGGAGAGATGAAGAAATAAGACGTAGAAGAGGCATAAGAAGACACGGTAACGATATTGTTGTTCAACTAAAACAACAAACCATATTGTCACTCGGTCTAAAAGATAAAAAAAAAGAGGTTACAATTGGCACGAAGGCCTTTTTATGCAATAAAAAACTATGAGATCATTTTTCGTGCACAACACCTAAGGGGTCTTTTCCCATAAAATCTTAAAAAGAAACATGTTAAGTAATTTAGTACTTTCGTAGTTAATATGTTATTAAGAAGCAAAGTGGATTAATTTCAACTTCCAAATATGTAAAATTATTATCATATTTTTTAATAAATTCTTAAATTACTTTTTTTTTATAAATTCTCAAAAGCATTATTATAATAATAAAATGGAAGTAAAAATAAAAAACAAATATTTTTACTTTTTTCACTTTTCAAGGGCTCCATTTATATTAAAGGTTGCTAGATCAAAGGATATGATAATCGAGTGGGCAGATATTGTTCTAGACCCTTTCCGTAAAGAAACATTTCCATATATCCCATTGCAATGATAAGAATGTATCAAAGTGGGCCCACAAGATGGACCGGTGATTTGCTCGGTTTGACTGATTTATTACTTTTACTTCTTGAAACTACTTCTAAAAGTTTATTTTATAAGCAAACAATTCTTTTGAGGATATTAGAATTCTCAAATGCCAAAAGCCTAAAAAGTGATTTAAAACAGTGCACAACCAAACACTCACTTTAACCTTGGTCTTCCAAATGCACATGTTAGCTCTTATGCCATTATTATCTTGTGGATCAAAGGTCTCACTATTACCAAATCATAGGGTTCAGATGTGGCAAGTAGAATACCTCAACAAACTATATATAGGCAAAAACACTTGTTATTACAACTCTTCCATGCTAATGCCAGTTAAGCAAGTGTGCTACAAATGATTACTACACTAATGCAAGGCTTATGGATTTAATGACAAGGTTGGTCATTCCACTTACATTTTTTTGTATGGTATGAGAAGAGAAATGTGTTGTCATGGTGAGCCACACATTTTGTAATATCATCATGGTTTTAATTGGAGCAAGCATTGTACTGTAGCAAGCTGCAAAGAGTATATCAAATGGGCTGCTATTTGGGGGTCCAGTCTATATAAATAATGTATATAAGAATTAAATTTTTTTTTTTTTTACAGAATATAACAATTTGTATATGGTAGAAGGTAAATCCTTCCATATGGTCAGAACATACAGTACACACATACATTATATACATGCATGCATACCTAAATTGGAATGTTTAGGCACTACAAGATGGTGAGAATAATAGGTAGTGCTACACATGATTAAATTATAAAACAGATGGGGCAAATTATAATAGGAATAAATCTTCCATCTTTTCTTTGTTAGTCACTATATCCAAGTCTCAAATCTCTTACTGAGAGAGTTCTATGAGAGATTTTAGGATATAGTGGATGCCAAGTGGCGAATGACGTGGCATATTCGAGAGCTCTCAAAAAATATATATATATTTTTTTGAAAGATATGGTATTCTATTTTCATTAAAAAATGAAATAAAATACATAAACAGGAATAACTAAAACTTAGTTATGCTCCAATGGGGCATACCTCAATTAATAAGCCCGCATCCTGGGCCAGTAAATGAAAAACCCACAAACCAGATAGAAATAACTAGCCTTCATACAAGTGCATCAGCTCTTGCTCTTGATCTGAGAAGTGCTTAGTAGAAGTTGAAGCTCTAGATCCAATACTTTCAATACGGGGATCTAATTTCATGCGTGCTCAAACTAGTTGTGTAAAAGTGGTTTGTCTAGGGGTCCACATCTTAGCCCGCATCAAACTGTTGATTTGAGAGTCTACAAGCTTAAGTTGGAATGTCATTTCAAGAGCCTCCCTTGTATGCTAAATCAAGTTTAAAACCTGATCTCTAATTTATTTATTTTTGAACTATGGGACCCAGAGCCCACACATAATCTCTAATTTCTAGAGAACTATGGGATCCAGAGATCTGTGTTACATATATAGATCTGGAGACATTGGTCCACTCCTACCCATTTACCTCCAGATTTGGAAGCTAAAGTGAAACTAGACTTGGCACAAGCTTGGACTAACTAACCTAGCTTGAGGGTCAATTTTTTTTCTTTTTAACCCCGCTAAAGAGCTCGGGCCTTGAGAGACTCAAAAATGCGAGGTGACAGTAACTTGCACATGCAAGAAAACACAACTTACACATACAAAGTTACGAGAACTCACACATATGAGGTAATAGTAATTCACATATGCAAGGAAGGGAGAGGCCAAGTTCGAATGCCGGAAGAGATTATGATGCAACCATCATAATGATGATTATGATGCAACCATTAAACCAATAGGGTTCTTGGACATTGAGGCACTTGTAGGAACCTAGAAATGGCTCATTTGACCGGATAAAATAGACCAATGGTAATTAATCACATCAGAAATCATTGAGGCTAAAATCATCTCATGTGACTCGTCCTTTTTGTTTAGCACCTTGCCATGGATGAAGGTTATGAGAATTCAATGTAATTCACATAGTGTTGGACAGTGAAAGGCGATGGACAATTAGTTTAGTGTTGGTTAGTACATTCTCTTATGGCCGTCAAAAGGTTTTACTTACGTCAACACACTCGTGGTTGAGTGGTGTAGGGGCATGAGTTTTACACACATGCCCAAGGATCGATCCCCTGCTCAACATTAAGCAATGAGAAGGGAAATAATGCATGAGAAGTTAAAAAAAAAAAAAGAGAAAAATATTCCTGTGAGAACTAATTCTCACTGTGACTTCCGTGACAACTATTGGTGCGGGCCCACCTAGCAACCGGTCCAAACCATGCACGAACAAGAACCTCCTATAGTCACTAATCTTGAGATTTGGCACCCATCCAAATGGATTAAACCATTGGCTGGAGGGCTGAAAACTTTTTTTGAATATGAAGCTATTAAACTCGTGGGCCACATATGAAGGGGTTAGGGGCGTGGAATTGGGGTTAAACATGATACATGGGGTGGCTATATATGGGTCTTTCCATCCCCCAATCCCATCCCATGAAAGCTCTCACGAAAAGTTTGCACTCGAATAGAGCCCAAAAAAGGGGGGAAATTAAGGATGGAATGTATTTAAAAAAAGATGGGCTCCACATATGTCAAACCACATCATCAGTAATGTCAACGTGCTTTGGTTTCATTTCTTAGTTACTATAATTCATTAAATTATTTCTTAAAAGACGATTTTATAAGAAAAATGATCTTAGATGTGGTCTACACCAAAAAGGCCCTCTTAGCTTTCCTCGCATAAAGGTAGACCAATGGGACACCTAATCTTCTCCAATTTGTCACATCCCTAATGCAGGTTAGGGATCAAATATCAATAGAAAATCCGAAATCGATTTTTATAACCTAATCTTCTCCAGTTTATCACATCTCTAATACAATTTTTTTTCTTTTTTTCAGAAAAGAACACAATAATCAAGAGAAAAAAAAGGCCATAACGATTTGGAAATTAGAGTTTTCTTAAATAGGATGAGGCGAAAACCTATAAATCTTCTTAAGCCACATTTCTTCTAGTTTCAAAAGAAGATAGGGGCATCGAGGGTGGACATCATCTCACAAAATGAAAAAAAAAAATAGGGAGGACCACTTCCTTGTAGGAAAACTAAAAGAGCCTTTTTGATGCACTCCACATCGGATTTTTTTTTTTTAATCCTCTAATAAAAACTGTTCTAAATAAATTCACTTTCAATAAGTAGGATGTTGGGTGTGCTTGAGCCTCACGGCCTCCTCGAACATGTCATGGCCTCGTTTTCCTCCGAATCTCAGCCTTCTTTCTTTCTTTCTTTCTTTTTTTTTTTTTTTTTAAGAATAAGATAAGACTTCATTTGCTCTAAAATAATATGATACAAAGAGGAAACTACAAACCAATTTAGTTATATAGGCTCCAAAGGGGCATACCCCATTATTACATAGAAAGAATAATCAATATCAATAAAAAATAGTTCAAAGCCCCAGACCAGACTGCAAATAATCAAAGACGCATAACATTTCTATCTCTACATTAGAAATATGAGAAGGAACCACTTTGTTTCGGCACAATTTCTTGCTAAAACGTATCGTAGAAGGCTGAAGAGCCACATATGATATCTAAAATTATTGAAGAATCTTAGCCCATGTTTGGCATCTCTATTTCATGCCTCTATTTCTCTATATGTCTAAATCGGACAGAGGTTTGAACAATTAGAGCGTTTGGCACAAGATTTTAGACTCCTTCCGCTTTAGACATTTAGAGTCAAATCCTCTAAAATCCAAATGCTCCAAAAGTAGGCAGATAAGAAATAGAGCTTTTGGGTCTTAAAATATAGAGGCAATGTATTTAAAATAAATTCGTGCGTTACCGAACGCGTTTTTTTATATTCTAGCTTCTTTTTTTTAATGGCTCTTTTTTTAATGGATCTATTTTAGATGGAACTATCAAAAAAAGAGTAGAGATACCAAACAAGCCCTTAACCTTCTATTAACTAGCGTCTCTCTTGTGTTACCATTCAAAGTTTACAAATAAGAAGACTTTTTAGGGAACGAGAAGACCATGTAGGAAAGGAAAGGATTAGTTTAGACTTAGATCATTCAATTGGTACTCTATTAGGAAACTATATCAAATAAAAACAGGAATTTTGATCCTTTCAAAGTTTCCAAACAAGGAGATCTTTTAAGCCTTTGAGATGAATATGTTTGCTGGATAAAAATAAATTCTAACACGAATGATCATCAAAAGACATTAGTATTATTATAGGCCCAAAACCAAAGAGGAAGATTCATTAAATTAAAGCCAGCGGTGGATGAGATTCAAGAGAGTATCGAATTTGCATCTGATGGCAACTCAAGAAATAGTACAAATGGATGTCGTGGGGATAGGGATCACAAGTGAGCTCCACAATGTTGTTGCTTGTGATAAGCTTTCCAATTCATTTGGTGAAATGGCCTCTTCTTGATGATTGATAATTGTTGACATTAGGGTGATTTAATTTTCCTCTAAACTCTCAACCAGTTGGACCACCTAAAGGGATTGTTGGCATTAAGGGTTTTGCATAACCCTCAAGTGCAAGATTTTTGCAATTTTGATTGTAAAATGACTGTCATCAATTTTGCAACCAATTTTAATTTTCACCAAAGTCCAGCTTCAACATCAGTTGGGCCTAGCTTCAAGTGAATCTAAATTCAAATAATAGTTGTCAAGAGAAACTCAGTAATGATCACATACATTAGACCTAATTAATCTAAATGTGGGCCACAGCAAGCAAGCATGCATGCATGCATGCTGTCAACACCATCATCTTTACAATTTTCCCTATAATAATATGTTGTGGTGGGAAGGGATACGTCAGATATAGCCATGATAACTCTTTGCCGCGTAATTAGGATGATATCTTTCTTCTAACCTCATCTGTCACCTCCGAAAGCTTCTCAACTTCTGTTTCCATTCCTTCCAATCCATCCACCACAAAACCTCACAAAACCCCCTCCTCCTATTGAAACCCCGCAGTACTTACAATCTCTCTCTCACACACACAAAAAAAGCCCACCATACAATACAATACAATGGCAGCCATGATCATAACCAGAAAAGCAGTTTTTTCTTCTTCTTTTGGACTCCTGCATAAGCTCCTCTCTCCTGCAAGGCCCCTCGCCGCCACATCTCCTATGAGTCGTCGATCCTTATACTCGAACTTCTATCCAGTACCAATACCTACATGTCGAAGAGACGGTGAAGAAGAAGATGACAGCATGACGTTGTCTGACAACGAATACACAGACAACTGGAACGTCAAAACTCTCTTTCATGGTCTTTTAGACCATCCAGACCCAATGAGGAGCACGGTCTTGAAGGTGATGGAGACCCCGATCCCAGTATTATTGGTCGCAAGGAAGGAGAGATGGATGGAGGAGGGGGTTTCACATTAGAGAAGATGAAGATGGTGTGTATCTGAGAATAGAAATGCCTGGGCTGGGAAAGGAAGATGTTAAGGTGTCTGTGGATCGGAATAGTCTGATCATTAGAGGCCAAGGAGAGAAGGAATCTGAAGATGACGATGAGAGTGGGAGGAGTTTTACAAGCAGGATTGGTTTTGGTTTTGGTTTTCTGCCACAGAAGTACAAGTTGGATCAGATAAATGGGGAGATGAAGAACGGGGTGCTTAATTAGGCTTTCGGTGCCCAAGGTTAAGGAAGAAGAAGAGAAGACCAAGGATGTTTTCGAGGTTAAGATCGAGTGACGGATGGATGGTTCAGTCGGTTGGTTAGTTTTGCACTTTTTAGGCGTCACTTTGCTGTTTAAGATAGTTTTCTAATGAGTTTTTAGAGTTTTATTATTGATTTTCATATGAGTTTTTGGAAGTAAGATTTTTATGTGAACCCCCCCCCCCCCTAAGATAGTTTTCTAATGAGTTTTTTAGAGTTTTATTATTGATTTTCATATGAGTTTTTGGAAGTAAGATTTTTATGTGAACCCCCCCCCCCCCCCCCCCCCCCCCCCACACACACACACACACGGATATAATTGGGTCCGCCCCTCCAAGAGATAACAGATCAATGTAGTAATTTTATTGGTGAGGCACCTTCCTTCTTCAAGTTAGAATTTAATGAAGGAACTTTTTTTTATAATAAGTTCAAGTTTATTTATCTTCTAATTTATTGAGTAACATGATTCTTTCTTGATTATTTTGATAGTGTGTGATTGATTTTTAGGCATAACAGCATTATTTTTACTTTCTTTCTTGGGTTTATGTTTTTTCAACTTCTTAAGAGGTTAAGTGCAAGAGATGATTGATCAATGTATAATTTCTTGTTGCGCTAGTAGTACACATATTCCCTGGGATTGATCTAGTTTGAAGTGTTACTCCTGAGAACTAAGGCAAAGGTATGGTAGCTCAGCTGGTGAGGCACCTCCCTTTCGTAGAAATTGAAATTTAGCTAAGAGAACTTTTTGAGTTGGTAAGATTTATTAATAAGTTTTTGTTAACCATTCTGACAGCGTGTGATCGAATCATTTTAATTAAGCACCTGAGAAATTATTTGATCAGCACTATAGTTGATATGAAATGAATAAAATATCACTTTCCTACAGTAACTTTTTGGAATTTTGTGGTGCCGTTGTTGATTTGAAACTGTGGTTGTATGGATGTTAATTGAGGTTGTGACTTGACAAGAGCGAGTCCACATATCCCAATTGAATTTCTTCAATGGATAAATTGAATATGATAAGGACTTATGGGCATGAGAGTTCTCCGTTAAATCAAGTTTGAAGCTGAAATTCCATTTCAAAATATGGGTATGAGATTCAATCTCCTATATTTGTGCACCATAGCTTTTATGGGATACACCTCTTCAATTGGGATTTGGGCGAAACCTCACATTATTTTGAGTATTGTTTTGCATGTTGTATAAATTCTCTCAATTTTGTGTGTGACACACTCATATTTGTTGTTGGCCCTGTAAGGTTTGATAGTTTTGATTCATAGCTGGATTGAAGGAAAGTTATCAATCATATTACAAACTTATCGCCAGCTGGGAAAAAAAATTAAGACCACACTTAACCATGAAGGCAATCCCACAACTATATGCAAAAATCACAGCAACTATCAAAAACAGTTCCTTTTGATGTCTCGTCTTCCCAAACAATAAGGTCTTCTCAAATGAAATAAAGTATCCATTATTCCTCTTTACCATTGTAATCTCTAGCTCAAGTTCATGTAAATTAAGTAGTTGCAGATATGTGCATTTTTTCTTTTTTTGGAAGGCTGCAAATATGTGTAGTAGGGATTGTTGAGTTGTCTCTGGCATAATCTTGACGAAGTACAACCTCATAGTGCCATCAATATTTCTCTAATGCAATCAGAGAAAAGGAATAAAAAATTAGGATACTTGCTAAGTTCAGTTCATGAAATTCTCATTGAATTGGTTTCTTACAATTTAGTCAGTGCAGTCTTTAGTTTCAAGCATGAATTCATCAAATTTTTGACAGATGTATGGTGGATGAAATCTCATATCATTGAACATATGGTTTACCATTGGCATGTTAATTCAATTCACCTTTCTAAATCTTGTGAGAAAGGTGAATCTTTAAAGTGAGATCGGACTAATGTTGTAGCCTTGTGGGTCAATTATATTTACTTAACTCCGGTTTTGATGTTGGCTGAATTCAAGGAAAGCTGTTCGAGGGCAGCTTGGATATTTGATACTGATGGTTTTATTTATTATATAAAGTACTTTCAAGGGTAGGACAGGATGAGATAAGTGAGAGAGCCCAAAGATCAGGAATCATGTCTTCTTCGGAGTGATGCGGTTCCGAAATTCATTACCAAGTTTTTGCCCCTGCATGAGTGTGAGTGTTACCTCTCATAAAAGTGTCAGTACAAATGACCTGTTTTTGCTTGTATTGCATAAAGAGTGTAAGATCTGGTGCTTGAAATTCATCACCAAGTTTTTCTCCGTCCACACTAGGAAACAGTAGAGAAGGATATCAAGTGAAAGAACAACTCAGTTGTTATAAAGAATCCTAAAGCTAAGCTCCTCGTGTTGGTTGGTTGGTTACCTGGGATATTACAGGTAAGGCTTTTTATTGGGAATCAGCAGTAGAAGTATTACCATATTAGCACAATGAGTAGGTTGTGAGCTCACACTTTTGACCAATCATATAGTCATTCCTATTGAAACATAGTCCCCCACCTGAATTCCCTTTTATTTGGCCCCTAAATTTTATAATTTTATTTTATCCATTTTGTTCTGGGGACCATTCCTTTTCTGTAGCCTTTGCAGTTTCCAATCTCTATCATCCAAAATTACTTTGGGCAGCAGTTGCTTTCTTGCAACTTTTTTCTTAGGAAACAGCATCTCACTGGCACTTCCTCAAATTTCAGACCACCCCCTTTGGAATTCCACTTTCCGCTCCAACTTTTTTTATGCCGCGGCTTTACACAAACAATCCCTGAATCATGAAAAATGAATAGGCATAACAGTTGCATTCTTATTCCTTTGGTTTCAGGCCATCCTGAGATTTGAGTAATTTTCAATCAACTAAAACCCTCGCAAGCATTGCATAGTTTATGCCATCATCTTCATTACCAGACATTTATCCACTTGATCTCGATCAGATGAAAAGTTATGAGCAAATTTACTACATATCTAATTAAGGATTTGAAGAGCCAAGCTGAGTGGAATAACATGTTATAACCAAAATTGCTATTTATCTAATTGAAGAAAACAAAATTAATGTTCCTCTCTCTCTCTCTCTGATATGCAAACTCAAGTCAAATCAAATAGACTAAGAATTCATGGTCAAATTGGCTCCAATAACAATTATTAAAGAGGTGAGGGGAAAATGGTGTAAGGTAGTTATGGCCTATGGAGATGCAACCCTCGCTTTCATGGGATTTGAATTTGTAGGGTGATGATCAAGTATTCATTAATTCATTTCCCACCTCCTCTTATGACCAACTCACTGGGATTTCTCAAAAGTTCACAAATTGCAGTACTTGGCTTCTTAACAATAGCATCAGAGAAACGCTTTAACATGGTAGCAGCAGATCTAGTCTTACCATGAATTTTCAATGCAAACTGGTAGGATTATATTTTGCAACATTAACAACATTTCTAAGAATAACATCATTTCCAATTAATCTTAACATAATCAATCCAATACAATGGAGAGAAGTTTATTTTAGTTTCAGTTACATGCCTCTCCTTAAGTTTCCAATTAATCTCAACATTATCAATCCAATACAATGGAGAGAAGTTTATTTAAGTTTCAGTTACAGCTCCTAGAAGGAGCATGTGTCTCAGTTCTCAATAAGGTCTTCCAAGTGAACAGCTTAAGATACATAAGGTGGGCCCCAACTTAGCCATCCTACGCAAGGAAAAAAGAGAGGAAAGAATCCACACCAACACAGGGGTGGTCAGACTGCAAAGACAAGCTCTTAACAGCTGACACTGTTAACTTACAATTATGTCACCCTTGATGAATGCAAGGCAACCACAGACAAACCATCAAGAAAACTAAAAAAATGGAGTCGCATGAAACCAGAACAGAAAATGATATTAAACTTTCATTGTTATACTGTAAGGAAAAAAATGATGTCTTAAAAATCTTTATCTGAATTCAAACATTCAATAACTGCAAGGTGGAAAAAATCTTTATCTGAATTCAAACATTCAATAACCTCAAGTTGGACTCTGCAACCTCAGATTTATTCAAGAAGCAGAAAAAGAACTCTCATTCCTTCTTTCCAATCCCATGAGACATATTGTAGATACCACGTACCTACATGAACAGAAAAACTTCATGAATACCACATGACAGAGAGATTGTATTTCATGTAAAGGAACTAATGGGTCCTGAAGCAGCTAAATGCAAAAATTGGCACAAAGCAATATTGAAGTGGAGACAGTTTAGTATTGGTCCGCTTATGTGATGGGTATTGGGTCCGACCAGGGGCGGAAGATTCCACAGCAATCTTCCAGATTTTAATGCGAACCTTTTGATCAGCGGGGAAAAAAGATGGTGAAATTTTAAGCTACAGAAACTTGAAAATGACCTGAAAAGTAACCCGAGATTGGACGGCCAGTTTTTTTTATTTTTTTTACATAGGCATGCGCTTGTGATTCCATTACTGAGACTTCAAAAATGAAA
Source organism: Camphora micrantha (assembly GCA_003546025.1). Taxonomy (NCBI): domain Eukaryota; kingdom Viridiplantae; phylum Streptophyta; class Magnoliopsida; order Laurales; family Lauraceae; genus Camphora; species Camphora micrantha. The sequence continues at coordinate 34,080,365 of QPKB01000009.1, read as the reverse complement.
TCACAGAAACATAGATCCAAGTGCCAACATGCACAAACAAAAAGGGAGGCATACACATCTATAAGGTAAGATTCATAACACCACCCATCTTCTTCAGGAAAATGGATGGACAAGAACTTACAATCATAAACCCAGAGGTAGCTGCCAATGCAAGGGGGATGGCAACAGAGGTGATCTTATCATACCGCCCTTTCAAGTATGTATGTTTTTGAATGCTCTGAAAATATTGCTGCCTCTTCAGAAGCCTCTCTCTGGGCACAAAGGGTGGTTCTGTCATCCTGCATCAACAAGCCAGCGAAAACAAATAAAACTAGCGAACCATACTGCCTCTCTCCACAATAATTTCTCACACAACAGCACGACAACATGCACATGCATTCATGAAAGTGAATACAGTAAATGATCCTCAAACTGGGATTTTGCATGCCAGCCTTGAGTCCTCCTTGAGTCCATGGCGTTTTAGTTATTAAAACATTGAAGACTAGCGATCTGGCAAGGCACATGACAGATGGGTCACAACTCACAACTCAAATCTCTAACAATCCTAATCATTGATTAAAATAAGACACATAACTTGTCCACATTCAACAGAAAAAAAAAATCCAAGTTCCAATTACTTCTTGGTTGTTAGCTATCAATCTTGGGTCAGGTCTGAATCACCAAGTCATAGGCCTATAAAGTGTGAAGATGGTGCAGAAAGCCTCGAACAAGTATCATACAACTCGCCTCAACTAACAAGGCTATCAGATAATGGTATGTAGCTCCAATCTATATCAATCAGCTAAACTATGATGCACTACACAGTTGATGGTGGATATCCCAGAACAATGACGGACCGAGGATTTTCATTTGGGTGGTGTGTATATGGTCAAGTGAAGAAGTTAAATAATAAAATCAAAATTTTTAAGAGCTTATCTAAGAGGTTTCTTGGTCACACGGGCATGCTAACACTTGGGTCCGCCCATGTAATAGTAATGGATTGGGGGAACACCGAGTTTTGAAGCGAGCGACGATTATGGAATTAAAAAAAAAAAAAAAAAAAAACATTGAGAATTTGATTAAAAATCCATTGAAACAGAATCAACATGTTATCCATAGAGGAAAGAAACAATCTTTCTCCTAAACTGAGTTAGAAAAACCAGAATGCCACACATATCTTCATGCCTACAAGGATGATGAAATAATTTCAACACCCAATCTTGGCTATGTTGTTCATCATTCTTTATATAGAGAAAATCATACACAGATGATAAGGTTACAATGCTACGAGCAAAGAGTGATAATAGCTTGATGCTTAACCCTAGAAATCACGAAGTCTATGGTGAAATCATTTCAGATCACACAATTACTCGAGGAAAATAGCTTTGATCCATACACAATAAAAGAAACCTAAATCCCGGAATGTCAGCAGCTGAGCCCTAGTTCCTGATTCTATTTGTTTGTATGACGATCAGAGATTCAGACCTGAAATCTGAATCAGAACTGATGAAATAAGGTACAAGCAAGAAAAGAAAATAAAAAGAAAAGGTGCAAGCAAACGGAAAAGATCGATCAGAGAGGAGAGAGAAATACCTCGGAGGAGATTTGCTGAAATGAAAGGAAGCGTTTTGAAGGATTTGTGTGTCGAGCGGCCGCGGGCCGCAGCGGAGTGTCTGGCTTTTATAACTGAGTACGGATGGGATGAGGCTCCAGCAAGTGAGGGTGTACAGTGGGTCCCGCTTAATGAAATCTGAACAGTTCGTTCAGAGTCCGGATTCGATCTTGAGCGTCACGAGAGTGAAAATTTTGTAAAGGACAAGAAATTAGAAAATATGTGGTCCTCAAGTTCAAAAGGAGAAAAGTTATATGCCAGAAATTAGAAAGTTTTGAGGTTTTCCTCCGTTTTGAGAGAAGGAAAAATTGTAAGCAGTGTAAAATTAGAAAATTTATAGGATTTTCTCAGCTTAAAAAGATAGAAAAGTTGCAAAGGGTGAGAAATTAGAAAATTTGCAGGTTTCCCTCCGCTATGAGAAGTGGAAAAGTTGCAAATAGAGAGAAATTAGAGAATTTGAAGGGTTTTATTCCGTTTTGAGAGGAGGCAAAGTTGTAAAGGGCGAGAAAGTAGAAAATTTGTAGGTTTTCCTTTGCTTAGAGAGGTGAAGAAGTTGCAAAGGGTGAGAAATTAGAAAATCTAGAGGTTTTCCTTCTCTAAAAAACGTGAAAAAGTTGCAAAAGGTGAAAAAGTAGAAGATCTGTAGGTTTTCCTCCACTTAGAGAGATATAGAAGTTGCAAAGGGCTAGAAATTAGAAAATCTGGAGGTTTTCCTCTGCTTATAGAGGATGAAAGGTTGCACATGGCAAGAAACTAGAAAGTCTCCATGTTTTCCTCCGCTTTGAGAAAATGAAAAGTTGCATAAGGTGAGAAATTAGAAAATTTGTAGGTTTTCCTCCGCTTAAATATGTGGAAAAGTTGCAAAAGGTGAGAAATTAAAGAAAGTGCAGGTTTTCCTTTGCTTAGAGAGGAAGAAAAGTTGTACTAGAAACTGGAAAGCCTATAGGTTTTCCTCTGCTTTGAGAAGAGTTGCACAGGGTAAGATATTAGAAAATTTTACAAGTTTTCCTCTACTTAAAGAGGTGGAAACATTGCAAAGGGTGAGAAACTATAAAATTTGCAGGTTTTTCTTCGCTTAGATAGGTGGAAAAGTTGCAAAGGGTGAGAAATTATGAAATTTGTAGGTTTTCCTCTATGTAGAGAGGTGAAAAAGTTGCAAAGGGTGAGAAATTAGAAAATTTGAAGATTTTCCTCCGCTTAGAGAGGTAGACAAGTTACAAAGGGCAAGAAATTAGAAAATCTTAGGTTTTCCTCGGCTTAGAGATGAAGAAATGTTGCACAGGGCGATAAACTAGAAAGTCTCCAGGTTTCCCTCCGCTTTGAGCGGAGGAAAAGGTGCACAGGACGAAAAAGGTGAGAAATTAGAAAATCAGCAGGTTTTCCTCCGCTTAGAGAAGTGTAAAAGTTGCAAAGGGCTATAAATTAGAAAATATACAGATTTTCCTCCGCTTAAAGAGGAGGAAAAGTTGTGAAACTAGAAAGTCTTAAGGTTTTCCTCCGCTTTAAAATGAGGAAAAGATGCACGGATGAGAAATTAAAAAACATGTAGGTTTTTCTCCATTTAGAGAGGTGAAAAAGTTATAAATTGTTAGAAATTAAAAAATCTATAGATTTTCCTCTACTTAGAGAAGTCGAAAAGTTGTACAGGGCGAGAAATTAGAAAGTCTCAAGATTTTCTTCTATTTTGAGAGGAGGAAAAGTTGCAGAAGGTGAGAACTTAGAAAATTTATAGGTTTTTCTTCGCTAAGGGATGATGAAAAGTTACAGAGCATGAGAAAGTATAAGATCCGATGGTTTTTCTCCGTGTAAATAGGTAGAGAAATTGCAAAGGAAATTAAAAAATGTGGAGGTTTTCCTCCCCTTCGAGTGGAGGGAAAGTGCCCTGTTGTTTATATTTATTTATCCACGCGCGCGAGTCCAGAGCGCGCGATGCACGCCGCTAGCCGAGTCGGCAAGTTTTATTCTCTAAGATCACGCACCTCCCATCATAATCGTGTCCTCCCCACACTCTGCCACGTCATCAACCGGCGTGCCCCCCCCGCCAAATGAGGGAGAGAGTGACATTTCCAGAAGCTTCCCGCCAACTCCTGGTTAGGAATCGCCCAAAGCGTCCATTGGTCCGTCCCTCGCCACGTGTCCACATGTACCACGCACACCATCCTACGTGGCACTTCCCCTCTTCTGAGAATGATACGCCCTCTATCCACCACCCCCAAACCCAAAAGTTACACTCCTTCTTCTTCTTCTTCTTCTTCTTCTAAGCCGAGAAGACAAGAAGAGAAGAAACAATTAGGGTTTTAGCTTTAGTTGCTCTTCTTCTTCTTCTTGTTTTGATCGACAAGAAAGGAAAAAGATTGAATCTTTACTGGTTTAAAGGAAAAGGACTGAATCTTTACTGGTTTTCCTTTTGAATCGAAGGAAAAAGATTGATTCTTTACTGGTTCAAAGGGAAAAAGATTGAATCTTTACTGGTTTAAAGGAAAAAAAGATTGGATCTTTACTGGTTTCTCTTCTGAATCGGCCATGAATAGTCATGGCGGAGGAGGAGGAGAAGGTGAGAAGATGGAGATTAGGAAGGAGAAGGTGGTTTTGATGTGGGGATATCTACCTGGATCTTCGCCGCAGCGGTTGCCGCTGCTTTCCCCGGCTGTCGTCCGTCTTCCGCAGCCGGTCGGTGGAGATTCATGGAAGGATGTATCCGGCGGAGGATGCGGTTTTGCCATGGCGATTTCCGGTAATCTTGATGCTAATCTTCTTTTGGGTTTTTGGGTTTGGTGGATCAAATGTAGATGGTGAGAAATCTGTAAGGTTATGTACTGATTTGATTTTCAGCATTCATTGTTTTCTTGTCCGTTTTTGCTAATGCTGCAGATCAGTTGCATTTAACTGTAGGATTGATGAAGAAATGGTTTTGGTTTTAATTTCGTCCCATTGGTGGTCTCTTCCCGTTTTGAGAGAGCAAGTCCTGTCTATTATTTTGCCAAACAGAGCCCTAGCCTCTGTTGGGACTTGGGGTGCCTCTGCATTTGGGTGGCAGGTTGCAGACTTTTGGAGTAGATAACTTTTGGAGTGAAAACTTGTTCTTTTGCCCCAACAAGCATTAAATGGATGTTAATTGTTAAGTCGCCATGGCGGATATCTGAATGAATGATATTTTTGGCATCCATATATTTTCTTTTGATCAATGTAGTTGGGACAAGGCTTCCACAACGGCGACGATATATTCTCTTTTGATAAATTTTTACTCATTTCAATAGTATTTGTGAAGTGAAACTTGTCTGAATTTATTCCCATTACCATCATTCAAAGCTCAACTTCAATTGTTATCCTTATGGGTTTATGTTAGAAATCCCATACTCCTCTTCTTTATATAATGAACTTAAAACTAGTGACTGCAAATTAAATGCTTGCTGTGAATTAAATTTTTTATTGGTCGATGATGATGCCGGTGACAATGATGATGATTATGGTGGTGGTGGTGCAAACTTTTGCAGTGTTGTGGAAATTTTAATTGTAATCTGTCAATATCATCGTCATTTTCATTTTTCTAGCTCTTGCTGGCTGAATCTGGATTAGTCATGGCTTTGTTTTTTTTTTTTCCTTTTCTGTTTGGAGTAATTGTGAATTTTCTATAATACTTATTTCCCCTTTATTTTATATATATTCATATGTAACTAAGAGAAGTTCTCTAGTAGAATTGTATTGATCTTTCAAGTGCATCCTCCAGTGTTAATGCTTCACTGCTTGAGTTGCTTTTGTCATCACTCCTTGGAAGAATCTTCTTCTTCTTTTGCTTGCATTACTTAACAAAGAAATATTATTTCCTTTTTTTATCTATATTTTTCCCTTTTGGTTTACCACTTCAGTCTCTCATGAGCTACTAAATCATCTTGGCCTTATATATCAGTGAAACATGCTTGGAAAGTACTCTTCTGTGCCTTTATCTAATGGCCTTATTTTACAATACTTTTCAGAATCCGGCAAGCTCATTACGTGGGGTTCAACTGATGACCTTGGTCAAAGCTATTTGACTTCTGGGAAGCATGAGGTGGTGCCTTTTCTTACTGCACCTCATAACTTGCATGCTTCATTCTTCTCTGCGAACTACGAACTAATCTGTGCTCCCTCTTGGCTGCATTTGTTCAGGAAACTCCAGAGCCCTTTCCACTACCAACTGAAGCATCTATAGTGAAGGCTGCAGCTGGCTGGGCACATTGTGTTGCAGCTACTGGTACCTTTTTTTTTTGATAAATTCTAAGCATATTGGTAATACTATCTTTGTTAGAAAATAAAAATGGAATGATATGTTAACTGCGCTAAAAATTAACAGCCAAAACAGGTGGGGTTGTGACTTCCCTACGGGCAATTGGAAACATGTACGTACCAGTATAATGTCATCATCATCAAGCCTTATACCTAGTTGGGGTTGGCTTGCACAGATATGGTGTGTTACAAATCATAGAAGCTTCCATAAAACAAGTTCTGAATGTATCAATTGCTTTCTCAATTTACTCTGCTAAAGTCATCCATTAATTTGATTGTGGTCTCTTAAGTACAGGCAGTGGTGAAGTTTACACATGGGGATGGAACGAGTGTGTTCCCTCGGGGAAGATCATTGGAGATCAATCTGCAGGAGGAAGCCTTGAAAAAGATCATCTTGATAAGCAGAGTGGGGTAATAAGTGAACAAGGTGAATTTAAACAATAATGGCTCTTTATTAGTTAACAACATAGAGAACTGCTCATTGTTTTTTTTCCCAGATAAATCTTAATAAATGGTGAATCTATAGCAGTGAGTCCCAGTTCTCAACTTTCGAGATCAAGTGGAGCACCATCTAGTCATGAAATTCGAGGCAGTGAGGAAAGTACCAAGCGCAGAAGACTATCATCAGCTAAGCAGGCTCCTGAAAGCTCATCCGGTGATGAATCGCTGTCAGCACTGCCCTGTTTGGTGTCATTGAGTCCTGGAGTGAAGATTGTCACAGTAGCTGCAGGTGGACGCCACACACTAGCCTTGTCAGGTAAATCCATTTGTTATATTTTTCTGTATTTATAACTGTTCGAATCAAATTTACTGAGTTAGTCATGCTTCAAAGTTGGCTGCGCTGTGTTTCTTTATGGTTTTCTTGTTATAGTCTACAAAGTTGTGCTGAAATCAGGGAAAGACTGATGCATTCTATTCTCCTAAAGTTTCAGATGTGGGTCAGGTGTGGGGTTGGGGCTATGGAGGTGAGGGGCAACTTGGTTTGGGTTCTCGCATCCGTATGGTGTCCTCTCCCCATCCAGTACCCTGCATTGAGATGCCAGGTTATGGTAAAGATAGGTCTTTAGTGGTTCCTAGAGGAAGCATCAATTCAGAAGGACAAACATATAAAGTTCCAGGAAATTATGTGAAGGCAATTGCATGTGGAGGTCGTCATAGTGCGGTTATAACAGGTTGGCTTTCTTACTTTCTATGTATTGGTCTTGGAAAGTAGCGTTTCACTCAATTCTGTTTTCATTAATTTTTAATAGAATGAGCGTCTTTTATTCTTCACTGATCTGATAATTTGAAAAAAAATCATTCCATTTACTTTCTATGTGTTTTCATTAAATTATTTTGACATTGATATTATGCAAAGTAGGTAGGCAATTAGACACTGGTCTTTATCCCAAATAAATAGATATGCAAGTATGCAACTAAACATAAATGATATATATTTTTAATATTAACATAAATGATTTTGTGTTGAGGATTTGAGCGTTCTAGTGTCGATGCTGATTGTAAAAAATGCAGATATTGCGAAATTATCATGATATTTTATTGTGAAATGGTGTATTGAGGTGATGCCACTATTATTACGATTTTTATGAAATATATTGCCAAAAATGATTTTATCTCAATAGATAATGGATCAAAACCAAATCAAGGGATGCTAAAGGGAAAAAAAAAAGAAGTGAAACTAAATTAAAAAACAGGAATAAAAAGAATAGGGAGAAGTAGTTCTAACTGGGTGATATTAGACTACATTGTTAACCAAGTTATTCAACAAAAATTTTGGGCACTAAACGAATGCCAATAATGGAAAAAGAACATTGTGTTCCTTTGTCATAAAAATAATTGAGATAGTTGGAATTGTGAAGCTACCAAGCTATTAAACTTTTCTGTTATGGGTCTTAATGAAGCCTAGGAGAGAGTAATAGCACAGCGTCTGTGTCAGGAACCTAATGTTTGTTAAGAACTACTTAATCTTGCAGGTGGATCAAAAGATTCAAACGAACACATATTTTTATTGAGAAAACTCATGAAAAGGGTCAGTGAGAAAAAGAACTATTTACATATGCCTTTTTTATTGATTTTAGAGAAGGTCTACAAAAATGACGTGAGGAAATTAATTTGCTAAATATAGAAGAAAAATGTATCCCTGAATGTTACTGATATTATCCTCGACATTTGTAGCCTGGTAATGAATGTAAGAAATATGTTATGGTCACCGTGTTCTATGGTTTATTATTTTTTTTTTTTGGTCAAAAGCACTATGTTTTAAGTTAGAGTTGGATTGTACTAAGGTTCTACTTTGTGCATTTATTTGCTTGAGTTGGTTATGGATAATTTGACGGTAGATAATTAAGTTGACTTTACTTTCCTTGGTTTATGTTGTTTGTAGATGAGGTGGTGCCAATTGGTCAAATAAGAAAGCAAGCATATGATATGACTAGCTAGAACTTTGAAGAAATGCTTTTAGTCAAGTGTTTTCAAAATGTCTGTAACAACTAGCAAAAACAGAACATGTGGAATGCAGTTTTAGTTTTGTGAAAGAGAGGATTTGGTCAAAATTGAAACCACTTAAAGCCAAAGTGTGTTGGGTTCTGATACTTGGGAGCAACTATAAAGTATGATATAGAGCCTGAAGAGGATATTATAAATAGAACTGGTGTAGAGTAGGCAGATTGGAAAAAAGCTAGCGGAGTTAGCATGTGATTATCAAGTGCCATATTGATTGAAGGAACATTTTTATAGCAGTAGCTTGACCTCCATTGGTATATGGAGCTGAATGTTAGGCAACAAATAAACAAAAAGAAAACAATTTAGATGTGATCAAGATGTGGATGCTTTGATGGATTCAAAAGAAGCAAGAAAGGACTGAATTACAAGAGAAGAAAATTGGACAGCTCCAATATAAGAGGGATCAATGGGGTGCTGCTTGAGATGGTTAGGCATCTGCTTAGACAGGAAACATCCCTTGTACGAGGAACTGAAATGAAGCAAATACAAGAGAGTAAAATGGGGAGGCTATAAATCTGCTATAAAGGTTTACTGGGTGATATGTTAGGCTGTGGGCAGCCTAAGTAGTGAAGTGTAGAACTCACAAAGCGATCCCAAATAGATGCGATAAATCTTTGATGATTATAAATATAAGGTTTAGTAATCAACAGAACTTTGGAAGACTTATAATATGGGGAAAAAGTGTCCCCATATCCTAAGATGTATGGGTTCAAGTGATGATATCAAAACCTGTACATAAACTTAAATCTTGATCTGTACCTAAGATAGTTTGTTTGTATTGTTTCACAAAAGAAAGGGAGTTAGATTTGTGTATATCATGTTGCACTTATGGTTTTGAATGTTGGTTCTGGTAAATATTGTTCTCTGTTGTCATGTTGCTAAGTAAAAAGGAGGAAAAATCTGAACTTCAGGCACACAATCTTACACATTTCTCTTCATGCAACGAATGTATGCTATTTTTTTCTTTTATTTTTTTTCCAGTTCTCCAATGAAAAGTTTAAATGTGAATCCATTTCATATTTAATTGTTCCTTTTAATTTTATTGAGTCAATGCTGACGTCCCATAAACTTCCTTGAATTAAATTTCTTTACAATCTAATTTTAAGCTTTGATTTTGTTGTATGGCAGATGATGGAGTAGTGCTTGCTTTTGGCTGGGGACTATATGGACAGGTGAGTTTCTCTATACAGGTTCCTTGTGTTATTTTGCACTTTCTTGCAAGTCTTACATTTCATATAAAAAACAAATTTTGACCCTCAATCCAACTGTCCTGACCATTTGGATCGGTGCAAATCCAATGGATCCATTGCAAATAGGGGGTGGGGTTTTTTATGGTCCATTCAGATCAGTACCCAGGTGGGCCTGGCATGGCTGTGCGCATGGATGTCCCCATGCTGACTGTCCTTGGGAAAGTATTTTCCTATATATACTTATATCTTTCACCAACTACCATTGATTCTATGAACCATATATGTCAGACTCTTGTTATTTAACTAACATGTCACCTTTTAAAATTTATGGTTTACAATTAAATGGTTGCTGCCATGAGGAATGTTCTCCTACAAGCTACTGCATATACAGTCCAGCTCTGTGGGGTCCATCTTGGATCAGTGCAGGTCTTTTCACGCTCTCATCCCCTCATGATATGTACTAGGCCCAACTATCATCAAACCTTTATTCACCATTGGATTGGATCTCAAATAAAATCTATGGTTAAAAGACCACTATAGTTTTTGGCTTTCAATCAAGGGCTCGGATTATCTAACAACGCTGATTTTTTGGTTGGCCCTTATCTGCAAGGAGACCTTTCCATGTGCCCCACTCCAATAATTAGAGGGCATCTTTAAGTGGGCCTCACGAGCTGGAAAGGAGGCATATGTGATATTTATTGCTCATATGCAGTCTTCTCGTAGGAGAACATTGCCTTGCTGCCATGTGAAATTGATATCTTATATTTGTGTAAAAGCAAATTTGAAAAAATTTGTTCCAATAGATGCTGATCATGCAAACTAAATTTTCCTTAAATGAGAAAACCAGAAAAAAAATGCTGCCTGGTTTAGACAAGTTAGTTGACTAGTCAATCCATGCTGAATGCCTCCTTTCTGGCTCCTTTTGAAACCTTCTAATTTATGGACATCGAAGTTTGAGCACAAGACATGTACTTCAAACTGCTTTGGAAAGAATAAGCTGGGTACAACACATGGTTCTCTGTTTCTTTCGCTGATATGCTTCCAACATTGAGAGTTTCTGTCATCTTTATTTTCCAACTCTATCCATTGGAGTTGTCTCAATCGTTTTCAAACTATTAACTACTCTCCAGATTCAAACTGTAGGAATTGTAGAAAAAGATGGAGAAAAGCACCGTAAAATGTTCAAGATATGAGGTTCACTATAACCAGAAACATCGCTTTTATTGTAGCGTGTTTTCTTACCATCTTCATCTGGGGTAATATAAGAGTTATTTTCTTATGTTGTCCTCTTTGTCCAGTGTGGGCAAGGAAGTACAGATGATGAGCTGAGTCCTACTTGTGTATCATCTCTCTGGGGTATTCAGATACAAGGAATTGCTGCTGGGCTGTGGCATACAGTCTGTATATCAGTTGATGGCAACGTGTATGCCTTTGGCGGGAATCAGTTTGGTCAGTTAGGGACTGGTGCCGATCAAGCAGAGGTACATTTCTTAGATCATTTAATTTGTGGGCTGCTCTATCCAGGATGAAGGAATATTACAACTTTCTTTTAGCACAAATTACATGAGATTAAGTGCAACTTTTCCATCAACATTCTCATTTCCAGACTCTTCCGAGGCTTTTGGATGCCCCAAGTTTGGAAAACAAACATGCCAAAATAGTTTCTTGCGGATCTCGTCACAGTGCTATTGTCACAGGTAAGCAGCCAAGCTGTCGGAATAATTTTAAGTACCTAAGCATTATATTGATCAATTTCAAGTACTTGAAAAATGATTACTTAATGACTAGTAAAATGTTAAAAATCATCACCATTCTCTGTCAACTAGATCAGATGATTTGGATCTAGTCTACTATTTATTTATTTATTTTGCCAAGTAGTTAAAATGAGGTGGATCTGGTCATAGAGACAGCAAATAAAACCAGAATTCTGATTTAGATGGGAGATTGGTCTATGTTAAGTTGGTTCCTAGAGAGATTTTAGGACAAGTGATCTTCAGTTTGTTGTCCCTTTATTACCTTAGCTTTATTTATTCCTTCTGTAACAGTCAACTGTAAGTTTTTTTCTTCTAATTCTTTTGTTCTGTCAGCTTTTCAATGGAAAATGGGCTGGCTGGTTTTTCAAATCCCTTAAAAAGCTTGGTTAGAATGCTTGAATAACTAGTCGATTGCTCTTAGAATCTGAATCTCAACACACACACAGGCATAAAATGAAGAATTTGGAAATTGGATCAACAGTAGCTAGTATCAGGCATTAGCCCTTTAGCTGTTACATTGGAGGAATCAGACTACACAGTTATATTTCTGGCATCCTCCACTGATATACTGTTTACCGAAGGTCATTCCATCCATGTGTAGACCTCTTTGGAACAGTATGCATCTAAGCAGTATATTCATGAGAAGAATTGGAAAATAATGTATCTTATAAAGTCTTTGACAAAAGAAGCCAGCAATGTGTGGACAGTGGGCTGTTCCAAAGCAAAGAAAAACTTTTCCACTTGGAGATTTCTGTCACTACAGTTCTTCCCTAAAAACCATCTGATTTTTTTATTGATTGTGATTGTTGAAGATGACGGAAAGGTGTTTTGCTGGGGATGGAACAAGTATGGCCAGGTATGATTCTTTTATTCTACTGTCATGATCTCACATATACTCTTCACTTTTCCCAAGATACTAAAAAGTTCTATTGCACAATACAGCTTGGCTTGGGAGATGTCATTGACCGAAGCATCCCTATTCAGGTTCCTATCGATGGTAGCCTCCCGAAAAATGTTTCATGTGGGTGGTGGCACACACTGGTTCTGGCTGAATCGCCCACTTGAATCATTGTAACCTGTTGAGTAGCAGCAGTTTGCACCACAGTTTTGTCAGGATTTTAGCTCTCTCCACCGCTCTTGATTTGCAGCTGCATATGCATACTTGTATATGTACATTTGGTCTGACGTATCCAGATAGCATATGCATACCTATACATTCTTTTGTGGTCATTATATATGCCACAAACAGAGTATTTGCCATTCAAACTCCTAAGATTTGGTTCAAATATGTAACTGGAATGGCATATTTGATGTATAAATTTAGTCTAACAAATCAGTTGGGTTTTTCGTGATTCAAAATGCTACTAACAGCAAGCAGTTGTCTTTGAGAATGTTTCAGTATCTCAGTATCATTCACAATGTTGACCACTTGCCAACTTGGTACCCTGCATAAAGTGAGCCTATGTCATGCGGGATCAGATTTTCCATTACGCTACTCAAGATGTGATGAATTTATTTCCTTACTGCAAGATTTCATAGTATCTTCCAATCTGAATCTCCCCTGTTGGATGTTGAGATGCATCTGAATGCGGATGGGATACGCTTCAGTAGTTTCTCTGTAATATCCTATGGGTCCAACATGTGGACTTTTCTCCACTCAGGTCATCTGTAATGTTGTATGGTTGCCACATTTGGGAGATTTTTGAGGGGTTGCCACTTGTCCCACAAGTAATCTGCATCATAAACTCAAAGCCCTGGTGGTAAACGCCATCTGCAAGACACTTAAGCAGAAAGATGATATAGTTGGGACCTTCAGGTGTTCTTGAGTTGATGCCTCAAGCAGCTACTCTATACCAAGAGAAATGTCATCTATCATAAAATTCATAATAGGCTTTGCTTGATGATCCTAATACTTTAATCTATCGACACTTCCTCATTCAACGATTGTTGTCCAGTGGCATCAGCAACCCTCCATGGATGAGATCACAATGCTAGTTCAGTTCCTCTCAATTGGATGCAGGAAATGGTGTCTATCAACCATGTTAAATGGTAGCTTATGTGATCATGGGTGGGTTGGTTGGTTGGTTGGATCAAAAAAAACCTCAGGCTTCGGATGAAATGTGCCTATGAAAGTTTAAGGGCCCGCGATCTCTAGATTGATCTACTCGAACAATCAAGCCAAAAGTGTATAGAAATAAACAATATGTAGCTGAATTATACTCAACAAGCACACATCACAAGGACACCAATTATTTAAAGTGGAAAACCCTAACCGGGTGAAAAACTACCGATCCGAACTGGATCAATAATCAAGCACTATGAATTTCGCAACTACAAGAAATTCAGATTTCTTCCCCAGATATCCCTTACCAAAGGACTAAAGTTACATTGTGTCACTTCACGTTTCAATGACTTTACACCGTTGATTGCAACAGACTCAATCCAGCGCTTGACTCCTCAGGTCTTTTCGCAAGAAGATAATCTTCTACAAAGGATGCACAAGAAGTGGCTCTAGAGAACTTGTCAGCACAAATTCTTAATAAATCTCTAGAGAAGAATTCTCTCAATGATAATCTTTAACTCAGAACTTTGAGAAATAAGGTATATCTTTAGAATAACCCTTGAGTCCTTTAAATAGCATTTAGATCATGCTTAAGGTAGCCTACCTTGATTAGGAATAAAACAAGCAGTTTGAGCACAATTAGAAAACAAGTTCTAAATAAACTTGGACTCCACCGCCTTGTCCGCTCAAGCCAACCCTTCATTTGCTTGAGCAGATGAGGCTCAGTGCAAATTGCAACTTTTGTCAGCATCTGGGGCTCTTCTGACTTCATCCGCTCGAGCAAAGATTTGGGCGCTTGAGCAGACCAATCTGGACTTGATCCGGAAATTTCAGCACGTTTTTTCCAGCTTTTTCCTTCTAATTCTTTCCGACTTTCTTCTTTTGAGTCTTTCTAATCTTCTATCTTGAGAGTCATTTTTTAAATAAAAAATACAACTCAAAAGACTCAGAGTTTTGTTCAACCCATGAATTTAGCCAATACTTAAAAACCTAACAGCCTCACAGGATAAAGAATAGTCCATTTGACACAGATAGAGGGTATTGGCATGTGAGCCATGTGGCCCACATGCAAAGGCCACAAGAGCCGTCGGGGCTCTATTTTTTATTATTATTTTTTACCAACGGAGGATTTATAACCCTTTAGACTGGGCTAATTCCTTCAAACCCAGAGGGAAGTCGGGTAAAATCCCTGCATCTCCCCCATGTGGTAGCACAAGTGAACTCAACTTTTGATTCCTAAAGAGGGGGGAATTGAAGATCAATACAAAGACTCTTAGCTCCGGAAGAGAAAAGATGAAAGAGGATAAAGAGAGGAACCGTTATCCTGTCCATTCAGCCAACTCCTTCAGGTCATCGAGGCTCTATTAACCACATGCCATTGCCATTGAACGCCATAATTGTTCCTCAATATTCTCCTCTAACCACATGCCATTGCCATTGAACACCATAATTGTTCCTCAATATTCTCCGAAAAATGCTACTTGTCCCGGGACTTTTGTCCCGGGACATGGACCGGCCCCCATGGGGGGTCGGTCCAAGTCCCGGGACAAGTAGCACTGCTCATATTCTCCTCCTTCCCTATGTATTTTTGAAGAAAGACCCTTTAGAGCTATTTCCCCAGTACAGACTATTTTTTTATGAAAGTCCATCATGTTTTCGTCTGGAGTACGGGTACCTGAGACACCAGTGGTCACCAGCCTTACAGCAACCCCCTCTCCATCTCATAACCAAAAATGAAGAATGCCAGTAGGCCAACCTAGAGAG
Source organism: Camphora micrantha (assembly GCA_003546025.1). Classification (NCBI taxonomy): domain Eukaryota; kingdom Viridiplantae; phylum Streptophyta; class Magnoliopsida; order Laurales; family Lauraceae; genus Camphora; species Camphora micrantha. The sequence continues at coordinate 34,065,239 of QPKB01000009.1, read as the reverse complement.
AGAGAGTATTCTCCTGCTAGCAGACTCAGGACTGCATGTACGTTCAAGCTCTACAGGACTACTTGGGCCCACTTCCATCAGTTTAACTCCTTTCACACTCCTATGTTCCTATTACCAATTTCACGATCATCAAACCTTTGCTTACTGTTGGATTGAATCCGGATGATTAAAACACCGTTAGACTTCAAGGTTATAAGATAATTTAATGGGACAGTTTTTTTTGCACAACCTTTATTCATAAATTGGTTTTTCCATCTACCCTACCCTCAATGATATGATTGTTGCATCCAAGCAGGCCTTACAATCTTAGCTGCAAGCATGCAGTCTGCTCATAGGTGAAAACATGAGTAACTTATTTCTCCATTCCATTTACCCATGCAAATAGTTCGCTTGCCATGTGTGTATCCTCAATGCTCAAACAACAAACTTGGGGCCTAGGTTCTTCCCTAATATCATTTGCCTTCTCAAAGATTCCATGCCCAGGGTCACATAATTGCCGAAAGAAGAAAGAAGACTATTTTATTCATACAATCCCTCGTAATCTTAGCCATTAATTAGCACTTACTGATTGCTGACCTACTATCACCAACTACTTGATCAAATAGAGCAAGTCCTATAGTAATGAAGCTACTCTACCAAGAGCTTGTTAGAATACGAGAGTAGCAACCACGTCAAGCAATCCATGCATGATAATTATACAGGTAACCAACATTTGCTTATTACAACAATAATGCTACTTATAATGATAGTAGTAATAACTTTCATTTCGAGCATCTATGTGTTTATTTTTCACAATATGAGAGACCTAACTAATGCGTTATTAGAGAAGGAAATTTTCTCCTACAAGAGTCTTGCACGATTGCGTTGCAGGATTTTTTATAAGTTCTTTTTAGTCAGGAGGTTCTACTTTTGTGGATCGTTGGGTTCGAAAATCCTATACGCTATCCTTGTCTATGGGTGAAAATTTTACGCTACCATAACACTAGAATACATGGATGCATAAGTGCCCATTTTGTGGGCCTCGTTTGATTTCAGATGGGGTTCAAACTTTAGGAAATGGATTTTTTTGACTCATTCCATTGAATTGCATTTTTTTTTTAATGGGAAGATGTTATCCAATCAATTGAATTGTCATGCATTTTTGGACGTGTTTGGATGGACGGTGAATTAAAGTAAAGGGAGGTAAAGCTTCTATTACATAAACAAGAAAAGATAATGGTTATATAAAAAATAAACAAATTCAAAATGTGTTTTCAAAAATAAAAAGGTAAGAAATCAACTACCTTCCTCTACTAAATAATATAAAAACTTCCTCTTTTGATAATAAAAAATAAAAAAAATAGGGGATTTAACCAAAAAAATCTCATTAGACTCACTGTAGAGCAACTTCTCTTCCTCCTTTCCCTCTTCCTTGCAGCCACCTACACCTACATATGTCCAACACCCAGCGCCCATCATCCTCTTCTTCCTCTTCCTCTTCTCTTTTCTCATTTTCTTTTCTTTCTCTCTTCTCCTTCCCCTCCCATCTTCTTCTCTTCTTTGTGTGCCACGCCACTATGTTACTACGCACACAGCATCACCTGTGCCATCGCTTGCACAGCCCATCTTCTTCCTTTTTCTCTTTCTTCTTTTTCCCCTTCCTCTCCTTCTCCACCTTGCCCATCGCACACTCCCCTACACGCACCCACTATGTGACTTAGTGACGCCCGCTGTATACATCTCGTATATGGAAAAAGCGAGTAATGATATCCTTGCTCGTATATTTAGGTGAGTGAAGCGGGATATCGCCGTTCGGCAAAACAAGAAAAAAAAAATGTATCAATTACGGCCATTTCATATATTCTAAGATTTTTTTTTGCTCTAAAGTGAGCCTAGTGAGACTTTTCCGATTAAATCCCCAAAATAAAGCTAAAGCTACTAAAATTAAAGTAACTTGTAGTTTACTAAAATTCACCGTACATCCAAGGACTCCTAAAACCCTAGCTTATAAATGAATCCATTCAAAACTCTAAAACCCTATATCCTACTCCTTTTCCTCTCTCTCTCTCACAGCCGCGAAAACGAAATCAGCAGCAGCCACCATGGCGTTCTGCAACATCATACGAAGAACAGCCTTTCGTGTTGCGCCTTTGGCTCTTCGTGCCGTTGAAAGTCGCAGAGGTTTCCATTCATCTCTCTTCCCCAAGAACAACAGCAGCAGCAGCTTAAACCAAAAGCTTTGGAGGGCTGGGTCTGGGCATCTTTTCACTAATCGTTTCTCTGCAGTCTCTCAAAAGCCCAAATCTGATGAGAGTCTTCTGCGAGTCATCGAATCCGAGATCAACTGCGCCGAGGAGTCCGACGATCACAATAGGGTAAGACCCCATTCCTCACCCTTTTTTCTTTTCTTCGTCTTTTTAACTTGGTTTGTATTTTGGGTTTTGTTTGAAATCTTGAACTAGAACTGGGCTTTGAAGCTCCATGCATTGCTTCCTACTTGGTCAGGATTTCATCTTAAGTAACTAAGCTAAAACCCCAACTACTCAATTGAGCAGATGCTTCACCTTTTGTGGAAAAAAGAAGTTTTTTTGGACTTAGAGTGTTATTGTGTTCATATAAACTAGAATATGATAGACTGAATTTGAATGATCTATTAGATTTTGGTATGATTCTCATCATAATTTGATAGGATCAGTAGTGAATTGATTAGGATAAAATTGGCATCTTGCATGTTCCTATCTATGTACTCTATTCTAGTGTTTGATTCAATTAGAGAGATGCAACAGGGTTACATAACTGTTCTCCAATTCCACATAGGGGACCTATTCTACCCATAATCCATGGGTATGGGTTATACCATCTCTGAAAGCCACCTACAACCATTTTGAAACAAAAAGTCCATTTATACTTCTTTTAAACGCGGCTACATCATTGATATGACTGATAGTTTTTTAGATACAAGTGCTTACCTTCTCTGCTAGAGAGTATATGTGACCATGTGGGAAGCATTAGAAATGCTCACAGTGGTCATTTAGTGCTTTCATTTCTGATGAAATCCATATGGAGCCTATAAGGGACAATGATTTAAAATGTGAACAGGGAACAAACTTCAGAGAAAAACTTAAGTGGAGAAGAACATGATGATCAATATGTGTTGAAGTTGATAGAAAATGGAATTTTTGACCAAGGCTTACCATCAAGTCCCCATCCTATATAGAGCTATGTGATATGGATTGCATCTGGAGCAACAAGGAAGCTGTTGTCGCCTGTGTTCAGCAATATGAATGAGAATATTCCATCCAACATGTCCACAAATTCTTCCCCATTATCCTCATACTATCACAGAAAATCCAGAGAGCTAATTATTCCCTAGTTAATTGTAGAAGAACTGAAGCCAAGTAATGGAGCTGAAACTCTGCAACATAAATGAAATTTAAATGGATGAGCTCATTTAGATGAAATTGCTTTCGGTTAGAGACATTTCTGTTAGTGTTTTGCGTGTAAAACAATCGAGGGGTAGATATGAGACTATTTCTTGTGGACCTTTTCACAGCATAGGTACCTAATTCATGCAAATAGTTCTTGAACTACAAATCAGTTCGGACAATTCACAATTCGATTTAATTAAATCTCTGGTGCCTGTTCAAACTAACTCATCCCGGTTTGCGAAAGAGTGCTTAAAATTCATTGTAGATTCTGTAAAAGTGTAGTTCAAACATTTTGGACATCTCTGTAGTGAGATCTTCCATGTGTTGTACATGGAATTGTTTTTTGTACACGAATTTTACCAAACTATTGATTAGATTTTAATTCATTGAACTTGTCGAACTCGAACTACAAATTATGTGAATTAGAAAACTAATTGAATGAGTTGTTCTAAAGAACTCTTGAATTCTGATAAGTATCATTTTGTGAACTGCAAACTCAAATATAAATTGGTCAAATCGCAAACCAGGTGAATAGTTTAATAGCCCACTTAGTATTGGTTTTAATTCCCAAACGCGTTTCTTGAAGTGATTCAGCATTTGGGTCTGTTTGAGGCAAACAATTATACAAACTTTGAATTGCATAATTTGTGGATTGTGGGGGTACATTCAAAATCTAAATGATTAGTAAATCAGATGTCCCAATTTAAATGTTTTCAACACCATCTTCTTTACTACATCTATTCAATGTTTCAGAATTATCTGTGAGCCTTCATAAATTTATAAGCTTAATTTCTATTGATGTCTGTAAATATCTACTGTACTGATGATTTTCTATGCTTCAAGCTTATTGATGTTGAAAATTTAAAACAAGAGTGTTTTTTTAATATCTCAAGTCTGTAAAGTTACTATTGAAGTAGTTACGCAGATGTAATTGATGCTTCTAGGAATGTTAGAAACTAGAGGATTGAAGATCAGACTAGAACGGATTTATTATGATGTAGTGAACTCATGTCACTGAAGAGGTTAGTGGTTCTTTGTTCTCTTTTATAAAAATGACTGACAAATTATTCCAAACCACGTAGATGTATATTTTAGAATCCACATATTATATTCCATTATTATATATTTGAGGTGCCACTGCTGTATTCCATCTTGTCTTATTGAGATTTTAAGCTTTAGACTATTGATGGTTAGATCACTCATCAACTATTCAATATTTTGGTAATCTTTCTCCACCTTTTATCTGGATAGGTGGAAGAGGTCCCAGATGAGTTTCCTTTTCAAATCCAAGATAATCCAGGGGAGCAAACCATATCTCTGACAAGGCAGTATAATGGCGAGACCATCAAAGTTGAAGTTCATATGCCTGATCTTGTTACCGGCGATGACAACAACGACGATGACGACGATGCTGATGATGAAAAGGGTGGCCAATCCAGTATCCCTTTGGTTGTAAGTGTTTCTAAAATACATGGACCAACTTTGGAGTTCAATTGCACTGCATATGCCGACGAAGTTGCCATCGATAGCTTGTCTGTTCGGGAACGGGAAGCTTCAGAAGATCAAATTCCCTATGAAGGACCTGACTTTTCGTAAGCCATTATCTCTCTTTTTTGAAGAAAAATCAGTTTTTATTTTCATAAGCGATGTTCCTAATCCGCGGAGACTGAAAGATGCAATATTTGGGACACTCTTTTTCCACCCATCTCACGACACTTACTATGACAAAAGTTGGAAAAAAAAAAAAAAATACTCGGGATAACGTGGTCTCGGCTTTTCGTGCCACCTTGGATGCCTAGTAAAATTATAACCAAATAACTATCCATTGTTTTCAGCATATTTGGATGAGAACATGTTGTAACTATTATTTGTAATCGATTCAGTTCGTCTAAACACTATTTTTCTTTGGTTGTTTCCTGAAGGGATTTGGATGAGAACTTGCAGAAAGCCTTCCATAAGTATCTGACGATCAGAGGCATCAAACCCAGTACCACCAATTTCTTGCATGAGTACATGATAAACAAAGACAGCAAGGAGTACTTGAATTGGCTCAAGAACCTGAAGAAATTCATCGAGAAGTAAATCTTCAAATCATACAAGAACATCATCGTCACATCCAATGATGCTCTAGAGTGTTCTTTAATTTAGAACATGAGTTTTGTCATTTACATCCGCCAGTTTCATGTCGGAATAAAAAATTTATGATTTTAGGATTTGAAAATGGATTTGGAGACGATTCTTTTTATTTATATGGAATCAATTTTGCTTTGCCTTAACATCATCTTCGTACTTATCTCATAGTGATGAGATGTGATCTTGTCTTTCATCAACTTTTGAGTTCCATTCTTCTGTTGCATATGGATTAAAATTTGATCTGACAATGGGTTAGCTGGTAACAAGAAAAGTAGATATGTTGGGCATTTTCTTGATGTATATACCATGTAACCTTGGAAATTTGTTTCAATATGTATGAGTCCCTTGCATTGAACAGCACCACCAATTCAGACATATGCAACTGCCCCTTGTATTGAGCACCACAAATAATAATTATAATAATAATGGCTTGCTACCTTTCTGCTGAAAGATTTTGCTTTTCACACTTTTGTTGCAACTTGCAAGACATCAATAGGGTGAGGTAAACTAGAAGGTGAGGATTTATCATGAGATGGAGAAAGCAGAAATGGGAATGTATGACCCATTAAGTGGGAAAATTTGTCATTTTTATTTTTTAATTTTATGAGTGGAGGTAAACATGGATTTCTTAGAGATTCAATCCAGAAGTGCAGCAGCATTTCCAGTCCTGTGGAACGGTGAACTGTGTTACAATTCTGACAGATAAGTTTGGTCAGCCAAAGGGTTTTGCTTATGTTGAGTTTCTGGAACCAGAGGCCACCAGAGGCCATTCAGGAGGCTTTACTTCTTAATGAATCTGAACTTCATGGGCGCCAGTTGAAAGTGAGTTGATTTTGTGGACTGAACTATTTTCCCTAATCTTGCTCCAAAGATCTAGTGATCATGACCAATCACTCAGATTAGTAATGTAAGTGTTGATGTCCAGGTTTCGGCAAAATGAACCAGTACTCCTGGAATGAAGCAGCACCGTGGATGGTGCTTTAATCCTTACACGGGTTATAGATTTCGAAGGCCATATATGCCGCTACCATATTTCTACTCACCCTTTGGATATGGGTAAATCCCTGGTTACTATTGTGTACTCTATATTTTGGCTTAACATGATTATGCTCCTGCATCTTTGTTGTTTTCTCACCTCAAAGAATCTCATAAAGCATCTTACTTCAATTTTGCAGGAAATTTCCTCAATTCAGAAGGCCGATGCGTTACAGGCCCTACCACTGAGAGGAGCTTCATTGAAACATGCTACTGTTCTAGTGTTTCTATGTGATATTAGAAAGACCTCTTGTTATTTGTTTGTTCCAATGCACGTCATGTTACATGTCTCCACTTGCAAGACTCTTGCATAAGATCATGGCATCCATCTCGAACATTTTTCATTTGCACTTGAGATTGTTAGTATTAACACACTAGAAAGAGGAAGATATCATTGCACTTCTAGATGGATTAATGTTAGAAGTAGGAGTGAACTATAGATGGATTAATGTATTTTGTTTTTGCAAGGCATGGATTAATGTATTTTTTTTAATCTTTATAGGGGCGCCCCAGGACTGTGCATGCATGGGTAGCAGACTACTGTGGTGGGTGCCCCTCCACAAAAAAATTAATTATTTCTTGTGGCTCAGTGGATTAATATATGCTTGCTTTACTCAATGATGACTCCAGAATTAGAACTATTTCTCCCCCATAGTTGAACTTCTGTGCTTACAAACTGGTTTTGTAGTCTTTCCTCAGTATGGCCAAAGTTGGAATTATTGTTTTGACAGTAGTCACTTGGATTGTGATGTTGCCACCATTCAAATGAGAAGAAGATGAAGAGGTGAGTGAAATAACGATTTACAGTTAAGCTGGGAGTTGGATAAATCCATCTTTACCTAAAATGCAGTTGTATCTACTGTGCTAAAAAAAAAAAAAAAGCAGTTATATGACTTCATTTCCCACTGTCATATGGTGATGTAGGGGTAAATTTTCCTGAGGAATTGACTTAAGAAATTGATCTTTTTTTTTTTTTTTTTCTTTTTTGGATCTTCACAATAAATTCACTTTTTTTTTTTGCCTTTGAAGCAAAAGCATTACATAGATATCCTAGAAATTCAGCTGTGTCCAAGGGCTCGTTGTTCTTATGAATTCATTGTAGAAGGGTCCTAAGTTCTAACAGAAGAAAGTGCAATTCCTCCGACTTGATGTGGTTAGTTTATGGCAGGGAAATTAGTTCCTACTGTAGGTAATTGATTTGGCATTTTAAGCACCTTGCATTTATTCCATTTCAGTCCTTTGATGCGAAAGCATTCCATGGAATTTTTCACCAAACAAACAATGGGCCCCAAGTTCAAAAAATTCACAACCCACACCCCACCTCCCCAGCAGGAAAAAAAAAAAAAAAATTCCTCCAAAAAAAAAAGAACCAAAATTTTCATGTAAGCTATGGTGTTATTGGTGTTTTACACATGGGATATGAAAGTGGGTTATACGCACGTAAAGGATTCACATATAACATTTTCTTACGCAAATGTTACATATGTGAAGCACATTATCATACTTGTCTAAATCATCATTTTCACACAAGTAAAAAAGTGCATCCAATGGTTATAGATGTATTTATGATTTTCTCATGGTTCTCAAAGTCAATGAAGATTAAAGATATGAAATTGTACTTTTAATGCTTATCTTTAATAAGAGTATTGAATGGTTCGGACCAGGAATTGGGTGCCCACAAACATGCATAAAATCATATCTAAAGGATTGGGTATTAGGATTTTTCACAAATTTCTTAATACCCATGGAGATTGAAGATATGGAATTCAACATCTTAAGGGTTTTTAAGAGTTATAAAGAAGATGAATCCGTAATTGCCAACTTGGGGATACAAAAGTGCCCCTAAAAAAAAACAGCCCTGCTACATGTCCCGAACATTGGGACTGGTCCTTGGACCGATCCCAATGTTCGGGACATGTAGACTTTTTCAAAAAAAAAAAAGCTAGGTGGACACCCTATTGTTTTTATATTGACACTTTTTGGCCATTTACATGTATAATCATTCACCACTTTGGCAATGCTATGAGATGTTGCATCTCCGTCTGCTGCTGTCAGATGCTGACCCAGGAAATTTTTCTGGGGGCGACTATGTAAAAACAAAAATCCTTGGGGGGTCACTGTAAAAAACTGCATAAAATTTTCTAACAAGGGGAGTTTTATGATTTTTTTTCCCAGTAGTTCGCCTCAATGGCATTGGAAACATGGTGTTGGTCCTTCAAAGGCAAGGATGAACCCAATATGGTTATGGATGAAAGAACTAGCTTATCCCACATGTGTGTCGGAATCGAACTCGTCAAGAACTTTGTGTATTCCAGCCAAGGATTCTCATCTCTCTTATATAGAGCAATCCATAGGAGTTACAACTCTATCGGGACTCTACCCCTATTGGAATCCCACATTTCCTGACTAGTATGTGAATTCTACCAATGGAGAGTCTGAACTTGATCAAAACTCTATCACCAAGAGTTTGATCCTTATCTGACTCAACCAGATCAAGACTTGTTGAGAGTTCATTTGCGGCATACCGCCGGGTTCGATATGGCGTGGGCCTAATGGCAATCGGGCCACACAATTTTCTTAACAATGGAAGAGGCCTCTAGTGGCAGAGATATGGTCTCAACTCTCGAGGGTTGTAGGGGACATTCACTGTGCGACTGGTCTTACATCTGATATTTTCCCAACAGTCGAACTTTAAATATTTCTCGCAATATCGCACATGGTAATATTTATGATATCGCATAGCCCTAGGGTCTCACGCAGTATAATGTGTGCGATATCGTACGGCCATAGAATACCACATGAATAAAATACTTACTATGTTTAGGAAGAGAGTAAAATGAGGGGAAGGAAAAAAAAAAAGAGGGAAAAATGGAGGGAAAGTGAAAAGGAAGGGTGTTTGGGAAGGGGGGAGGAAAAGTGGGGGAGGGGAATTTAGGGCTAAAAAGGGAGGAGGAAAAGCGGGGGGAGGGAAATTTAGAGCTAAAATTTTTAAAATTTTATCCTCAAATTTTTCCTTCAAAACTAAGAGGAAAGAGGAGAAAAGAGGGAGACAAAAGGAAATTTTTCTTCCCCCTCAAACTTTAACAAGCAAGAATTTTCCATCCCTCTCCTCCCCTTCATTTTCCTTCTCCTCAATTCCTCCCCTCCCCTCCCAAACACAGGGAATGTCTGACCTCTTGTACGAAAGTTAGGTTTAAAGACAGCTCTCCAGACAACATCCCTTAAATATAATGTTTCCAGAGAAAGTTATGTCAGAAGAAGTGGAGATATAGTCCCACCATGTGGTTGTGTAGTTTGTAGTACAATAGAGGTGGACCGCTGCACATGAGGGATGCCCTTTGATGTAATGGAGAGAATTTGCAAGGCTGTGGATTAAATAGATAATTATTTTGTCCTTTCACCAAGGAACAGTTATACCTTTCTCATGACATTTCTGGTTGTGCATGCCTCTTCTCCTCTGAGCCTTTGTCACATCAATAGTACATTCCCAACGCTTCTCTTAATCCCACTAATCATAGTTAGACAATCTACTTCCTATGTTGCCTTTTTTGTTTTCACAGGTGATTGCCACTTGCCAGCTTCATGCAAGAGAGCCTAGTTTTTTAGTTTCTACCACTTTCACCTAAGGAAAGATGTTGCTCCAAGAGTTACTTTTATGGTAATATAATTTTGGAAGGCCACTATATTATTATTATTATTATTATTTATTATTTATTATTTGCTTTGGGGGAACGGGGTTTGGTTTTGGTGGTGGTGGTTTTATCATACTTGCATGTGGTCCGTAGCCATTTTGATCATTAAGTACAGATAGCTTAAAGAAGAGACAAATTGATGGGGTCTTTTGGTCACATTCTCATGGGTTAAGATTAGGGCATGTTATTTTACGAGTATTTCTAACTTGAATTCAAGCAATCTAGGAATTCCTAAATTTCAGTTAGAAATTTCATGTTCACCTATTGAAACTCCTAACATTTGAGGCAAGTAGTATTTAGAAATTCCAAAAAGTAGAATTTTCAAAGGCTAGCCTTTACTCTTTACAAATTCAATCATTTTGGGATACTTGGTTGCAACTGCAGGCATTTCAAGAGACTTTGTTGTAACTCCTGGTCTCCCCAATAGTCCAATGCCATCTTCTCCTCTACACGACATCACAAAAATCAAGTTCGATCATCATTTTTCTCTACACTTCTTTCATCGAAGTACTTTATTTCTCTTTTTTTTTTTCTCTATCTTATTGCATGCGGGTTTTTTTTTTGGGGAGTGTTTTGATGGAAAATGAAGGAAAAGGGTTTTTGGGAGATTTTGATGAAATGTAAAACGACCCACCGTTCTCCTCTCTCTCTCTCTCTCTCTCCCTCACTCTTATGACTAAAGGACGGAGATTTTAGATTTTTCTTTGCATTGAGATAGAGAGGGAGAAAAAGCAAAGACATCCTTTCTTTTCTTTCTCTCTTTTTTTTTTTTTTTTTTTTTTGTATTTGTGGAATTTAGGTTGAATGAAATTCTCATGAATTATGGCATGAAAGAAACAGAAAATTGAGGAATGCTAGAATTTAGCAACATTTCGGAATTCCAGCATCTCAAATTTTGTAAATTCCAATAGACATAACTTCCAAGAATTTCTATAAAGAAATAAGCCCAAAAATTTATATGTGAGATCATAGAAAGTTACTAAAACTTTATTCTCATTTCTTATTCACAAGACATTCCTAACAAGCAATAAGAGAATTGCAGAGAGGGTAGAAAGAAGCCTTAAAAGACCACTGTGAGTTTCTTTCATTTGCTAGTGAGAAAGTAACAGATTTTGTTTTCTTGTATTTTCCATTTTGAGAGTGAAAGGGGGACTCACCTTATTTATCATCAAGTAAATAGCTTAAAAAAGAAGAAGATTGTAAGCTCCTATTTTGCATAGTGGATTTAATCCGCTAGTCCATATTTTTTTTCAGGGAGTTTTCCATGTAAAGTTAATGTGTGCTTCTTTTACTCTTAGCTCATTATTTTTCTTACTAATACGTATTGTGCTTGCTTAAATTAGATTGTGCATCCTTTTTGCTTGGTGAATTTCCTAAGTGATTCATAATCATAATTGACTAAGAAAACTATTAAAGTTGAGGGTCAAAAATCAAATGATAGGATTTTTTGATCTCATCAATGTCACCTTCACATACACCATACATTGGGGAATTGGATGCATCCCATCTTTGCCCTCATAGGAGTAAGCACTTTTTAAACTGTACAATGGGGAGGACAAGAGAACAGCCCCTTGAAAAAGCCAGTGCCCCACCTCTAACAATTGACCTAACACCACTTGCTACCTCACAATTTGATGAAAAGTCACTAGCTATGCAGGTGTGATACATTGAGACCCACTCCTAACTGATCCTCTGCACCATAAATATCATAATCAAATACAGGATCATAAAACCAAAGAATCGATGATATCAGCAAATATGCATCGGCAAAGGTATCCATTGGTCTGTTTCACTCCCATACATATCAAGCATTGGATTGTACCACATCAGTAGGTAGCCAAATAGATGCAGCTAATCCATATATACTAATACCAGAAAGTGTATGATGAGCATGACTGACCCGACTCCCATAAGATCTCAGTATTGCACTTCTTAAATTTCTTTAGTTAACCATTGATACCAAAACCTCGAGGTGTTAGTAGAGGCAGCGGAAATATACTTCAATATTCCCCCTCGGGTGGAGCCCACTCCTCGATAGCAACCACACAGTTGCAGGTTCAACCTGATTGCTGCTGGGTTTTTTCTGTTGAATAAAATACACACCCTTTTGACCAGTTCTCATGAGGATAAGTAAGGCTATTGTAATAAATTACTATCTCCTCTCAACCATCTTGAAATTTTCTTTTAATGTCGGCCCTTGTGCTTGAGACCCACCTAAATCTCCTCTGTGTAGATGGAATGCTGTAGGATTATTGGGTCAACCAGGCTTGGGAAGGGTCTCTGAAAGTTCACCATTCTCTTATACCCATTTCACCAGCATCAATTGACTGTGATATGGTAGGCCAATTCAAAAGTAGTTGGTGCAGTGGGTGCCCAATAGATGTGGACAATGCATGTATTTTTATTTTAGAATTTGGACCAACCACGAATGGTTTTGCAATATAAAATTTTTAGATATCTCAATCATTCGATAAAACACAAAACCCTTTTCACATGTAGAAAGAGAAGTAGCATTTGCTTTATTATTCTCCATCAGTCATGTACCAAACTATTTGAACGAGTATACATCACATCAATAAAGAAACACGTAAACAAAGACAAATAAATATTAGAAGTACTCAAGTACCTACCTAAATAAAAGAACACCAAATCAAACCAAACAAGTCCACCACCCATTTTTTCTCTTAGAGTCCCAAGGAAGCCATGGGACCCAACAGAGGATTCTGATCCTGTGAAATGATTCTCCTCTTTCTTAATCGCTCCGCGATGATGAACGCGAGCTCAAGGGATTGAGAGGCATTGAGCCTTGGGTCGCAGTGTGTGTGGTAGCGTGAGCTCAGATCATCAAAGGTTACAGTACGAGATCCTCCGATGCACTCCGTCACATTTTGACCCGTCATCTCAAGATGGACACCTCCTGGGTGGCTACCTTCTTGCTCATGCACGTCGAAGAAGGCACGCACCTCAGCCTAATGAAAAGCAAAACAGATTTCAAACTAACGTACATATAAATTTTATATAAACCATGGTATATATAGTAGACAGAATATGCTCATACAATTATCATATCATATCAGCTGTAATCTTTATCCATCACTGTGATGTAGGCCAAGAGCTACTTTTGTTCAAAGTAGACTCAAGATTTGGGTTGGTGAGTTTTTATGGCCAATAAACTGCCTGATCCAACCCTTCTCCCTTTCTTGGGCTTCAAACCTGTACATGCTGATGCATGAAAGTGGCCATGTACAGTATATATTGATAGAGAAATTAACATTAAATCTGCACACTTTTTCACAAAAGCAAACAGTTTGATACTTGGGTTTCAACCTATCCTTGTAGGTGAGGGTCATAATCACTCTAGTTAGATCATAGTTTCCATCAGATTGAATCATAGCAGGGTGTGACATCCTCTTCCTGAAATAAGGTGGGCCCAAAAGGGGGAATATTCAGAAAGGATACACTCTGGTCATTTTTCAAGTTGAATATATTTAGCTTTCCAATGGGCGATAAATTGTGGAGAAGGCACATATAAAATCACAAATTACAAGAAAATTCAGAATTCTCTTGAGATCCAACTTTCACAATCTTTGCTTACAAATAGAGAGGAAAATATCAGGTATTACTTGAGTTTGGAGCCTAACTTATAAATAAATTTACATGAATAAACAAAACAACAACCATGCAACTGAGACATTCAAACCTAACTTGTTTTTGCCACAAGTTAAAAAGATAGGTGAGTATCTGCTCCCCTTTATTGACCAATCCTATGAGGACTTGGTATCTTGTTGCCCCAAGCGTTTGGACTGACATATAAGACTATTCTGCTGCTAAAATTCTTGGGTATAAAAAACTTCATTTGGAAAGTCTGAATTGATTGTATTTAGACCAATTTAGAGTAGAGGCAGCACATAGTAGGCTCAAGTTGGTGGGACTGATTTGTGAAACGTGTGGTGAAACATGCATATGAAAGGGTGGGTGTGCGGCTCAACATGGGCATCTGCCTGAAAGGAATGGAGGAAAGATAAATTTTATCTTCACCGAATTGTATTGGCTCCAATAGATGGCTGCCTGCTTTGGCAAAAAGACAACAGCATTCATACACTTAAATATGGCATATATTCCCAATGATGGTGATTGGGATGTGGACAGATCTGACTACATAAAAATTTTGGTGCACAATTGCAACTAACAAATGGCAGGGGTGACAATTTACACGGACTTTGGGTCCATAGTCATTACTGGGCATATGGCAGAAGTAGGCTTTGGACAGATTCACACATAATTTGGACTGTTGGTTCAAGATATGATTAAAAATCGGACCATAACAACTGTCAAAGTTGGATATGGATGCATTTTTATTTGAAAAGTTCACGACCAAAAAATTCCACACACAAATCCAAATTCCTAAATTTTTGTTGACTAGTGTTTTATATTTTTCTTTAAATAAATATTTTTAAAAAATTAGTGCATTAAATACAATTTTTGTTGGAAGTTGTTTCTTGAATACAAAAGCCTTTTTTAGAAAAAAAAAAAAAAAGACCCGGATTACACACATTATTTGTACGTGGGTATTATTCAAATAGAAAAAAAAAATTTCGAAAAAAAAAGTATTGCATATTAATCCATCTTTTTTGAAAGATACAGAATACGGGCATATTTTGAAGAATTTGCAAGTATTTGTGATATACATGAATGCACTTGCTAGGATTGGGTGTACAACTTGCTCACTATCTCAGGAGAGCAGATGGTTTGTACGGTGAATGTTAGTGTATAGTCCCTTGGTTAACGGCACATGTTGCATTAGCATAAGGAATGGATAGATGAATCTGAATCAAATTCAGTGCATATTCCATTGATGATTAGAGCATCAGCTGGAGAGTGCAACTGCAAAAGATGGTTGGTTTATGCAATGAGTTTAGGGTTGCACCCTCTCCTATGCAAATGAATTATGGTTTATGCAAGAAAAGAATCAGAGATGAAAGATAGCCAAGATCAAGCATAGCTGGAATAGGAGAAAGTAACAGAAAGAAAATAATACCCGAATGGCATCGAAAGGGCGAGTTTTGAGACCACAGGGAGCCTTGATGGTGTTTCCATGCATGGGATCACTGACCCAGGTTACAATCTGGCCTGCTCGACGAACAGCCCTGATCAGATGGGGAAGCTTTACTCTCATATTCTCTGCTCCCATCCTTGTAATCACCGTGATTCTACCAGCTTTGTTCTGAGGATTCAAGATCTCAATCAGCTTCACCAGCTGATTTGGATCCATCTTATCACTCACCTGCATCATACCAAAAGCAGCTAAGATCAGTCCCCAACCATTTTCCAATTCACAAAAAGAGCTAGTCATCAACATCATCAAAGCCTTATCCCATTCATTATTTTTATAACGAGCCATGCCAACAATTAAGCTACAATTTCAACCCCTCTACTTACTGGTGCAAGGAATAGGCTCTGAGTCATCATCACAACAGAGAGAGAGAACAACAATCAATTCATTCATATGGTAATGGTGTATCACCTTGATGCCAAGTGGATTTGCGATGCCTCTGAGGAACTCAACATGGGCTCCATCGAGCTGGCGAGTACGCTCTCCCACCCAGAGCATGTGTGCAGAGCAGTCATAGAAGAGCCCTGATGTGGAATCCTGCCTTGTGAGGGACTGCTCATATGGCAAGAGTAAGCACTCATGGGATGTCCAGAACTCAGTCATCGTCATGATCGGGTGGTCAACGGTGAGCCCTGCAGCAGCCATGAATCCCAGTGCCTCATCGACTCGGTTAGCCAGCTCCTTGTACCTGTTTTCACCAAACAAGGATCACATTCATTACCCAATTCAAGGCCTAACAACTTGGACAACAACTGGGTTGAAAAGCACCAAGTTTGGGCGCCTACCTATCCCCCTGTTCACTGTGCTCTGTGAAATCAAGATTCCACTGTGTGACCCTCTGCATCGCGGCATAGCCTCCGGTGGCGAAGGCCCGCAAGAGGTTAAGAGTCGCCGACGCCTGACAGTAGGCCCTGATCATCCTATGCGGGTCGGGAGTTCTCGATTTCTCATCAAAAGCATCTCCATTGATATTGTCTCCCCTGTAACTGGGAAGCTTCACACCATCCTTCTCCTCAAATGGATCAGATCGCGGCTTTGCAAACTGACCTGCCATTCGCCCCACCTAAAATACCAAAGTTCAATTGGAAAATGCAAGTCACCCTTCACTTTCCAGAGCACATCCAGATGCACCCAAATCATAATCTATTAGCAGTAACAAGCAGGATATATAGATCTTTGGAGGGTACACATTAGCTCAAAGATTAAGTTTTTCCTACTTAAAAAGCTCCTCTGCACTCTTCCAATTTCCTGCAGCATTCTATTTTCATAGTGATTTCATTTTCTCCAAAATCTTAATTTTCTACTTTCTCAGTTAATTTTGTTTGCTGCCCACAAGATTCTCCACCATGAAATCTGTTTTTACTATGATGTCAGTGTTAAAAAAAAAAAAAAATTTGGGTCTTTCCATTCTGGGTCTCAGAATCTACTCACAATAAGAACTGCATTCTACAAAAAGCCTTTACACACAACTCTAAAAAGTCATTCTATCCTAATCCAAACTGGTGTTCATTCAAAACCAACAATTCTAATCACATTGGACATCAGATTACAAAAAAAAAAGAAAAGAGAGAGAGAGTAGAAAGAACCAATCAAAGAAGAATGCATGCCAACCTTGATCACGGGCATCTGCCCACCAAACATGAGGACAACACTCATTTGCAGAATGATCCTGAAAGTGTCCCTAATGTTGACTGCATTGAACTCCTTGAAGCTCTCTGCGCAATCGCCTCCCTGGAGGAGGAACGCCTTCCCCATTGCCGCGTCAGCGAGACGCTCCTCCAGATGGCGGGCCTCTCCGGCGAAGACGATGGGAGGGAAGGCCTCTATGGTCTTGAGGACGGATTCGAGCTCCTGCTGATTTGGGTACTCCGGGAGCTGGAGGGCCTTCATGGATCTCCAGCTGTCGACGGCCCATTTGGTCGGAACCGCCAGCGGCGCCGCCTTGGCGGGCTTGTTGGCGACGATGGGGGTCTTGGAGGGATCGGCGGCGTGGACGGCTGAGATGGGTCTGTTGGATTTGGTGGGGAGGAGAGGGAGAAATGGTTGCAGAAGTTTGGAAGGGAAGATGGATTTGGTTTGGTGGGTTGGGAGAGGAGACTTGGCTGAGAGAGAGGAAGTGCTTGAGAGAGCCATTTCTACTTTACTATTACTTTACTACTACTGTTTCTGTTGGAGAGGGGTGGAGAGAGAGAGAGCCTTAGAAGAGGTGATGATTTGAGAGAAGGCCCTGAGAAAGGGAAGCACAGAGAAGGAGGTATTTATAGGTTTTATAGGTGCTTGGTGGGGTTGGTGAGAGAAGTAGAAGTTGACTTTAAGAGGGTAGATCAAGTAATGGTATAGTAAAATTTTGGTGGATTACTTCTGAGACTCTGATGGTACCTAACAATGTGGAAAAGCATATTACTGAAATTTGGAACTGGGGAATTTGAAAAGATTTTATTTCACTATCCAGGCTTATTTGGTAAATCATTTATGCTTGAAATTTATCTACATGAAATAGATCTGTTTGTATGGCCTGCTTTAACTAAAATCATAAATCATCGAAGTTCTATTTAGAGTAATAATAGATTTGTGTCAAGAATAATCCCTAAAGATTTTTGTCAATTCTTGAAAAGGTTGTAAAGGGTGATAATCATTACCCTGAGTCCTATTATTTCACACATAAAAAAATATTGATGTATTTTCAAATTTGGGGTATTTCTTAAAATGTAATCAGAAAAAGATTTGAAATGAAAGTTGATGTTAAATAATTAAAATAATAATATAATTATAACTAACTTTGAGAAATTGCTATTTATCTTTTTTTTTTACCTTTTTACTGTGTAATCATAAAAAAAGTCTCTAAAATAAAAAAATATATTAAAATATCATGATATCTCTGAAAATATATCATTTCAAGTATTCCAATATTATTGTGACATTCTAAACAAATCACTAATATTTGTTGGATTGATCCATCTATAATGCAATTTAGGTATCATATATATCATTAAACCAAGCCCTCGGCACATTTGGTATTGCGTGGAGCCTGAAAATGGATTTCTCGTTATTTGTATTTGTTGTAGGAAATCTCTAACTTCTAACTAAGTAAATTCTCATAAAAAAAATACCCTTAAAAAAATAGGCCTCATACAAAGTGCTCAATGTTACAACTAGAGGTTGCGATTCATTCCAAACCAATAGATATATATATATATATATATTTTACTTTGGACATATTTGTAGGCACACTTTTTCAAGGAAGAAGTGTGTAAAATAGAAATGTTTTTCCACACTATTATTAAATTTGCATTTTATATAGTCGCTTTTTGGGAGAAAAAGTGAAAGAAAATGAAGTGACCTTTTCATAATTCCCCCCAAATTTTATTCTGGCTAGTTTGACACTTTATTAGTTTAGTAAAAGCCAAGTAAAGCTTTTATTTTTCAGACAAGATGTCACATCAAAAGGACTTTAATTCAAAACTTTCTTTATTTTTTTTCAAAAAAAAAAAAGAAGTAACAAACAATCACATTTATCTACTAAAATACAAAAAAAAAAAAAAAGGTCTACTTTCCTATACAAAAAGTCAAAAAAATTACATAACAAATAAGTAAAAATAAAATACATCATAACCTACTTTTATATATATATATATATATTTTTTTTTTTTCAAAATCAACTTTACTTCACTTGATTCTATTTAATAGAGTTGCCAAACTAACCCGTTCGAGCTTAGTTGTTGGTCAACGTGGAAAAGGTTCTATGCAGATTTAATTTTCCCCAAACTGTACATACCTGCCCAAGCAAGTTTCTGTGTCACACACACATCATGTCATGGACCAACCTCTAGACATCAGGTGCTACTGTCTGCCACATGACTGTCGGGACAAAAATGGGTTTAACTTGACACCAAATGCGAGCTGTTACCTTTCCCAAATTGCTTACCAAAGCTGTAAAAATCTGGGATTCAATTGCTTACCAAACCTGGAAGTTCATCAGCACATGATTGATACTGCAGGCCCCATTGTTGCCAAAGTAGACCTTCCTAACCATATATAACTTTGGTCGAACATGGGTTGAGCTAATATAACTCGGACTTGCAAGACCCAAGTCTTATTCAAGGGTTTGTTGGTGAATGAAAGGATACCAATTATGGAAATTTCTATGAGAGAGATGAATTTTGCATTCCCACCCACTCTTAGTAGGAAACTGAAATCTTCACTGCCTATAAAATTCACTTAACTTTTTTCTTCCTTTACAATGAAAATGTTTTGCACCCGAGAGTAAAATGAGCAGCACCAATAGCAGAACAAGTTCTCTCTCAATCACAAAAGCCCCTCGTCGCACAAAACAATCCTTAGGGTACGTTTGGTAACCGGAGACGAATTTGCATGATTTAGGATTCATCTCTT
The DNA here is from genome assembly GCA_003546025.1 of Camphora micrantha. Taxonomy (NCBI): domain Eukaryota; kingdom Viridiplantae; phylum Streptophyta; class Magnoliopsida; order Laurales; family Lauraceae; genus Camphora; species Camphora micrantha. The sequence goes on along the minus strand of QPKB01000009.1, from coordinate 34,045,467 downwards.
CCAAGGGAGAAGTAAAATTTCTGCCAATAATCTGCATAGCTAATGATTCATTGCATTCCACATTTGATTGTAAGTATGGAGACACCGAGGATTTTATCAATCCATGTTTTAATAATAACGACAGTATGTCTTTTTTCAAGGTGTCAACACTCATAGGCCTTCTCCTTTCTGGATTTTTTCAACTTCTGAATTTTTAAGAGCTATAAAATGTGTTTTTCATCACTTACGTATCTTAAAATCATTTCAAACTGTAATCTTGATATTAAATTTTAATAAATCTTGAGAATTCAAGATGGTAGAAAGTGAATTTTTATACCTACCCCTTTTGCTCGCAGGATTTACATATCTGATGGGGGGAATCGGATCCCAAAATCATATCAATCGCAGATTTTAGGCAAAAAAAATCTGATTTGCGGCTGCCAAACTTAGATATAGCATACAATAGTGGAAAGAAAAAACTCTTTTTCCCGCAGATTTTGTTACCAAACGTGCCTTTAGGATCGTCTTCGGGGCAATGTTCTGCGGCATATGATCGAAATACGCAGTCCGGCTCATGGAGCCCATTTAAGATCTCCTTTTATTAGTGGGGTGAGGTAATACCTACTATTAGATCATGAAGGGATACGAGTGTTAAAAGGCCTGTATTGATCCAAGATGGCCCCGTAGAGCTGGACGTCATAGGAGAACATCTCTCTAGTCTTCTGTACCAAAAAGTTACACTGAAGGCAGGATTGTTTGAACAGTGTCTACTTTACACAAATACAATGAATCAGTTGCCACAAACAAAAAAAAACACAGAGCCAAATGCATATAAAAATAACAAGGAAAGTGAAGGTGGAGGAAAGTGGGGAAAACACCTTAGAATTTTCTTACTTTTCAATGAATCATGTTTGGCTGTAACAGCTCGAAGCCGAGCTGAACATGTGAAGTTTAAAGTAATTTTCAGAGTTTTTTTTTAATATATGTGCATGTGTGTTAGATGCTCATCTATATAATATTCTCCTTTGGATTGGATTTGGAGTGTGGACCATCTCATTTGTGATTATGTGCCCTTTTCATTGGAGGGTGAGTATTAAACTTTAATCAATCTGGTGCTTAAACATATTTTAAGTGCCAGGGCAGGAACTCATCTAGCTGTTTACATGAATCAAATTGGGTTTCACAGTAGCAAATTAGGCCATAACCATAGAACAAGTATATTCTCTTCTATCAATGGAATCACCATTTGTAGCAAAATAAATGAACTGGGGCCTCATCTAGCCCTTTTAAAGCAGGTTGAGGTCAAGGTGTTGGAGTGAGGCCCTAAAGTCTCTATCAAGTCTAGATTCAAGCCCACAGGAATCACATTGTCATGTACCAAAGTACCCAAAGTAGTGAAACATCAAAAAGAGGAGGACCCTTTGTAGTACTAGAATAGGCAGAGTTGGTAGATTTGTGTGGCTGATTTTAGTTTAGAAAAATTAATCACAGATTATCTTACCCTCCAAATTAAACACTCACTAATGATCTCTTGTTCATTCCCACTTTCTTCTTTTTCAACTAACACAGTTAAAGGAGTATGTCCATGCTTGGCTTGAGTTATAGACCTCTGGTGGCACGTGCTGCACGTGTACAGAAGTCAAAATAAAGAAAGGATGAATCATTTTTTCTCCTAAGACAACAATAAATTGGTTCATACATGATACTGATGTGGGGTGCTTTTCGGATCTGACGGCTAGGATTGTTGGATCACTGAGATTGGTTGGTCATCCATTGACCTTTTTTTAGAGTCTTGATTCAAGAGGGATGCAGAAGTCTGAGAATTGGGTATGTCTTTTTCTTGACCATGGGTTGACCTGACCTTCTAAAATTGAATCTTACAGGGTAGTTTTGGTTACCCACGTGCAACATGCTTTGGCTTTCTAGATGATGTCTGATCTTAACATCCTATTATTATTAAGGGATAGAGCTTAGAGATTGCTAGTAGAATTCTGATTGACTAAAACCAACCCAAAGTGATAGTTTGTCATCAAATCCTCTCTATCATGGATTGCAAATGGTCTGGGTATGGGATTCAAACTCGGTTATTGACCTCTGACATATACTGGATCTGAACCAACCACTGCTAAATGACAATGATGATGGCGATGCAGATATATTGATCTTTAATATGAGAATATAGAGATAGCGTAGTGGTTGGAGGCCGACCCAAGTGTTAGCACGAGGAGAAATCCTTTTTAGAGAAGCTCTTAAGAAAATTGATTTTATTATTTAACTTCTTCATCACTTGATTATATACCGCATCATCCAAATAAAAATTCTTTATCCGCCTACCTAATGTTCGGGCTGGGTCCTCTTCCCTTTGTATATAGGTGGGCATATTTCTTTAAAATGCTTACCAGAACAAGGCATTAAAACAGGTCTGCCACAAATGAAGAAAATTGGCCCTATGTACCGATCATTTTTGGAAGCCTGCGAGATTCACATTATTCCTCTTCTTCACTTTTGGAGGTGTTGTTGGACAATGTGTAGGCCATGTCTTTGTTCTTAGAAATATTAGTGGACAATGTCTGCCTCACTACGTGGAAGGCCTAAAACACAAAAATATTAAATATGTTCGTTAACATGTAAAATGAATAGAATAATTCATGTGATTCATATTTTTCGATAATTCCATCGATCTTTTTGCCTGAATTGGAAAGAGCGTCAGTTTTTACTTGATTTTCTGAGTTTCGAACTCAAGGCATGTCATCTTTTTCTATTTCTACAAGCTCTCCATGTGTGTGGGCTCTCTCTTGGGTCGCAGCCCCCTTAGTTGTGTATGGAACTAAAAAGAAAAAAAAAATTGTAAATATCATTTTCCTGACAATGTCCGCATGGGATCACATTGAGATATTCTTTTATTTTACGTTTTTATTGGAATATTTATGAGAAAAAATACTTTAAAATTTGAAAAATATATGGTTGATGATGCTCATGCCAGTGTAAATGATACATAAAAGTATTTTATCATAGCTTGTCAACTTGCGAAATTAAAATGATAAGCAAAGGAATAGAATCAACTCGTCAAAATATTAAATAATTATTTTTTTTAAAATGGACCCAAATTCAATCAAAATCCAACCTAATTAATTATATATCCTATGGTGTACGTAATATATACAAATATTACGAGAAAAAGTACTTAAAATGTAAAAAATAAAGGTTGTTGGTTCTCTTGAGAAGGTGTAAACAAAAAGTAAGGTATTTTATCATAGCTTGTCAACTTTTGAAATTGAACATGATAAGCCAAGGAATAGAATCAAGGTTCTTGATAGTATAGCTCCCCCCCACCCAAATACCAAAGAAAAAAAAAATAAAAAAAGATGGTATAGCTTCCTTAATTACTACCTAACTTTTGTCCCTATACAGTTGAAATCTAAATAATTCCCGCAAAGATGATTGTACAGAAAATTGAAATATCCTACAACAATAGGATATTGCATACAGACATATCGCACATATTCTCGATATTGAACATTTTAAGAGTAAAATCATAGTTTTTGTAGCTTTCTTTCTTGTATGAATAGTTTTGTGAGAGACTTTTTTAAATCTCAACTGTTTAGAGGTGAAAATCAAGTCTTAGACCAGTTGTACCCCTAAAATCAACTTGTTAAGAAGTGACATCGATTTTTTCTTTCATATATGAAAATATTAAATATTTATAAAAAAAATTAGAATGGACCCAAATTTTATCAATATATTAATTTTGAGACTAAGAGTGGATCCAGATAATTAATTTTATATCTTATGATGAACTTAAGTTGAATCTAAAAATAATGCATACAAATATTGCCAGTTTCATACAACTTTGCATTTTTAATGGTTGTGATTGAGACAATATCTCATGACTACTTTAGATAGAGGAGACCTAGGGCTTACACGGCCTTTTATTGGTTAAGGAGACAAGTAGGGACTCCTCAAAAAGAATTTTTTTTTTTTTTTTTTTGAGGTCTTTACACGGATAGTTTTGTCATTTTTCTTATTTTGCCCCTCTCCTCCTCACTTTTTGCTACAACTACGAGAGAACTTGGGGTAGAACTGTCTTTTTATGGATAGTTTATCTCTCTTGTTTCTTCTCTTCTTTGAACTTATTTGAGTTGGTTCTCAAATATAGAAATATAAAGAATTATTCAACTCATTTACCTTTTGTTAATGCCTCTTTGATGAGTATATTTAAATGCATATATTAGTTTTTTCATATCTTGTTTCAAATACAATTATTCTTGTTATTCATTTTTTCTTTATTTTATGTTGTGAGTATTTTTTTTTTTATGCTATTTTATTGAATATCTGCCAAGATTATTGAGTTGGATTAGATTGGATTGAAAATGTAGAGCAATGACCTACTAGATCAAATGAGGGTATTCTTTATAATACATCCAATTTTATTACTTATAAATTTCATTATTTACCACTTGTTGCCCTCCCTCTTATTATAGGTTACAATTGTCAGCAAAAGAGTGCAATGAATGGACTATCTACCTTTTGATTCTTTTGAATATCCAAAATCACTATTATATGTTGACTTAAAGTTATAGGTCTTCGGGAATCCATCATATATAGCGCCAACACGATTATAATCTAAACCGTTCAAAATGAATACCATCCGTTTTACTGAAATATCCTAAATCTCATATCAATAAAAATGGGGCCTGTTGTTTGATTGAGCACATGATTGATTGTGTCCGTAGAATAACGTACAAAAAATGTAGTTTTACACAAATTTAAAAAAAAAAAAGAAAAAAATGGTAAAAAATGGGTCACTGATTCTCATTTGTGATTGATAAACGTTGATGTAATTGAATGGACTAATTGGTTTACAAGTATTTATGTTAATACAACTTGTTACTTTTTTATATATCTTTTCTTTATTGGAAGTTTTAATTTTCTTTTGCCTTATCTGAAAGAAATTCTTGGCTTTTGTCACTGGAGACAAGGAGAGTCCCTTGCTGACTTCGATCACTCAAGTTAGATTTTATTCAAACTCCTTTACAACATGTTTGTTTGCATTTGAATACATAGGAATTGAATACATGGGGTTTTATGCCTTAAGTGGTTAAAAATGAAGAGCACCGGTGAGTTTCCATAAATGAGCATATAACCTTTCCATTTATCGAAATAGAATGGTGATAATTGACTACCCGGCCATCACCCTGGTAAAAAGTAATTCAATGCATAGAAAAAGTGAGGATCCTATTAACTTCTCCACATTATATCCTTTACTCTTCCCCTCATATCCTTCTTTCCTCACTTCTTTCATATTCTTTTGATAGAGTTCATTTATGAATTCTCATGTATTTTAATGCAAACAGCTTATAGATTAGTATTAAAACTTAGATGGGGAGATTATTTGCCTAAGTCATTGTATGATCCCTACACGTGGTATGGTAGCCCAACTTCCAACAAATATATGTCATGTGATATATTGTTATAGTTATTTTATTAAGGGTAATATTATGTGGGAATTGTTTTCACATATTATGTGAGAATTTTTTTTGTGGGGCCCAATTGTGGGCTCCATTTGGAGAGGGGATGAAAGATCCATGTGAGACTATCCCAAGTATCAAGTTTGACTCCAAACCCATGCCCCTGACCCCTTCATTCGTGGCCCACAAGCTTAATGACTTCATATTCAAAAAAATATTCAACCCTTGATCCAATGGTTCAATCCATTCGATGTGTGCCAATCCTTGGAATTAGTGACTATTAGGGGGTTCCCTATTGGGTGCTAGGTTTGGATGGGTTGCTAGTTAGGCCCCGCAAAAAAAGTTCTCATATAATAGGTGAAAACTAGCTCTCACTTGAATATTTCCTTTTTATAAATATATATATGATGAATATTTTTTTATTGCATGTGCAATCTAGTTATATTGGATGCTTACTTGGGCTCGACTTTGATCATTGTTGTTCTTTTCACACTATTATCATCCCATAATTTGGTACAAGGCCTGATTTTACACTCCTAAAACTTTTACTCATCGTTGGATTAGATCTAAAAATATCTATGAGAAAATGTCATTACACTTTAAGGCTATTAAAGTAAGGGCTATGATAGTCCAACGTGTATAACCTTTTCATCTAACCCTTTTTTTCATGAGGAGGGCTTTCCATTTATCTCCTCTTCACTAATAGACATGTATCTAATTAGGCGCTATAAGTTGGACCTTGTATATATCAACGACATGAGATCTACTCGTATGAGAAGTTTTCCTATATACCTTTTTTTTTTTTTTTTATTTAATTTTTGCTATGAAGTAATCCTTTAAACTTGAAGGCCCACGATTAGTCCTTTGGCATGTGCGAGATACTAAGGTGCCTGCACCACTTAGCGATGAGTAAGTTGGCCGTTAGGGAAGATTTTCCTAAATCATACACATTCCTCTCTGTTATTTGATATTTATGTATAGATAACTCCCCCTTATAACTTGTTGACTCCATAGACCATCCAAATCGGTGGGGCTCACTTTTTATGTGAGCTGCTCTTTTCAAGCTCTCATCCTCTCATAAAATGACACCACATTCAACTTTATGCTCACCAAACCCTTACTCACATTAATTTATATTGAATTTTGAAAAAAAAAAACCTATAGGTTGAAAGGTATTAAATTCTTATAAGCTCGATAAATCAAGAACTAGGATAATCCTACGAAACTGATTTTTTGCATGATAATTAGTGGTAAATAAATCTTTCCCACCTGCCTTCCTTCCTTGCCTCCCAAAAATAGAAATGCATATGTATCCAGCCTGCTCTCAGGTGAAGATTTTCCCACAGCAAATAGATGTGTAAATGAAACCTGCATCTGAATTTTCCAAATCAAGACCTTCTGGGCAACCTTGTAATGAGAATAATCCATTTGCCATCCTGCTTCCCGTTCACTGGATCCTTGGGAGCAGATTCATGGATTGAGAAAGATGGGCCCCACACGAAATGTGTGGAAGAAAAGGTAAAGTCCACGCCGCCTTTGTCGGTACCGTTACATCCTAGAAAATGAATGTAGTGTAACGTGCGTGCAGTGCACGGAGCCGAGCCGAGATTTGAACTTCTATGCAGCTGGACCGTTCCAACGCAGAGATTTTAACTTCACCGTCACTAACTAAACACGTTCTCACTCTTCGATCATAAAAAGCAGAAGAGAGAAAGAAGCAGCCTCAAAGAGTACAGGTCCCATTCACTCACCTACCCATTTCCACTCCCACCAACTCCTGGCCATGATGACCAAGAGACCATCCCCATGCACCCTGACATGACAAGTTACCGCAGCTTCCTAAGCATATTCTCTCAGCGGCTGTTTTTGTTTTGGAATGAAAAAGATCACGCTTCAATGATTTCTGTTACCCGAGAAATATTTGCCTTGTATGATTTGATTGTGTTGTACTTGGTCTGATCTTTTACATGGACCTGGGGTGAAAATAAAATCCTTACTGCTTCTCAAACTTTACCCTTTGATTCTGCTTCCATATTAATAATGGTTAACAAATGACAAAAGGACACAGAGATAAGGTACTAGGTAGGTCCACCTCCCATGTGCAACTCCTGAGATGGGTCAACGTTGGATCATTTTTCCATGGAACTTCCAACTTGGGAGTTTTTTAAAATATAATGTGCATTTGGATTTAATGGTGGAAGTATCACCAGAATGAACTGTATGAAGGACATTGCTGGACAGTAATAAACTTTTCCTTGAGGAGGCCAGGGCCGCCAGGCATGTAAACACAAATTTCTGATGGGGCCATGTGTGAAAAAACGACAGGGTTTTCAAAAACTCCATGCTCCAATGCATAATCATCATCATCATCATCAGCTTGAAAAATCCTCTTTTATAATGTCCAGTGCATAGAGATCTAGAGCAGAGAGTGACGCTTTCATTCAAAAAGAATGCTTCAAGATCGCTTTACTTTACAGGGAGCGGGGTCAAGCCAGGCTAAGGCATATATCCACTCCATAACTAGAATATGCTTGATAAGACAGGCTCTTTGGTTTGGTATGGAGCGTTAGTTCTTACGTGGCTTCTTCGGGTTTGAACCCAAGTATGTTATCCCTTCGCACCCAGATATGTTATCTCTTCGCATTTATGTGGGCTTCCTTTTCCACTTATATGGTCTTCCTTCCCGCTTGTGAGGGCCGGGCCTCCTTTCTACTCGAGTGGGCTACCTTTCAGTATATACGCGGGCTCTTGAGTCCCAATCCTCTTGGTTGGGGTATAGAAAAAAAAAAAAAACTAAAACAAGCTTGACATGGATAGGTCGGGCTCGCCCACGCAGTCAATTGGGCACAGGCCTGAGTAATACTCACAAATAAACAGTGCCATAAAAATTTTAAATTCAATATAAAATAATCTTATATTCAAATGCAATCGTGCAAATAGCAATAAACAATGAAATTATATTATTTATAGTTATATCTCTTGTTCGGCTGGGCTGCCTGGGCATTGAGCTTTCTATCACTTAGTTCAAGCCTGATCCAATATTAAATGGGCTTAAAAAATTCTAGATCCAAATCTAACCCAAGTACTAAAACCGAGGTCCAAATTGAGTCCAAAGTGGGTTTGGCCCAGGTTGGTCTAGCTTATGAGCACCCCTATTGCTTTAGTGAGTTACATGTGAAAGAAAATATGCCCCATTCAAATGGGGCAACGGAAGTACAAGACACTTGAGAGATCAATACAATGGATATGATCACATCGTACGTGTCTGCTAGAGGAAAGGGAGAGAGGAGGCCATCCTTGGCCATCTCAAAAACCATTCTTGTGAGGTCCATGATTGGTGAGCCATACTTTGAATAATGAATATGATAAGACTATCAGAGATCAAACAGCGTGCTCATATAATGCTTAAGTACTCTAAGAAAGGGAAAGCTAAATAAAGTATCAATGAAGCAAAGACTATGACTTATCTATGATAGGGCGTCTTTGGGATGAATACTTTACATCATTGATTGTTTATGAAAGGTAATCACTTTCACATGGGTAATGTAATTGCATCCATTGGGTTGGATTGGTGTGGATCCTTGCCTTCTTTACCTTAAGCTAGAACCGATTCCACCATGGGGCATGTTCAAAGCATTATAATTTGGTTAAAGCATTATGATATGATTAGGTCCTTTTATGAAACACACTTCTTTTTTGCCTGATAAATAACTGATTTGGGCAAGACCAAAACTAATATATCAGCAAAGCAAAGGAGGTGATATTCAAATCTCTTTTAAGAAAATCTTATTCTCCTAAACTTGTGATGTTACACTCTTTTAGGCTTCAGCATCCTTCTGAGTGTCATGATCGCAATCCAATAATTTAAAAAATGTGAATCGATTAGTACAAAGATTGACACATTGGCCTGGATGTGGTAAAAGAAGGGGGTGAGGAGACCATATGCCATGAGGAATTGTCTTTGCTACTTTTTCAGTAGCATTTTTTAAGTGAACAAAGTGGAGACTGCTTGATGGAGTTTTCCTTACTTGTTGAAGAAAACAAAAACCCAACAAGAGATAGGGAAACTCAAATTTTCCTACTTTTGCTATTGAATACTCTCTCCATTCTAGTTTTTTCTATGAACACCAAACTCCCTCCCTCCCCACGAGTGAGAATGATGTGTACACCCTTGCATTCCTACGAGTAAAGAAGGGACCAAATGTTATGCATTCTTTGAGGCTAATTTGACAATTAGATGAATTGAACTCAGTTCAAAAGTTACGTTTTGAATGTCATTGTATCATCATTTTCATTTATTCATTTACCTTGGCCAATCTATATGGGGTTGACTATTTTTCCTAGTCAATCCTAGTCAAAGCCATTTAGTCATACCTTCAATCTCATTTTCGATCGACTTGATACCATATCTGCACAAGTGGTTTACTCAAAGGCTACTTTCTGCATGACAGTATGACACCGAAGTCAGTGAGAAATGTGACATCTGGGTGGCTCATGTGCAACATTTGCACTCACAGGCCATCATGTTCGCTTGCATTGGTAAATGATTCACGTGCGCAAATCAAGTATGAAAATATTGAGTAAAGAAGCCCATTTTCACGTTGACCATCAGGTCGAGTGTGTGAGGCCACCTTGCCAATTGTGGTTCCATGTTGCTTGATTCATTTTATTCACATTGCAAGTCCTTTGCTTACTATTGGGGCTCTTGCCACTTGCAGAGCTGAGGATGTGGGGGAAAAAAAAAAAAAAGGAATCTTGCCTTTATCGCAGCTCTGGCTGTAAAATTTAGGAGGTCCCACCTTATAGAAGGTTAGGAAGGGCAACTTCCGCATCCCATTGCTCGTCGGAGATAATTCTCCCATATGCTATTGCCGCCCTGTTTCTTTAGTGGAATTTCTGCCAAGAATTCACCATGTCGCAAGCTGTCGTCTGGAATTTCTGAATTCCATATTTGTTTATTAGTATTTTTGGATTCCAACCAAATAAAAAGTCTTTTTTGACTTTTGGGAATTTAGGAATTCCACTCCCTATGCATTTTGGTGGAATTCCTGGATGCTCAAGGCCAAAGGGGTATTCAAGAATTTCACTTTGTTTGGAAATTTAAAAATTCCAGCAAAGAAACAGGATAGAAAACTTTTTCACTAATCACAGGTTAAACGCATTAGTTCAATTACAGTCGCTAACTTGGTAAATCTTTTACCAAAAAAAAAAAAAAAATCACTTCCACCATGAATTAGAATTGATCCAAGTTTATAATGGGTCATGTGATGTCTGAATGGCTTAAATTAAGCAAAGCCCTGATTCAAACAAACCCCAGTAATAGTGCAGAATTTTTCTTTTCTTCCATTGAAATATCTCTCCCTAGAATATAGCCTTTTTATGCCCATTTTTTCACTGAAATTTCAAGAATTTCTACAAGGAGAATCTATAAATTCTCCAAACAGCTATCTTTCTTGTGAACTTTCTAATCCTCCTTTCAACCAACATCTAAATATCTAGAAATGCCAAGGAGGTTGGAATTTCTGAAATCCAGCAAGGTCCTCATGAATGGACTATTTTTAAATGTTGAACAGACATGGGTGCTACAGGAATGCTGTTTCCAACTAGCCTCCTGCCAATAAAATTAGTTTGTTTATACACTCTCATTGAAGCAGCCATAGATTCCCAGGGTGTTGCACCAATTCGTTGGGCGAATCGCCACTTGGACTCGTCGATAATCCAAAATCCAAATACACGCACTCCTCACTCTTCTCTCACTACCTCTGCAAACCCCACCAAAATCTTCTTTTTTTTTGTTGGTCTTCATTCAATCATCCAACAAAAACCCTAACTCAAGTTCCTCAATCGCTCTCTCGAACATGTCTCCGATACGAACCCATTTGAATGCAATCCACTCCAAATCTTCCTTCCAATCATAATTAGGAGGAAGAAGAAGAAAACCCAAAGCGCAAAAATCCTCAACAGAGGAATCGCGATGTCTGTTGCTGTTCAGAACCTGATAACGAATTCACGTTCTTATCTCTTCCATTCAATCAACGCCAATCGCAACCGCTGGAAATCACACCTCACAGTATCCTCCTCTCTTCCCTATCAAAAGCTGCAATCTTTCGTCACAATTCTACAGAGAGGCTCTCCAAATTGGGAATTCCGTTCTGTCAAGGCGTCTCGATGGGGAATTCGAGCGTTTCAATCTGGTAACTGTTTGATGAAATCAACCCATACTGTTATTTTTCTATATTTTGTATTGAAATAGGAAAAGAAAAATCGTTTATCAGGTGATGGGTCTGATGGGAGCCATCGGAGAGAATGGAAGTTGGATGGTTTTAACTTGGATGCAATCCTTTCGGTCGCAGAAGTGTTGTGCATTGCTCCCTCTGTGGTTTTCTCAATTGGGTGTGCTTTGAATTGGGTGCTTTTGGTGTCGCAGAAGTGGTTTCAGGTGTCTCTGGTGAATAGCTTTTTAGTCTGGCAGCATGTTCTGTTGGTGGGTGCTGTTGGAATTGGGGCTTTAATCCGTCGCAGGCAGTGGCGGAGGATTTATATGGATTCATCATCTACGTTTGGGGGTGATACAAGTTTAAATCTTGTGGAGAGAGTTGAGAAGCTGGAGGAGGATCTTCAGAGCTCCGTGACGATTATTAGGGTATTGTTGAGGCAGCTAGAGAAGCTGGGCATTAGATTTAGAGTTTCAAGGAGGACTTTGAAAGAGCCCATTGCTGAGGTACAGTTGCATTTCAACCCTTTACACCCCCACACCCACCCCACCTAGTTGCCACTTTTGTATGTGTAATTGTTTGACACCATCCATGTTGCAATCCTTTTTATATTGTTGAAAGAAATGGCTCGCGTTTTAATTCTTCTGATTAAATGAATGAATGAAATGGTTTTGTTCTGTTGTGATTTGCGGCAAGCTCTAGAATTAATTTTTGCTGAAGTTCTGCTGTTGATGTTGTTGTATTATCTTCCTCTTGCTTTACACGGATACTGCAATTGTTATAAAATTATGATAGGATGAGTGCAGTAAGGAAATCCCCATTTGTTGCATCCTGATGAGAATGATCAAGGTTAATTATCTCAAATATAACGAGATACTCCCTATGTGTTGGACCAAACCCAAGGAAGTGAGATGTTTGTCACATAGACCATTGGTTGTAAAGCTTTTCCAGATCTTTACTATGAGTTATATTTAGTTTTGATGTAAGGGCATTCTGTAGGAGTGGCGGCTTATGACTTACTAGAAGTGAGCAAAGGTTGGTTAGCGTTAAGAGGGTCCTCCAGAAGTCACTCATAAAATGGTCAGTTGAAATAATTGAAAGGGTTTTGATAGTAGGTCCTTACACTTTGAAATTCCCTCCTTTGGCTTGAATTTGAAAAAATCGCCCCTACACTACTTTGTACAACAAGTATGTATTGCAAAATAACTAAAATACCCATTTTTGATATTACAAAAAACTTATTAATCCCCAATCCTCAAAAACATACAATAATATAAATTGTATTGTGTACTGTTCTTGATTTAAGACCACATCTTAGGTGGGGTTCTATGTATTGTTAATGCCATGTCCTCCGTTAGATTCCATATAGAGGCAAGGTCATGGAAGTGAAAAGGCATTTTGTTGTTTTTTTTTCTCTGGATTCTGTTTGTAGTAAATAGAAAAAAATGAATGAGAGAGAGAGAGAGAGAGAGAGAGAGAGAGAGAGAGAGGAGCCTTGAAGGTGGTGGTGTTGGGTTTGCAGGGGGCAGTTTCTTCTCTTTGAAGTTATATTGTGGGTCTTGTGCTTCAGGGTTTTAAAAAGATGGGGTTCTTTGGGATGAGTCTAGTTTCTTCAAATGGTTTTGGATCCTTTGAGGGGAAATGTACAAAGAGGACACTGGGAAGTATTTGATTTGGATTTTGGAACTTTGTTTCATCTTTTAGCCCTTCATTTTAGTTGGGTTTTGGGTTTTTATAGGATCTTTAGGATTTAGGTCTAGTTTTTTCAAATGAGTCTTTGCTCTATCATATTGGAGAAATGAATAGTATATAGTAGAAGATTGCAGTTTTGATGCTTATTGCTTATTGATCTGTAGTAAGGTCTTGTGTTGCAGAGGTTTTTTGAGATGTGGGTCTAATCTCTTCAAATTGGGTGTGTTGGCTTTTTTTGATGGTTGGATTTGGAGTGTTGGCTTTGTGTTTTTGCCTTTTTGGTATTGATTTAAGGTTGGTTGGAGGGAAATGAAGGAGAAAAATATCCAAAGAATTTTTTTATGTGGTTGTTTGTTTTAGCTTGAAGATGGGGATCTTATTTGTGATGTTCTTTAGATGGGTATCTTGTTCTTGATTCCCTATGCTTTTACTTTGATTGGTCTCAGCGATGGAAATAGGAAACTGTGATCCAAATGACATTTGTGCATTGCTCCAATTCGCAGTCAATGTCACAGATGGATCCATTCGCTTGAGATGGTCTGAGAAACTGTTTTGCTGCAATTGTGACGGACTTGCTTGTGATAATGAGAGTTGCTTTGTCACTTCTAAAATCTGCCGGGATTCAAGCATAGTTTTTTGCAATATCACAAAATTAAAATATCACGATACCTTGAAAACTCAGGCAGTTCATCATTTTGCAATGCATACTTGCTGTTTGGAGTGCTGGAGGGCAGTTTTCTCAAATTTAGGCGTTAGGAGGGAAATTTAGGGCTCTAACCAGGACAACACGGTTAGTTTTTACACTTTTAAGGGTTGGAGGAGATGAAGAAGTTAGCGTAAAAATTACATTCATCCTTATAATCTATGATGCACGGATGCTTCAAAATGGGAACAACATATCGAGTCGTATCGTATCCGATACTTCACTTTTTACATGTAAAATCCATGTCCTTGCCATGTCTACGGCGTGTCCATGTCGTATCCATGCTGTATCTGGGCATCATAGCTTATAATGTGAGTAAATTGACATGAGGGTGTTAAATGATGAACCCATAGATGCTAGGAGATTCATGGGATTAATGTTGCTTACTCATTGCTCAGACTCAGAGATCCTTGGTAGAGATGGGATCATGGGAGCAGGCCATGGATCTTGTGGTTGACTTTTCTGTTTTTTTAATATTTTAATTTTAATGTAGGAATAGTAATTTAAGAAATATGGTAAATTTGTAGATGATGATGATTTTGGGAGAAGATTTTAGAAATCCAAAGAAAGAGTGGTAGTCTTATAATGGTAAAATTGTTTTAGAGAAAGAAATGTTAAAAAATTTATAAGTGCCTAAGTGCCTTAAGTGGGGTTGAGAAGAAGTCTTTAAAATGGAAATTTTGTGCATAAGCCCTTATGAAATAGTACAAGATATTTGAATAGGAGTGGAATTTAGTCAACATGTAGGAAGACCAGAAATAGGTATAGGAGGCTGTGATAGCCAAATACAAATATGGGTACGGACGCGGGTGCAGGGATCGAGGATATGACTTTGCAGTTTTTAAAATCTAGGACGCAGATACAGATATAATTGACTAGTTGTGTCCTAATTTTTTATTTAGATAACTTTTGAATTAATGAAATTATCATTGTTTACATTCCTTCTAATATATTTTTTTTTTTTATGTTAAGAAGTTAGAAAATTAAAAAGTACTATATGAAATAGTGGACTTGGTAAGTGGGATATGCTGAACTTGTACCCTAGAAATATCAGAGCAATATTGGTACCAACTGCCAACTATCAATACGAGTGTCATATCAGTTCGACGCGTATAAGGGGGACTTGTAAAAGTATAGGGGTATCATAGAGAGGACTTTGGACTCATGGAGGATATGGTTTCAGAGAAAACAATGAGAGAGAAGCTATCCTTGATTTATAATGACTTATAGTAATGTCCAGGAAAAGGAAAAGAAAGGAAAATATATAGAGATTAGTTGATCTTTAAAACTATTAGTCATTCTAGGAGGACTTATAGGACAATATATATCATGATATGGGACAGAGGCATTGATAGATAGATGGCTAATAAGGAATTGATGGATTGTACAAGAATAAATGTGGCTGAATGTAATATCGAATGATGATGTAATATTGAAATGGTAATATTTAAGCACCAGTACAACAAAATAGACCTTGAGGGTCCTACTTATTGCTAAGCAAAACTATTGGAAAATTACTTCACCCTTGGATATTCAATGGGTTGAATATCACTTAATGTTTTTTTTTTTTTTTTTTGTAAAAGAATATCACTTATGTTGGGGTGTTATTTACCTACAGATTGAAGTCTTATTCTTCACAAGGTGATTTCATATTTAAGTTTTGGGTAGATTATCACCTCAATCCATTAGAGAATATCAGATCAATTTGAGTGATTTTGGGCAATCTCTTTTCACAGTGAGATTTATTAATCCAATGGCTTAACATGATGAGAAGTACACCGAAAGTGCTAATTGTGCTCGCTTGTATCTGGCTGAACGTTAGGCTAAGGTATTGTCATTGCCATCAAAGCCTTACACCATCCTTATGATCTTTGACTTTGTAAGCTCTTCTTTCCCCCTCAAGCCTATTTAATGCGATGTTCTTTTCCATATTCTAACATGTCTTTTTTTTACTACTCTATTCAAAGTCTTTATTGGTCCCCTTTCTTCTAGTTCTTTGAATTGGTCACACTTCTTCTTTTTGCTAAGGCTGCCTCTAATCGTATGTCCATGCACCAGTTCATCTGAAAATATGTAATTTGAGGTGGGTTGAGCAAGTAAACAAATAAAAGATATCGTCATAGAAAGAATTGAAGTGTTACAAGTTCAAGGAACTAGTAGAATAGAGAGGCTAATAATGACCTGCAAAGAAGTAAGTGAAGGCACATGATTGTGGAGTTACAAAGAACATGGCTTTAAATAGGGTTGAGTGGAATAGTAGAATTCTCAGAGCGGGCCATAGATATATGGAATAAGGCTTTGATGATGATGATGATATCTTATCTTAATGTGTTGGTCTTTGTATATAATCATATCCCCAACCTTAGAAGGGGCAAAATTAGCAGTATTGAAATAAAGATCAGTGACCTAATTGGATTGGAATAGGAGTATGAACCCTAAGGGCTCATTTGGATGCTCAGAATCCTACCAGGGAAATTCATAGAAGTGAAAAATCTATTCTATAGTTTTCCTATGTTTGATTGGGCCAGGGAGTTTTTATTGCATGGAATTTTACCTTTTTGAGGAATCCTTTTGTTCTCATAAAAAGGTGAATCCGCGAGAATTTCATGGTCAATATTCTCTGGAGAATGGGATCCTACAATGGGATCCATAGAAGTGAGGATTCCATGCATGTAATAAGCATTACTGAATTGTGGGTTTAGATGGCAGGAGATACTAAATTGGTCACCATAGATGCGCATTGATGAATTGTAGGTTTTTGTGGCAGGAGATACTAATTTGGTCACCAAAGATGAGAATTAGTGAATTGTGAGTTCTTTAATGTAAGAAAAAATAGCAAACCTAAGGAAATTAAGCTGTGGCATGTGGAGAATTTATAAGGGTATTCATGTAAAATGAATTAGAACTTTTTCCAGGAGTGAAGAAGACTGAAAATGTGAATGAACATCTTTTTGTGTGAATGCAGAAGCATAGAAGAACTTAGAAGGTAATACTCAGCAAAAGAGATGCCACGTAAGTAGCTATGCTAATTATGAAAGCTACATAGTTTTTCTGCCAGGTTGGGATCCTAGGAATGAATACAAAAGAGGAACCTAGTATAAAGTAAAACAAATTAAACACACACACAAAATGAAATCCTTACGTTAAAGAATTTACCTCAAGGCAAGGTTTTTTTGTTTTTGGTCCACCACTTATCAGGAACAACCATTGTATGAAGACTCTGTGTAACAAGGAATTAGGAGGAAAAGGAGAACAATATAGATTCGGAATGAAGTAGTGTAATATTGTAATTTTTTTTTATTTATTGAATGGGGACTTCATTAATGTAAAAAAGCTAAACAAGATGAAGTTAATAACTTAATATTAAATTTTTGGGAATTTACTCACCCCAAATGTGACATGAACTTGATTTCAACCTCACTCGTATCCAAATCGGGTGTGAGTTCTGAATAGGCGTCCTTTTGATACTGCCCTACGTCTGAGATTGCGTGTCCCTACCCTGAAAAAAGCTTGACTTGCACTTGGTATGCTCAAGCTTTGGTGTAATTTGGAAGCTTGCATGGAATTTAGGCCAGGCTCAACTTTGGACCTTAGGTACCTAATTCAAATCCACCTTGGACCTCAAGCACCTGACTTAGGCTCAACCCAAGTTCCTTACCATATATAATTTAGTACTGATGTATATTACTAATTACTTTTGATGTATTTTCTTAGGGCATGTTTGACACTTAACTAGTTAAAGTGAAGTAAAGTGAATCCAGACAAGAAATGACAAGGGGTCATATCAAAAGTACACAATTTCAAAATTCTCTCCGAATTTTTCAAAAAAGTCAAAAAAGCAACCTCCTTTTTTCACTAAAAGACAAAAAAAAACTTCACTTTTCTATACAAAAAGTCAAAAAGATTCCATACCAAACAACTAAAAAAAAACACACCATCATAACACCTTATATTTTATTCTCTCTTGATTTGATGTTTCACCTCACCATACTTCAATTTACCGTACATCCAAACAGGCCCTTAGGGTTTTCGGTACCATAATTAGAGCACAACTTCTCCAGTACCCCAAACATGAGGTCCCGTCCTCTCCCCCACCCCTCCTTCTCTCTTCTCTCTCTTTCCCCATCTTTCTGGCGTGCAAATACGAGGCTGAAAATCAAGCACAATATAATCTAATTGGGGAATCTTTCAGTAGATTCATGATGTGGCTGCATATGGGAAATGGGCATGGACCACATGGTGTCTAGGGCGGATCCGAGTCCCGACTGTTAAGATTTGAGATCAGCCGTAAGTTTATCGCTAGCCCATTTGGATTTTGAAAGTGTATCCTGCTCAGGTCCCTGGCCTGGACGAATTCTCCTAGAACTGTAAAGAGCCACTATTTCTGGTTTCATCTGGGCTTAGGCCCTAGCTTAGCCTATAGTGGGGTTGGCAATGGTTTGGGTTAGGTCAATAACTTGCTTCGATTGCTCCCCTTGTGGGGTGGGTATATGATGCGGCCCAAGAGGGGTTGCCACATAACGACCATATCTAGCCCAACAAGATCCAGGGCCGGCCCCATGTCCATGGAGCCCAAGCCCAGCCAAACTGTGCATAGGAGGCCTAGTCCTCTCACACAGGCAACATAATCCAACAAACAGTTTTGGATTATTATTTCCTTTAGCTTCTTTATTATTTTATTCTTTCCCCTTTAAGTGTCTTTCTTTTCTTTCCTTTTTTCTTCAATGTTTCCATTTTTCTTAGGGTCTAAGTTTGATAATATATTTAAGAGAACGGAAGGAAATCCAATTGTAACAGGAAACTTCCTTCTTTGGATGTCTAATAAGGACATCTCATGTACTCTTAAAATCAATCTAAAATTCTCTTCAATAATATTCAAAATTTCACCTTGAAATAACTGTGCTAGCTTTAAAGGTGATTACATTGGGGCAGATCCTTCTACACTAACAAGGCTGCATCAGATTGGTAATCGTTGGTGGGTCATTTTCTGGGTCAATGCATTCTTGAGTTGATCTTCTTCTAGTTCCATCCCTTCTATTTTTTTGCTAGAATTTTTCTTCAATTTTTTTCACTCCAGAAAAGCCCCAAATCCAACCTCAAAATCTCATTAAAGGCTTCATTTTGTTCATCCCAAATTAGCTCTAATCTATATCCAGTAACAAACCTTAAGTTTCCCTATAAAATTTCCTTCAATTTTGAGCCTAGAATTTTGTCAATTTCTAGGCTTGACCTCAGTTCAGAAAATTGCTAGTTTTGCCCAAATTCTTTAAGTGCAAAAGCTGCACTGCACAGTTCCTGAACCAGTCCCATACAAACCCCAATTTTCCCAAATTGATTCTAGATCTTTCTCCAAGATTAGAACCCCAATTTAATCCTATCCATAAGCAAGGGGAAACCCTAATTAACTCAACTCATCCAGCCCTTAAAACCACCCCAAAGTAGCCTCGAATTTTTATTTTCAGATTAGTCCTTTGCTCTGCCCAATTCAATCCATATCTGAACCCCAATTTATACGTACCCCTTGACAGAACTTATACTAGTCCCCTTTTACCGATCCTAAAACCCCCAAAAATTTTCTAACTGAACACTAACCCTAGCCAAATCGGTTCGTCTATATTTTACTAAATTTAAACCCAAAATCCATCTCCAATCAATTCCTAACACTGTATCATAGTAACTGCAGTTTCTGCAGTTCCCATAACAGCACCTGTAGTTCTCAAAACCAGTCCCTCCACACCCCTCAAAACCTTTATCCAGCCTTTCCAAATCTGGTTCATATCTTCATCAGATCACCCTACATGCATTTCAGCCCGTACTACCTCCATTAAACCCTGTCAATTTTTAAATTTTCCAAACAGCTTGCTGCCTGCATTGAAAATCTGGGACAACAGTGTAGCCAGCCCTTCTCTCACCACTCCTCTCTCCAAAGTTTTGCCCCATTTGTCAGTTCATCCTTTAAAAGGATTTGTTTTTTGTGACCCTCTTGCATCCAAATCAATATGAGAAACATCGGAGCTTTGATACATGTCAGAAAGTATCGTATCAAATATGGAGTTTGGTATCATGAGAATTAGTTCTACTTTGAGCAGTTCATTAGTTTGAATCAAGAAAATTGACGATTGATGAATTTATTGACCAATTTCAAGAACTGCATTATTTATGTGCATTAGAGGAGAGCCAGGCGGACGATTTAGCTCGTTAAATCAGAGGTTTAAGATTGACCATACGGGAGAATGTGAATTTCTGCCAAAACATTAAAGAAACATATAATGTAGTTCTCCATCTTGAGGACAGACTTAGATGGTCTGGTTGGGAAGTCTTACATCCCACACCGCCTAAGTAATAGGCTTGACATGTCTTAATATACCCGTATGGGCCTTCCACCTATCAGCTTAAGCTTTTGGGTTGGTATATGGTTTATCACATGGTATCAGAGTGGGTTTCCGATCCCGTCGTTCTTGTATAGCCCACGTGACAGGCCCGTCCATGAAATCTGTTGGGCCTGCACGTGAGGGGAGGTGTTGGGAAGTCCCACATCCCCACATCGCCTAAGTAATAGGCTTGACATGTCTTAATATACTTGTATGGGCCTTCTACCTAACAAAGAGTTTATATTATCAACTCACATGCATCATCTTCTATGATACCTGGATACTTGTACAAGCCCAACGTATCCGTATCGAACCGATACAACACTTGTATTGGTATCTGATACTGCACCGATACTTCTAGGGAACAAATTTAACATATCCTAAAGTCCTTTATTTCATATCGTTCTTTTAATATTTTTACTTCTTTCCATAAAAATGCTAGAAAGGGAGAAAACAATGATAATTTAATTGATTCAAAAGTGATCTAAAGAAAAAATTAGAACACCCGGATCAGTATCCGTGTCTCAGATTCTCAAAAGTGAGGAGTCATATCCCCAATCCCCTTATCAGTGTCCGTATCCACATCTGTATCTGGGCATCATAGATCATCTTCTACAACACTATGCAATTAAGAGAATCTTATATGAAATGACTCTTTCATGAGAACCACTGATATGTCCTATTGAAGCAAAATGCCAAGGATATCCTCAAAGCGTTGATCATGTGAAAGTATGAATCATGTGAATATGAATCATGTGCGAGAAGAACCAGAGAAGGAGCAAAAGCAAGAACCAGAGGAAGTCATGACTGCACCAAAAGAGCTGACAACCATGTTAGGAGATGTGAAGGGTGAAAGAGAAGCAAGATCAATGGAAAAAAGATTCTATGATGAAGTCAAAAGAAACTGCATCTATAGTTCTTAAGATGGACCATACTATGGAAGAACTAAAAGAAGACTAAAGGACCAAATTTCTTTCTTTGGATCGAGTTGATTAGAAGATTGAAGAGTGTACACCTATATCAGATCTTATTAAACTTAAGGCTACAGAAGAAAGAATTGAATCAAATGACAAATAAATTGTTTCAGTGATTTCACAAGATCCACCAGTTGAGTCCCCCATATTGACTTTGTTTTTGCGGGATCAACAATTGATAATTGAAGATTGTGACCTGATGGTATAATTTTTACAGTTGGAATATCCAATTGTCCAATTACACATCGAAGCAGAATTTGACGATTAGAAGCATCATTGCCTCTGATCTACTTCTAGCTGTAGGAAAAGATTAAGTTTTCATGAAGAAAATGAAATCAATATAAACATCAGAAGTTTGGAGTTTGTACGGCGGATCTTTGACCCAAGAAGGGACCAATGTAACTCAAGGGCGAGCTCTTTCCAATCAGAGGAGAATTGTGTTGCCCAATAAGGTGATAGAATAGGCCATATCCAGCCCAAGCTCCATATTCCTAGGTCCAATGGGCCCAAGCCCAAGCCCAAATCTGTATAGGAAGCCCAATCCTCCCACATGGACGACATCATTCAACAACCAATTGTGGATTATTATTTTCTTTATCTTCTTCATCATTTTAGTTGCTGTTCGGAAAGTTTAAAAATAAGGTTGGGCTTTTTTGGCAAGTCTTCCCTATTTGAAATAGAGTTGATTGAACTATATCTGTTTGAAATAGAGCTGTTTTACTTTTAATTAGACTTCTTTACAAATGAACTGGTTGATATCTCTGATGCAATTAGGAAAAAATAAAAATTTTCATACTAGAAACTTGTATGGGCAAAGTTGTCTTATAATAAAGGAAAATTTGCCATAAAGTTTTTTTTTTTTTTTAAATAGTAAAATTTGTCATAAAGTTAACAGTAGCACAGGAAAAATTGTGATATTATAGAAGTTATATGGGTAAACTTGTAAAAAAAAGAGAGCAAAAAGTGTCTAAGTGCTTTGGACATTCATGTCTATTTGAAAAAGTTAACTTTTTGTTACTTTTTGAAAAAGTGGCAAAAGGCGATATCCACATGAACTTTGCCAAACAGTCTAAAGCAACATCGATTTGAATCAGTTTAATTCAAATCAACACAAAAAGTAGACTTGTCAATGGCACCTTAAAACCAATTCAAATAGGTGCTTTAGAGTTTTTGGGAAAGTTTACGTGAATCTTTGATTGAATCTAACATTTATACCTTTTGCCTCTTTCAAAAAGTAACGAAAGGGTAACTTTTTCAGTCAGACATTAATGACTAAAGAAATGAGACAATTTTTTTTTTTGGGACAAGTTTGTCCATGTAAATATCATTATATGAAAAGTTTGCCTTAATCGAATCAGACATGTGAAACGGTCTATTTGTAAAATATTCTATTGGAACAGCTTTATTTCAAATAAATCTAATCGCATCAGCTCTATTTTAAACAGATCCCAGTTTCCAAACAGGCCCTTAGTCTATTCCCTTTCAAGTATCTTTCTTTCTTTAATCTTTTAATTTTTCTTACAGTGTAAGTTGAATGAAATCCAAGTGTAATAGGAAACTTCCTTCTGGGGATGTCCAACAGGGCAGGCCTATTTAAGGACATCTCATGTACTTCTAAAATCCATCTTCAATGTTGTTCAGTAATATTCAAAATTATCTTCCCTTTTGGGTAAAGCCCTAAAAGTAATTGTGTTAGCTTTAAGGTGCCTACATCTGGCCAGATCCTTCTACACCAACCTGACTACGTCAATATGGATTTGGGGACTCGAGTTGGATTTGGGGTGGGAATGGATTTGTGGACTCTGGCCCAGATCGAGTTCGGGGCAGGTTTAGGTTTTCCCCCGTCCTTGGCGCCCCTTGTTTATAATTAGTAATTTTATAATCGGCTTGTTTATAATTAGTAAAGATGTTTATTACTAAAATGATAGAAGGTGCCTACATCTGGCCAGATCCTTCTACACCAACCTAGATCCTTCTACACCAACCTGACTGCGTCAATATGGATTTGGGGACTTGAATTGGACTTGGGGTGGGAATGGATTTGTGGACTCTGACCCAGATTGAGTTCGGGGCAGGTTTAGGTTTTCCCCCGTCCTTGGCGCCCCTTGTTTATAATTAGTTTTCTTTATCGGCTTGTTTATAATTAGTATAGATGTTTATTACTAAAATGATACACGAAACACTTGTACCTTAACTGGCATTAAGCTTAAAACTCATTTAATATGCAAATTGCAAATATAACTTCAACATTTTAAAACTAAAATCTAATAACCATTAAACTTTAGCAGACCTGTTCCCCTGGTAGGGCGGGTTTGGTATGACATACAAATGATCCATCATGGGATGGGTTAGGTTAGTATACAGTAAGTATGAGCCTGGGCGGGTTTTCATTTTGCCTAACCCATGCCAGACTTGCCCATTGCCATCACCAAGCCTATAAAATTCATGCTTGGGCTTGGGACAAGTCAATGCCTGGCCCAGCCTACTCGAGTTGCACCCAACTTGACCAAACTGACAATACCCTACTCGAATGTGTGTTTCGATTTGGTCGGATTAGTCTGGTTTTGGTTGTGCCCTACGGAGGTTGCAACCTATCACACCATGAGACTTGAACTTCCTTAGAATTTCGATACTTGTTGTTTCAATACTCGCTGCATGAACTTGATTTTGTAGCTAAAATTAATTCTAACTCAAGTCATAATCACACAAGGTAATTCGACATTATCTTTCTTTCAAACCATCATTCCATTCGCTTAACCATTCCATAGCACATTCATAGTATCCAGAGCCAATGATTTAAATTCTAAAACAATCCATACATTTTCATATGAATCTATTAAATTAATAACAGTCCCAAGCAGCCATAAACAATGTCTATCAGATCAAACTGAACCAACTAATTGATGTCTTAAAAATTCTAAATAATCATAAATAAATAAAAGTTTATAATAAATGAATCAAACTAATAATCAAGCTCTATTCTTTAATCTATGTGATTCTCCGACGCATGTAGAAGTCAATCAGCTCATCCCTGAGATCCTCGTCGTTGTTAACTATTCCTATGATACCTCCCTATTCAACTAAAAATGACACATGCAAAGTAAGTACAGGGAGGTGGTGAGAACAAAATCAATGTATAATTACTTTAAGTACAACCTAGTAGGTTTGCACTAAAAGTGAGTTTAAGTAATAAGAAATCAGATTTAATACATTCGAATTGGTTGGCCTTCTGACCAAGTTTAACGTGTCGTTCGATCTCATCAACATATTTCATGCATATCTTGTTTCATAACGACATGGCATGTTCGGGAGTTGGTTTATTTAACAGTACAGTTACATAAAAGATATTGTATTGGCATAGACATAAGGCGTATTCGGCAACAAATACAAATTATTTAATGACAGATGGGAGGCAACCACATTCAGTAATATTCCCACTAACAAATATTGAAGAACTTGAGGATAATCCTTATTCTTACCCTCAGCCCAAAATGTGTAGTCAGTTTTAGCTCTGCCTTCTCTTTCTCAATGTCTTGGTGGATTGTATTTGTACTTCTCAAGTCCTGTAAAGAAAAATGATCTCAAGCTGTTCGTGCTCAGTTAATCAGGAAATTTTGTTATGATTTCATTGTAAACTGCCCATATTTGTTTGATTGATGAGTTGGCTTGAGTTGGGCAGAATGTGCATAGATGCATTTGCCCGCAATTGAGATATATATATATATATATATATAGAGAGAGAGAGGTGCTCTTGTGAGAGACACTCACCTTACTATGAGAGATAAAGGTGGGGCCGTGGGGGCCCTCACATTTAAGTTGTTGGCATTGGATATGGATGTGAGGGCCCCCACCTTATCTCTCATAGTAAGTTGAGAGCATCTCTCATAGGAGCATCTCCCATATATATATATATATGCATGCAGTTTTTTTCCTTCTACCAGCACATGCCAGCCAAGTTACAGGCTGAACTTTGTTCATGTTTACAGACTGCAGCTCTGGCTCAGAAGAATTCTGAGGCCACTCGAGCGCTAGCTATGCAAGAAGAAATTCTGGAAAAAGAGCTTGGTGAAATTCAAAAGGTCTTGTTGGCAATGCAGGTTAGTATCATTGACATTTGACTCCTAAGTAGGACCTGGTAATTATGAATTTTGAGAACAATGATACAGCGGCAGTGCTTGTTATTACGTTGGATATTTGATTTCCAAAGTAGGACCTGATAATTTTGAATTCTGAGGAAATTAATTTAGTGGAGCGCCAGACATGCATGGGAGTGACCTATGATATGTACATGCCCAGCGTATTCTTGTCGTGTCAGTACTTGATACTGCATCGATTCTAATGGTGTACAAATTTGGCATATCCTACTTACCAGATCCCTTATTTTATATAGTTCTTTCATTTTTCTTTTCAACATTAAAAAATGTTAGAAAGGAATGGAAAGAAAGATATATACATTAATTCCAAACAAACAAATGGATTCAATACCAAACAAACAAATGGGTCCATAGAAAACAAAAGAAAAAACAGAAAAAAAACAGAAAAAAAAATATCGTAAGTTTCCTCTTCAACATGGCTTTGGAATTTTGTGTCACTTTGTTTTAAAGGTTGTGGCCCATCCAAGAGGTGGGCCATTGGAGTTGAATCTGAATATGGGGCTAAGCATTAGACTGAATTACTAAAGAAAAGTGATCCCATGAGATTGAGAACGCACCTAAAAATCATGTTCAAATAAACCCACATATATGCTCAAATAAATTTACACATACAGTAACTGCATGTAGATAAATCATTGCCAAAAAAAAAAAAAAAAAAAAGAAAAAGAAATCACATAAGAATCACGAATGGCTTATTTTTTTCTCTGTTCTCACCATGCGGCTGCATCATGAATGGCTTATTTACTGAAAAAATTACGCGAGAGTAAAATGAAATCACATAAGAATCATACAAAAGTTTAACATAAGAATCACATAAGTATCTTGCTCAAATAAACCCAAATATATGCTTAAATAAATCCACATATACATAAATAAGAAAAATAAGAAGGACTGGCCGGCTACCTTCATAGGAGAGGCCGATTGACAGTCCTACTCAACAATGATAAGCAGTTTCGGCCTACTCAACAATGATAAGCAGTTTTGGTTGAACCAAACTGCATGTAGGTTCCAGTTCAATGGAGTCAAAAGGAAAGAACTTGATTTTGGTGCACTCCAACAACCTGCTATGTTGCCTCAAGTCCCCTTCATGTGTCACGAACCCAAACCCGAAGACCTCGTGTTTGGAGTCGTGAGGGCCTTACACAAGTGAGTAAGGGTAACTTTATGTCACACCTGTTGCTCCCTTGTAGAAGGGTGTTAGGTCCGGCGAGCATCTGCGTAGAGAAAGAGGACGGGGGAAACTCTAGAGGTCTCGATATGTAGTTGTACATAAGTCCCACATCGGAAACATGCAAGTCCTGATTGTGGGTATATAAGTGTGGCCTCGCCTTAACCTCATATGAGGCCTTTTAAAACCGTGTGGCAAGATTGGGTTGAAATCCCATGAGCCAAAACGGACAATATCATGTGGACAGTGGGCTCGGGTCATTACATTATATTTATTCCTTACATTCTCATGCTCTCTTGAAAAGGATATGGTATAATAGATAGATTCTGGTGACCTTTTTCTCTCCTTATCATCATTTGAGGCTGACGGAGCTAATAAACAGACATTTTCCTCCAAATTTGAATCCGCGTCTCCATTACAATTGAAACCAATTCCATCACTTAAATGATTCAGTACTTATAAAAAATGACTAAGGAAACTTAACTAATTTTGCACTGGCTTGAATCCATAAATACTGCCCGTTTAAGTTGAAGCCATACCAAGTTAGATATTATTTGCATTGAGTATTTCCATAGAAGAGAGTTTTTTTTTTTTTTTTTTTTTTAAATTCTATCAATTGTAGCATGCGATCTTCCTCTCATATAATAGTGCACTTCTTTGGATAAAACTGTTGTTGAGTCAAGTTTTGGCATATTTATCTGCAGCAAATTCTAAGTTGCACCTTGCAGAACAGTCTAAATTCTATTAGATGAAGATTCCAAAAGAACTTGTTTTTGAAAATGTCACCATTGCAGAGTGCCTGATGATTTTTCCATCATTCATTCATTCATTCATAATAAAAAGGCTTGTTATTATCTAGAGATGACCTAAGCTGTATTTGTTCCCTTTTTAAAAATATTTAGAGAATCCTCTTCCTAAAAGAGGTTCGGGGCACTTCATCTTCATATAGATTGAATAAAATACTGTTACCAGCATGTATGTAGTGTGCTTCACAGCATGCTGATGCATGGCCCAGGCCCACTTACCACTTCCATCAGGATCTACAGAACTGTGATTTCAATGCAGCTCTCTGTAAGGTTATAGGTGTGCATTGTTAATTTAATGTAGGAATTCTATCATGTTATCTCCCTTTCAGACTGTAGTGTACTTTGTACAACCCATTGCTGAGTCAAGCTCTGGCCATTATTCTGCAGTGAAATCTTAAGCTGCAGCTTGCAGAACAGTTCAAATTCTAACCAACGAAGACACTGAAAGGGATGACCTTAAAAACAATATACAGTTTTTAAAATTGTCACCATCATAGATAATCTAATATTATCATCGTTATCTCAGATTAATCAGGCTGTATTTTGTTCCTTTTGGCAACATATTTAGAGAATCCTCGCTCTAAAAGAGGTTCTTGACACTTCATTTTTGTAGGGTTTTAATGAAATAGCTGTTACAGGGAATGCGTATTGTGATTCCCAGCATGCTACATCAAATATGCATGTCCGAGTTCACTGCTGTCAGCATGATCTGGAGAACTGTTATTTTTTGTTACTCGTCTATAGCATGGTTAAATGGCATTTAAGTGCTTATCCAAATAGGATTTATGTTCGGTTGATTGTTAAGCCTCACGTAGTTTGTTATGTGATCTCCAAAAGGGTAAGCTGTAATTTGCATTTGAATAGAGAAAATTCTGTGGAGTTCATTATTGCATAGGAATATTTAAAATGGCGCCCCATTTCTAGCAAAGAGGTGCTGGGTCCTTAACAGCCAATAACTGGTAAGGCACCAACGCACCCGTTTCACGAGAAGGCTCTTCTTCTAGATGCGCCTCCTACTGATAGGAAGGGTATTAGTCCACAGTGTGGTAAATGGGGCCCTTCTATTATTAGTGAGTCTTAACATTTGAAATACTACCTCTTTAGTATGATCTGTGGCCGCATGATGATGAGAACACAAAGCTTGAAATGGGAGTCTCGTGTATTCCCATAAAATATCCAGCCACCAATTTCAGCTAATTGTAAGATTTTTTTTCCTGGTTTGTGAACATTCTTGGTCTAAGTATCAGTGGGTAACCACTTATCCTCTTGTGATTCTGAAGAAAAGAATGAAGAAATATGACAAAGGAATTAAAGCAAGAAAGGGCGGATAAAGAGGAGAGAAGAAGAAAGCTTTTCGGGGGAAAGTTAGTCATCTTAGGGTTGAGTGGTGTAATGTTGAGTCATATTGGGGATGACTGGTGTATTTTATTATGTGTAGTTAGTGAAAAGACTGACATGCTTTTATTACTTGCAAAATATAAGCATTTTGTCCTCTGAGACAAAAATGATCAATATACCTTCATATATACATTCATGGATTCCAACATTACCAACCCAATCATTTCCACTGTAATTTCTGCTAATTTGTTGTAATCAGATGTTGGAAAACGTTCTCATTTTCTGCTTGGAAGAACGTTGATAGTGGTAATTACTATACTTCTTGATGCACTTATGCGCTTAAGTTTTCATTTCTCTGGTTGACTTCTATAGGAGCAGCAGCAGAAACAGCTTGACCTTATCGTTGCAGTTGGAAAGTCTGGTAAACTTATAGACAGTCAGCGAGACCCTATCACTGAGGTGCAAACGGTTGAGATGCAGAATTCGGTACCCAAGAAGGAACAGGTTGAGATGCAGAATTCAGTACCAAAGAAGCAACAGGTGAAGCAAATGGAATTCCGAACTGAGAGACACAGGAGCCAACAATGACAAAATTCAAATTCTAACTGGCTTTCCTTTTCATTTGGTGGTATAAATTATTGTTGTATATGGATGAAGATGGGCGAAGGTCCTCTAATTCCTATTGTTGTTGTATATGGATGAAGATGGGCGACGGTCCTATGATGGCTATTGTTGAAAACATTTGATCCACAGTTTCTTGTTGTATGAGTCATGGACAATGATGAATGCTGTTGGATGAGTCATCCGGGTCTTGTACACTAGAAGAGTTCATTCATTGACATGAGGAAGGTCTTTGAAGTACCTTTTTCATTATAAATCATGTTCTTAAATGCAGGCAAAACATTAATATCTGTCTCATTTCTGGCTCAAAATTTGCGATTGCCCCAACTAAGCGATTGCTTTGGACTTAAAAAACTGACTCAACATTGACAATGGCCAGCTGGATCCACATGCTTCACAATCACCAGGATATATGATATGTTAAAAAAAAAAACTGATCCTCCCAGTATTCTAAGTTGAGCCTGCTTGTGATTTGCACATTTTAGTGCACTGCCTTCCAATAGGAAAGGAATTTGAGTCCTCACAGAGCGGGCCTAGTCGGGCCTTGGTTCAGTGATCCAGGCCATTGATCTCATGGGCCCTCCTTTGCGTGGAGGCGCACAACAGGATACATGATCCTTCACCTGAAGATATATGCATGGAATTCTTGACAGGGTCTCTTAATCTAGTATGGCAAGATCAGACAAGGCTCCACATGCACAAAGACTACTTTATTGTACTATCCAAAGCCTTGGGCACATTTGGATTATCATAGCTAGGTCTACATGTAATGAGAGAGCTGCACCCATGTTTACATGTAAATAAAAGTTACTATGACTGAATAACCTCAAGTTGGCGCCAAGTTACCAGTTGTTTTGTTCATTGCCAAAAACCACAATTCTTAAGATTCAAATGGTACTTTGACTCGTGGGTTAACCCCCCGCCGCCCCCCAACCCAACCCAACAAATGGGACTTTAACTGTTATTACTCTTATAATTCTGTGAGTGGAAAACAGATGATTTTTGGATGTTCCAAACAGAAACTGCAGATGCATACCCACTTTTGATCAAATGGGCCTTAGGAATGTCTGATGGGGATACTTGCCTTCATACATGCAGAATTTAGAAAGATGGAAAAATGGCCATTACCCAATAAACTCCCTTTTTACTAAAGTCAAGATCTTCCAGTCTTGGGAGGTCATTTTCATAAAATCTGATCAATGATTTGGACCAACCAACCATGACCAACTTATAGTACCATAGGCCCATAGAAGAGAGAGAGAGAGAGAGGCGATGGAAGCTCTGAAGAAGCTGGAAGAGGTGCAGAGAATGGTGTCGTTTGTAACATCCAGCGGCCTTGCTTCAGACGACCCTGATTCTGATGGTTTCCTTGCCCATTTCTTACTCTTCTTGGTAATCTCTCTCTCTCTCTCTCTCTCTCTCTCTCTCTCTCTCTCCTTATTTGGCCCCACCAATCTCTTCTGCTATACCATCTTTTCTTTCTCTCTCTCTCTCTCTCTCTCTCTCCTTATTTGGCCCCACCAATCTCTTCTGCTATACCATCTTTTCTTTATTGGAGTTCTCTTTTCTCTAGTTAGCATTTTCTTCTACAGCATTCTGTTTCATGTGTATGCTCACAACCCGTTTGAATATTTTCCTAGAACGGGATGGTTCCCCTTTTCAATTTGTGCTTGCGGTTACACGGAAATTGGATACTCATTTCAACTTGGGTGAGCTAGGAATTCCCTCTCACCTAAAAATAAAGGGTAAAGATAACACAAAAACCCTTTGTTTTATCACAGTACAGGGAATTGAAATTGAACTACCTTTGGGTCCGAAAAAACTATGCATCATTGTCATCATAGTAGCCTTATCCCATCAATCTGGGAGGGGTTTAATGACTTCCACTAATAACATCATAGGCAAGCAATGAACACACTCTGTGTGTGCGCGCACTGTGAACGATTGCACGAGACTAATTGCTGACTAAAAAGTACTTGAGAAAGATATGCAGGGTAATAGGCTAAAATTGGTCATCTTGATACCCACCCAGTAGTTACATGTTCATCAAGGGATTCTAAAAACTATCATGTTTATATAGATAAAAGGATGACCATGCAAGATTTCTAATTCCTCTCTGTAACACTACTCTTTTCCTATATTTTTAGGTACAAACATCTGGCATGCTTGACATGGAGAAGAGATGCCATCTGATTTCTGAGCATCTATCAAAGGTTAGTTCAAGTTTGCATGTTTCTGTCTTCCCATTTCATTGCTTCCCAATAAGTATGTGTTGCTGACTTTTTGACCTTTTGCAGATTTCCCCTGCATTTCTTGAGGAAGCACGAGTCTGCATTAATGCAGAAGGTAAATAATTTTATATAATTAGTATAAAGAAGGCGAGGTGGTCTTTGTATCCTTTGATCTATGTGAATGGTCCTTTTTTTTTTTTTTGTGACAAATTAGCATAGGTGTTTCTTTCAAATTGTTGGCTTTACAACTCCAATTGTATGACAGAGCCACCTTATCAGTATCAAATTATCACCAGGTGTACATCGACTCTTTTTCTTTTCTTTTTTCATTACCAGCTGTATCTAATTGGGATATCATTAATGATATCATAATTATTTTCACCATGAGTGAGAATTGTGTTTATTCAGTTCTGAATGATCCTGAGCCCTGATGCATTTGATGCTGTGTCTGGCTCTAGGGTTTTGGCCAGTGTAGGAGCTGAGATAGTTATTTCTGCTGGACTTTAAGTGGATTGAAATGATACAAAATTGAGTTCCTGCAATCTATATGCTGGGAGGAATCCTTGTCCCACATCGAAAAATGCTTGGGCTCGGTCCGTATTTGATTTTTGCAATTATTCGATGTTTTTTTTTACAAAAAATTGAATTTATTCAGTGTAAACATGCAAAAGCGCACACATTAACCATCTTTGGGGAATTCTGTAGATCGCTTCCAATATTCAAATTGAAAACGTGCATGTTGAGTTGCACATGTTTAGACGGAGCCTGTGCATATGGAGGAACTTTCACATTGGGAGATCAAGTCAATTTTTTATTATTTGTTATACTTGTTCTTAGGGGCACACCCACATATTTGGTTACGGGGGCAGTTGCCCCCGCTGGACTTGGGTCCACCTCCAGAAGGTCTGCCCCCATAACCCACATGAAAATCCTGGTTTTGCCCACAAAAGCCAACTACCCGTTTGGATCCGCCCCACTCAAATAAAAATCTCGGGTCCACCACTACTTGTTCTTACCTATGATTCATCAATATACTTGTCATCAATAAAAGTTTTTGCTGTACTGCAGATTCTCAGCAAAATCCCGCTATGTGTCCGATCCTCCAACTTCATCCTGACAATAAAAGGGATATTTTTCCGTTGAGAACTAATGAGAAAGACATGGCTATGATCGGACTGGATTCAATGCTACGGGCTAACTCTACACTTGAGGACTTCGTGAGTTATTCCTCAACTTTTACTGGATAAGGATAATCACCAATGATTCCAAAATGTCATGATTGTTTGGTCAATTAGCAGTGTAGGTCTTATTTTATGTTTCATGGAATGGATGTGAATGAACCACAAACGCTGTTTAGATTCCTCCCTGTGCTTTCATTCACCGAGAGCTACATTTATCAGGTACTAACTTACTTTACAACATTTCATGCTTGTTCCTTCTTTTATATATACTTCTTTTTTAGTTCATTTTATTTTTATCGACACTGTTCATTTTATTTTTATTGACACCTTATGGTTTGACACTAACTTTTGTTTAAACATGCCCTATTTTTTTTTTCATGCAGTTGGATAGCTTTAACGAAGAAATTTTGTGTTCGCTGATGGAATGTAGATCTCTAGAAAAGGGTCCTGACTTTGTGGATGACACATATAGAGATGTAAGTTCAAGTCCTTTTGACATACTTATTGCTAACATTCTTCTTTGTTAATTGGCACCTAACTGTTAACTTACATCCCACTGAGATGCAGGAGGGCAATGAAAGATTGTCGAATAATATCCTGGATGCTTTCAAAACTGATCCATTAAGACCTCTTGTTGTTCTACTAGAGCACCATGGGCTGCTGACTGACGGGTGTATTATCCTGCTTAATGATTATTGTTTTGGTGTAAGGTGTCATGTTATCATAGAATGTAGTGAAAAGTATGCTCGTCCTAAGTACCTTTTTTTTTACTTTTCCAAATTTAGATTAAGGACGGAAGTTAGTTCTGGGACTGAGTATTGGGCTCTAGAAAGGAAGCTCTGCCATGCACTGATCAGCAAAAAGGAGGTACTTATGTACTTGGATATTATCTTTTTCTGTTCTTGTATTATAAGGACCTAGTCTTGCTGGAAAATTGTACTATGGATTGGCAGGCATCCACAACTGACACTCGTCCAACTGTTTCACCGTGTGATTTAAGCACAAAAAACTCCATCTTTGGTGTATTTTGTAATAAATTTTCCTCTAGCAACATGTTTGGCGTGGGCATTCTGTTTCATTACAGGGACACTTCATCTTCTGGAACCCATACATGTGTCTTGCATCATACACACGTGACATTTACATGTGACATTTTTGTATAGATCATTCTTACTTGGGACTCAGAACCTGCTGAGTTGAGTCAACCCCCAAGTCTCCCTTTTTATGTTTCTTTTTTTTTTTTTTTTCATCGGTGACGGAGTCATTCACTAAACAAGAGAAAAATACAAGGAGGAGGAACAAAACAAAAGAAGGATTTAAAGGATGAGTAACGGTACAGGAGATTCATATAAAAAGGCATTAATACTTTTTTTTTTTTTTCCTTTCTATGTTCCTGTTGGAAGAAGCTTTGGAGGCTTTGGAGATCTTTTAACTGATTTTAGAAGAGAAAGCCACATTTTGTGGGAGATCTAAATATTCAAAAGATCATACCCACTGTTTATTTGATGGAATGAAAATCAAATGAAAGCACACCTATTTATGTAAATTCATTCATAATAATAACTAAAACATGATTATTCTTAAAACTGTATAATTATAAGACTTTTTTTTGTTTTTCGTTTTTTAGATTTTCCATCATTCTCAACGTTTTTAAAGGGTTTTGGGCTCTAGGGGCTGAAAGGGGCAACTTGATCAACTTGACTCGAATTGAGGGGGACCAAGTTACCCCCTGATTGGGAATTTCAAAACCTTGGTTTAGATGACTTCTTTTCATGGTAGCCTCATCCATTTGTATAAATAATTTCAAAAATATAAGGTATCCATATCAGTATGTTGATAATGGCATACTTAGGGGGTTTGCCTTGTTTCTTTTCTTTTCTTTCTCATTTTTAATGCTGACACGTGCTTGTGTTTAATTTACATGGCCTTGTCGATTTCTGTTATCCGTTTTGCCCTGATAGTAATGGAAGAGGGCTTGAACTAAGCCATATTACTTGTTAATCTGGTTCCAGTCAGAACCATATACAACTTGTTTTCTTCTTGCTTTTCCATAATATTTCCTGTTAGAAACATCAGTTACTTCATATTGACTTTATAGTTTTCATTCTATCCATGAAAACTGGAATTTGTTAGATTTCCTAATAATGTCTGTGCCATTCAGATTCCAATTGAAGATGTGATGAGAGCGATCCACCTCAAGTCCTTCGACTACAGGGTATTGAATCTTTTGTTGTATCAGTTGAGAGAGCAGCCGGTAATTCCTTTATAGAGAGCCCCTGCTTCCTTAAGTCTTAGTTTTTGTAGGTTTATTAGTTATTTTGAACTGTTCATTGATGAGAATTGATGCGACAAAACATTTTTTTTATTTCTTTATCCAGTACTTTCACTTGTATTTTAGCAACCATAATTTGAAACTTTGGAAACCAAAATAGATCAAAATTAGCTAGTCGAGTTGACTCGAAAACGTGTCCCATTTGTAAATACTTGTTATTTGAGAAATCTAAAGAACACAACTGAATCAATTGAATCTTGAATGAGTTGATAAGTCTTTTCCTCGTTGAGTTTCTCTTCAAGCCATCTAAAATATGATCTAGTCAAGTCGACTTAAACGAGTGGACTGTTGTTTTTCCTAAGTTTCCAAAATATGGTTAGGACATATGATTATTGTTTGCTAGTAGTGTGAACTTATAATAATGTTCTTTGGCTTTGTGTCCTCTCAACAAATGTAAATGTTCGATCGTTAATGAGGGCTAGAAATTAGAATATTCCAGGGGTTGTTTCAACATGAGCATGGTGTTGTGATTTTGATTCTCTCATGATCTTGTTTGGTTACCATATTGTTATTAGTTTATGTGGAAAGTCTTGTAAGGTCAGGACATGGTAGTGTTGAAATGTGGAAATTATATACACATGAGCTGTGATGAACATGCATACTCTTTGGTCAAAGAAGGAGTACATAATCTGAATTGTTTCTTGTGTTGGATTGATGAAGTTATGATCCCCTTTTTTTTTTTTTTTTGCATTGTGGGGGGGCAGCATATTACTCATACTGTTGCTGGATTATTTTTTTTTTTTTTTACCTGTACTTGTTTCATCTTAAGAAAATCTGTTCACTGCTGATAGAAAAAGAAAAACAGTTTTCGATGCCCAAATTTTTTGATCCCACTAGAGTTGGGTTATTTGTTTATTTATTTTGAAAGAGTCTCAATAGAGTTGACTTCTTTGTCTTTTTCTTTCAAGTGCAAATAACATCTTGCCATACTTTTCCTAAGCAAACACAGATGGGTGTGATTTGTCTTGCTTATAAATGTTGGTCAAAATGTGAAGCTAGGACCACTAACATGGGGATATGATTAGAGGAAGATTTGATTAAAAAAAAAAGATTAGAGGAAGATTTGCTCGTATCATTTTTTAATAGAAAGTTCATTTCAAGTGCATATCCTAAGCAAACATAAACTGGTGTTATACTGTGATTTGATTTAGTTATAAATGTTGGTCAAAATTTTGAAGTTAGAAACATCAACATATGATTGGAGGAAGATTTTCTCATATTATATTTTTAATGGAATTTTCAAATTTTTTCTATTTTGTTAAAGTATAATGATATCTAAATCCTTGAATTTTGATAGAAATGCCATTGCTTCTATTTTTGGTGTTGAACAGTAAAATCCTTTACTGTTGCTAAACCAAAACTATAAAGGGTGTTTTTGTTTTTATCAAACCCATCGTGTTTTAATTATAGAATTTCAGAAACACTTCAACTATTCATGCTTTACAATTATAGAATTCATGATTTGCGATTCATCCATCCGATCCTTCTTTGATTCTAATTAATGTTACTACTTTTTTTAGTAATGAAAATCTTATACTCCAGATCATTTACAGCCATGGTTTAAAATCTCGGTCTCGGTCGCGGTATCGGCCGGGCCGAAAAACCGATATGATATCGGTATCGGTCGCGGATATCGGTCCGTCGCGGTCATCGCGGTGCGAATTTGTTTTTTAATCCAAAAAAATTCGCAAAAATATCCAAAAAATCCAGAATATTAGAAAATGCTGGAAAACAATATTTTTTTCCATTAGTAATAGCAATAAATCAAAATCTCGGTCACCTTAAGTTATAAGTCCTGTCTGTGTCGCAGTTCGCTGTCTTTTCCAGTATTTCATATAATGCAGCCATTATTGATGATCATGATCAATTTATTAGTGTAAAATATAAGAAAATAAATATAACATATCAATCATCATTTAATACTAACTCAATAATAAAAAAAGTTGTGAAATTCAAGACCATGAAGATGACATTAAAATCAGAAACATTATAGTAAGATCGATAAATCATAAAGCAGTTAGGCATCAAAGATTCATGGTTTACCTGAACTTAGAGGAGACTAGTAGAGAGTAGAGACTATAGAGAGATTGGTGAGTATGACTGTATGAGACTATGAGTGTATTACATTTACAGATTTACAGATTCATGGTTTACCCAAAAAATTATGTATTATAATTCAAATATTAAAAAATCCGAAAATAAACACAAAAAATGAAAAAAAAAAGTTCAAAATCATATGTATGAGTAGATCTAGCATGAAAATATGTAGATCTAACTTCTAAATGAAGAAAACAACATAACTACAAAAGTAACATACCCAAATGATCTATAATTTCATCTAAAAAAAAATAACATAAAAAAAATACTTTAACTTGATTTTCTCTTACCTTAGATAATTTTTTCTTCAAAAATAGAAGTGGAATTTCAAAAATGCAAGGGGGATGTGTGAAGGAGAGGGGCTGCTGGTATAGGTAGTAAGAAGATGAGAAGAGAGGAGAAGAAGATGAAGATGGGGAAAAAAAAGAAAAAAAATGGGTTTTAAAGCATCTCGGCCGATATTTTGAAAATATCGGCCGAGATATCGTTAATTCCGATATATTCAAAATCTCGGCCGATATCGGCCGAGATTTTGACGATATTTACCCGATCCGATATCTCATCGAGATATCGGATCGGTATCGGCCGATACTGGTACGTATCGGCCGATACGTACCGGTATCGGCCGATTTTTTGATCCATGTTTACAGCTATGGAAATCCTACCATTTTTTAAGGATTTAGTAATGGCCCTCTGCTCGACTGTTATTGGTTGGGGTTGTTTCTTATGGATCCCAATTTGGGAAATAACGTTGCCATGTTATGATATGCCTTTTTGCTCACTACACTTTTTCCCCATGTTCTGAAGGTTAATGACTTGCATATGGAGTTCCTATCAATCTCAGAGTTCCTAGTTGAGGTATCAGATGACTTGTAAGTATTTCTCTTGTTTGCCTATGTTTAGATTGAATAGTACCCTTGCTGCTCCAGTGTAGAATCATATAAGCCACAAGGAGCATAAATTGTAGTTACAGTATGCATGTGTTTAAGAATTTTGTGCTCTTACAAGCACATGAATGTTCTGTCTCTTGATCATCTGGGTGCATGTCATACACTCTTATAGCATTATTCCTGTGCATACACTGTACGAGCATGGCTGTCTGTGTGTGATGTGCATGTCTATTTGCCATTATGAATGTTTTCTGGAGCATATATTTGTTGGACCTATTGTTTATAACTTTATATGCCATCTGCTTGCGAGTGTTTTAACTCTTGTTTTTTACTTTTGTTTTCTTAATCCAACAAGCATGACAATGGTTTTGATCAATGACAAGATGGATGTCTGATGATTTAGGTATGATTATGAGGTAGGTGAAATTTGTTCTAGGTTCTTTTTTTACTTTCCTTTTTTATTCATTTTTCTTCAGGCCTGTTTGTTTGCATAGAATTCATAGGAATTCATGCCACATGGTTAAAAGTAGACCCAAGGTGAATATACAAAAATGACCATCAAATAACATCCCTTTGAATGGAAACAGAATCAATGGAAGATGGGAAATGGGAAATGAATAACCACCCATCACCCTAGTAATCCAATTCCTAGGAAAGTCAAGGAAGTTTGAACATGAATTCTCATGTATTCAATTCCTCTGTAATCCAATACAAACAAACTGGCCCTTAGTTTGTTTTCAAATTAATAGTTTGCACCTAACAATATAGAAGTGTATTTGTACAAATTCTAAAGGAACATAAGAAATTTGAAAGGAATGTTCTCTTATGTTAATTGGCATCTTGTGTAGGATGATGTGGTAGAGAACAGTTTCAACATCTTGCGTATGTTTGTCAGATTATATGGAGCTTCTATGGCACCAAGCATGCTGGTGAGGGTTCTTATCTAGTTGGTCACTTCTTGTCTATCAGCAGCTTGACCTTCACTCATCACTTAAAGTAATCAAATGAATCAGAATGTTTATTTGGTTAATGAGGGAAGTGCATTGTGGCTACGAGCCTACGACACATTTGGCATCCATAGCCACTTCATTGAACTGTATACTATGCAACTCACTGGGCATAAGAACCATTTTTCTGTTTGTTGCTGGACTATGACATTGGATTCTCTCTTAAATACACAGAAGTTGAGCTTTCTTGCATAGCATATTTTGCTCGATCAACATCAGCTTGAGAACAAAGATCATGATACATGACCATTGGTCTCCTTAAAGGCCTGTCCACCACTGTCCACCAATCACATTGCCTTTCAAACACTTTATTACTTTTTAACAGTTTTCCCATTAAAATACTCAGGAGCTGCAGATGAGCAGAGTTATGTTATTCATGACCAAGTTAAAATCAGGGAATGCAAAAAAGATTTAGTTGCATTATAATGATGACTCTTGGGGATGTATATGGCTGGGCTTGGGCCTAAATTTTGAACTCATCTGGCTGGATTGTCAGGCAGGGCTCTTTAAAATTCAGGTTTTGCATGGCCCACACTGGCACATATACAACCATATTGATGGTCTTCAGGGTCTTCATCGGGTAGTCTCCAATTAGCTTCAGAGAGTTTTAAGGAGGAATAACTTCAGCTTGTAATATTATTTGCAGGTCTTAGTATTTGTCCAGGGCAAAACCTGGCTACCATTTAGCGAAGGAACTATTTCTCAATATTTACTTCTTATACAAGGCATATAAAACCAAAGCAGGGACAATAATTGCAGAAAAAATGTCCATTTCTACTCAAGTAACTTCTCCAAGTTATGAATATAATTTGTTTTGTTGGTAAAAGAATTTATGTTAAGGTGTCTTATTTTTTGGGAAGTAACTGAAGTCTCGTTAAAGAAACTGTGAAATATTATATAATACAGCAAAAGACAAGAGCACTAAGCATGGTTAGAAGGTTCTCATTGTTGTAACCACAAGGTTGCTAGTTTGAGTCATGTTGCCATTATGTATGTCTCAAAGCTGCAGAATCTCTATGGAAAAAAAAAAAAAAAAAGGAAAAAGAAAGAAGAGGCTGGAAAATCAGTTTTTGAGTGCATAAAAATAGATCTCTAACCCTAAGCATGGTTAGAAGGTTCTCATTGTTGCAACCACCAAGGTTGCTAGTTGGAGTGTCATGTTGCCATTATATATGATACACCAAAGCTGAAGAATTTTTAGAAAAAAAGAAAAAAGAAAAAGGAAATACAAGGCTGAAAAATTAGTTAGAATACATAAAAATAAGATCTCTAACTTTTCACTGATCCCTTTACATAATTGTTTGACACTGATTGCTTTGTTAGGCAAAATGCATTTCTGAGGCTGAAGAGAAATACGAACGTCTATTGAAAGCTTTGGATCCTGAGCTCTCTTTGAAGTACACAAGAAGATGTGAAGAAGCCACAAAAGAAGGTAAGCATGACTTTTTTAAACCTAATTGATTCTCCCTTATATTCTGGACGTGGTCCCTTCCGTGACATGATCCTTGTATTTTAAAACATTGTCAAATTCTTGTAGGAGGAAAGGTTTCAGGACATAAGTTGGGAACATGGAATATGCCTCCCGTAATAGCGGATGAGGAAGCATATCGGTCTCATATCTTAAAACTCAAAAGCAATGATTCAGCCAGATTGGATTAAATGATTAAAAGGTTTGAAACTTGTAACTTTTTTTTTTTTTTCTTTTTTTCAATCCCATGTGAAGTTAAGTAATCAGGAACAAAAGAAAATTTGATCTTTGCTTTGATAATATGTTAAGTAACATGGCATCGTATTAAAAAGGGTGTAAACATGATCTCTTCATTTGTCAGATGGCTT
Source organism: Camphora micrantha (assembly GCA_003546025.1). Classification (NCBI taxonomy): domain Eukaryota; kingdom Viridiplantae; phylum Streptophyta; class Magnoliopsida; order Laurales; family Lauraceae; genus Camphora; species Camphora micrantha. The sequence continues at coordinate 34,004,404 of QPKB01000009.1, read as the reverse complement.
GGTGTTGTAAGATTGAATCGCGGGAAGTTTTGATCATTATTGCTGGAGCAGGATGAAGGCGCTTCGAAGTTGCCCATTGCAATCAGTTTTTACATTGCCCTGCTTTAAAATCCATAAAGCATTATAGATGTTTTCATTTTTTCTGTCACAAGTCAAATAATCTGTGAATTTCAATTCATATGGATGAAAATTACATTGTGTAGACTGTCGTTTTGGACTGAAGCATAACGCAAGGATTAGGGCTATTTTGAATGAAATGTCTCTGGTCAACTAATCCACTTGGAAACATCTTTGCTAGCATAATTCTTTCCTCGTAAGCTTAATTTAGTTCAGGCCTCAGGGGCAGCAAAATCCAAGCCAATCCTGTAACCTGACCGGCATCATGTTTCATGTTTCTTTGACCAAGGTTAAATGGGTTAGAAATGTGTCGATCATGCCAAACCTGTCTAACCTTCCCTCACTCTAAACCTAATCAAGGTAGATCCAGATTTTCAGTTTTCAATTACTTTTTCTGCTATTGCTATTGCTGTTGCTGTTGTGTTGGCAGCCCTCATCCAAATGGGAGGATATTAGTCACATTTAAAACTTTATTGTAATAAGTTTGCACAATGTATATTCATTAAACTTTGAGAATCTAAATCTTAAAATAAGAAGCCAAGATTACCTTATTGAGGTGAAGTTTATCTTTACGTCTAAACGAGGTGGGATAGTGATTTTTACCAATTTGAATCTCAAGTGTTAGATTCCACTGAGGGCATTAAAATAATCCCGCAGAAGAAGAATTGATTTTCTAAGGTTTAATGTTGCATTTTATTTGTATTCAAATAGGAAAAAAAAAATAAAAAAAATGAAGATCTTTTCCTTGAGTCTGTTATTCCTATGTGGAAGGGTGGAGGATCATAAATGTGGAACAAAAGCTCCCAAAATGCGAAACTCCAGTGTTACACAAACGTGCCCACATTGTTGGTCTTAGAAAAAATCTTCTTGATCCCACACATACTTGTACAAACCAGATGGTATCAGATGGTATCAAGCTGAAATAAGGGTAGAGGGAGAGACTAATTTTAAGGATATTTTGATCACTTGCAATTTTACCCCTTCTCATCTCCTTTCTCTTTCATAAAAGGAGAGAATTTAAAAAGTCTAAGTAAATCATTCCAATCAATTAACTAAAGATTATTTCCATTCCCTTTACTAATTATTAGTCTACATAAGAGATGTTTCTCCTTCATGGCACTTTGAGAAGCCTTCCTCCACTGGTTGGATTTAGGCATCTTGGCTTGTTCATTTTTTTTTTTTTTTTCTATTTTATAATGTAGGGTGTCCCAGTCCTTTGGACCAAAATAATCCTTACAGGCCCGAGGAAAGCTGGGTATATCCCATGTGGCCCAATGTGGTGGTGCAGTTTCGAATCGGCATCTTGACTTATTCTTTGGATTCAAATAGGAATTGGTCCCACCAAATTTGAGATACCATTAAAAATATGATGTGCTTAATCTTATAGTTTAGACCAACTCCTGTTAGAATAAAATTTTAAAAAGTCCACTTAAAATAAGGGTGTTTATTCTAAACAACATGGACATTACACCTTTTGACTGTTCACCTTCTTTAAAATGTCAATTTGGAGTGCTGATCCTGCATTGCCAACATGCCATGTATCAAATGGTCATCAGGTCATTTGAGAGAAGTGGCTCTGTTTGTCATGTTATATATAGCATAGCCGATACCTCTTACTTTGTGGTGGACTCGACTTCCTAGTGGGATAAAAGGACATCTCTCCCTGGGGGTGGTTTGGGGTTGGGCTTTACAGAGGGAGGGGGAGACATGGAGAGGGAGAGAAAGGCAAGGAGAGGGAGAGAAACCGGGAGGGGGATGAAGAGAGCGGGAGTGTAGGGAGCACAGCAAATACCAGTGTGTGTTTAGCCTCTCTTTTGTAAAAGTGCTGAACTTGTGGATCCATCTACCCTATGGTGAGAAGAGGGGCTTTTCTCCCGGGAATATCCTTACATGCAGATGTAAAGGTCCTCGCAGTCAGCACCTTTAATTCAGAGGAAGGTCTCGGTAGGAACATCCACATGCAGATGTACGTCCTCGCAGGCGAAAATTTCTCGCCAAGAAGAATACAGATTTGTGTGGAGTGGCAATTAACCAATCAGCAACAATCAAGGCAGTAGAAAAGAGGAGAACAGTAACATGCAGGACAGCACTTTTAAGGCTTACGATCCTCACTCAAATCATAATCTAGAACAAACCAGGTATAGATGACATTGATTAAACTCAAAGCATATCAAAAGTCCAGTGTGTTTCTCAGGACACCAAACACCATTATTCTTTAACTAGTTAATATACATCATCCCAGTATGAGCAGATTAGTGCACTCTCGCATAAATCATGCATTACAGGACAACTTGCACACAGAAATGAGAGGATCTTAAGGGTGACGGCAAGTTTTAAACCGAGAACTTAAAAACATGAGAACACGGATGGACATTCACACTATAATTTCAATATGGATGGACATTGCTGGCTTCTTGGTAAAGATTTAAGAAGACTCGCACTACAATTTCAATACACAATTTTGAAATGGGAAACATTTGATTGTTTAATAGGATATTAGAGGCATCTAACAAAACTTCATCAGTGCCAGGGTTAATCAACATTGCAGGAGAAAAAAACGATAGCCCTTACACAAACGCGAATGGCCATCAATATACTCTCCACTCTCTTTGGTGTGTAGACTCCATCTATGCAAATCATGATCTAATCTTCGTTCAACTTCCATAGTGAAGTGCCAAAGCTGATTCTCCAGCTCACTCCCTACAAAAATAATAGTAAGTTATTATAATAAAAAAATGATCAAAACAAGGCAAATCCCTGCAAAAGCGAAATATAAAATGAGCCTGATAAAGAAATAACACCGCAAATAAGTATCCTCCATATCTATAAATTAGTCCTTCACTCCGTATTTCTATACGTAAAGATTCATAGTGGAAAATGTATGTGCTAAAGCACAGACATCTCTGTTAGATAGACATAGATACAATACCGAAAATGGTTCCAAGCGTACAACACAGGATTTGCATTAGCCGAACCCTCTGTTAGGATTTCTATAGTTGAATCCCCAACAATGTTACAAAACACTAGTCAGAAAAAAAAGCATATAACATAAATGAAATGCTGTGAAAACTCATGACTTCCACCATGAGATGTGCTTGAGTTTAATGTGGATAGGGCACTATGGGAAAGCAATGGCAAGCACGAAAAGGCAGGGTATGAGTGATGCAATGAAGAGGCACGAAATTTTCACCTGCAGATGTTCCAATCCATCCATCAAATAGGTGTAGGTCCCAGTGAATCCCCTGAATTGAGGACACTGACGATGGCTCCGTCTGCATATGGCAACACCCACAAGAGAAAATTCCCCATGAAGAGGCAAAGTCTTAGTGGCCTTTCCGGGCCTCGTAGGTGTCAAAGATTCTAAAGAGCAGAGATTCTAGCAGAAAGCTTTGAAGATCTTTCTCAGACTCTCGGTGAATCTAATTGTGGAAAGCAACTCAACTAAGGCAACTGGGTAACATTTAAAGAAACTAAACCATGGAAGTATCACTTTATTCTCAGAACTTCCCTTTAGCTCATCCTTGGGAGATGGAATTCGGCCATAGGAACAAGGAAGCACACAACATTGCAGATTCTTCAGCCAAACAAGAATTGATACCCACGCACACATGCACAAATCCTTGTGTTTTCCTACATATGGGCCCTCTACTCTTTCTTTTTTTTTTTACATAGTGGCCCCCTCCGGGAAAATTTCCTAGGCCCACCGCTGTTTTCAATAATATTTCATTGTAAAAAAAAAAGTATGAACTCCAAAAACATTACAGGGTCTGACTAAAGTTAGCATGGCAACAAAACTGAATAAACTACATTTTGCTGAAGAATATTTAAAACTTTATAACCTATGGAACTTCTTTCATATTAATACCTTGGTATGAAATAACAAAGACAAAAACTGAGAGATGAACGAAGTTCATGGAGCAATAGTTTTTAGCATACAGAGTCACTGAATTCCGTTCTTTATATGGTTGAGTTTTTCTTCAGTCTTGGAGAGACTTGAGCAAATGACTTGAAAATGGAAAGAGAGATTTCTTGTTATAGGCAGGTTCCAAGTTTACTCTTTTTTTTCCCCTTTCCTTTTCTTTTTTTTACAATCTCATGTGATTAGGGCAACTCCAAAAGATCTTTAAATAAGAAATGTATGGTGTGAGAAATATAAATAGCTGGAGCAATCATCATCATCATCAGAGCCTTATCCCAGCTATGTTGGGGTTTGCTACATGAATTATGTTTCTCCAGATCTATCCTAAGCCAAGTCCTCGGATAGGTTGCACTTCTTTAGAAGTATCCTTGCTACTTCCATCAATCTCGTCTTGGCCTACCCTTCTCCTTGGTGGGCTACACACATAGATTGATAGAGAGAGATGAAGATAGATTGACATAAATAGCTGTTGAGATCTATGATGCCATGATAGGACAATGACATTGTAAGGACATTCCATGGATCAAGAAATGGGATTAATTAAAATTGTGGAAAATGGGAGTCCAAGTCCAAGATCAATTGCAAGTTCTAGGCCAACACGAAGCTCCGAGCCAAGTTCCGAGGTCCTAGTCTAAACTTTAGTCCAAGGTTCCAGGCCGTGGCCCAAGCTGTGAGATAAAAGAGTTTTAAAAGAGACCAAGGCCTACATAAGGCCAGAGAAGAAAGGCCCATGAAATCAACTTACAAGTTGGAATTGAAGACATGTCAAATTAAATTCTCAGCATGTGGGCCCATCCACATGTTCAATTGGCCCTATTGACACAGCTGGAAGAGAGATAAGGGACAATCCAAAAGAAAATCCTAAGAGAATACTGAATTACCCGGTTTTAATCACTTGAGCCAGTTTGTTTACATCAAAATACATCAGGATTCAATACGTAGGAATTTTTTGAAGCGGTTAAAAATGAAGACAAAAGGTTTGGTATCCATTTCCTATCTTTGATTTCTTGATTTTTTTTTTTATTATTATTATTTTTTTTTTTTTTTTTGTGTGTGGTGTTGGGGGGGGGGGGCGGGCGGGCGGCGGCTAGGAGTTATCTTCCTTTGATTCTATTTTCATAGAAGGAAATGTTATTTGATGCTCATTTTTGGAAATTCACCTTTGATTATGCATTGAATTGGGGAAGAGAGGAGGGGGGGGGGGGGGGGGGGGGGGCGGCCTGCTGGCTAGGAGTTATCTTCCTTTGATTCTATTTTCATAGAAAGGAAATGTTATTTGATGCTCATTTTTGTAAATTCACCTTTGATTATGCATTGAATTCCTATGTATTATAATGCGAACAAAAAGGCCTTAGGATAAAGCCACACTACACAACATAGAGAAGAATCCTCAATTTCATTCATTCATTGCCTAGATGATCTCTGCCTAGGTCTCCTGCAGTACTCAGCAGGGCCTGTTGAGCCTGTCATGGGGCCTGGATTTCGGCCCAATGGGCCTGTTCCTGGCCCATCGACTTGTCCCAACTATATTTGGTGTCAGCTACATAAATTTTATTTCTCCATTCCATTCTATCCTGGATCAAAACCTCATATAGTTTGTGCTTCTTCAGATCTTAGTAACTTATGAAACCAGAAAAAAAAAATGCTGTACCTTTACAGTCTTACGAACAACTCAAATCACAGCATACAGGCTTACACTGATATAATAATCTAAATTCTAATATATGGTTCATCACCTATGATGCATAGATACGACATGGATATGGCAAGGACACACCATAGATATGGTAGGGACACGGATTTTACACATAAAAAGTGCAGTATCAGATATGATACGACAATATGTAGCCCATTTTGAAGTATCCGTGCATCATAGTTCATCACAATAAAAGGATTAACATGACAGTTTAAAAAATGCCCAGCCACATATATAGCACTCTTACAAGCCATGAAAGAAGTATGCAGTTCAGTTCAAGCCTTCCTACTTTTAAAAATGAATTGGCTACTGTATGATGCACAGATACGGCATGAATACGGCATGGACACGTCATAGACACGGCAGGGACACAGATTTTACACATAAAAAGTGAACTATCGGATATGATACGACACGATACCTTGCCTGTTTTGAAGTATCTGTGCATCATAGGCTCTACTGATATAGATGCAATTTGTGCCTTGTGTGTGACCTGATGTATTATGAGGGTTGATACTTGATAGCCACTGCTGTGTATAAGAAACTTAGGATAGGTGTAATGACAGCTATGCCTGCCTCTTGGCATTCACCCCATGTGATGTGCTGTGTAAAAACATAGATCACCCATCTAGCAGGTCCCCACTATATGGACCATGTACAAAATAAAATCACCAGATTCAATATTTTCATAACCCACACCTGTTTAAAAATGAATGAAAGCATTGTCTCTTTTTATCCTTTTCTATAGATGACATTGTTTTTTTGATAACCTTTTCTATAGATGACATGGCTGGTCAAGGTTTTGATTTTCACAAAGACTCCATCTACAAAGGGACACGATATTGATAATCTCTAACACCACATAAGAAGGGACATGAGACGAGAAAATCAAAAGATAAGCTTTAACAGAAGTTGCCGGATTGGGGCTATAACAAAGCCGAGATTGCTTCTCAAGAGTACACCCATGTTTGTCTGAGGCCAATTTTCGAGCCAATCTCAAAGGGTGGAAGGAATGAGAGGAGTACGATGTGAGCTGGGGGTTTCACAATTGTCAACCTGATCAGATCATTTAATCCTTGATTTTAGGGCCTCAATATTTAATCACAATTTCGCAAGTTTTTACTGCTGGTCCCAAGCCCAGATAAAGGATGAGGGTTGTGTAAGGCAGGTCAACTCCCAACGCAAAACTTTTGTTACAACCCAAACGTGAATTTTGAGAAAACAACATTCCATGCCTACTATCTAAGGATTTGGCTCAAGGGAATGGAGAAATAAAATTCATGTAGTCGACCCCAACATAATCGGGACAAGGCCTTGATGATGATGAAGAAGTTTTAATCGTAACAGTGGATAACAGTTAGATCAGAGTGACATTGGGATAGGTGCCAATTCGCGGGTGTGTCTGTGTGGGTGAAAGAGAGGTCCAGGTTAATCATAATTGGACCCTGGTGTAAGGAATTAGAATGGGTTTTTTCAATGAATTAAGAATAGGGTTTGACTTTTCAAAAAGAAGGCTCGGTTTCATTATGTTTTGCACAGTTTTGATAATGATAATAAGAAATGGAGACACATGAAAATGATCTCCTGGATGATTCTTATATGAGCCACACTTGTGTGACACAGATCAAAGGGATGAGAAGTACATGCATGAAAAAATGTCTTCAAAATATCTTTCAAAGAAAATTTACCGGGAAAAAAAAAAATCAATGGTCACATGAGTGCTAAAAAGTGAGTCATAATCCATCCATGAATATAAATAAAAAGTGTGTCAAATTTGGGTGAGTACCAGTTCATGGAGGGGTAGTAATTGTGAGGAAATATGCTTGACCTAGGGAAATCAATAGGAACCCACCTTCCAAAATCCAAACCATTGATACAGGCTTTTTTCCACTATTTGTTGCCAGCTATCTAGATTTATTTTCTATTTGTACCGTGTTCACTAAGATATAGTGTAAACAATTGTTATAAAAAACAGTGTGATCATGTGTCTTAAACATGATCAATCTGATAGTGAAACCAACCAAACCGATAGGAAATTAAGTCTGCTTTCAAAACACAGTGCAACATTCGCCTTCAGGGTCTGCACAAGGGGCATTGCAAGATTTTCAACCCCACCATCTCCAAAAGCAAGGCCCCCTACCATTCAAAAAAAAAAAAAAAAAAAGCAGGACCCCCTGAATTTAAGGTGTCAACAGAAAATCCTGCACGGCTTCTGTCTAGGATTCCCGTAGGCGAAAACCCCCAACCCCACCACCAAAAAAAAAAACCCACCAAAATATGACCGTGCTTTTCAACTGATGGGATTTAAGGTGGACCTCTCTCATCGGTTTCTGTGAGAGACCGTAAACAAATATGTGCAGCTGAAGTCATGTGATTCTAAACACCACGTGAACTAAAGAGGTTCTGCAAAACCAAGTGTGGTTTTGCAAACCCATAATGCAATTGTGTCAGCTTTCATTTGGAGCATAGTTTAATCAAGATTTAGAATCTGATGGAAAGATATAATTGTGAATGAGGATTGGATGAATTTCATTATAGTGGGTGACAGGAGCAATATAAAACACTCAAAATTTTAAGGCACAGTGAAGGTGATTGAATCAGCAGTGAATGCAACTTTGACTGAATAAAATTGGAACACTGTCAACACAAGTGGTTTCAATTATGGTTTGGATTCAATATACAAAAAGGGCCATTGTTGTTCACTACATACAACAAAGATTTTTTTCATCAAGAACCAAACTTTCATTATGGAAAGGAGCACATACAACAAGAGAAAAACAAGGATGCCAATACGCCTATACCAACTCCTTCAGTAACACAACCAGCCAAACGGCCTTTAAACTACACAAGAGGGCCTTAATAAGATGAGAACCTATCAACTCCTTAATTCCACCACCTCATTTGCTCCCTTGACAACATATGGACAAACTCTGCCAGTTTCGAAGAGCACAAAATGATGATTTCCTTGAAGAGATGGTGATACTTCCAAGGATCTCCTTCTACAGAACTCGGTGTCAAAAATCAGCCAAGTTGACGACTAAACTCAAACTTGGAGGGATCGGATTCGGTTCAAGTATGACAAGGCCAAATAGCATAGTTAGGGTTAAAAACCCTATTTTGGACCAATAGTGGAGAATAGATGGAGTGATGGAGAGAGGGTTTGCAGATACGATTGAGATTGGGTTTGGGGATGAAGTGGGGAGGGGGTTTGGAGGTGAGGTGAGGATAGAGAGAGGGAGATAAGATGGGAGTTGGAGAGATGGAGATGAGATGAGGATGGAGAGGTGGAGATCAGATGAGATGTGGATCATGTGCAAGGGTCTTGAGATGGAGAATTCCCTTTCGTTTTCTGGTCCTGAGATACTAGAGATGGAGATCTTTCACAGAAATAGAGAGAACAAAAGGACACATTTGGCCGAGTCTAACTGGACCCAGACTTGGACTTGAAATAGAAACCACAGAAGACCACACAAATAGTCACTTTCCACTATGAGCCTGACAAAGAAACCCTGACGACCCTTAAGCTCTTCTAATACCCAGACTTCGACTAAGTAGAATCTCTACCTCCAATTCACACCAAAAAGAAACTAGCACTTCCCCGACTCATTGCGCAGCACACTCCTCATACCACAAGATGCAACTTTCCACTTGATGCCCTGATTTCCTTGAAGATATGGTGATACTTCCAAGGATCCCCTTTTACAGAACAGGTTGTCAAAAATCATCCAAGTTGACGACTAAACTCAGACTTGGAGGGATCAGATTTGGTTCAAGTATGACAAGGCCAAGTAGCATAGTTGGGGTTAAAAACCCTATTTTGGACCAACAGTGGAGAATAGATGGAGTGATGGAGAGAGGGTTTGGAGATGGGATGGATCGTGGGAGATGGAGATTGGAGAGAGGGTTTGAAGATGATATGGATCATGGGAGATGGAGAGAGGGTTTGGAGATTCGATTGAGATAGGGTTTGGGGATGAAATGGAGAGGGGGTTTGAAGATGAGACGAGGATAGAGAGAGGGAGATAAGATGGAGATGAGATGAGGTGAGGATGGAGAGGTGGAGATCAGGTGAGATGTGGATTATGGGCAAGGGTCTTGAGATGGAGAATTCCCTTTCATTTTCTGGTCCTGAGATACTTGATATGGAGATCTTACACACACACACACACACACACACACACACACACACACAGAGAGAGAGAGAGAGAGAAGAGGCACATTCCTTGGACTAGTTGAACTGGACCCAGACTTGGACTCCAGGTCTAGGTTTTGAGTCCCTGCTACAGAAGACCACACAAATAGTCACTTTCCACTATGAGCTCGACAAAGAAGCCCTGACAACCCTTGAGCACTTCTAATACCCAGACTTACGACTAAGTAGAACCTCTACCTCCAATTGACACCAAAAGAAACTAGCACTTTCCCGACTCATTGCACAGCACACTCCTCATACCATAAGATGCAACTTCCCACTTGATGCCCCATCCATTTTCAAATAAAGCTTTCCTAGCAGGAGAAGAACCAAGTCTACATATTTTGTATCCTGACACTTCCTACCACTGGGGTATTCATTGGCTTGGTAAGGCTGGGCCAAACCTTGTTCAATTGCCACATTGGTTATTGGGCGTAATAGTCAGCCCCAGATCCACAGCCCGTGCACCTAAAACCATAGTAATCAATTTCGTTTCATACCCCTTTTTGGTTCGGCTCCTAACTGACGTTTTCGACCGTTTTGAAAACCATAGAATTTTGGTGAAACATTTTGGAGTTATGCTTTGGGCTCGCCCTTTTCGTTGTCATTGAGATCGAAAATAAAAAGAAAAAAAGGGAGGAAAGATACAGAGGAGAAGAGGAAAAGGATCAAGAAAAGTGGAAGCAGATGAAGAAAAATAAGATGAAGAAGCGCTCTCTCTCTATATAATATTGAGTTTAATGTTTTTCAATCCAGTTGTACGATTTGCCCAATTTTTCAAAAGCCAATCTAGCCATAGAACTGGAGAAGGCTAAGGTTCAACTTTCCGATAACCATGACATTAGCACGACATCATAATTATATAGTAAAATTAAAATCATTCTAATATATATATATATATATATATATTAAAGTGAAGAAATCATATTTTAAAAATCTAAGGTTTTGAAAATAATAGTTCAATTTTAAAAAAATGTTTTGAAAATAATTTTTCTTTTAGTTTTAAAAAACAAAAAGTTTGAATTTAGTCCTCATGTTTTTCCAAGTCCAATCATTAGCAGTCTGTACCATTTGAATGGTTCAACCGTAAAACTGCACGGTACACATGGTTCAATTAAAAGAATGCAATTTAAGTTGAACCAAACTGTAGTATGTAGCAGTTCTAGTTCAACCCAGATAGACAGGCCAGTTGACTCTGGTTTTAAATTATTGGCTTTATCATACACAGTTAGATCTCATGTGGGGCCATTTAAGATTTTCATCAATGATAATAGTAAATCAGACAGAAAGATCTAGACATTGGTGGGGTTTTGATAAAATATCACTCTTGTTTAATGATTACAGACATTTTGCTTTTAGAGTCTTGTTTAGATCAATAGTGCAAACTTAGTTTTTTTTTTTTTTTTTTTTTTTTTTTTTTTTTCGCTTGATATGCTTGTATGGCCTTTGTTTCTAAATGATTCCTACATTATTAGATTGATATGCAAAACTAAATGGTTCAGATTGAATGTCCTACTTGAATGAACTTAACAGACATGATTAGACAAAGCAACCTTACTATCCCTTTGATCTTTTTTCTACCTCCAACCCAGATGCATCTTGGTTGTTTCTACATGAGTCTTGCGACCTCTGGATCGTGGTGTCCAGACTGCTGAAAGGGAGTAGGGCACAGCTGCACAGGTAGCCAAACCCCCCCACCCCAAAAAAAACAAACAAACACTTACACCCACACCCAAAATACAAACACCCTAGAACCGGCACCCCTCCCACACATTTTGATTTTCAAATTCTTCTACACAGATATTTACACCAGCTTAACCAATTGAAAAAAGAAAACTGTATATGTGAATACCACGAAGCGATTATTTATGAGCATTTGACTCTTCAAGTTAAGCCAATAGATGCTTAACCAATAAGAGAGAACAAGGTGTGCAGCAAGATTAAAACTTCAACGCAAACATCATAAATTGATGTTAAAATCATTAGGTAGTAAAACAGAATGATGCTCATTATTTGTTCTGAAAACAAGAGTTCGAACTTTGCTCAACATTGGATGCATGTGGTCCAAAACCAATTTGGGATGTCCAGCATACCCTACTAGCATTATTGTGCTAAAACTCTCACTAAATGTAATGGAACCAAAAGACAAGGCCACAATTCATGTGCTGGCCAGCCGAGGCCAATGGGAATAATTGGAAATAATCAAATAAGAAAGCACCAATTTAAGGGTTTTTCATAAGTACTTAAAGAACCAAAAAATTGTTTGGATGCTATGGAATTTTGCAGCATGGAAGTTTGGTACTGGATTAGATGGAAAATGCATAAAAAGTATCGTGCGTTTTCTTGTTCATAACTACTCTTCTCACCTAATATAAAAGATTAATTTCTATTGCCCCAGATGTCACGCAAAATAGATGGAACCATCATTTTGTAATCAAGAATGCGATCCAAGAATTCAAGAGAATACCCTTAAATAAATATCTAAGAAAAGTAACATGATCAGCGTCCATGGCCAAGCTAAAAGTGGTAAAAGTGGGCATTGTCAAGAAAGGAATTTAAATTCCCATTCCCCATGGGATTTCCCAACTTTGCCCAAGATCCACCAATACAGTGGCCAATATGCCAGCACATCTGCTCTTTCCCCTCATCACTAGTTTTACTACTGATTTACCTCATCACATATATGCAGTTTGCAGGGAAGAAGAAGAACCGAAGCCATTACAACATAACCTCAAATCAGAAAATCAGGAGGCAGCAACCACTCAGGAGGAACCCACTCCACCTACAGCAATAGTCTAACCTTGTAAATATTAGTTTGTATAGAACAACGGTGCCCTTGGTATCTAACTATATCCCCTCTTCTTCTCACTACTCTATCAGTATGTAAATGCAGTTGTTTGTACTGTAACGACCGTCTTCTCTGTAACTGACTATCAATATATAAATATACTCTCTTTCAGGAAAAAAAAAAGGAATTTAAATACCTAAAAGGCTTGATCAATTGGGAATCAGAAGTGCAAGGAGAATGGGAAACTTCATTGGATTCCACCTCCTCCAGGAATGCTAAATTTCTACTTGGACGGGACAGCACCCGAAAAATTAGGTCAATCAAGCATAATGGTCCATTAGGAGGGAGACATGGAAAGTTTCAGGAAACCTTCTGTCAGGCGAATAAGTCGCGGGAATAAACTAAAAAATGAACTTCGACAGCTATAGAAAATATAAAATTCAAAGCAAGGAGCTTCAAGGTCACAAGAACGGATTTGAAACAAGCAAGCTACGCCTATTCGTCCAAGCTACGCATCTATAGTCCAAGTGAGGCAGCAAGTCAAGCTTGAAAGCGCTTTCAAGCCAGGAAAGAATTACTCAATTATGAGAGTGGGAAGCTCTAGTGGCTTTCTCTAGTACTCTGACAAGAAAGAGCAATTCCAATGAAGCTGAGATTTGGGACACCTAGATAGCCTTAACTAATTTCAAAGATTCTTTGTTGGGCAGGCTTATTTTGAAAAGTGATTCTAATAGCAGTATCAGTTGGATCGCCATTAAAAGGTTGATGCCTACTGGTCTATGGAAAGTATCACTATGCATAAAAAAAACCTCAAGGAATTTGCTCATTTTCAGACGTCATCTTTTGCCAACATTGAGAGAAGCAAATGAAGTCACTAGCTCCTAGGGAGGATCTCTCTTGTACTTGCGCCGGTTCGTTTCACTTTCTTTGATTAGTTTGAATCAGCATAGTGCTCTTACACCAATTCTTAATTCTGTCTCAGTTTCAATGTATCTAACATTTCCAAATGAAATTTTACTACTGTCATTGATACATAAAAAACAAACACACAGAATGAGATAAATGACTGCATTCACAATATAAGCATAATCGAAAAGCTAGAGTGAATAAGAAAAAACAAGATACCATCTGATAAGCCACCCAAACAGAAAATGCTGCATGATGGGCACCTTCTCCAGCACCTCCGCCCTATACATCTTCAACAACCCACTGTTCACCTTACCCCAATTTGGCACACCGCTTATATCATCCAATAGCGGCGAATGCTCCGCAAAAACCCCCTTCTTCACCTTCTTCACAAACGCCACACATGACAAATACATATACTCATCCGCAAAATTATCCAGAATGTCCTCATTATGAATAGACTTGGGCTTCATATACTTATGATCAATCAGCTGCGCCGACCCGAAAATGAAAGGCAAGAAATGATAATCATCCAAACCCCAAACCCCATGAGACCCAGCAGGCTCAAGAGAGTAAACCGTCTGCAACTGCCTCATCAGGTCGAGATACTTGACGAATACCCTAGTGACAACGGCCTGATAATCCTCCTCCCTGATGAGGCCGAGGCGGGCGAGGCAGTAGAGGAAGGCGGCGAAGTTGGTCTCGTGGCCGGTGCCGTAGTCGATGCGGGAGGCATTGCCGAAGCTGTCCGCGAAGTAAGGGAAGATCTCGGGGGCGGCGGGTTCGAGGGAGTGGGGGCGGAGGAGGAGGTCGGAGAGGAGGGATTGGGTGGATTCGTCGGTGAGGCGGGCGTGCCAGGAGCGGAAGGAGGGGTTGCCGTAGCGGGAGGAGTGGGGGACGGGTGGGAATTCGGAGAGGGCAGCGAGGAGGGAGTCGAGGATGGAGAGGAGGGAGGAGAGGGTGGGGGAGAGTGGGGTGGGGAGTGGGTCGGAGATCTTGCGGGAGCGGACGGAGAGGGAGAGGGCGGCGACGAAGGAGAGGAAGTTGGAGCCGGAAGGGGAGTCGATGAAGCGGCGGGCGTCGGCGGGGGAGGAGATCTTCTTGGAGGGGGTTTGAAAGAGGTAAGGTGGGGAGACGACGGGGACCTTGTCGGGTTGGGGGACGGGCATGAGGAGGATGGCGGATTGGGAGTAGTTTTGGGGGTTGGGGAGGCGGTGGAGAGGAGGAGGTGGAGAGAACTCTGGGAGAGGGATTGGAGAGTAGCTGGAGGGAGAAGGTTCTTGTTCGTTTTGTTGGGGTATGGAAGGAGGAGGGGGGGTGGTGGTGGTGGTGGTGGTGGTGGTGGAGGAGGAATCTGGAGATCTGTCTGCCATGTTCTTTTTAGGTTGGAGGGAAAGAGGAAAGAAATGGAACAAAAGGTGTGGTTTTATAGTGTTGGGTTGGATTGGTGTGGGATTGGAGTGGATGGGTAAATATCCGATTGATCCAAGGCCCATGATATTATTAAAGAGAGAGAGAGATTGAAAATGCCCATATAATTGTACAAGGCCTAGAAAAGGCCTCTTTATTTTTTATTTTTTATTTTTTATTTTTTATATTTTTATTTGTACTAAAACCTCTTTCACCTCAGCGGCAGATCCAAGATTTTCATTTGAGGGTGCTCACGATTGTCAATTAAAGATCATTATTTTTTTATATTTTCTTCATATTAATTATGACAAAAGAGAAAATGTATTTAAAAAATAATTAAGGGAAATATGAATTTTTTCTACTTGAGAATGGTGGAGAAGAAAATGAAATTCGTCAATATCATATTCAACTCCAATAATCATGAAACCACACCCTCCATTATACACTCAATGATTTAGAAGAGATCCAATGTCCAAAACACTTCTAAGAAAACTTCTCAGCATCTAGATCGAACCTATACACACTATTTCAATAAAACTGCTAATAGGCAAGTACACTACAATGCAAAATGGTATAAGAAATGGTGAATGTTGAGTCTGCTAATCTCATTGCTCATCGTTGTGAAAGTAGTTTACCCAGTGAAGGTGATCGACGACTACCTCCTCGTACTGGCCCCCTACACACTTCAACTATTGCTTCTCCATTGCCAGAAACAGTGATGGATATTGATGTTGCAATAGCACCAAATAAGGAGAATGGAAGTTGTAAAAATGCCCCTGATATCTCTTAATCTTCCACACTATGACCCAATTGCCGAGATTTTCTCTAAGAGAATGATGAAATTTCAATTGAGAAGAAAACATCAAAGTACTCCAGTGGAGAAACCAGAGGAGAAGAGCAACTTTAGACGTCGAAGACTTGTTGTAGTATATATACTTTTTGGAACTGCACCTTGCAATGTCCAATATAAGATCATTTCTAAAATCATGGTGGGAAGATTAAAGCCCTTGCTATTCATTTCGAACAACCAAGGAGCTTTTATGTATGGAAGAAGAGCCAATGATATCATTATTATTGCTCAAGAAATGGTTCGATCCATAAATCCAATCCGATCCGATCCGCTGATTTTTATCCGATCCGAAGGTAAACGGATTGGTGACGGATTGAAAATTTTGTAATCCATTAGCAATGGATTTGTGGCGGATTTTACACTCAATCCGCGGATTCAATCCGATCCGATCCGTTGACATTAAATATAATTAAAAAAAAATAAGGTATCTAAATATAAATTAAGATGTCGAAATTTAAAATAAGAAAAAAAATTTAAAGGGTCAAAATGTAATCTTTTTTTACAATATGTTTGATACTTTTCTTTTAACATTAGATTAAATGGAATAATCCGATCTGATCCGGTCTTCCACGGATCCGATTGGATTGAATTTTAACAACCATGGATTGAATTGGTGACGGATTTGACCCAATCCGCACCAATCCGATCTGTATACACCCTTAGTCCCAAAGACACGTAAGAGGAGACACACGTGTGCTCTCAAGCTTGCTCTTCATAAAGCCTATGACTCGATTTCTTGGGATTTTCTAGCATGCTGTCTAAATATGTTGGGCTTGTAGAATTATGAATAGTGTCTCATCAGTTTTCATTCGGGTTTGTGTGAAAGGGAGATTTCCCGATACTATGACTCTGACTCGTGGGCTCAGGCAAGGTGACCCTATGTCACCCTACCATTATTTAATTTGTGGGGAGGCATTAAACCAGTATCTCAAGAATGAGAGCAATTTAGGAAGGATCATTCACCAAAAAATTGCCCCTGAGAAAGACTTCATGAGCCTTCTCCAATTTGCTGATGACCTCTTGATCTTCCTCTCTGCCTCACTTAGAAAAGCTAAAAGAATCAATACAGTTCTTAGAGGCTGGCCAAAGGATTAACATGCAGAAGTCTGAGATTATGATGGTTAATATTGCCTACAATTTCCACAATTTCAATAGAGAAAAATGAATTTATTTATTTATTTTACTTTTCCTTGCGAAACAAAGGATAGGTTATTGTATGATTATCAATCTATATTGCCTAGAAAGGTTACGTTTGGTAAATCTCTAATTGTATTTTTTATTTTTAGAGCTTATTCAAAAATTAAAACTTTTGCCTCTTAATGGAAAAACTAAGGGGGACTTTTATTGTGAGACCTTTTTAGTTAACGTGGATGGAGTTGGACCAGGCAATTTTTGAAAGTATTTTAGACAAAAATGATCTCATGAATTTTTCAAAAATGATGTAATTAATGGATTCTACATTGTAAATTTTAATAGGCTGGCCCTAAATTTCTACAATTCATATAGGTGAGCCCCAATTACCTCATAAAATAAGAGCTTTTTTTTATAAATTTTAACAATCAAACTAAAATTATAAATTGAAACTTAAAAATTAAACTAGAGCTTTTATTTAAGTTTTAGATCTTAATTTAATTAGTACTTATTGATTAGAATTGAGCTTCCAAACGGCCCCTAATGGGATGTGTCTTTGCATAGGAAAAGTCTCCCAAAAAGTCTACACACCCCGGGGGAAACCCCGGGATGTGTCCCGACTCCCGTGGGGAGCCGTTGGATCCCAGGCTCCCCTGGGATCCAACGGCTCCCATGGGGAGTCGTGCTACATCCCGGGGTTTCCCCCGGGGTTTGTAGCACGGCTGAAAGTCCCTTTGCACCTGTACGGGCTTTAGTGGGGCTACTTCTACAGTACTACCATGAAAGGTGTGCAATAAGGAGGTCGCATCATGACATGGTAGTTAATCTATTTCAAAGACTTGTTTGTTTTACTTATATGAAACTTGACCAAATTCCTTTTCATAAAAGATGCAATAAAAAAATAAAGAATAAAAAAATATAAAAAATTAAAAAATAAACAATTGAAAATAAAAAGTAGAACCTTATTCAGGCTTCCAAGCCGAAAAAAAAATACTCAGGTAAACATGGTTGTTAACCCCAATGGACTTCGAGGGGTTAAAAATATCTTTCTCCCATCTTCCAAGCTTGATTCTGGAGGCTTATTGGAGAAAATGGAGAAGATTGAACAAGAAATATTCAGAAACTCCTCAAGGACAAAACTGTTTTCACACATGTCAACCTACCAATCTATTTTTGACCAAGCATTGCGAAAGTTTATAAAAGACCATTTAATTCTAAGGTGGATAAATCAAGGGTTAGGATAATTTTTTATGGGGCTAGATTTTTCATGACCCTTATCCACAAAGTAACCTTTCCATTTATCCCTCTAGTTGCCCAGGAGCTGGACCACATAAGCACAACACATAGTATATGCTTGAAGTATTTAAAAAAAAAAAAAATCCATTATTAAGCTAGACAGGTTATAAAATAATAATCAATAGTCTCTGTAGCTAATATTATTTATATTTATTTTACTAATTTCATAATATGTATATAATACCCATATTGATATTTTCAAAGTCCCAAATCATTTTTTTTTTTAATAACATAAAGTAGAAATATATCATCTAATAATTAAGCTAGTACTTCCCTGAACAATATATTTCTATATTATAGCTAATAATGCTTCCACCATAAAACCTCATAAACTGCTAATTAGCATAAATATCTATATTCTTCTCACTTCTCAGCTTTCTGTCCCTCTGAATTCATCAATGGAGTCGTCCATAAGTTCTAGGATTCTGCACTTTTCGCTCTGACCGGAAGGTGGCGATGATCACAGAATTCATATGAACACCATATTCACACAAACGCCGGCGCTGTGCCATTACAGCACCTTCATAGTGAAGAACAAGCTGTTGTCCGTAGGGAACAACAATCCTCTGATAAATCTTGTGTTTTAACAGGCCGACACTGTCCATTTCTTCTACTTCCACAGTGATCTCGCTTGTCTTGATCTTGATTAGAACATCAAATCTATTTTGTTCCAAATTAATTACGAGAGTGATACGTGCATTGTCCACACCGAGAGACCCCAATTCTGTGCTGCCCATTAGCTCATTGTTGTTGAAATAGAGAGCTTGTCTGCGTGCTGGGATGCCCAAGAGATTTTGCATCTGCACTTTTACTTGAGAAACATGGTCAATGGGAGCCACCATTACCTGATGCTCTCGATCATTTTCGGCTTCGACAACAACGATGTTCATTCTATTGCTTGTGGTAATCCTGCAACTAGAGAGTAAGAAGCATCAAGTGCAAGTTAAGTAGAATGATGGTCCCATCGGGTCTGCAACTTGCAAATGGCTGGCTGAACCACACTGATGCTTGGGAGTGCAACTAGGGTCGTAAACAGGACGGTTTTGGATCGGAATCATAGTGGATCCAAACTCGTATCTAAATGATGGTTCCGGTTCCGAATCCAGTTTTGACTCAGAATCTGTTTTCTTAATCCCAGATTCAGTTTCGATAGGAAAATCCAAATCCGGTTCCGAAACCGGATCCACTTAGAAGATTGGAATCTAGTTTCAAAATCATTTCTAATTTCTCTTTATTTTTCATTTTTCTTAGAATAAGCATATCATTCAACTTATAACAATGTATCAAGTCTACTACCTTCAATATTATACATAAAAATGTCAAGAAAAAAGTTGATTTTGAGGTACAATTTGCAACATCAAATGCTCATATGCAGAGTCCCGGATCTACGGGTCGGAACCTATATGGATCCTGAACCGTACCCGTTCATCAATTGGAACCTAAAGTGGGTTCCGGACCGGGACCCGTTTAAGAATCGGAACATAAAATAGGTTTCAGGCCCGGTTTTTTGCGGGTTGGAACTTCCGGATAATTGGAGAATCGGATATCCGTTTGCAATCCTAGGTGCAACTCCAGTCTGACCCGGATTGTATGTAGTTAAAGTAAAGCTCGAACCTGACCCGAATCGTAAGCTTCCCATCTGGGGGCAGTTCGGGTTTGAGGAGGGTTGACTCACTTAGGGCAGATAACCAAATTTTTGGGTTTGTTTGTTTTTCAGAAGATATAAAATTTAAGAAATGTATCCACTTCATATATGACAGTAGTATGTAGACATTGATTTATACATTATAATTACATATTTTAAGATAAACCTAGTCCTATCTAGGCTCTAACTTGGGTGCCAAAAGTCCAGACCCAAACCCCTCAGATTCCGTGCAGGTTTCAAGATTCAGGCCTGAGCCCAACCTAAATCTCACCTTTGGTCAGGATTGGCACCCCTACTGATGCTTGTCCTATTTAGTTATAGGGTCACATATTATGGCCCAGATTGAGCTCATGGGCCTGATTGTCAGAAGTGGGCCCAGGCCATTCATATAGATGAAGGCACAAAGCAAGTTGCAGTTAGAAATGTTTGAGTCAGCCAGGGCCTTTCAGC
Organism: Camphora micrantha; assembly: GCA_003546025.1. NCBI lineage: Eukaryota > Viridiplantae > Streptophyta > Magnoliopsida > Laurales > Lauraceae > Camphora > Camphora micrantha. Next base: position 33,984,004 of record QPKB01000009.1, on the reverse strand, counting down.
AGAAATTGGCACTCCAGCCTTTCTACTTTAAAAGGGAAGATCTTTCCTCATGAGTCCAACCTGCAGACCTAAAATCTCATCCCATTCTTACACAAAACAGGATTCATCAAGGTTGGTCCTAAAGTTTCTTAATCCAGTTGCAAAAACAATCACATAATTTTATTACAAAAAAAAAATCACATTATTCACGTAAATTATCTAATTAACCCACATGAATTTCCCATAAACAGGCAGGTCAGGTGCCACATTAAGATTAAAAAAAAAAAAAAAAATTGTATCAGTAACAAGCTAAAGTGACCAGCACTTAATGGTTTGAGAGTTGAGAAATAAGTAAACTTCTATCACCTCAGTTTTGCAAAGAAGAGTGATGGCTGGTGATTATTGCTTGCTCACTTCTGTGATGCCAAGGAGCTTAACTATTTTTTTTATTATAGAATTAGAATCATGGTACAAGAATGAGTAAGAGTTAGTTGTATGCATTCCATATGCATTAATCTGAAATGTAATTTCTTCTCTTGGTGCATTTCATGAGAATGGGATGTAATGTAACACAAGAAAACAACAACTAGCTTGTTGGTTGGGAGATGCTCTTCTCTTCCACCTGAATTAGTGCTTATCCTACCAAAATTGGATTGTCCATTTTATGATTGATTCAGTCCTGGGCCAATAGACCTAACAAAATCAATAGTTGGTAACAATCCCATCAAAAATTACTAGAGTGGAAGGCTAAGATGGAAGCATTTACCCAATGGTTCTGCATTTAAAGGTTGGATTGAGCTGATTTGAGTTTGTACCTTGAGCGGCCCGCTAATTGAAAAGGTCAAAATTAATTAATTTGGTGCAAAGTTAGTCCCATTTTAGACAGTTAGACCAGGCCTCAATAGAAACTAGAAAGCAGGGCGATAGGTGGGGATGCATACCCGATTCAAGACCCGAATCCGCCACATACCCATTTTTAGGTCCAGACCAAATTAAGATCAAATGTGCATTAGTTTAATTGGATAAAAGAGCTATAACTTTTTTTAATATATGAAAAATTATAAAATAGTATAGGATTAAAGTTAAGTAGATTCTCAAAAATGAATTTTGCTCAGGTGACTTAGACCCTTAAAACCTATACATATATTTTTAGAAATGCATGTAATAGTTTTGAGTTCAAAGATCCTTTGAAATATATAGGGCCTTTTTTTATTTTTTTTTATAACGAAGGGTGTCCCAGTTTTTTGGGCCGACCTAATCCCTACGGGCCTAGGGGGAGCTAAGTAAATCCCTGACCTTAGTGTGATAGTACAGTTTCGAATCCTCAATCTCTAGGAACAAACCGTGGTCATAGACTAGCCTGTTTGATTGCTTTAAATACATGAGATTTGAATACATAAAATTCATATAATTGAAGCTCATTTTTAAAATTTCACGTTTGATGTTCATTTTTACTACTTACCATGTGGAATTGATGGCCCAAATGTAAGTACTTTTTTGTCTTACTAGAGAGGTGTGGCTCTGGCATGAGGTAAGAATTTATCTTTCTAGAATTGAGATCTTCTGAGGGGGCTTACCCACAATGACCGTGGGTGGAATAAACACGGTCTGCCACATCATCGTAGGACGCCCTACTTAGACACGAGCAGCCACCCACGTGCATGGTTGGTTGCCCCACAGTGATATAGCTAACCATAGTTGATCTACTCACGACCACCCTGTGGTAAAACCTCACCAGACCCAGACTCATACTCATCTTTCCAGGACTCAATTTTACATTCCTGTTGCCAAACAAAAGAATACGAGTGACGGAAGATGAGAAAGGAGTTTTTGCAACTTCTCCTGCAATAACTGTCAACCTTAAATTCAAGGGCTGAACGATTCCCATGTGATAGATACCATAAGGGATCGAGTCTTGACCAAAATATGCCACATCAATCAAAGAGGTTGGCAAGTTTTTTATTTTTTATTTTTTAAACTTGAAAAATCGCTTATCTTTAGTTTATGTGAAGCTTTTGTTTGAAAGCAACAACTTTTTTTTGTTATGCTTATATTGAATGATCAAGGATTTACCTTTTTAAAAAATATTTTTTTTTTGTAAATTCTCTTTTTTCTTTAATCTTATCAGCTACATGAAGGACTCAAAGTGATACACGCTGGCACTCACACTTGTTCCTTACCAGATGAACTATAGTCCGAAATGAAGTTTATCTAAATTTTTAGATGTGCTTACGGATGGTAAATTTTTGCGAGGGGAAAATATATAACCACGTTTTTTTTTGGGTAAAGAATCACCACCTTAAAGAAGACAATCGAAATGATGAATACATTTGATTTTGATTTTCTACAAAAATCACTCATTGTTAAACTCCTTCGATCGAAAATAGGATGACTAGGTATGAATCACAGTTGAAATAGGAAAGTATCAATCAATAATGTCTTTCTTGTTTCTTTTTTTAATAAAGAACACAACAAAGATACACCCAAACACAACAACAACTAGGACTACACAGAAAATCCGGTACTATCACCTCTAAACTAGACCAAACTAGGCAGTTCTGATCGATTTTATAGTATATCGGTTTGGCCTACTGTTTGAGAATGGTGAAAACCGCTTAGATCGGTCGGTTATTGATTTGAATATTTGGTTCACCACCTAAACCGAACTGATCAGTATATTATATAATTTGAGTATTTGACTATTTAGTTTTTAGGGTTTCACTTGGCTAGTATTCGACAACTCATGCACCTCTTCTGAGGAGTGTCATTTTGAAATTTTCAATTTCTGCTCTTAAGATTTTAAAATAAATAAATAATCGGTTTAATCGACCGAACCAAACCGAACCGAATAGGTTCGGTCTAAGCCCTCCCCATCGGTCGGATCGGATTGATTAATTAGAAAAACCGATAAATTCGGTTTGATAGCTGGTTTTTGTGCTAACTCAATCCGAACCGCCCATATACAACCCTAACAACAACAAAACCAATAATTGCTTAAGAAATTAGTTTATATAATATTTAAGAAAAGTTTCCGAAGGCGAAAAGTAGAAGTTTGTATGAAGATGTGGCAACACCGTTAAACCGCAGCCATTGGAGTTTCGATGTGCGATTTTTCTCAGTTGGACAATTGGACGCACAAACTTTTGAGTTTGGACTGCACAACAATATGCGCACCACTAGAAAGAAAAAAAATTGCCAATGTTAAAAGGAGAATGGCAGCAGTGGAGCCTCTTCTATTGCAGAAAACAAAAATCAATGCACATACACATTCCATGACAACAATGCTATAAAGAAATAAAGTAGTAATTAAATTGACAATCAACTTTACCAAGCTTTAGACATGTTTTTAAAAGTTGTAAATGATATGACCCTAAGTCAAAACCTTGTGTTGAAAATTTTGGTGGTTTTTTTTTTTCTTAATTGTAGGCCGTGGTTTAGCTTACCCATTGTAATCAGGGCAAAGAGCCAAAAACACACAGAAAATCTGGTTTGCTTTAAGCTAACCCTAGTCATATTCCTTTTTGTGGAGCCTCTTCATGACCAATCCAAACACACTCACAAAAGCCTACCAATATGTTTTGATGAGCCCTCATTAACCAATCCTCAATCAGGTTGACAAGAGGTATCTACGAGTTGAAGTCCAACCATATTTAATACATTTTAAAAAGGGGTCAATTAACTTCACCCTGCATTCAATGTGGGTCAACCCGACCTAACCCGCATAACCTGTATTTTCTGTGGGTCAACTTTTTTTAATCCCGACTCAACTTGTAGATCCTTGGCCCAAACCCAATCAATTTCAGATTTTATGGCTGTGTGTTAAGTTAAGAAAAGAATAAAAAAAAAAAGTCCAACACAAGCTCCGTTCATTCCATATAACATAAACTATATATCTTAAGTACCAAATATATTAAACCAGCAAGCTTTTTAAATGGGTTTAGATATGCAAATTAATTCTAACCTACTCATTTAAATGAGTTACGAGCGTTATGCGGGTTGACCCAAACCCAAACCATTTTAATCAAGGGCCGACCAGTATATATTGCGGGTCAAATACGGATTGGGTTTGGATCAAATTATTTAATTGGGTTAAATTTTGCCACCCCTAATTGGATGCATGCACTGATGCACTCCAACTCACTTTTACCAAAAAGAAAAATTGGATGCATGCACAGGCTCCATGAAACCAGGGATGTGGTTTTGGGAAACGAACCATGGTTTTTCAAAACACTCCCCCTAAAAAGTCATGCTTCACAGATTAGACATGCCTTCTTTATTTATTTATAAGTAGAAAACAATTTAACCCTACCCCAAAACCAAATAAAAACCCCAGCAGTTGAAACTTGTGATAGTCATGTTTTACAAAGTTACATACGATCTTCACCCAAACCCAAGTCCATGTATTGAAAAAGTTATATATCTAGTCATTCTATTGAGAGTTCCAGACAAATTTGACCCAAACCCATCTGTAGATGAAATTAGTGGTATTCTTAATATTATTGTCATGGTTTGGTCTACCCATTGTAATCTTTAATCATATGACTCCACTTTAGATAAGGTATGGGATGACGATGAAGACATTAAAAGCAGCTCCATTAACATTAGTGCATCTTAGAATAATAAACAAGTCACATTATTAAATTCCACATCAATCATGACTTCTCTTGTTTTTTCCCAAGAGATGAGATGAGATAATCTACACCCACAATTGCATCTGTTTCTTTTTTTGAAGCACACAACTTTGGGCCCTCATTTGAGGAAGTTGATGTTCTTCTTTATTCCTAGGTCTTGTAGGGATGGAACCATGCACCTAAAGCACCTTGTTCTCCACCTTTATCTGTATTCTATTCCTTTAATAATAATGAAAAAAAAAAGCCCATAACATAGCTGGCTTCACAAAGTTCTCCACCTACAGTAATCTAGCATTCATATATTGATTTATTGTCCTTTAATGTATTTTTATGGAAATGGGTTTGTCTAAAATATTACTGAAAGTTGACTCTGATCACTGCTCACGGGCTGCATGCTGTTGCATAAAGCATAATAAAAATCATGCATTCATGCATATGGATGTATTATATTTCTATAATTTTGTTCTTTTTAACCTAAATATATTGCTATATGGTTCAAATTGTATAATGCAATTATCAGTTGGCATGATCAACATTGAGTATTTATTATATATTGTTGGGTCCCATTTATCATATTCAAATAGGTGTAGAGCAAAAGATCTACGCACATACCAATCCAAGCCATCTAACATGTCGACAATTTGGTGATAGGTGTTGATCATTGACTATATTTTCTTTCTTAGCATCTACAAGTGGATTGAAATTATTAGATGGTATGATTGTGCAGTCACAGATGGCTCCTCTTTGCAATTTGTTGAAAGATGACTGTAGAATAGGCACGGGACATAAGTTTTTCTACTCAAATGACATGGACTTTGAATACATTGATGCAGATCAAAACTGATAAAAGGGATCATCAACTACTAGAGCATGAACCTACCCACATTTAACCTTATTGTTTTCAGTGAGAAGAGAACAAAGGGAGGGAGGATGTGTACAATAGTTTTGTGAATTGGGATAGTAGTTGCAATATAATTTTTCTTTTTGGTTGGAAGGATTTAAACTCACACACTCTAATTTTAAATGAGACATTTTGTGTCTTTAACCAGCGGAGCTATGTATACTTAAATAAAAAATAATAATCTCATAGATCATAATTTTATTAGAACCAATATTACTCTGTCCTCATATATTTGTAATTTTATTGACATTTTAAAACACCTACAAGAAATAAAAAAATAAAAATTCACAAATTTTCACTGTACATGTAAAAGATAAATATTTAATAGAAAAAGGTTTTAAAATGCTAAAATATTAGTTGGCCAACATTAAAAGTTTTGACAATGTGCAGTCCCGTGATCAAAAAAGGTGTTTTCTACCACGCTTTCCATGACATTCCTGTTTGTGATTTCACTCCATGCCTAGTTTGAATGGTTGAAAGGAGGTTGCATCATTTGAGGTGGGAAAATGGCTGACGCAGGTCAATGGGCCAGCTTATTAAAAAAATTTAAATGGTCCAAAAGTCTCAGGCCATATTTTATCCAATCGGAGTTGGATCACAGTCAAATAAAAGTGCATTTATTTGTATTGTTTAGATTTTAGTAAGTGAGGCCCCATTGAGGAGCTTCACAAATTTCTCAACAGTCTGACCCAGATTGAAACACTTTGACAAATATTGGTGATATTTTGAATCCAATAATATTGCAATAAAAAATATATTTTCCTCATAATATCACAATTTCTCAAAAATATTGCTACAAGATGACAATGTCAAGAGAAAAGGTGAAGTCGAATTGGGAAAATTCAGAAAATCTATAAACATTTTAACATAATGTTTAATTTAGAATTCATTTATTATTTTAATAATTTACAACTTAATTTATTTTCCGCAACATTTTCCCGATAATATTCTAGAACCCAGCAACATTCTCAGAGTTTTCTACAAAAGAAAGTCTCGAAATTGATATATGTGAAAATCAGATGAAAGATGGTCCTAAGGCCCTACTTTTTAGTTTTTAGGTTGTTTTTTTTTTTTTTTTTTCTCTTTTTGTAAGGAGGCACAATTGTTAGTAAGATGAGAATGAGGGGTTACTTCGTTGGTTGGCGCCTCTCATTTGGATGATCAGGGATCAACTCGGGTCTTCCCCATTTTCGCGCATATGTGAGTGATCGCTTCCTTTGCGCATAGATTCTCCCTCAAATGTGTATATTTCACTCCCCACACATATGGGTTCTCTCCTCTTGTGTGCGAGTCTCTCCTGGTCCAGCCGCCTTAGGTGATTAGCTGGGGAAAGTGAAAAACAGAAAAAGCTTCAAATACAACTTTAAGTTTTTGCTTTATTTAAAAAAAGGAACACACGTTAAGTTCTTTCACTAAGTTTTCAATTAAAAATATTTGGCCATTTAAAAGTAGTTTCTGGTGACTTTTTATTTTAATTTTCTGAAAAACGTAAATTACTCTTCATTTAAAACCATGACATAGTTTCAGCAGTCAGTACATGCAACCTATTGCGTAGGGAAGCCGGTTGTCTATAATCATAGTGAGGATGATAGAAAAAGTGAGGGAGGGATTTATGAGTTTCTTTTTTTTTAACCATGTTACACAACGTTAGTGAGATAGAACTACCCAAACAAAATTGTTAGAGAATCTCTTAATCCATTTAAATTGCCAAAGTTCCCTTCTGCAAGCAGGGATTTGCACTTCACCTTTCTGAAAACTGTAGTTTTCAGACGGGAATCAAAAGGTACAGTTACCAAAGCTGGGCAGAGATGGCAAAAGACAAGTCAGAGACATAATTGCATTCGTCAAAAGTAAAATGGGTGTAATTATCAGCTTCTTTCGTTACTCATCAAAACTTCAGTGAAAAATACATGGTTCCTTTTACCCGCTGGTGGGGAAAATAAAGAAGATGCATCGCATCCGCTATATGTTGCGGGAAAGGAGGAGATGCATCGAATGGGTGACGTTTCCAAACTCACGAGAGCCCGTTTGGCATCTGCAAGTGTTCATCAAAGTTTGCTTTCCAGTTTTTTGAGGAGCTTTCACTAGAATTTGGATGACGTTTCCAAACTCACGAGAGTCCGTTTGGCATCTACAAGTTTGCTTTCCAGTTTTTTGAGAAACTTCACTAGAATTTGGAACTTTTTATAATAAATAAAGCAGATGGATTCGGAAAACCAAGCCAGATAAATTGTTTTGGAGTTGAAATCATCTCAGGTTTTCACTTGAAATCCTGAGTTGATGGAGAAGAACTCAGCTGTTGGGGCCTGTTTATGGAAAGTTCAAGCCATTAAAACTAAACTTCCTAGTGGTGTATGGAGAATACCTGAGTTTTATTGCAATAGAAGTTGATTTTAATACAATTTTATGCATATTCATTAACCACATTTTCATTTTCCTTTAAATAGTTAATTTGACAATAAGATCAACTCTTGTTGAGGTTAAACTCGCGAATAGTACTTGAGATACTTGGAAATGGTGTTTATTTTGAACACCTCTAATTTTTAATAGGTCAACTCCGTTGTGGTATTCTACTCCTCCTCCAGCTTAAGACTTCTCTAACTTATTATTTTTGTGTTACAATTTGGATCTAGGACCAAAGATTTCACGTGCAAAAAGAAACCATAATAGACACTAGTGTTGGAGCAAGATTGCATTGCTAGTTATATAATTTAAGATAGTTAGTTATCTACAAGATCAGAATTAGGGGCGGAATTGGGGGTAGGGGGTAAGGTCCTTCCGGCCCTTTCATCTTTTGATGGATGGCCCCTCCTTATAATATTAATTAATCAATTTAGTTTTTTATTCTAAAAATAATAACAAAATCAGAACAGATTTTGGGAAAGAAATATCAGAATGATAAAAGAAAAGAAAGGAAATGAACGAGGAAACAAATAATTCTAAAAAAGAAATAAAATCATAGCAAAATGGGTCTTGCTCATAAATATATAATAGTGAGCATATTTGTTTGTTCCAAAATAATAATCAATAATTTCACTTTTGAGTGTTAGTTGACCTTCTAAGATACTGGTTTTTTTTTAAATAATAGTAATGTAATTTCACTTTTAAGTGCTATCTATTATGTAATTAATTATTAAATTTTGTGACTTTTTAATGGATTTTTTTTACTTCCCACCCGCCTAAAAAAAATTTCTAGTTCCGCCCCTGGTCAACAACAATAATAGTTAATAAAAGATTAAATAGTCAAATTATAATCAGAAGGATCAAACTCAGCCACTTTAGTTATTTTATCAAAAAATGTGATTGATAAATGGAAGGACTAAAAGTCTCACAATTCCAAATAATCATGCCAACAAATTAATCTCAACCAAATGACCAATTGATGAATGACTTGGAACTATAAATACTATCTACAATAAAAAAAAAAAAAAAAAAAAAAAAGGCAAAAGAATTCTCATCCTGCCAATTCAAAATAAAGGGAAGGGGTGATCAACAAGAAAAAAGATCCAAGTATAATCATATAGCTGGAACTGCTTACTGATGTCAGCTAATATTTCTGCAAATAGAGTGAGCCAATTAAATCCACTTAGAACTGTTCTTTTTATGCACCCTTTTTATCCTCATCAATCCATCAGTCAGTGTATGGACTAGACCTTTCACAGTAGAAAGAAAGAAACGTGAGCAGCGGGTTAATCGAGCTGGACCCACCTCGTCTAATTGCATCAATGTCAGTCAAGACACACTCACAGTAACAATAAAAAAAGAGATTTGAATAATTACTATACATACAGTAAGATCCAGATACAGTAGATAATGCTGACCACAAAGGGACAATACTTTCAAAGTTAGATAATGCTACAGGCAGCCTATAAATGGACCACAACATTAGGAAGGCTGCATACAATGCCACGTGCGACATCAAATGCCTACCTTATTTCAATGTCATAGGCAGTAGGCACTCAGACTCAGCTGTGGAAACCCAATAAAATTCCTGTGCCACTGGCCCACTGCTGATTCAAATTCAAAATGGTCCACCAACCAGTGGTGGATTAGACACTCAACCACAGTTACCCATGCCCTCCAAGAAGTGACACATCCTTTAATTTCACATCAATCCACTTATGATCTACAGTCCACATTTAATCCATCTATTCTCTTTCAAAAATGCAGCCCCATTTTTTTTAAATCTCTCAAGCCTCATTTTTCTAAAAACCACTACTGTTTAAAAAATCAACCACTGCCAAATTCCCAAACTACTTCGCCTCGGGGGCTGAAAACCATGTTAAGGGATTTTGAACTTTGAATCCCCAAATCTCAGATTGGATTCCCATTCAAGGGATTTTGAACTTTGAGATGTATAAAACTCCCATTCAAATCATTCACAATGAGTGCCCATCCAAGCAATGACCCATTTTAAAACTATGCTTCAGAAGGAGCTGCCTCATTCAGGGAAATCTAATGGGGGCAAGATGGAACCAAGTTATTTCTCTCCTCAATCTCCGCAATGATGTTTATATTCCAGAGGAAAGACAAGATAGTAGAATTTGGAGTGCATCTAAAGATGGCAATTGCTCCGTCTCGTCCTTTTCGAAGTTATCCGGGAGGGCATCTCCTCCTTTTCGACATTATTCGGGAGGGCATCTACAGCGAGCTCTCTGACCAAGATTTATAAACTCAAAATACCTCCCAAAGTAATGGTGTTTGTGTGACTTGTTATCCAAAATAGAATCCTTACCATGGATAACTACGACGAAGATGTGTGGCTCTAATCAATACTTGCCTAATGTGTTTAGACGATAGAGAGTTGGTGGACCATCTTCTCCTCAACTACAGGTTTTCTCGGAGGATGTGGAATGAGTTGTTTGGCTGATTTGGATGCAATTGGGTCCTTCCTCGCTCCATTTCGAACCTCTTTCATGCATGGATTTCTCCCAAGCAATCTCTTAGGGCCCGTTTAGTAATTTTACTAATATAGTCAAGTGAAGTGAAGTCAAGTTAAACATCCCATCAAAAACACTTTTCCACAAAATTCCCTCAATCTTTTCCTAAAAAAGTCAAAAAACAACTACATTTATTCACTAAAAAACAAAAAAACCTCATTCCCCCATATAAAAAGTCAAAAATATTCCATCTCAAACAACTAAAAACAAAATACCATCATAACTCACTCATATTTTATTCATTCTTTTTATTTCACTTCACTCCACTTTATTTTAAAAGTAAATTATCAAACGGGCCCTTAAGAACAAACTAATGTTGAATATGTCATTTTCGGCTATTAATTGGCTATTGTAGAAGGAAAGAAATGCCAAGTGTTTTGAAGGGCTTCAATCAAGTGTTGATTCTATGATGGAAAGGATAAAATTTATAGTGGCTTATTAGGTGTTGATCAACCCTCCCTTTCATGGCATTTTGATGGATCAAATTTTGTTTAGTTGGAGAGAGGTTGCTTTTACACTGCTTTTACACGATGAATTTTAATTTTTTTCTTGTTCTTAGGTGTTTGGTGGGCGTTCTTTCTTTTAGGCGTATGAGGTTTTTATTTCTAATTGCCTTTTGGGTGCTTGTAACTCGTAAGTATAGTCCTCTTTAACGGTAGCTTTCTGAATGAATTTAACCACGACTGATAACCAGATCGGAACAATGTTATGTAGTATTAATTATATGCCGTAATCATATTATAAATCATAATGATAATATGGATCATTCAAGATAAATAACACCCCCCTGCCCTGAGCCCATCCTTAAAATTTCACTTCAACAAGGGACAGTCCACAGTAATATTAAGCACATATCTAATAACCTGATAAACACAATCACATGTGTTACTATTTGTCTTAATTGAATCTCCTTATCAATCACATTTCCAATGTAACTGTATGACCAATCCTTATTGAAGTAAAATTTAAAAATTGGAACCGGCGGAATTTATTTTTGGAAAGACGGCTGTGTATTCAGATTCTTTCAAAGGGTCTGACAATTCCAACAATACAGGCCCAACCTCCCAAGATCTCAACCATGGAACTAATCTCTTCTAACAATTTATATATGATTAGAGCATGGCCTGCCTAAATTATATGGTAGGAAGCCAAATTTTTTTTTTTTTTTTGGTTCATGCTAAAGGGCAGGAAGTCCCATTAGCTCCATTGCCCCCAACAATCAGCAAAAGATGCCCACTTGGCCAAAGCAATGAATATCCAATCTCCATCTATCAAAACTCAAAACACAAAAAATAGATGTACATACAAGAAGAAAACCACCACCATAGATTTTTTTTTTTTCAGTATTTTTTTTTCACCTACAAGTACAACCCCAGAGAACATACACCAAGTATGTGTATTTATAGAACCTATACATACCAGACGCCTCATACACCATTCATTATCTACATCCATGATCCATCCCCACACATCCTCTGTCTTCTCCACATCCAACTCTCACACGAGCGTCGCGCACGCGGACTTCGCCGGGTCCCACATCGCAGGCAAAAGATACTTCCTCCCATTCACCCCCCGCGCATTATAGCTCGCACCCGTCGTCTTCTCCACAAGGACCTCCCCCGGGTAACCCGGATACGCCCCCTTGCCAAAAACCCCCGTACAAGCCGACACCGCCTCTAGCGGCGCCGTCGCCGGCCCCTGATAGTACCCTCCGGCGAAGGGGTTCGTCACCGCCGCCGCTAGCACCGTCGCCAGGTTAATCACCATCCCATCAACCCCCACATCGCCGTTCGGCGCCGTAAGCGGCGGCGTCTGGGGTCCATAAATCGGCTGGTGGAACGGCCACGCGCATTGACCCGGGCACTGAGTCTCCGAGTTCCCGACCCAGAGGTACGGGAACCGGGTCTTGGTCCTGGCACGCAGAACCGACCCGTGGGTCCCGCACCGGCTCATGCAGAAGCCCTCCACGGTAACCTCCTTCGCCGTGAAGACGATGTTAATGACGTTCCTGCCGGCGGCTTCGCCAGCCAGCCTGACAAGGTCGAAGCTTTTTAGGTATTTCCCAAGTGGGTAGTTTTCTTCTATGATCTGCTTGCCAAGAACGAGATTGCTGGACCCAGCCTTGTATTTTTCTGTGGTCTTCCACCAGGAGGATACTGAGGGAGGGAGTGGGTTCTTGTGGGTGTTGAGAGATTGGATGAAATCAATTAGTATGGAGCGTTGGGCAGGTGTGAATTTCCCATACCAGATGATGTTTACAGTGAAATTCCCCTTGAGAAGAAGCCCGTTGTGGTATTTGAGAATGAGGGGTTGCTGTTGGACAAGGGCAGAGAGCTTTCTGGTTGTAGCAGTGGCAGGGTTCAAGAGAGGGAAGGAAGAAGAGGCTGCAGACAAGGGCAAAATAGGAGAAAGACGACATCTTTTTCTACTTTGGAGGGACTTGAAGTGTTGTGAGGGAGAGAGAGAGTGATGGAAGTGGGAAGAGGAAGAGAAATGAAGGGGTTTTATAGGAGAGGAGGAGAGTGTAGGTGACAGCTGTATGGAGTTTTAGGGCACACGTATTGGACAGACCAGGTGGATCGGAATGGTTGGATGAGCAGAGTAGCCAGCGAGAGGTTTCGCCAGGCTGGTAGGGGTGAGATGGGGATTTTTGGGGTTTTTTGTGACGTGATAGGCAAGATATTTGTGGGAATTACTAGAGTGTCCCTGCTCATGGGTATGTATGGGGTATGTATACATTACTAGCTTTTCTGTGTTTTGAATGGCTTTCTATGAATTGTCTTGTGTGTGATTTAAATTTTAAACGATGTGTTTAACGTGCTAAAAGCCTCACTTTATCTGAATTAACTAAAGTTACACTACCATCAGATGAGATAAAGTAGATTCTAGGAACTATAACAAGTACCAAAATGTTCTCCTACCGACACCATAGTATCATATACATGACAGTAAAAATTGATCATTGGGTTTTGTGGCTTAAAAGAATTACTTGCAAGCGAGCTACACGTACAGTCTAAATCTATGCGACTCATCTTTGATCAAGGTAGCCTCTCTGATGATACCCTTGTCATCTTATAAATTACATAAATCTAATTTTAGGTTCTCTCAATTTTCACTTGGTGTTGGATTGAATTGAAGTACATATATTTAAGTAAAATGACATTGAAATTTAAGGTCACGGATCTAACAGCTAGGATAATTTGGTTAAACTGTGTTTTTCTTTTCCCTTTGTTTAAAAGGAGATCTTTCAATCTGGCTTCATCTCATTTACATACATACGTTAGCTTAAAATAAAAATAGCATACCAAATCATAATATAAAGTTGTTCAAAAATGGAGTCTGCTGTAGGATTGCGAGATGGACCAGACCCTTCTCAATGTGCCCTTGAATATTCCGACAAGGCGAGACAGAAAACTCAAAATGAGCCTCAAAATAGCATTTGGCACGAGCAAGAGCTGTGGGCCACTCCTTCCTCTGGTGTAGTCATGCACGATTGATTCTTTGTGGCAGTAGGCTACACATGTTCTATGGTCATTTTAAAAGTATATATGTTTGGCACGGACCTGTTTGTCATGGGTTCCTCCTTCTGGGAAAACGAAATTGCAGACGGGGTATTGATTGCCTTTTATGTGTTTGGTAATGGCTCTTGGATTTCTTTTATCAAACAATTATTCCTTAATCTCATCTCCATTCTCACCTTCTCTTACTTTAATTAACAATGGTATGTTCTAGTCTCAGTCTCGCCATGACCTCCTCCATTCCTCCACTTTTGATTTCAAGCGTTTCAAATAATTGGATAGCTATAGAAAGAAAGTGAATACTTGGAAAACGTAAACCCTAGATGTAAATTTTTATGTAAATTTGAGTAGCAACTTCATTAAGTGTCACCAAGATAAAACAGACGACACTAGATAGAAAAACTGAGAAACACACCTATTTCAATCTGCTACAGGTGTAAACAAAACATTTTGTGGCTTGTAGGGAGTATATGCCAATTGTCCCGAGTTACTCGCATGCTCCTGGAGTACTATGGACTTTATGAATGTGCTTTTAACATTACTATACAATTTTTTTTTTTTAATGGTTTTAACATTACTATAGATTACAATTGCAGGTTGTTAGGGACTGATAATGTTCAATCAAAACCGACCCAACCGACCCCTTGAAGCTGTTCTCAAAGTTCAGTGTCTCCAAATGTGCCATTTGGATCAAGGGACTTGATTTTAAATGACTAAAATGCAGGAGAAGAACAGTCCTTGACCAATGGATGTGATGAAGTGTGGCCCGTGTGGGGATCAGAGAGAAATAGCTGTCTCTTCATGGCAGTGGTAGACTCAAGTACAAGGTCCCATCCTACCTAAATTTTTTTAATGAATTCTGATAATTAATATATATATATATGTTTTTTAACATTTTTAACCTTTTCACAATATTTCTTTTATTTTAATTTTCCGTGTACTTGCGTGGCCTCTTAATCAATGGTGATTAGACGTCCCCACATTGCAAACTATTCTCCCTACCCTTAACATCAATACCACCTAAAATCCAAATGTACTTGGCCTCTAGCTTCATCATACATGAGTGACATGACAATGCATGCCTATATAGTTCGAAATCATGTAAGATGGAACGATACTGAGTTTCTTACCAATAAGACAATCTGGACCGTTACTTTTGCCATTTACCCCGCAGCCTATGAAATGGACGATTTGGATGGAAGTTAAAACGAAAAGGAGCAATTGCTTGGTTACAGAAACCCGCGCAAGATAGATGGGCAGCCCACTGCTAGTCTCGCAGTTTCCGTGCAGTACTGCAGCGTGTTTAAGAAGCTTCTTTAAAGTGAGATGGGTACAAAGGTAATTTCATGTATAGGTACCGACGGAGTAGTTGGCGGGTGGTCCTCCAGACCCGACCCGGTTTTTTCGAGAGGAGCGGAGAGGTCGGAAAGTGGGGTCGGCACTGGGAAATTTCCCGCACGAGAGCAGAAGATATGGGCATTGGCGATCGCCACACGTGCCCCTCCCACCAACGCACGTGCTAGAGGGCACCGGCCCACTTCGAAACCAAATTGATTAGTCAACGCGTAAGCCGACCGCACCCAGGGACCGCGTCTTGTGGGGGTGGCTGAAATCTATCAGAGTTTTAGATGATACGCTCATAGGACAATTTTTCCCCTACTTAGGGGACTTCAGCATTTTTGATGTGCGGTCGAGCTCATTTGGTCCACTTTGATGTATGTTTCTTAATAAAACTGACCCGGGTGAAAAGATCTCTTCATGAATAAGAGTGATTAGTTAAAACATAAGCATCGTAACAACCTTAAATTCTAATGTTTAATGATGGATGTTATAAATTCTTTCCAACAAGAGTGCTTGTTTACATCAAGACATAAAAATTTATATATTAATTCTTTATAAATTTTGAGGAATTTGTGAACAATATAAAAAAATATATAAAATTATTGACTATACTCATTTGCTAATTTAAAAATAATAATTTTGATAAATAAAAAAATATATTTCATATAAATAACACTCATTATATATATATATATATATAATAATATAAAACCCATTTTTTTATCACATGGATAAATATTTAATCCAGTGGAGTGCAACATGGGCAAGATGGGACGCGGGTGGAGTGGGACCAAAAAAGGAAATGCCCAGCGGATGCCATGCGTACAATAGTGATTGGAGAAGTGGGGGATAAGCACGATGAAAAGGTTGCCACGTGTCTGATATGATATGTTTTTTTGGCTTGCTTCGTGCACCCCATACGTACAATTGATAGAAGAGGTTGGAATTGGATTTGGACTTCATAGCACGATGCAAGCCACAAATTCTTCCTAAAACTCGACCAGTAAAATTCGGATTCTGGGCCACGAATGAGAATATTATTGTTGTCAATTTCTAGTGGTGTGTATACTACAGGGCCTATTTATTTGCAATGACTCTCTCCTTCATGAGCGTCCCTCTTGTCTAGCATTAAGAATGTTGGGTATCTTTTTAAAATATTATTTACGTCGGTTTTATAAATTCTCACTATTTAAATGGAGAGCTCGGAATTTTCTAGTAGAAATGAGATTGACATTGTTTTCAAAAAATTTAGATAAGAAGATGTCCAATAAGAAGTACCACTAAATAAATAGGGCCTTGTGTCTCTCTCTTCTTTATTTTTTCCATACCGCGCTCATAAGATTTGGACCCATGCGGTGGCGGCTCCAGGAATTCAAGATAGTGGGGTTAACAAAAGATTTTTTTTTTTGTAAATCGAATAAATTTATTTTTCACTTTATCAACATCTGTAATTTACTTTCAATAATTCGACAAATATAATATAAAATTATCAAATAATCTATTTTCGATAATCCGACAGCTGCCATCAACAGACTTTCATGTGTTGAGATCGTTACATAATAACTTCATTATCAATACTAGCAAATACATTATTCTCAATATATCATTCATTTATCTACTAATCTCTTATTCAGTTATACAATCTGTTTTTTACGTACTTCATTACTGAAAAAACTCTTTCTACAATTGCAATCGCTATGGTAAAATTAACGCCAATTTTAAAAACAAATAAACCAATTGGTTAACGATTTCTTTCTTTGTCTCTACTAATTTTCTAGCAATGTCACAAATTCCTTTAGTTCTAAAAACTCATTGCGTGAATGCATATCAGCAATGTAGGTCCATTAATTATTTATTTATTTTGGTAAACAATTGACCCATTAACTTAGGTGGTGGGTATTTTACGGTGACTTTTGTTCACTACCACTTAACTTAGGTGGTGGGTATTTTATGGTGACTTTTGTTCACTACCACAACAACAAGAAAATGTGTAAAATTAGCTTTTGTGGGGTGAAACTCTTAAATTAAGTGGGATAAAAAACTTATCATTAGTTCAATTCATGACATTAAAAAATTTATTTTTGAATATTTTCTCGTATCTCAATGAGGTCGATTGACCCCACTGTAATCAATGTGGCTCCGCCCATAAACCCATGATACATCCATGAGAATGAAGCTTCAAAAAGAAGCATGCTCCCATAGGAGAAATGAATTAACGGATAAAATTCTCGGCAGTCTGATAAGAAGTGGAGGCTTATAATGTTCCTCCTTGCTTTGCTCAAGAAACTGCCCATTATTAGGAAGTGACCAATCTTCAAATGAATAATTTGCAAAACACTCCAATTTTTTCCTATTATTTTGTCTATGTTATAATGTAGTTTACAAATGACCAGTTTGCTGGTCCTGAGTCCTGACTCTTATTAGAATGAAATCTTACTGAAGAGTGAAAACGCAACCCAGTTGATCAAATCCAGAATAGAGCACCAGTCCACTTCAACAGTGAAAGGGAACCGCGACAAGCTGGGGAACATCAATCCCAACTCCAATGTACAAATGTTTCATAATATTCTGTAATCTGTTTTGGAATGTTTAGTTTTTTAGGATCTCTCTTTTTTGGGATCTCTCTGTTTTTTTTTAGTCAGTGCTGATCTCATGTTGGTAAGTTGTAGCAAGATATCTTTCGTTTTATTATATCTTATTTTCTTAAAGAAATTCTAACACAAAAACTGTTTTCAACATTCTGATTTTCTGAATTTGATTTTAATAAGCGACTAATCCAATCTTTTAACCCACTTTTTAATGATCCTCTCGAATTACATTAGACACTAGAAACGGTTGATTTTTATTACAATAAACTTGCATAATATTTTGTAATTAAACCTGAGGCGATTTTCTCCTGTACATTGTATATCGGTATCGTTTGTCACACATGACCCGGGGAAATTCAAGAGATCCCACTTTTGGTGATAGTCTTGATCTTAGTAATTGGAACATCTCTTTCTCCTCCTCGATCCTACCCTGAAAATGTGGATCAGCGTTTTCGAAGTGGATTCGTCCTCAGAGCGCGGTTTAAAGATGCTCAGAGAATGAATCAATCAAATATGAAGCAAACCGTGCAGAACCTTTAGTTTATATACATTTTATTTTTCTGTAAGCTTGAAATTTATCTTTTAAATGAAGAAACTTCTTCTTACTTATTAATTATTGTATATTTTATGTGATCAAATTGCAAAGTTAATCTTTTCTCCATTTTTGATACTTGAACATATGGAGAAGATATATTTGTACCCATTACTTAATGGGGCCAGCTCTCCTAAACTGCAGCTTAACTTATCATAAGCTGAAATAAGGCTGGTCTCACAAATTAAAGTTGATTATGCTATTTTTTGTATGATAATCGTCTCCAAAATTAAGATAAATCCAATCAGAACTGGATTCTTTAGTTCCATCACGTAAAAAACAGATATAATCAACTTCAATTTGTGAGACCAGCACTATTTCAGTTTAGGATAAACTAAGCTGCAGCTTAGGAGAGCCCTGTTTTTACTTAATTGTTTATAAACTCATAAACACTATATTATATAGGCATTTCAAATATATAATTATTTTAGAATTTAGCGTTTCCGTCCCGCACACGCTCCGTGCTGTGGGCTCTAGGACCTGCTGTGAGCTGCAGCTGGGGAGATTTTTTCCTTGAAACTTGTTTTTCCTAATATTGTGGACACAAACAAGTAATCCACGTCCAAACCCATTGGTCATCCGTCCTTGTCTCTCCCTTCATTGTTGTCCATTTATATGGGCCCACAGTACGTTTAGAACCCTGCGTTTCATGGGCTAATTAGGAGGGCTAATTAGGAGCACGTGAACTGCGGCAACATCAGCTGTTGTTGGATCGATGTGTCGGTCAAGTGAAAGCACCTGCTGCTAGTGAGTCGATATTTCAGCCCAAGTGGGCCCCAACTTTGAGTGATCTAACGCTACTCGCTTGATGGGCCCATGATGGATGGTTAATGCTGCAAAGATTGGTTGGTTGGAATTAATTGAATGGACGAGATTTTTTTTTTTGTGTGAACCTATATATGTGGTGGGCCCCGCCGGTGAGTTTCGTTGGGGATTGCAGTTCACCTTATGTTACTAACAATCCTGCGTGTCAAGAGCCTGTTAGATTGCGTGGATTACAAAGTAATTGAATAGATAGGATTTCATGCCGTAAATAGTTAAAAATGGAAGATAGGAAATGAATACACAAGAAAATCAAGTTCTCGTATTTATTGTTACCTTATATGTGCTTTGCCCCTTATCTCATATTAGTCACACCTTACCTCTTTAAATAAGTCTTTTGTGGAGCTCATTTGACTCCAAATTTCTATGTATTTAATTTCTATATATTCCCTTATTAAATTTAAAAAAAAGAAAAAGGACTCTTGTGTATCCTGATGAAAATAAATAGGCCCTAATTAAGAAGAGAGGATGAGATAATTTATATCCATGGATCACTCACATCAATACAATAACTCATTTTAATTTTCCACATGCATTGACCTTTAGCTTTAAGATTTTTAGACATTGATTTGATGGGACATGTTCCAATTCTGACTGATTGGCAACTAAATATTTTGGTCACAATTATATATATAGATAATTAGATATTGTGATTTAGTTATGTGTCAAAGTAATGTAGATCTTGAAGAGAACTAACTAACCAAAATACGCTGCATTAGACAATATGCACTTTCATTTAAATTATGGATGGATCTAATGGAATGGAAACTTGACAATTGTTGCCCTCTCCAGTAACCAAATATGTTGAAAAACACCATCATGGAACATTCTCAGCGTCACATAATTTTCCTTAATTTCCATCTTTCATCCTCGGGAGATTTTCTCCTATAGCAATCTCTCATGCAAGTGGTGCAAAATTTTTTGTGGATGCCCTTAATTTAGGAGTGTCTGCTGCTTCTTGTAGGGTGTGAAGACCAAAACCCCAGCACCACCACTTGAGAGGCCTCCCTTGGAAGAAAGCCTTGCCCTTCCTTTTATCTCAATAGTAGAAAGGATATGGATCTTAGTCCTAATTAGTGAAAAATTAATTAAGCTCACAAGCTCAATCCATGAGAGATTAGATCTAAAACCAGATTTGCACCCTGCAATTCCATATCGATTTGTCCATTAATGGTTGTAACCACTAGCTGAAAATTTTGGGTCATTGAATATGAGTCAATATCATTTTAATGGTCTGTACTTTTGGGCAAGCATTTTGGAATACAAGTCATTTGCACTTCTCTAATAAAAAGATTGTCCACTTGTGAAGTAATTCGGATGCCAAAAGTCAACCATGTGGGTGTGCTTGGTTCAAGCAAGACATAATCTGACCTTCAACCAGGTCCAAGGATTGGGTTTGCATGGATAAGTGTTTGACAAGGTTGTCAGGAATGATCTTGCCTCAAACCGATGAGAGTAATGACAAAAAAGAAAGAAGAAAATGGTTTCCAATTTGTATTCCCTCTCTCATGCCAATCAATACCAGTGGAAGTGATCTAGTGGATCCCATCCGTGTGTCCAGAGACAAGTGGGGAGAGGAAAATCAAATGCCATGGATAATTGTTCTATGACCCACAGTTATTTAATTCTAGCTTGTTGGATGTACTGAATACTCATCACAAACAAAGAATTGGAGTGCCTTCTCGTATGAACATGGTGCACTCCAGCTTAGTTTTAAGTTATATATGAAGAAAATACTAAGTCACTTATTTTAGGAAACAATAAATGAAAAAGGTATGTTACTTGTTAGAGATTAAATGCAACAGCAGGTAAAAGGTCAAATGATAGTCAAATTGGTCATGGTGCTGGACCTTTGGAGTGGATGTGAGTGCAAAGGTGGGCAGGACTAGGCCACATATATTTGAGCTGCACTAGGAGTCCACAGGTGTGACCATAAAAGAGACTTTATTAGTATGCTGTTGTGGGTTGGCACCTCAACATCACCCACATACCGTGAGATTGATCATTCTTTCAAAATTGGAACCATCACTCATGGACACTCGGCTGAAAAAGAAAAAAGAAAAAGGAAAAAAATGCTTGTTTTATGCATGTATTGATATGGAAAATATAGAAAGGCTGTTTTGCATAGACAAAACAAAAAGAGAAAAAGAGAAGAATCTGTCATGCATGTATTGATCTGGAAAAGCCATTCACCGACAGAAAAATGATAAAATGGTCCTTTGCATATAATCAAATCCCATAAAACAACATCACTAGGTATTCTGAGCACTGCGAGACTGTAGAGAAAATAATCGTCAAAATATCATTGTTGCCAAAGATCAGCACCCCAACATCCTATCAATCTCATCAGCCATAAAGTTAATTTCATATTACATGCTAGTGAATCAACAACTTCCCCTTTTTTTCTTTTTTTTTTTTACTGCCGGGTTACAATCTTATTAGGGGGTGTTTGGATAACTGCAGATTATATTATCATCAAATTTGAATATTGTAAGATCTCATTATCACAGAATAAAATAATATCATATTATAATATTGTGTTACTCTTGGTGTTTGGAAATTTCTACTAATTTCAATATACTTATTAAGTATTTGGTAATTTATAAATTTTTTACTAGATGATGCATTGAAAACAAGAAATGAAGTGAGAAATAGGGAGGATAGATCCAAATGGAACCCACTAATTAGTACTCACACGGGAGTGATTTAATATTGGCAATCAGGGTAGGGCCCATTTAATTAGAAAATTATTGAACCAAATGTTAAAAACCACGAGCAATGTCGTTTAATCAATGTGGGTCCACATATTGAAAACCACAACATAACACATCTAATGGTGATTATAACAACGGACCCTTTCAAGTGTTAGCTATGAAAAATCAATGTAGGACCCATTTGATGTTAATAGTCATATTAACAAAGCTAATTATAGTATTCAGTAGGGGGCACTAAATAATGAAACTCATTTAGTGCTGGCAAACAAATAATCCCAATCACACAATCCAATATTGGTAATGATTATGAGACCAACCTAATGTTGGTACTACGGGACACACCTAATATTGATAATTATGGTGGAAGTCACCTAATGCAACATTTGTAGGGCATACCTAATATTAATAATCAACAAAAGAATAATGTAATTATGATAAGGCTATAAGACTCCACATAAAATTTATAAATATGGAAGGGCTCACTTGAGTTATAGTAGGACTCCTATATAAATCACCAATGTTAAAAATTGTAGTGGGCTATCAGGGTAATATCTGCTCAAGAAGTTCCACTCGCGTTGCAAAAACTCTGGGTAGCTTTCTTAATGAAAGATAGTTTTATACAACATATACTTGAATATTTTAATATAAATATTTGTATAAGAAAGTGAGATATTGTAGGATACAATATTCTAAGTTATCCAAACACCTAGTTTTTAGGTTTATATATTCAAAAGTACGAGATAATATACCAAATCTTTAGAAATTTCCAAACACCCCGTTAGATAAAAGAGTGTTGCCTTTTAAGTGTAAAATTTTGTTACAACTCGAATATAAATTATGAGAAGAAACATAATTCATATAGCTAAACCCAATATAGTTGAAATAAGGCTTTATGATGATGATGATGATGATGATGAAACAACATCCACGCCATCCAATAGTTGGGCCTCACTAGGAACTTCATTGATGGTTTTGAAAATCAAGCTGGTCTGGCAATCCAAACCCCTATTTTGACCATTGAATGTTTACCTTGAATCAACATTCAACAAACATTCAACAAACATCTTAAGTACTATTCATGATTTCAATCAATAAAGCAGCGAAAAAGATGGCACAACCGGCCCTGCCTTTTGAATCTCGATGGGTGCTGGTCTCCCTGATGGGCTAATAGCTGGTGGGGTGCTCTACATTCCCACCTTGTTCTCGTGCATTGTATGATTCAAAAATGGGAGGAGATTGTGGGTGGTTAGTCAGAGAAGGCAGCGATTTTGTCCGATCCATTGCATGTCCTTTTGCATTTGAAACCTAGTCTGACTTTAAATAAAGAAAAAAGGCAACCAAATAGAGGGGAACCTGCATTGGAAGTCATACAAGAAGGCAAAACTGCATTTATTCATTTGGGCCCCAAAACCTTTGAAAAAGGTAGGATGCTCCCACCCTACCAACCCTCCCCTTCTTATCCATCTCCACACATTGTTTGTTTGGAGCTGGGACTATGAACTTTAAAGGCTCTAATCTATAGGACATGTACAAGACTAGAGAGAAAGCAAACTTCCAGGAGGTTCTTGGGTCATAAACTCCTATAGTGTGCATGTGGAGTACTGAATGTGGAGAAGCTACTCATTGGTTGTGGTCCCTGGTCACCAAATTATTGCAGTATGGGCCTTGCAGTGATGGAGAAAACCTAATTATTGGACTATGCTGGGCCAGAGGCAATGACTAGTTATACAATTGTTTTCCTCATTTTTTTTGATCTTTTTGAATGTTAGGTTTCTGAATGAGAGCCCTACCTTCAGTCCCTATCTGGAAGATTGGCACAGCTTGAACATTACATTAAACAAGCCACCAGAGGCACAAGCTGATTTGAGCTTACCACAATCTGAGCTTAGTTAAGTCATATTAGGCTTGACCATAGTAAACAGAGCTACAAAGATTGGTAAGAAACGATGTCTAGGATCGTGCGGAGAGAACTAGATGGGGTCGATCTCTAATAGACAATCTCTATAATTTCCACATCGAAGTGCTTGATCTTATTTTGATACATGGTCCACATTCACATTTGTAGCATCTGATTCTTCCACAACCAAAACCTCTTCAGGGACTTACAGGCCAACAGCCACTTGGCAATTATAATATATTAAATTAGAAGGTTTTAAATCTAATTTTTATTGTACTCTCTATCATGACCGAAAATTACTTTTAGTTTTTACAACTGCTAACATACTCTCTCTCCACCAATATGCTTCCCCACTTATGGACTCTCATCTCCTCCATTTTTAACATATATAGAATCTTACCTCTTCATGCATATCCGTGATTAGCTTGGGTTTTTATGTTAGTGTATATTAAATATAAGCTTGACTGAAGCATTTTTAAAAGAGGAAATATTTTCTTTTTTCGCTTCGCATCACTTATTTTAGCACCGATGGAGACCGCTGTGTGGGCCGTGCGGGTCTATTTTTGGTTGCCAAAAATGAAAAAGGAAGAATGAGACAGGATGCTAATTGACAAGGAATAGACTAACAATCAGCTATCTTGAATTAGATTAACAATTAACAGTAGAAAGAGTGATAGGCATAAGGTTGTTGATATGATCATCTCTCGTATTATTATCTTAATTGAGTTATAATTCGAAACACTTAAATAAACTTGAATTTAATATTATTGTGTTTTAAACATTATTAGCAGTATGCTCCAATTGACTTGACTTCCAGCTTTTTAAATTGTAACATAAGTATTTGCACCAACCTCAACAACCCGAACTTGAGTTAAGCCCTTTAATAACCTAAGCTCGGGCTTAGCTGACCCCAAATGGAGCTTAACTAATGAGACCACTGGTTGAGCTTGAACTTTAGGCTAATTAAGTGGAGCAAGCTTGCCATTTGTGGAAATGCTTGATACAATGTTTTCATCAATGGTCAAACTTTTATATTTAGAGGCAAGCGTCTTCCATTCAACTTTGACCAATTTGCATCATTGTGACTGTGAAGTAGGGGGATGGTTTCGGGTCAGTATGGGCACAAGTTGGGCTGAACCCAAACCTGTTGTAGTCCACACCTGCTTTGCCCTGTACCCAACCTGACCAATGACAAGTATGCTTCCGGTTGGATATAATGCTAGAGTTTTTATTTAAAAATATTATAATAAAATTTTAATTATTTCCTTTTTAGTACATATAAATGGACTTGAACTTGGGTTAGCTCAGTTGGCCTACTATACTCGGGCCTGACTTCTTTCTAGGCCCAGAGGAATTAATTCAGCTCAAAGGGTTAAAAACCCCCATAGCGCCAAAAAAAAAAAAAAAGCCCTCTTTGATATTCTATCCACCGTATATGACTTATAAGGACAATACATATCAGCTTCATTTGATTTGCTATAAAATTGGTAAGTATAAAAATCAAATCTTATAAGAGGATCTTTAGGAGAACCACAATGGACAAGGCTAATCTAACTTGGACATTTGGAAATGGCGATACATCTGATAATAAATGAGAAAAAGATTATTCAGCGATATTGTTAGAGGCACCACCTTAGAATTTAAAATATCTATTATAATATATTAAAACAAAGGTTTTCGATTCAATTTTTGATTTTTATTGGTCATTTGTAAAAGGCTAAAACGTAGGTCAAGATATTTGAACTCATGACCTTTTCTCCTTTTAAATAACTAACCCAACCACTACAACACTCAATACTCATGTGTAACTATTTGTCAAAAAATGTTGTAACTAGTTAGATGGAGCATGGGGCGTTGCCACATGGGTCAAGCCCGAGCTTTGGTCGGGTTATTGTGCTAGTTGATTTATTATCATACTGCCTTGTACTGCCAAGAGAGTATTGGCAGGGTCCCTACACCCCAAAACCCGAAGCGCCCACCCACCCCCACCCCCCGATCATACTGCCAAGAGGGTATTGGCAGGGCCCCTAAACCCAAAAACCCGAAGCGCCCACCCACCCCCACCCCCACCCCCACCCCCCCCGATTCATACTGCCAAGAGGGTATTGGCAGGGCCCCTAAACCCCAAAACCCGAAGCGCCCACCCCCCCCCCCCGAACCAAAAAAAAAAAAAAAAGGAATTTGTTCACCAGTATCATAAGTTCCTTGGGCTCCTTTTCTTGTAGTTAAATATAGGTCAGGCCCAAGTGACTCAGTCCACGATGGTGGGTCAGGCCCAAATGACCCGAGTCCGTGATAAGTCCAGGTCCAAATCCGTATATTAAAGGCCGGGTCCAGATCCGCGAAGTGACGAAGTCAGAACAGGACATTGAGGGGCAAATGATGAGTCAGGCCCAAATGACTCAGTCCACAATGACGGGTCAGGCCCAAGTGACTCAGTCCACAATGACGGGTCAGGCCCAAGTGACTTAGTCCACGATGGTGGGTTAGGCCCAAATGACCCGAGTCCGTGATAAGTCCAGGTCCAAATCCACCTACACACACCACACACACAAGTGACGAAGTGAGAAGTATGGAATTCCTGTTTTTACCAGTATCATAAGTGCCTCCTTTGGGCAGTTTTCTCCGCCAGAATGTAGTTTGCTGAAGAGTCGTCCCTATCTGTTAGAGGAAGACAAAATCAAAGAGCACGAATCACATGTAATTTCTTCGGTATCAGCTATTTAAAGTATTCTCACACACACACCACACACAAAGTATGAAAGTATGGAATTTGTTCACCAGTATCATAAGTTCCTTGGGCACCTTTTTTCTTGTAGTTAAATATCGGCAAATCAAAATTAAAAAACACGAATCACATGTTTTCTTATCAGCTAACATAAAGTTTTGTTCAGGTAAGAAATGGAAGAAAACAAAATCTAATCCACGTACTATGGTACTAAAAGATTTTTTTTCCTCAGGAAACCTATTTTATTTTTTTTTATCATTCACATATATAGGATTTTTATACAGAAAGAGGACAAGCATAAATGATACAAACAATCTTGGACGAGGAGTGATAGAAACATTGAAATACTTTTTTGAGCATTGAAGTATTATGAGTAGTATTATCAAAAGAAAATTGTATGACACTCAGCTTGAGAGATTATTGATGCAACTCTAGCTCTGATAACAATAATGATGCAGTAGGAAAAATGAATTCAATTGAAGGGATTACACTCCAACTCTTAAGCTTGAAGATTTTTGGAATCCCGCATTCAAGGAAAAAAACTTGCAAGACACACAAACAGAGAAACTTGAAAATTATATTAATCAAAATATCACACATGAAAATAAAAGGCGAAACATATTGATAGCAGGTAGGGGAGTGGTCAACCAATCTTAACATCAAAATACGCTGAAACAACTTAAATTACACTTAATCCTGTGACTTGACAACATTTCATTAGTAAATGGGTCATGACTTCTTCAAATCATGTTAAAAGCACACTATATTGGAAACTATTATTTTTAATTTTATTTTAAGAAGGAGAAGAAAATCAATTTGGTTTTCATTGGTAGTATTATCAGAACAACACTCTTGGATTTTATTTTTTTTCTTTATAGCATGGAAAGTTAATTGGAAAATTGGGGCCACCATACCAATATTGACTCTCATCCAACTTTCCTTACCATTAAATTGAATTATACTTCTAAAACCATTAAAACTTTCCTTACCATTAAATTGAATTATACTTCTAAAACCATTAAATTTTAGGGTCATTGATCAAGAAGCTAAGGTGAACTAATGGAGTCTAAGGATATCTTTGTGTCACACTTTTCGGTAGAAAACTCAAAGTCAAAACACCACTCGAAGCTAAGATGAACTAAAGGTGTCCAAGGGCATATTTGTGTAACACTTTTCGGTGGAAAAACTCAAAACCCAACGGACACCCCCCCCTCCAAAACTATCTTTATTAGGAGGCTAGGTGTGTGCAATGGGAAAAACAGAGGTGGGCCGATTTCTCTTTGGATGTGAGAATGGTGGTGGTTAAGGTGGAGACGGGCAGGGAGATTTGAAGTTACAGAGGATCGGTTGTATGTTGAGAGGCTTATGAGGATGGACGGTGGATGAATGGAGAGAGGAGATGATGGGTTTGGGTTTTGATGGGGGAAGAGAATGATGGGGTTGTTGTGAGCTCCGTTGATGAAGGGCGGCGACGAATGGGTGGTGAAAACCAAGTGGAGAAGAAACAGAGACGTGGTAGATGATGGGTTCGAAAGAAGGGTGGGGCTGTTTGGAGATGGTCATCGCTAGGGGTGTAAATGGGTCTCGATTTTCTGATTATCCAGATGTTCCTACCTGTCAAAAGCCAGATTTTGGTCTTTATTTAGGCACTGCTAAGTAAATGGGTCTAGGTCCTTTTTTTTTTTTTTTTACCCATAACTTAAATGGGTTTGATTCCGGTTCCACATTGATTCAGACCAATGGACCCAAAGTCCAACACATTACCCTCAATTTTTGAGAATCTCTACCTGAACCTGGACCTACCCATAAATAGTTATGGTTCCAGGTCCGACTCCACCTTCTCTTCCGCGGTTCTGGGTCTGGGTCCACCGTGGACTCAGACCGGAACCGACCTGTTTACATCCGTAGTTATCACATAAGATCTCATTTTAGAGCCAATAGAGTTTTTTCTATATACCCCCTAGGGTTTATAGAATTTGAAAATAGGCTCTCGTGGTTTCAGTATGTGCATATATCCCTCTGTTTTTTTATTTTAATACCTTCCATGTCCCAAAAATCACTGGTCATAACGAGAATAGGTGGCCACCAAAACATTTGTGTTTATTTTTATTTTATAAAAAATGATAACTTTTTTTCCTTAAATTCATTAAACAAAGATAAGTATGTCATTGTTTATAAAATACTATTATTTTTCCCACATCCGAATCCTCTCTCTCAAATTCTCCCATGCACATGAAGCCTAATAATGTATTTCAAACTCTCATCAATCAAATAGGGGGTTGTGTATGGATTGGTCAATTATAACCAATTATACGAACAAGTGTTAATTGTCATTGTGATCGACCTAAATTTAATGAAATGGACCACATATTGTGGATTAATTTATCTCTCCCACTGTGATCGATAATGGGTAAATAGGGACACACCCCCTGACCTATAGATATATAATTCATATAGATAAAATTCATATGGTAGAACTGGTGCTGGGGCATTAACTTAAAGCATTTTTTAGAATAAGATCGTGTGTTTGGATTCTACCACACTACTTCCCATATACTAAACTAACAAAGTTCAGCTCCTTGTTGTACGTTCAAAAACTTCAAATGGAGTAGGTAAAGACTGTAGGGTATGTCTGCCAATGGGCTGGGTTGGGCTGGGCTTGGGCTTGGGTTGTCCAACTACGTCGTAAAAATTGGACGGGCATGCCGGGGGCTATCCAATCCTGGCTCTAAATTGAACAGCCCTATGTCAAATCTCATCCCGTGTGAGCCGGGACTAGGCTAGGGTTATGATTGAACTTCTCACGATCTTGAACATAAACTAAACATTATCTAATTATTCTTATACTGTCACCGGACATCCGGATTTGAACTAGACTTTAAACCCTCATCCTTTTTCTTGATTTGGGACTAGCAGTGCAATACAACAGGCAACATGGCGGAGTTAAAAACATGCACTTGACGTGCACGCGAACTAAAACTTTTATCAATATAGTATGATTGTCATAAAAAAAATGTAGAACATATCCAAGAACAACATCTCACGAGACAAACACTCTGAAACATAACTGATGTTGTGATTAACAAAATCTGTGAACACTAATCAACTTGGAGAGAGGGAGTTGTCAAAACCATTTGTATAGGTCCCAAGTTAGCTTGATTGCATGGGTGTTCAACTACAAGACCTATGGATGGTCTCTTTGATTGTTTGAGCTCTTCTTTTGCTTTTTTTTTTTTTTGTGCCTCTTTTGTTCTTTTATATAGTGCAAGTTTAGTGACTCCTCTAAGAGAAAAATAAATATGTTGATTGAATTTGAGAACAGAGATTGACACTATTTAACTTCGATTGAAATATCACTTGTACGAATAAAAGTGATATTGCTCTCCGTCAGATAATATTGAAAAAAAAAAAAAAAAAGTTAGTTCCCAATAGAATCAATAGCCACCATGAATAAATCGTGTAAATCTATAATCATAAGATTGAAGTTGATGATAGAGATTGGTACTATTTAACTTCAATTAAAATTAGTAAAATTATATTATAACAGACGGGCAGGCAGGCAGGGTATCAATTTCAACGAGCTAAATTTACAGGCCTGGTAAATAGCACCCCATCTTAACTTTCCAGGAGCCCCTTCTCGGGCATCCCTCACAATGCTCAAAATCAAAACCATTGGTCATTCTATTAATTAGCTAGATATTAATACAAATTAAAGGTCACAATTCCACAAATTAAAGCCTCATCACCTTCAATAACTACTTCATAACTTTCTCTAATACTGCAGCAAATGCCCAAATCAAAACCCACTGAGCCAACATCATATATAGTATAACAACCAAAGCAAACCCACGTTGCTTTTCATTATTCACAATAAAATTCCAACAAAACAAGAGATAGCTTGTAATAAACGAATAAAAAGAATCTCCCTATCTACTACTCTAATCCCTATATCAATATATCATCATCACCTACTAGTATCGTATATATGAAGCTGGTCATCACAGTCAGATGAGATCAGTTCCTCTTCTTATCTTCATTTCATTTCCTTTCATCTCTTTATTAGGGCTATACCAGAGTCGAACAGGAAGACGTGGTGAGGTCTATCAAGGCAGGCAGCAGATACTTCCTCCCATTCGCCCCATTCGCATTATAACTCGCACCCGTGCTCTGATCAACCAACAACTCGCCCGCGTAACCCGGGTACGCCCCCTTCCCATACACCCCAGGACAAGCCGATGCAGCCTCAAGCGGCGCGTCCTTGGCCCCCTGGAAGAACCCATTTCCAAATGGGTTCGTCACAGTCCCAGCCAACAGGCTCGCTATGTTGATCACCATCCCATCCAACCCCACATCATTGTTGGGCCCAACAAGAGGAGGTGTCTGCGGGCCGTAGATCGGCTGATGGAATGGCCACGCGCACTGACCCGGGCACTGAGTCTCCGAGTTACCAACCCAGATATACGCGAACCTCCCCTCCTCCTTTGCAACCTTGGGAGATGCCCCGTGGGTTCCACACCTGCTCATGCAGAAGCCCTCCACTGCCACGTCCGAAGCAGTGAGGACAATGTTGATGGCATATTTCTTCTCTCCCATAGCTGTAAGCCGTTGGATCTGTTAATCCGAGTACATACAGTAATAGTTCAGTATTAGGAAACAGTTCTTCACAACAGTGAAGTAAAACAGTAAAACAAAATTCTAAAATAAATTTAAAATACACTTACTGTTTGAAGGCAGAAAAACAGTACTCTGTCAGGAGATTGCAGAATAACGTTGATCAAGGCTAGTGTTAAAACACTATGTCCTTAAGACAAAATTCGCCCTCGCTAAAGTGCTAACGAGCTTCAGCAGCGTCTGTCTCCCAGGATACAATGATCGGTCTCACAACAGTTGCAGCACTACAAACTCTGTGACTGGCGAACCAACAGTGCAACATGACTCTCTCTCTCTGGACTCAGATGACTCGAAATGCAATGCAACAGCAGTGGATTGGATGATCAAAATGAATGAACAAGATGCATATATATAGCTTGCATCAAGTCCTTTCACGGGGGGTTGCATCTGTTCAGAACAGTGACTGTTCAGATGAACAGATGCATCTCTTCTTTGGATGCACCTCTTGGGGTTTGGACACACCATTTCAACTGCGAAAGGACACACCTCTAAAGACACATCCCATTTGAAAAAAGAAATTTTATAAAATAAAATTTTTCCAAAAAAATGGGTAGTGGGCCGAGCCAGGCCCAACTCGTGCGTGAAGCCCAAGCCCAGGCCCGGTTCGGTGCGGGGCAGGGCGACGAGCGCGCGCGCGTGTGGTGGTGAACACACCTTGGTCTAGGTCCTCCCTCCTCCACAAAAGTGGGATGCCCCTTGGGACTCACCGTATACTACCAAGGTAAGAGTATTTATACCCAATGAATGTTTTGCTCCCAAGCAATGTGGGAAGCAGGTTCACCACTTCCTTTTGTTTCCATGTTTAACATGTTCAAGTAGTGGTGTTTAAGAGGCAATTTCTCATTCACTCCTTAATGGATTAGAGCAACCCAATACATGTCTCTAATCTACTCATGGAGTAGATTACATACCCATGTATTCCCACCTAAAAAGATAAGTGGGTCCCACTTAGTTTTTGGCTCAAAGTTTACAACAAAATAGTGGTTCTCTAAGCCAATTTCCAACAATCCCCCACATGAATGAAATTGACCGAAAGCAATGAAATGATATGCATATACACAGAGAGAGTACAATTGGAAATCCTCTGTATAGAGAAAGGTAGCTGGTGGCCTTGAACCTTCCCTTGTGAATTACTATCGAATTTACTAGTTGAACAGTGAACATGATGTCTTGAATTGGTCAACCTTTTGCGTAAACCGAGACAATAGAGTTCACACAGAATCTTCCCGAACACAGTTGGTTCTCATGATTGTGTTCGTTTTGGCCCTGATCAATGCCTGGTTTCATGAGTGCTTTAGAGAATCTAGCCTTATTATTCTCATAGAATCGGCCCAGTTCACACTCACATAGGTGATTCTTATTAAGAGTATCCTGCTATACCCCATCTGATAAGTCAAGATATAAGAATCATTAAAAGCTTTGCTTATCCTAATTACCGTTGCAGGTATCACTATTAATATCATAGTAATGAGCAGGAGAGTTTATCTCCATAGTGATATCGTTAAGTCACACACAATTTAGTTGTCCCTTTGAACCTAGATCTTGGGATCTCCAGTCAACTAGGTAGGGTTTCCATTATGGCGACTTTTCATTCATAGGCATTAAGCCCATTCCCCTCGATGAACGATTTACTTGCTCTCTCGCTAAACCTTTGGTAAAAGGATCAGCAATGTTATCTATGGACTTTATGTACTCAATCGTCATAATACCATTGGAGAGCAGTTGCCTCACGGTATTATGCCTTCGACGAATATGTCGAGACTTACCGTTATATATTTTACTCTGTGCCATTCCAATTGCTGATTGACTATCACAATGCACGCAGATAGGAGGCACAAGTTTCGACCACATTGGAATATCTTCGAGGAAATGACGAAGCCACTCAACTTCTTCACCAGCTTTATCCAATGCAATAAACTCAGATTCTATAGTGGATCTAGCAATGTATGTTTGTTTAGAAGATTTCCAGGATACTGCTGCACCACCAAGCGTGAATACATATCCACTTGTGGATTTTGAATCTTTGATATCTGATATCCAGTTAGCATCACAGTACCCTTCAAGTACAGCTGGATATTTAGAATAATGCAATCCATAGTTTTGGGTGTATTTTAAATATCTTAAAACCCTGACTAAGGCCATTCAGTGGTCTGCTCCTGGGTTACTTGTGTATCTACTCAATTTACTAACAGCATATGCAATGTCAGGACGAGTGCAATTCATTACATACATTAGGCTGCCAATTATTTGCGCATATTCTCGTTGTGATATGCCTTTTCCATTATTCTTGGATAAATGGATACAAATATCTATAGATGTTCTCGCTGGACTGCTACTATCTTGATTATATTTCTTGAGTATTTTCTCAATATAATGTGATTGAGATAATATCAGTCCATCCGATGTTTTAGAAATCTTTATTCCTAGTATGATATCGGCAACACCTAAATCTTTCATATCAAACTTATTGTTTAACATTCTCTTGGTAGCTTGAATGATACCATCATTGCTACCCATAATGAGCAAATCATCAACATATAAGCAAATAATGACACAGTCATTGTTAGTGTTCTTGACATACACACACTTGTCACATTCATTGATCTTAAACCCTTTTGACATCATCAGACTGTCAAATTTCTCATGCCACTGCTTTGGTGCTTGTTTTAATCCATATAAAGATTTGACAAGCCGACAAACTTTCTTAGTTTAACCTGGAACATTAAACCCTTCTGGTTGTTCCATATATATCTCTTCGTCTAATTCACCATTTAGGAAAGCGGTCTTTACATCCATTTGATGTATCTCGAAATTGTGTATAGCAGCAATTGCAATTAACATTCGAATGGATGTTATCCCCGTAACTGGTGAATAAGTATCGAAATAGTCTAAGCCTTCCTTTTGTCTGTATCCTTTAACAACAAGCCTGGCCTTGTACTTTTCAATTGATCCATTTGTTTTCATCTTTCTCTTGAATATCCACTTGCATCCAAGAGTTTTACAACCTTGTGGAAGATCCAGTAGTTCCCATGTATGATTTTGCAAAATGAATTCAATTTCGCTATTTATTGCCTCTTTCCAATATGGTGCCTGGGGACTGGACACCGCTTGTTTAAAGCTTTGAAGCTCATCTTCTAACAGAAATGTTAGAAAATCTGAACCAAACGTTTTTGATGTTTTAGCCCTCTTACTTCGTCTAGGTTCATCAATCTTTTGTTGGTTTTGATTACTGCTACTAGCAGTATCATAAGTTCTTTTAAGAAAACTCGTTTTCTCCGATGGTTTATAAGGAAATACATGTTCAAAGAACGATGCATTCCTTGACTCAATAATAGTATTAGGATGCATATCGGGAATCTTAGATTTGTGAATTAGAAATCGATACGCACTGCTATTATGAGCATACCCAATGAATACACAGTCAACTGTTTTTGGTCCTGTTTTAACCTTTTTAGGTGTAGGAACCGCCACTTTAGCCAAACACCCCCACACTTTCAAGTATTTGTAAGTATGTATTCTGCCTTTCCACAATTCGTAGGGGGTCTTATTGGTTTTCTTTTGAGGTATTCGGTTAAGAATATAATTTGCGGAGAGAATAACATCCCCCCACAAATTTTGAGGTAATCCAGAACTTATTAACATAGCATTCATCATTTCTTTTAAAGTTCTGTTTTTCCTTTCAGCAACACCATTTTGCTGAGGTGAATAAGGAGTAGTAGTTTGGTGTATAATGCCATTTTGTGAACAGAATTCACCAAAAGGTGATTCGTATTCAACATCTTTATCGCTTCTTATCACCTTGATTTTCTTATCAAGTTGATTCTCAACCTCATTCTTGTAATGTTGGAACATTTCCAAGGCCTCATCTTTACTTCTCAATAAGTAAACATAACAGTATTTTGTGCAATCATCAATGAATGTAAGAAAATATTTCTTACCACCTTTAGTTTGAACAAACTTCAGGTCACAGATATCAGAATGAATTAACTGAAGAGGTTCAGAAGTTCGTTCAATTGAATGAAAAGAAGTTCTAGTAAGTTTAGCCTCTACACAAGTTTCACATTTGATACTAGAATCAAAACTACATTTAGGCAAACATTCCATATTAACTAATCTACGCAAAGCATCATAATTAACATGACCTAGTCTACCATGCCACACATTAGAGGACTCAAGCATATAAGCAGAAAAGTTTTTCTTATTAGGTACAATTATCATTACATTCATTTTAAAGAGTCCATCGCTCATGTACCCTTTTCCCACGTACATCCCAGATTTAGTGAGTACAAACTTATCCGACTCAAATACAAGTTTAAAACCCTTCTTACTCAGTAGTGAGCCTGATACCAGATTTTTACGAATATCAGGTACATGCAGCACATTGTTGAGGGTGAGTTCCTTTCCAGAAGTCATCTTTAATACCACTTGTCCTTGGCCTTCAACCTTAGAAGTGGCAGAGTTGCCCATGAAGAGTTGTTCTCCAGTTGATGCATGGTAAGTGGAAAACATCTCTCTGATTGAGCAGACATGTCGAGTGGCCCCAGTGTCCACCCACCATTCTCTGGTGTTACCAACCAGATTGACTTCTGAGACCACAGCAGAAAGATTGATATCTGAAACATCAGTGGAGAGTGTCCAATTTTGTCATATTGGCCTGCGCTGGTTTCTTACTTGTATTACCTTGGTCCTTACGCTTACGACATTCCTTTGCACAGTGGCCTGGTTTGCCGCATACATAGCAGTTCCCTTTGAACTTCTTGTTGTCATTGGGACCTTGCTTTGGACCGTTGGGATTGTTCTTCCTCTTCTTGGGATTCTTCCCATGTTCCACCACATTTGCCTTGGTTTCAGTGAAGGTTTTTCCTGCTTTCTTCTCAGATGCACGATTGTCTTCCTCTATCCTCAATCTGACAATCAGGTCTTCAAGTTTCATCTCCTTTCGCTTATGCTTAAGGTAGTTCTTAAAATCCTTCCAAAGTGGTGGCAATTTTTCAATGATTGCTGCCATTTGGAAAGACTCACTAAGAGACATTCCTTCTGCATGTATCTCGTGGAGAATTACTTGAAGTTCCTGAACTTGATTGATTACTGCTTTGGAATCGATCATCTTGTAGTCAAGAAATCTGCCAACAACGAATTTCTTCATTCCGGCATCTTCAGTCTTGTACTTTTTGTCAAGTGAATCCCATAATTCCTTAGCAGTCTTCAATGAACAGTACACATTATATAATGTGTTGTCTAGTCCATTGAGGATATAATTTCGACAGAGGAAGTCAGCATGCTTCCAGGCCTCTACAGTAGCAACAACTTGTTTGTCTGTCTCACCTTCCATTAAAGCAGGAGCTTCTTCATGGAGGAACCTAGCCAAGTTCAAGGTAGTGAGATAGAACAACATTTTCTGTTGCCATCTCTTGAACTCAGTACCATTGAACTTCTTAGGTTTCTCCCCATGGTTTACCATAATAGGGGTAGGGGTACTAACTGGAGTATTCTTCTCAATACCCATTACTGTTAACAGAGCAGAAATTAAATAAACACAGAAAGTACTGCAGACTTATAAACTCAATTACTATATACTGAGGCAACCAGAAAGTTTTTACAGAACACACTGAAGTTCTGTAACTAGTTATTGAAAAGGAAAAAACTCAGTTTTACAATACTATTTTCAGAACCAGAAGATTTAGAAACCAGTAGTAAAACTGACATAAACTGAAACCAGAATATACTGAAGTAAAACTGATAACAGAGTGTACTCAGAGAAAAGAATTTTGTCTTAAGATTGTTAATCCGAGTACATACAGTAATCGTTCAGTATTAGGAAACTGTTCTTCACAACAGTGAAGTAAAACAGTAAAACAGAATTCTAAAATAAATTTGAAATACACTTATTGTTTGAAGGCAGAAAAACAGTACTCTGTCAGGAGATTGCAGAATAACGTTGATCAAGGCTAGTGTTAAAACACTATGTCCTTAAGACAAAATTCGCCCTCGCTAAGGTGCTAACGAGCTTCAGCAGCGTCTGTCTCCCAGGATACAATGATCGGTCTCACAGCAGTTGCAGCATTACAAACTCTGTGACTGGCAAACCAATAGTGAAAAGTGACTATTCAGATGAACAGATGCACCTATTCTTTGGACACACCTCTTGGGGTTTGGACACACCCTTTCAACTGTGAAAGGACACACCTCTAAAGACACATCCCATTTGAAAAAAGAAAATTTATAAAATAAAATTTCTCCAAAAAAATGGGTAGTGGGCCGAGCCAGGCCCAACTCGCGCATGAAGCCCAAGCCCAAGCCCAATTCGGTGCGGGGTGGGGCGGCGCGCGCGTGTGGTGGTGACCCCACCTTGGTCTAGGTCCTCCCTTCTCCACAAAAGTGGGATGCCTCTTGGGGCTCACCTTATACTACCAAGGTAAGAGTATTTATACCCAATGAATGTTTTGCTCCCAAGCAATGTGGGAAGCAAGTTCACCACTTCCTTTTGTTTCCATGTTTAACATGTTCAAGTAACGGTGTTTAGGAGGCAATTTCTCATTTATTCCTTAATTGATTAGAGCAACCAAATACATGTCTCTAATCTACTCATGGAGTAGATTACATACCCATGTATTCCCACCTAAAAAGATAAGTGGGTCCCACTTAGTTTTTGGCTCAAAATTTACAAAAAATAGTGGTTCTCTAAGCCAATTTCCAACAAGATCTGTTTGAACGACAGGGATTTGCCGAGAGAGTAGTTCTCGTTCAGGATCTGTTTGCCGAGGGTGAGGAGAGGCTTCTTGTTGCTGGATTTGGTGTGGGCGAGGGAGTAGTATTTCTCGGTGGCCTTCCACCATGTGGAGACTGATGGTTGGCTCTGGGATGGAGATGAGAGGGAGGTGAGGAAATCGGTGACGATGGCTCGCTGGGAGGGCTTGAAGGAGCCGTACCAGATAAGGTTGAGAGAGATGGTTCCACTGAGAAGTGGACCGTTGTGGTATTGTAGAGGCTTGGGTTGGTCTTGGACTAAAGCAGTCAGTTTTCTGGCTGCCAGACAAGAATGGAAGAAGAAGAAGGAAATGAGGAAGAGGAGCTTGAGTAACCCCATTGGTTGGTTGATTGAAATTGAATAGATAGAAAGATTGGGTTCATGCAGTGGGCTTTTGCAATGTAGAGGAGCTGGAGAGGGGAAGTGATGAGAAGTGAGGATGTGGAGATGGGTTTATACAGGAGGTATGGGGAAAGTGGAGAGTGGAAGCAAGTGGTGGATGATCGACTTTCATCGATCCAACATGGGCTTCTTTTAACACATTTTTAATACAGCTAAGTGTCTCCTGGCTGACAGTGTCTGCCCTTTGCAGTGGCACTGGAGATCGACAAGAAGGCAATCCCCAGAAACAGCTGCCTACGCCTTCTTTACACGTATTATTAAATGCTATCAAGAACATTACTTCTCTATAGTTTATACCATCTCACGTTGGACCCATGACCCTTCTGAAGGCTTGACTTGACCATCGAGAAAGATAACCGCATGGAACAGTTATCAGCCATTAATACGTTTAGGTATACCATCCTTTAAGAAAGGGGATGCACTGAATACTCATCACAAACAAAGAATTGGGGTATTTGGGGATACCATAATAGTTTACAGATTAATAGCGGCGCATTTGAGATGATTGGAATATGTTCAACTCAGATCCGTAATGACACCCACGAAGAAAATATTTTGAAAAGTCGTAGGCCAAAAAGTACTTGAATGAAAGTATTAGAGAATGTAAAAGTATTTAAGAATGTATACGTAGAAGTGCAATCTATTCTAGAATTTTGGTGGAGGAAAGATGGAAAAGGAGAAACAACAAATGCCTCTTATTTGCTATGAAGTGATTGCCCTGCCATTTAATTGTAAACCACTTTACGAAAATGAATCACGTACCTCATGATTGGTGTTGGCCGCTACAAGTTGGGTGAAGAGGCCCGTGGTGTAGTTTGGTTTTCTAAGAAAAACTTGTATATCATCTCATTATAAGGTATGAAAATTTGTAACAGAGAGAAGAGGGGGAATTTTCACCTACAAGCAGGTTGCCTAATGCTCATATGTGGTTCACCTCATGGCATCCACTTAGATGTATGAGTGTGAGGATAAAAAGATCTCATTACATAAAAGGATTCGGTGAAAAGTTAACCTCACCACATTGTCCTCATAACCTTATCAAATTGTCCTTGTAATTAATAGCTTAAATTTTTAAGGGATGTGTTTGGAAACAAGATATTTCTAAAGACTCTAAAATATTATGTTTGAAAACAAGATATTTCTTAAGACTCTAAAATATTATGTTTGGAAAAAAGATATTCCTAAAGACTCTAAAATATTATCTCATAAATTATAATCTAATATACTCTCCTAAAATGTAGGTGTTTAGCTACCATACAAAGTAGGATACAACATGCCAATTTCTTGAGAAAACCTCGATATCATATTATTGAAGGTTAAGGTGAAGAAAATCGTCTCCAATAATAATAAAAAAAAACTTCTAAAACCAGGTGGGAAGATCTAGCACATCTCTTCTTAACGAGTGACTATATAGCACATACGAACTATATATGATTTTTAAAGTTGATTCTTCTCTTTGTGTTTAAAATAATAAACAGGTCCCACTATAACTCTAAATATTAGACAAGTCCAATATTACAAATATCGTGTGTATCCTACCGTGATTACTAGCAATATTGGTGAGTCTCATCATGATTTCTTTTCAGTTAAAATGCAAGTTTATTTCAAGAAAGAAAGGAAAAAAAAAAAAAGAGCTATTCAACCATGGATGCTAAAAGATCCTTTTTTATTTTTCTCAGAAAACCTATATGATTTTTTATCAATTCCATATGTATAGAGTTTTAATACAAAAGGAAGACAAGCATGAATGATACAAACAGTCTTGGATGACTTGTGATGGAAACATTGAAATATTTTTTTGAGCATTGATGTACTGTGAGGAGAAGTATTACCAGAAGAAAACTGTATGATTCTCAACTTGGGAGATTTATTATGCAATTCTTGCTCTTATACTAATAATGATGTAGTAGGAAAAATGGATTCAATTGACGGCCGGGATCACACTCCAACTCTTAAGCTTGAAGATATTTGGAATTCGCACTCAAGGAGAAACACTAGCAAGACCCACAAAGCAAAACTTGAGATTTTTATTAATCAAGACATCACACAAGAAAAAAAAAAGAGTTGGAACATATTTATAGCAGGTAGGGGAGCGGTCAACCGGCCTTAACATAAAATAGACTAAAACAACTTAAATTACACTTAATCCCACAACTGGACAACATTTTAGAAGTAAATGAGTCATAACTTCTCCAAATTATGTTATAAGCACACAATATTCGAAACTGTTCTTTTTTAATTTTATTTTAAGAAAGAGAAGACAACCAATTTGGTTTTCATTGGTAGTATCATCCGAATGACACTCGTGCGCGCGCATATATATATATATATATATATATATATATAGGGAAATGTTCATGTGCATCCATCCCTCACCATAGGGTGAGGGACACTTCCCCTTTTTGCATATGAAGACAAATGAGTGTACCTCATCTATGTACTTGAAAACTTACTTTTTGTACTTGAAAATCCCATTTATGGAAGTGTCCCTCACCCTATGGTGAGGGATAGATGCACTTGAAACTTCCCTATATATATATATAGAAGAATATTCATGTGCATCCATCCGTCACTATAGGGTGAGGGACACTTCTATAAATGAGAATTTTTAAGTATAAAAGTGAATTTTTAAGTATATAACACTTCCTTGTCTTCATGTGTAGAAAGGAAAAATTCCCTCAGAGGGATAGATGCACATGAATGTCCCCCATATATATATATATATGTATAAAAGAGAATTTTATGGGGAAAAATATCTTGTAGATGGCCGTACATGACATCTTAGTTCAAGCTACACAGAAAGGGTCATCTCGCTAGATTTATTGTTGGGGATTTGACATATTGGCCCCTCTTAAAATTTGTTTTCCCAAAATCATGACTGAGGGTAGGATAATGTCACCAGAGTCGCTTGACTCTGGTCCTCCCTTTTTTTTTTACGTTTTTGCCCAGATGCTATAGTGAGCGAAAACCCTGCGAAACAGAGAACCAGACAGAGATGGGTCTCGCTATAGCGAGACCCAATCCTCGCTATAGCGAGGAACATCCTCGCTATAGCGAGGACTTACAGCGAGACCCACTTTGGTTTTTCGTCCCAAGGGCATTTTCGCCCCCCAAAAAGGTGGATTATACGTTCATGGGAATGGAATAGGTGAGGGTTTGATCTCTTGCGTCGAAGCCAGGACCCAGGTGGGCCACCCGATGGTCAATCCGATCCGTGGATCCGAAGGGGGACCCACGGGCGACCGTAGATATGCTGGTCCCATAGGGAGTGGACACCCCTGGCCCACTATCCATCATCTTGATCAGCAGATACGTGTTTAATGGGGAAAATAAATCAGTTTTGGCAGCAGATGATTGAGGGACCCACTGGATGATCCGATTGTAGATCGGGTCCCCACATCTGATAGTGGACCCCAGGGCGAACCTGATGGTGGTGGACCCGTGGGGATCGGGTTCCATCTGGCCCCACATCTTAGATCTTTACTTTACTGGGCGTCATCCACAAAGAGGGTTTTTATTTTTGAATATCAGACCATGGCGGGGCCCACTGAGTGGTTGATCACCATCTGGGCCGGTCATCTAGCCCTATAGACCTGGGCGACCAGGTTAGTGGAGCTTGATCTGTGCCTGGACCAGTGGGGCCCACGATTTCTGCAAACTCTTTAGCCCAGGCGAAAGACACTATTCTCGGTTGGAATTGTTTAGTTGCAGAATGTGCTGTGTGTGAGTGAAAGAGATGATGGGGATGAGAGATGACGTGTAAAGGAGGGATGAGTGTGGTTGAGTGGTTTGTGTGTGTATGGGAATTGTGGTCTCACCATGTGACAGAATTAGAGGAGATGGAGAGGTTCTGGTGGTCGCTGGGAGTATGGGGAATATTTGACCTAGGACTTGTTTTCCAAATGGGTAGATGGGTTGAGTATAATCAGTGCTATGTGGGTGCATGGGAACATAGAAGCACAGACTTGTTTTTCATTATTGATCTCTAAATAAAATACATATGTACTTATATTTTTAATATAGAAACAGAGAAGCCATGATATCATGGGATAATCCCATGAAAGCATGGCTTTTCTGCAATACATTTGAGAAAAACGTTGGTTAAAAAAGGATGCTCATGTGGCTTGCAATATCTTTGTGGTCATGTGTCAATTTCACGCTTTATCATTATTGATCTCAAATACATATATAATTTCTATTGATCTCTAAATAAAAATACATATGTACTTACAAAAATTAAACAGTCTATAATATAGCAACTAATAATCCCATGATAGCATGGGATAATCCCATGATAGCATGGCTTTTCGGCAATTCATTTGGCCATAACATTGGTTAAAAATAAAAAAAAAACAAGTTTGCTCATATGGCCGTCGCATTTGTGGTCAACGCTCTATCATTATTGATCTCTAAATATAAATACATATATAATTTCTATTGATCTCTAAATAAAAATACGTATGTACTTACATAAATTAGACAGTCTATTATATAGCAACTAATTATCCCATGATAGCATGGCTTTTTTGCAGTACATCTGCTTATAACATTGGTCCAACATAAAAAAAAAAAACTACGTTGCTCATATGGCCTTTGCATTTGTGGTCAATACTCAATTTCACACGCTCTATCATTGTTGATCTCTAAATATAAATATATATATATATATATTTATAGAAATTTACATGGCTTAATCCCATGATAGCATGGCTTATGTGCAATACATTTGGCCATAACATTGGTCCAACAACAATACAATTCATTCAAAATAGGGGATTTGACATATTGACCCCTCTTAAAAATTATTTTCCCAAAGACATGGCTGAGGATAGGATAATGTTACCAGAGTCGTTTGACTCTGGTCCTCCCTTATTTTTTTACGTTTTTGCCCAGGATCAAAACCAAACACTCTCCTCTCGCCCGAGACAGAAGTGGGTCTCGCTTACTTCTGGATTTTACCAAGTAAGAATTTATCAAGAAGCATCAGCTCAGGGCCTTTATTGCAACATCCAAGCAAACGAATGAGATTCCGGTGATGGACATTGCTTATTAACTTCACTTCACTCTCAAAATTTGCCTTGGCTATACGGGATTCACCTATCATCAGTTTCTTAACTGCTACAGTGTTTTCATTTTTCAAAACACCCTATAATGAATCACAAGTGAGGAAAATCAATCGGTAACTATAAAATGACATATAGGTTTAAAATGTTGGTTAAAAAAAGAATGCTCATGTGGCCTTTTGTCTTTGTGGTCATGTGTCAATTTCACACGCTATATCTCTAAATAAAAATTCGTATGTACTTACAACAATTAGACAGTTAGCAACTGATAATCCTATGATAGCATGGCTTTTCTGCAATACATTTAGGAAAAATGTTGGTTAAAATAAGAAATGAAGTGGCCTTTTCTCTTTGTGATCATGTGTTAATTTCACACGCTATATTGATCTCTAAATAAAAATACATATGTACTTAAAAAGATTTCTGTAGTTAACAACTGATAATCTCATGATATCATGGGATAATCCCATGATAGCATGGGATTATCCCATGATAGCATGGCTTCTCTGCAACAGATTTGAGAAAAAATGTTGGTTAAAAAAAGGATGCTCATGTGGCCTTTTGTCTTTGTGGTCATGTGTTAATTTCACACGCTATATCATTATTGATCTCTAAATAAAAATACGTATGTACTTACAAAAATTTCTATAGTTAGCAACTGATAATCCCATGATATCATGGGATAATCCCATGATAGCATGGCTTTTCTGCAATACATTTGAGAAAAATATTGGTTAAAAAAAGGAAAAAAGAGAAAAATGATAGCATGGCTTCTCTCATTATCCCTAAACATAAAACCCATTTCCCAAACATCAACACAAAAGGGAAAAACTCCTAGAAAAATAATCCAATTACAGAAAAAGAAATTTTACATTAACAAATAGTGCCTCCTTTCTCTGATAGACGAAAAGAGAAATAAGAGTCTTCTTGCTTCTTGCTGTAGCCAA
The DNA here is from genome assembly GCA_003546025.1 of Camphora micrantha. Taxonomy (NCBI): domain Eukaryota; kingdom Viridiplantae; phylum Streptophyta; class Magnoliopsida; order Laurales; family Lauraceae; genus Camphora; species Camphora micrantha. The sequence continues at coordinate 33,939,522 of QPKB01000009.1, read as the reverse complement.
AGAAGGAAAGAAAAAACCCCCAAAAGGGTCGCTGCCGGTCAGAGATGAAGAAGACGAACCAAACTGCTTCCGCCATTTTCGTAAACGCCAAATCTGTTGACCGGAGAAGAATGACCCATTTCTGTTATAGTTGCAGTTCGTTGCAAAAACAAGGTCCAGACTTCTGGAACAACTGAAGAAGGAATGGGAAAGGGAAAGGTGAAAAAGGGAATAGAGATAAAAAAAAGGGCTTGGTTTCTTTCAGGAATTTTCTTTTCAGATCCCATGATGGCATGGGTTCCTAGGCAAAAAAGTCCAAAAAATAGGGAGCACCAGAGTCAAACGACTCTGGTGACATTACCCTACAATGGGTCATGCTTTTGGCAAAACAAATTCTAAGAGGGGCCAATATGTCAAATCCCCTTGTTTCTTTTGGCTTATTTGACTAAGCATCGATATTGCCTCGTCACTCTTCGTATTATATATTAGTCTATGCAAGGGTCATTAGTGATTAACTGAGTTCGAAAGACTCCAAAATCGTCCTCCGTAATCAGTCCTACTCGACCCAAAGTAAGACTCGTTGTAGGACTTGTCTAAATGAAGATAACTCTGTCCACCATGGACAATGGCCATGGTTTATGATCTAACCAATTCACAATTACTTGTAGAATTTAGACTCAATGTGAGGGTTTTAAGACTCGGGAGTTCTTCAAATTTATGGTTCTAACAAATTTATAAGATGAATTTATTGGAAAAGGCCTCTTAGAAAGCCGAGTACGAAAAACGACCCTATAATTCGAACCATACAGAAAAGGTCCTCCCGCCAAATCTCTTGTTCGGCTAAGCGACGACATCGTCGCCCACATACAAATTGGTGATGATATTGTTACTCTTTGCCTTCTATATAAGTCTATGCGAGGGTCATGCGAGATCAACTGAATTCCATTCCGAGAATCATGTTTTGGTTTGGATGTGGTTTTCCAAGAGAACTTGCAGAACAAGCCAGACTTGGAGAGAGGGGGTTGATCTGGGTAATGAAGGTGGTTTGATTTGAAGTGTTATAAACAGTCCTTGGTGGTTTGAAATGTGGCTGGAAAGGAGAAGATGATCGGATTTACTTATATTTTATCGTTGAAAAGTGGGTTTTCTTGATTTAAAGTAATCAGATTGAGGCTAGATGATTTGAGATCTTTATGAGAGGACAGAATGTGCTTTGGATTTCAATGAAGTGATTCTCAAATGATTGTATTTTTTCTATTTGTTGGTTGCTGATGATAATGTGATGGTAGATTATCAATGTCCAGAAAGAGGGTGGATAAGGGTGAAGTGTAGGAGAACATAGTTCAGGGCTGGCTGTAACTCTAGGTAAAAATAAACTCATGAGGAGGTCCCCTCCAATGCTAACAAATATATATATAGATATAGACATTAACATCTAGGATGTTCTTTTTGGTTTACAAGCCATTTGAGAGGCTTTAATCCTCTATTTAGAAATAATTGTAGGATTTGGAGTCACAATTGTCACTTTACTAGAAGGGTTTATCTCCGTGACAGAGAGAGAAAAAAAAAAAAAAAAAGTGGGGTTACTAGCCAAAAACAGGTTTATTAATTTAGAGAAGCCTAATGAAGTTTACTAAAAAGGTTAGAAGAATCCCACAAAACACACAACCCATTTGATTAAACTAACAAAGTTCAGCTCCTTGTTGCGTAACAAAGAGCACCCCCATCTGAACTTTCCAGGAGCCCTCTTTGGGACATTCGATTAATTAGATCTTAATACCAATTAAAGGTCACAATTCTTCAAGTTAAAGCCCCATCACATTCAATAACTAATACATAATTTTCTCTGATGCTGCAGCAAATGCCAAAATCAAAACCCACAAAATGGCAACATCTTATGATAACCAAAAACAAAACAAATGATCAATTTGCATTTCATTATTCACAATAAAATTCCAAGAAAACAAGAGATAATATAATAACATATAAACGAATAAAAAGAATCTTCGTATCTATTACTCTAATATCTAAATTACTCGTATAGATCCTCTTCTTATCCTCATTTCATTACTTATATCAGAGTGGAACAGGAAGACGTGGTGGGGTCCATCAAGGCGGGTAGGAGGTACTTCCTCCCATTCCCCCCATTCGCATTGTAGCTCGCACCAGTGCTCTGATCCACCAACAACTCGCCCGCGTAACCCGGGTACGCCCCCTTCCCATACACCCCAGGACAAGCCGATGCAGCCTCAAGTGGCGCGTCCTTTGGCCCCTGAAAGAACCCATTTCCAAATGGGTTCGTCACAGTCCCAGCCAACAGGCTCGCTATGTTGATCACCATCCCATCCAACCCCACATCATTGTTGGGCCCAACAAGAGGAGCCGTCTGTGGGCCGTACATCGGCTGATGGAAGGGCCACGCGCACTGACCCGGGCACTGAGTCTCCGAGTTACCAACCCAGATGTACGCGAACCTACCTCCCTTCGCAACCTTGGGAGAGGCCCCGTGGGTCCCGCATCTGCTCATGCAGAAGCCCTCCACTGCCACGTCGGACGCAGTGAGGACGATGTTGATGGCGTATTTCTTCTCTCCCATAGCTGCAAGCCGTTGGATCTGTTTGGACGACAAGGATTTGCCGAGAGAGCAGTTCTCGTCCAGGATCTGTTTGCCGAGGGTGAGAAGGAGAGGCTTCCTGTTACTGTTGCTGGATTTGGTGTGGGCGAGGGAGTAGTATTTCTCGGTGGTCTTCCACCACGTGGCAACTGATGGCTGGCTCTGGGATAGAGATGAGAGGGAGGTGAGGAAGTCGGTGACGATGGCTCGCTGGGAGGGCTTGAAGGAGCCGTACCAGATTAGGTTGAGAGACACGGTTCCACTGAGAAGTGGACCGTTGTGGTATTGTAAAGGCATGGGTTGGTCTTGGACTAAAGCAGTCAGTTTTCTGGCTGCCAGACAAGAATGGAAGAAGCAGGAGATGAGGAAGAGGAGCTTGAGAAACCCCATTGGTTGGTTGATTGAATCGATTAGGACAGAAAGATAAGGTTTTTGTATAGTGGAGGAGCTGGAGAGGGGAAGTGATAAGAAGTGAGGATGTGGAGATGGGTTTATATATACTGGGGGATGGGTGGGAGCAAGTGGTGGATGATCTACTTTCGAACGGTGCAAAACGCGCTTCTTTTAACACATATTTAATACAGCTAAGGGCCTCCTGGGTGACAGTCTCTGCAGTGCAGTGGCACTGGAGACAAGAAGGCAAGCCCCAGAAACAGCTGCCTACGACTTCTTTACACGTATTATTGAATCCAGTATATAAAGAACAATACTTCTCCATAGTGTTTTTACACCCTCTCACGTGGAACCATCGGAATTCGGAAGGCTTGACTTGACCATCAAGAAAGATATACGCGTGGAACAGTTATGAGTATTATACGTTTAGATATACCGTACATCAAGAAAGGAGATGTACCGTATACTCATCCCATACAAATAAAAAAAAAAAATTTGGACTGCCTTCTCTTAACAACATGGTGGACTCCAGCTTAGCAACTCACTGTTTGTTATTCTTATTTTTTTAATATGAACTTTATGTTATATATGAAGAAAAATATTAAAGTCAATTAGGAAACAGTATATTAAAAAAAAAAAAAAAAAGAGGAGTGGAGCAGAGTTAAAAACGTTAAAATGGATGTAGGGAAAATGGAGTAATAAATTAATATTTAGGAGCTTTTGGGTATGCCATTAGTAGTTCATAGATTAAGAGTGACTCATTTGAAATGATTTGGATACATCCAATTGAGATTAGTAAGAACGCCAATGAGAAAAAGTTCTGAAAAGATATAGGTTGAAGTAGTATATTGTATACGAAGAAGCATGGTTTAAAATCGCGGTATTGGTCGGGACAAAAAACCGATATGATATCGGTATCGATTGCGATTTTAGGTTCGTCGAGGTCGCCGCGGTATGAACTTTTTTTAATCCAAAAAAATTCACAAAAATATCCAAAAAAAATTTCATAATATTAGAAAATGTTGGAAAATAATATTTTTTTCCATTAGTAACAACAATAAATCAAAATATCGGTCACCTTAAGTTATGAGTTCTGTCTATGTCGCAGTTCATTGTCTTCTCCTGTATTTCATATAATGCGACCATTATTTTGGCTTATGATCAATTTATTAGTGTAAAATATAACAAAATAAAGATAAAATATCAATGATCTATACACTATTAATAAGCCATTAATATTTACTATTTAATATCATAATTTGGAACTTATATTTAATAGTTTGCATTTGATTTTTTGGCTAACAAATATGTAATATGCAATATTTTATCTTTTATTTTCTTTATTGTTTTACTTTTCTTACATATATAAACTTGTTAGTTTGTATTGATTATCCTGAATGCATGTAAATAAATATACATTTTTAGATTTTGTAAGTAGTGAACTCTTTTTTCAATATTTTTAAAATTATTTAAAAAGAAAACATAACTCTCCCAGGTCTTCACGTTAACTATATCCGTGTTAATTTTTTTTGCAATAGACGAGTGGAATTCGAATACGAATTTTCCAACTTTGAGGAGAAGTTTGATAGAAACTTGTGTATTACTTGATTTTATTACAATTTAAAGAGTCACTAGCATGCCTTGACGGATCTAGTTTCCAAATAACATAAATAAAATAATTAGAACAGATCTTGTCTCTAAATATCATTATCTTACAAAAACTAGAACGGTGGCCTAGTTTACAGAGTTGGGCCCAATTCGGCCTATACAATCCCTACTAACAATAAGTCTGTCATAAGAATAGTAACCTAAATTTGTCTTACAAGGGCACCTGGTATAAAAAAGAAGGGATTTCAACCATACAAGATAGAAAAAGATTATGAATTCCTTAAAATAGTATTGACCAAAACTATATCCTAAAGGTGGGTATTGTACATGGGTCCTCAAATTCCTTTTTTGAGTTCTACCATACAGAATATCCCAAATGTGGGTATTGTACAATCCGTGTGATATGAAACAAACTGTGAAGGTGAAAATAAAAATCGATCATTTTCCCACATTTATTTCCCTCCGTCCCCATCTCCTAAAGTACTATACCTACATTATTTCCTACAACTTTCTACGTTCCTGACACTTTCTCCGTTGTTAAAGAAAAAAATTAAGAGGGTTTGTCTGCCTCTCTAGCATTTCTTTAAAAGAATCTTAAGGTTTCTCCACTACTCTTCATCATTTTTCTTTTCGATTTGGTCACTGCCCTGTTGTGGTAACTTCACCTTAAAGACATGACATAGATCCACGTACAATATCAACACCTTGTGGAATTTTGTGGTCTATGTGATTTTTTTGGGAACTACTTCTCATGAAACCATCATTAGGTGATGGGAAAACAAAATGCAGACCTCAGAAAAAATAATTCAAAATCCCACTAAATTTGGGAAGCTAATTTAATGCTTCTTATGTGATATCATATAGTCACTTATCCAGTTTTCAAGAGAATGAAATTTCCAGCGAGCTTCACTGCATTCTTGGGTACAACAGCTAGGATTTTATTCATTTTTCTTGCAAACAAATTTTTTTTTTCACAAGAAAAAAACAAGGAATAAGACCTTAGAAAAAAACAACTCAAAAACCCACCAAACTTGAGTCTAATTAATTGCTTCTTGTGCGATATTGTATAGTCACTTGGCCAATCCACCCTAGAATGAAATTGCTGGAGCTTCACTATATTCTAGTTGATATCGCAAGATTGATTAGAGTACAAGCTCTTATGCCCAATGGAAGCTTAGTGCTTTAAGGTTACGTTTTTGGCAACCAAATCTTTAGGGAAAAGATTTCCAGTTTTCCTAAAGTTATTGTAAATCGATGTTTGACAATTATAAATTCCTGAGAATTTGGATGAATGCAAGTCTTCATTTATTAGGATTTTTAGATCCGACCAGCCCTCATAAGATTTGTAAATCCTCACTTAAATGGATTTACACACCGAAACCTATTTTTCTCAGTTATATGCATCGATACACACCAATATCAGTGTGAAATCCTCATCTAAACAAATCCCTAGCAACAAATCCTTGTTCCAATGGTAGCGAGGAATCTTCAAATGTATGGATTTCTCACTTGTTACCAAACATGCTCTTAGAGATGGAATGAAGAAAATATGAGAGGAAAAACTATCCGCTTTTATTTTCACCTTCAGTTTGTGCAATGTCGCACAAAAGGAGTAGAATTGGGAAAAAAACTAAGACCCCATGTACAATACCCACATTTAGGTCAACATCATTTTGAAGAATTCATGGTCTACTATAACTTGTATGGTCAAAATCCCTAAAAAGAAATTTGGATGATCCCTAATACTCCCTTGTTAGCCCTTTGGGCCTGTTTGGGGGCTTTATTAGTAAAGTTGAGTGGAGTAAATGTTATTTTGAAGAAATAATAAAATATAAGTGAGTTATGATGGTATTTTATTTTTAGTTGTTTGTGATGAAATATTTTTGACTTTTTTTTATTGGAAAGTGGAGTTTTTTTATCTTTTAGTGTAGAATTGAGGTTATTTTTTTACTTTTTTTTTTTTTTTTGAAAAATATGGTGGGAAATTTGAATTAAAAGTGTTTTGGTGGGAAAAAATAAAAATTGGGGCTACTTACTTAAGCACTAGTAAAGCAAACACACAGTCCGTTGGTTAGGACATAGGCCTCGGTACGAGTGTCCGTTTGAATATCAAACCTATTAGGGGAAAACAATGAAAAAATTACAAGCACAAACGAACACATACACACAAAAGGTTAGAAGAATCACAAAAAATACACAACCCACTAGTGAAAATAAAAAAAGAAAAAGGCTCATTAATTCAGAGACTCCTAATGAAGTTTAGAAAGGTTACTAGAATAAAAGAAGTTATAAAGGTCAGAAGAATCACACAAAATAAACAACCCACTGAAAGTAAGAGTGTACTAATTAAGTAATAAAGTGCAGCTCTTTGATATACGTTTATAAAATGGAGTGGGGTACAGACTAGGGGTGCATAAAAAATTCGCCGATTTGTAAAACTGATTTGATCTGATCCAATCCGCGGATTTTTAACCGAACCGAAAGTAAACGAATTGAAAATCTTATAATCCGTTTGCAACAGATCGGTGACGGATTTCACTCTCAATCTGTGGATTCAATCCGATTTGATCTGTTGACATTAAATATAAATAAAAAAAACTTAAGAGGTCTAAATATAAGTTAAGATGTCTAAACTTAAAAGGTCTTAATATATTTATAGGGAAATATTCAAGTGCATTTATCCCTTACCATGTGTGGTAAGGTCTTAATATATTTATAAGGGAAATATTCAAGTGCATCTATCCCTTACCATGTGTGGTGGAGGACACCCCTTTTGGGAAAATTTCAAATACAAAAGGGCTTTTATACTTGATGGAAAAATTTCCTTTTGTACTTGAAACTTCCTCAAAAGGGGTGTCCCTCACCACACATGGTGAGTGATAGATGCACTTGAATATCCCCCATATTTATAAAAAAAAAAATTTAATTTTTGTAGATTATTTAGCTTGTATGTTGAAACTCTTTACAACATGTTTGATCTCTTTATTTGACATTAATTTCAACGGATTGAACGGATTAAATCGATCCGATCCGGTCCTCCACATATTAGATCGGATCGGATCAGTTTTTAATAACTATGGATTGGTGAATTTCAAATCCATCAATCCGTAGGTAACAGGATTGGTGACAGATTTGGCTTCATCCTCACCAATCCAATCCGTACCAATCCAATCCGTGTGCACCCCATCTGAACTATCCAGGAGCACTCTTCCAAAGGGATGAGGGAATTCCTCAAAATGATCAAAAGCCATTGGTCATTGGATTAATTAATACTTAATACAAATTCCTCAAATTAAGGCCCAATCACCTTCATGATTTTCACTAATACTGCAGCAAATGCCCAAATCAAAACCCATAGATGCTCTTTACAACAACAACAAAAAAACAAAAAAACAACAACATAGATGCCAACTTCTTATAATAAACAAAGCAAACCAAATTAATTTGCATTTCATTATTCACAATAAAATTCCAACAAAACAAGAGATAACTTGTAATAAAGTAATAAACGAATAAAAAGAATCTCCGTATCTACTACTACTCTAATCCCTATAATATCATCACCTACTCGTATATATATATGCAGCTCATCATTTCATTTCCTTTCATCTCTTTATTAGGGCTATACCAGAGTCGAACAGGAAGACGTGGTGGGGTCTATCAAGGCAGGCAGCAGATACTTCCTCCCATTCGCCCCATTCGCATTATAACTCGCACCCGTGCTCTGATCAACCAACAACTCGCCCGCGTAACCCGGGTACGCCCCCTTCCCATACACCCCAGGACAAGCCGATGCGGCCTCAAGCGGCGCGTCCTTGGGCCCCTGGAAGAACCCATTTCCAAATGGGTTCGTCACAGTCCCAGCCAACAGGCTCGCTATGTTGATCACCATCCCATCCAACCCCACATCATTGTTGGGCCCAACAAGAGGAGGGGTCTGCGGGCCGTAGATCGGCTGATGGAATGGCCACGCGCACTGACCCGGGCACTGAGTCTCCGAGTTACCAACCCAGATATACGCGAACCTCCCCTCCTCCTTTGCAACCTTGGGAGATGCCCCGTGGGTTCCACACCTGCTCATGCAGAAGCTCTCCACTGCCACGTCGGACGCAGTGAGGACAATGTTGATGGCATATTTCTTCTCTCCCATAGCTGCAAGCCGTTGGATCTGTTTGGACGACAGGGATTTGCCGAGAGAGTAGTTCTCGTCCAGGATCTGTTTGCCGAGGGTGAGAAGGAGAGGCTTCTTATTACTGTTGCTGGATTTGGTGTGGGCGAGGGAGTAGTATTTCTCAGTTGCCTTCCACCATGTGGAGACTGATGGTTGGCTCTGGGATGGAGATGAGAGGGAGGTGAGGAAATCGGTGACGATGGCTCGCTGGGAGGGCTTGAAGGAGCCGTACCAGATAAGGTTGAGAGAGATGGTTCCACTGAGAAGTGGACCGTTGTGGTATTGTAGAGGCATGGGTTGGTCTTGGACTAAAGCAGTCAGTTTTCTGGCTGCCAGACAAGAATGGAAGAAGAAGAAGAAGGAGATGAGGAAGAGGAGCTTCAGGAACCCCATTGTTTGGTTGATAGAAAGGTAGGGTTTCTGCGGGCTTTTGCAATGTGGAGGAGGAGCTAGAGAGGTGTAGCGGTGAGAAGTGAGGATGTGGAGATGGGTTTATATAGATAGATGGGGATCGGGAAGAAGGAACGAGGAGAGTGGGAGGGGCAAGTGCTGGTGGATGATCGACTGGCAACAGTCCAAAATACACGCTTCTATTAGTTTGAGAGATTTTTGTTACAGCTAAGCGTCTCCTGTCCAGTCAGTGTCTGACCACTGCAGTGACGCTGGGGACAAGGAAAGCAAGCCCCGGAATGGATACAGCTGCCTGTGCCTTCTTTACACGTATTATTAAATGCTGTTAAGAACTTTACTTCTCTATAGTTTATATACCATCTCACGTGTCAAGGAAGATATACGCGTGGAACAGTTGTTACTTGTCGTGTATTCGTTCATATATAACGTGTTTTTCATTTATATGCTTGATTTTTTGGGACCAAAAGCAGGAGAGGAGATGTACCTTCTCGATTTGAATACTCATCGCAAACAAAGAATTGGAGTACCTTCTAGTATCAACATGGTACACTCCAGCTTAGCAACCCTCTCTCTGTTATTCTTATTTTTTAATATAAGTTTTAAGTTACATATGAAGAAAAATTAGTCAATTAGTAAACAATATATATATATATATATAAAAGAGTGGAACAGTTATTAAAATGTTAAAATGATTGTAGAAAAATAGTGCTTTAAATAAATGCATCTAGCGGCAATTCGGGATGTCATCAATAGTTGATAGATCAAGAGTAACTCATTTGAGATGATTTTGATATGTCCGACTTAAAAACGACACTAATGAGGAAAAGTTTTGAAGAGGTGAAAGCTGAAGAGTACATAAATAAAAGTAGTAAAGAATTTAAACCTAGAATTTTGTTGAGAATGGACTGAAAAGGAGAAACAACAAATCACTCTCCTTTGATAAGAAGTTCCTTGGTAAATCAAATGCTAGGAAATTCAGGTATTATCTACATCTCCATATGATATCCTTCACTATTATGTTTTGGTTGTCTTTCATTGTGACCCACTTTACCATAATATTTTAGGCTTGAGTTGTTGGGTCTAATTGGAGTTGGCCACTACAAATGTGATTCTAATTGTATTGACTTCGATCAAACACTAGTTGAAGAGATCTGTGATGTGTACAAGAGATTAATCACGTATGTACAAGAGATCAATCACGTATAATTTACTCTTCACGATCTAAGGGCAATGATAAACACCTTGATTGTAAAAGATGATGATGGACGGTTTAGATCTAGTGAAAGTAAAAGGAAGAAGGCTTTTCCGAAGGGTCTTTCTCTATTTCTTGACACTTGTTGTTGGATATGAGTGTTGAGATCATCACCAATCACTTTCTCCCATATCCACATATAGCTTTTTGGCTTACTGAGTGATAAGCTCTTAATTTGAATTTGAATGAAGAGATGATCATGATAGAGAGTTGGATTAAATTCAAAATAATTCTTATCCTTATCATCATAAAATGATTAACACATCTTTATTTGCAACCACGAAGACTTCCTTGTGAGGGGTGTCTCTTTGTAGTTAATTGGGGTACACCAACATTTAAATACAAGTGTGCCCCGTCACAGATGCCAACATATTTCTTTGGCCCATTCGTTTCATTTGATTGAATTCCTTGGAATTCTAAGATATATTTGTATTTCTAAAGGGGGTTAAAAATGAAGAATCAAAACTAAACATGAGAAAATGAACATCAAATAACTTTCCTTTTATTAGAAATCGATTCTAAAAAATATCATAAATGAATAACCAACCATAACCCTAGTATTTCAAAGGTCGCTTCTACAAGCCTGCCTTATTTTATTCACCCCTCACTTCGTATCCTTCGCCTATTAATTCTTTATTAATCCTTCGGCGGACAGAGCTTGTTTTTACCATAAACTTCCTATCCATAAAAATCCAATATATTTTATGCAAACAAATAGATTCTTGGAAACTTAATCCAAGGTTGGTAAACAGGTCCGCAATGTAATTGAACTTTCTATGAAAACTTTTATTATCATCTCATTATAAGGAATGAGAAATTGTAACAGAAATGAGAGAAGAGGGGAAATTTTCACCTACACGTATATTGCCCAATTTTCATATGTCATGGCATCCACATGTATGCATATTACTAGAAGTGCGAGGTTAAAAAGATCTTATCATAGATAAGGATTAGGTGAAAAGTTAACCTCATCGCACTATCCTTGCAAATAATAGCTTAGATTTTTAAGTCTTTTAATTATAGGTTGTTAGAGATATTAGCCAATCCATTGGTAGCTCATATAGGGAGGCACCTCTCCTTTCATAGAAACAATCAAGGCTCTATCCCGAACTGCAGCACTGATGGTAAGAATTTGATGAGCGTGTGAGTAGGTGTGTTAGTAATCATGTAGAAAGAAAAAAAAATCGTTAGCGATCAAATGCAATGGCAAGTAAAAAGTCAAATGATAGACAAACTGATCTTGGTGCCAGACCTTTGGAGTGGATGTGAGTGTCAAGAGGTACGTTAATCAAAGATAGGTCCGACTAGGCCACATATATTTGAGCTACATTCGGAGTCTACAATTGTGACCATAAATGAGCTTTACCCATTTCGGTATCACACACATGCCTAGAGACTGATGATTGGGCTTCCAAGTTGGAAGTCGCTTCTAAAAAAAAAGCAATTGGAAGTCTCGCTTGTTGTGGATTGTGTTATATATTGTTAGGATTGTTCTCTATCAACTTAAGCTTTTAGAGTAAGTAGTTGTCAATATGGTATCAAAGTGATAGGTCAAAGCCACTCACCGATAGCAAAATGATAAAAGGGTCCTTTGGATATAATCAAATGCTATAAAACAACATCATGCTATGTAATCTGAGCACTGCGAGACTACCACCCCAGCATCATAGCAATCTCATCAGCCATACCTTAAAGTTAATTTCATATTATGCCTTGGTGAATCAACAACTTCCACATCTTTTATTACCGTTGGCCACGAGCCCAGATAAAAGGGGGTCGTGTCAGATAGGTGTAAAATTTTGTCACTACTCACGATTGAAAAGCACGAGGAGAACATAATTTATGTAACTAATCTCAATATAATTGGAATAAGACTTTATGATAATGATGATGATGATGATAATGATATATATATATATATATATATAGCGAATATCATCCGTGCCCCAATAGTTGGGCCTCACTAGGAACTTGATTGATGGTTTGAAAATCAATCTGAATAGGCAATTCAAACAACTGTTTTGACCATTGAATGTTTACATTCAATCATCAAACATCTTAACTATTCATGCCGTGAAGATAGGGTTTGTCGCTGTGGTTAAGGAAGCGCACTCCCACAGCTCCATCAAGAATCGATTCATGGAAGGGCAGCTTTCCTTCGTGTAAGATCCGGTCCCACTTTTAAATATTTATTAATTTTTTAATTAGATATTATTATTATATTAATTTAATGTATTTTAGTTATTTAAACGGGTAGGATTAAGTGGGGCACACGTTAGATTAAGTGTGTGAATCGGTGAGTTGGGTTAATGGATAGATGACCGGACCCGTAATTTTGACCCAATAACTTAAGCCCAAAGAATATTCCCCTAATCCCTAGTTTTAATAACGACGCGTCTTTATCCCTCCCCACTTATCTCTGCAACTCCTCCCGTAAGTTTCTTCGTCTTCTTCCTCTTTCAAATTCCCAAGCCTCTGCAACTTTAGGATCCAGCCATCAGGATCCAGATCTGAAGACACAATCATTCTTGGCTCAACTTTCTTATCTCAGGTAACCCTCTCCTCAAATCATTAGGAGTAAATCTGTACTTTTAGGTTATCTCCTTTTCTTTCCAATGGTAGATTTGGGATAGGAATACCATAGATCTGCTCATCTGAGCATTTATCTTCATTTTCTTTGTCAGATCGGTGATAGGATTATCCTCAATCGCTGTGAAAATCTCGATTTGGGTTAGGATCTGTGCATTTCTTCAACCCCGGTAAAAAGGCAAGTATCTAACCATAATTTGTAGATTTAATACTTGTGTTCTTCCTTGATTTGCGTGTTAATGCATGTAGAAACCCCTTTCTTATGCCCTAAGGTTTGATTTACTCCATTTTTGTGATGAGACCTTGCGTCTGATGATTCTAATATTAGGGCTTGAGGCTCCTTGGGTTGCTTTCTTTTCATTAATTTTGATGTGAGACCCGGGGATGATTGGATAGGGGATCTAGTTCGAACATCGGCCATACAGGGATGGGCGATGCTACTTGTGTGGGTGATCTGGGGTTGTGCACTGTGGGGCCCATTATCCAATCATCCGGTTGCTGCAGGCGTGAAGGCAGTTCTGTTTGAGGCTGGACCTGCACATGCTTTGGAAGAAAATTAATGAAGAGGGAAGACCTCAAGTTACAGAACTTGGAGACAAGTGTTTATTTTCATATAAAATTTGGTGGGGGCCATTATCAATGCATTTTTGACATACATAGTGTAAGGGCGTTTGACCTTTACCTGTACATGAATTAAAAGAAAACAAAAGGGCAGTAGGGGGGACTATGTGTAGGACATTAGATTACTTTTAAGTTCCTTTTTATGTTATTTTACTTTATTGGTGGGGTCAAGGGGAGTGACCTGATCATCAATCCTGACCATGGATCTAGTCTAAGGCCCCTTGGCGACCTTATAGGTGTGGCCGGGAGTGAGGTTTGATCAGTGGAGCCCACTATCAGGACGTCCCTGATGAACCCGGTGAGAAGATCGTAATTTTGAGAATGGGTTCTGTGTAACCGGTTTTGTTCACGAGGGTAAAAGGTGCGGAATGGTTTGACTTGGACTTGAATGGGAGAAAAAGACTTTTCCCATGTGACAGCATGTGACAGCAAATAGAAAATTAAATTCTGTTAAATTATTCACCCTTCCCTTTAGTTTCTAAGAATTAGATGAAGGCCCTGGTTCTTTTATAAATCCAAAATAAATCCTTTGACTATTTGAATGTAGAAAATGTTTTGGGATGAGGCTTTAGGTTTTCTAAAATTATAAATTAAGGATTGTTACTTTTTATTATTATTATTTGCAAATTAATTTTTAATGGTATCTTGGATTTTTTTTTAATGTGTCAAAATTATATGTTTGTACTTTATTAATTGTATTATTGGACCTAAGTAAATACCGTTTGGGCACACGGTATCTTACTAATATAGGGTTTAGTACTTCATATGACCTTGGGTAAATCCTAATGGATTCGAGTTCAACCCATGTTTATTGGAAAACCCTTAACTGGATCTATGCACCATTAATAAAGAAGGGATGCGTTGATCTTATATTTATTAGAAATTCCTATGGTTGTTGGGTGCGAAACATTATGTTTAACCTTAGGATTGATTCGTAATTATGTCTTAACCTTCGCATGCATATCTTAGTTTAGATTGTGTATTTCTTTAGATGCATACCCTATTGTGTGTTATGGACTATGAGGTGGCTTGGCAAATTATGTATAATGATTTGATTATGATATGGATTGTGAAATGGCCAGCACCTTACTTTGACTTAGGGCTCTTGTGTCGGAGCTTTATTATTCAGGTCTATTATGTTTATGTTTATGTGGGTCATTTGTGGACGACTGCAGATCGATATGTGGACGGTTGATCACCGATGTGTCCGGATCACTTATAATCCGCTTTGAATGTGAACAGGTTTTCCTGATTTTATTTTATTTGATCGGTTTATGACCACCGACTATGTGGACGGGCTTTCCCGATTTATTTAGGGCTGACCACCCACAACGGGGACACTTGTCTTCGTGTGATTTATATTGCTCCATTTGTTTTATTTGGTTTATGTTTTACGTTCTTTCGTGTCATTGTCATTACTTCTTTATGATCACACTTGTCTATATTATTCTCGTTGTATTAAATTTCGAGTTATGATTATGTACTTGCTATTTACTTTGTAATATTTGGTGCATAGGTACCGGGCCCTACTTTACAGATGAGACGGAGGAGGGTCAAACGTTTCAAACGTTTGAGCCAACTGATGAACCCGAGTGGGATGCCGGAGATGGCTTCGGAGCCGTCTGAGCCTGCGTTAGAGAGATCGTCATCTTAGCAATTCTTTAGATGAACTTTCTTTTAATGATAAACTTTTCCTAGTAATTATTTAATTTATTCTGCAACTTGAATTATTAATGTTTATCTGATTTTTCTGTTGGGTTTCATTTGTGAACGTTTGATACCAATTGAATAAAGCTTCCGTTGCATTTAATGAAATTTGTTTTGACTCACCACAGGTTGAAATTTTTTGTGGGTCCACTTTTTGGAAGCTTGTGTTATATTAAATACAGAAATTTGAATTTAAATTTTAATTTTTCACGTTTTTTCCAATTCTTATTTTTAGAGACGTGACACCTCGTGTTTCCGGCCACTAGGCCATACCCAGCTAAAAAACAAATCTTAAACTATTCATGCTTTCACACAATAAAGCAGTGAAAGGATGGCACAAACTGGCCCTGCCTTTAGAAATCTCGATGGGTTCTTGTCTGCCGGATGGAATAAAATATATAGCTGGTGGGGTGCTGTACATGCTCACCTTCTTTCGGTGTTAAGTCGAAGAATGTATGATTTTGTCCCGTCAAAGACGTGACAAAGACAGATGGACAAATCGGTGGCTTGAAGTCAAAGATACCATAGATTTATCTATCACTTGCCATGTCATTTGAAACTCTTGCCTCTGACCTGCAATAAAGAAACAGAGACTCTATAAAGGCAGCCAAGCAGAGGGGAGCCATTGGAAATCATCCAAGAAAGCAAAACTGCATTTATTCATTTGGGCCCCAAGATTCTGTAAAAAGTAGGATGCTCCCACCCAACCAACCTTCCTCTTCTTATCCATCTCCATACCTGTTTGTTTGGAGGTGGGGCTTTGAACTTGGAAGGCTGGACCTGTCTGAGAGAGAGAGTAAAACTTGCAGGTGGTTCTTGGGTCATAGACTCCTATAGTGTGCATGTGGAGTACTGTATGTTGAGAAGCTACTCATTGGCTGTGGTCCCCAAATTATTGCTGTATGGGCCTTAAAGTGATGGAGAAAACCTAATTATTGGACTATGCTGGGTTAGAGGCAATGGCTAGTAAAAGGGCTTTCTTTTTCTTCTTCTTTTTTTTCTTCCTTTCTTTTTTAATGTTAGGCTTGAAGGTTTCTAAATGAGAACCCTACCTTAAGTCCCTAAATGGAAGCTAAGAGGGTCACTTGAACGTTAAATTAATGAATACTCCCTTCATACTTGAGCATTTAGATCCACCAAAATGCAAAACCATTGGAGCTTTAAGAAACCCAATGGTCATCATGAAGACCTTTTACGTTGTTGAAAATTTGAAGTGCTTGTGAATAAGCATTATATTTGAAAATGATAAGGATAAAGTGTCTTATCATTCGCAAAAAACTTCAACATGACAAATTCTTGTCCATATTTTTAATAAAAAAAATGACCCTAAACAAGCCACTGGAGGCACAAGCCGATTTGAGCTTACCACATCTAAGCTTATTAAGTCATATTAGGCTTGACCATAGTAAACAGTGCTACAATGATGTCAAGATTGGTAAGAAACCATGTCTAGGGTTGTGCAGAGTGCACAAGACGGGGTCAATCTCTTGTAGATGTATAATCTCTGATTTCCACATCAAGTGCTTGATCTTACTTTGATACACCGTCCATGTTCACATTTGCAGTACTGATTCTTCCAGGTATGACCAAAACCTTTCGAGTGACACAAAGGCCGTTAGCCACGCTTGACAATGGATATCAAATTTGAGCTTGACTCAAGCATTTTTCAATTAGAAGAAATAAGTTTTTCCCCTTTGCATCACTCATATAACACCAATGGAGGCCATTGAATGGGGGCCGTCAGGGTCTATTTTCTGTTTCGAAAAATGAAGAGGAAGAATGGGACAAGACGCGTATCGACAAAAAATAGAGTAGCAAACAACTATCTCGAAATAGATTAACAATTAACAGTAGAAAACATGGTTGGAAAACACTTTGAGTTGACTTTTGATTCTCTCGAGTCATTTCATTTTAATAAAGGACCGCGTTAAAACTAAGAGAGGCTCCGCCAAGTCATCTCATTTTAATATGTTGTATGCATTCCGAACCATTTAATATGCAACTCTAATTTTAAATAATTAAGATTCATTTATAAATAATTATACTTGAAGTCTGGAGTCAATAATTTAAAAATGATGACTGGAATGTAATTTGAAACTTATCTTTGATCTTTCACATTTGATATTTGGACTAACTAATTGTGTAATATGCAATGTTTTTTCTTTTATTTTCTTTATTGTTTTACTTTTCTTACCTATATAAATTATTAATTTGAATCAATTATCCTGAATGCATGCAAATAAATATATTTTTATATTTTGTAAGTAATGGACTCATTTTTCAATATATTAAAAATTATTTAAAAAAACATAACTCTCCAAAGTCTCCGCGTTAACTCCATTTGAGTCAGCTGTTTTGTATTATACAAGTAAGGTCCAATAACGAGTTTTCCAACCTTAGGTGGAAAGTGTGATAGAAATAAGGTTGTTGTTATGATCATTTTTCATATTATTATCCTAATTGAGTTACAATCATCTTAATTGAGTTAAAATTCGAAACATTTAAATAAACTTGAACTTAATTGAGCTTGAACTTTAGGCTAATTAAGTGGAACAAGCTTGCCTTTTGTGGAGATGCTTAATTCAATCTTTTGACCAATGGTCAAAGTTTTATAATACAGCCAATCACCTTCCATTTTAATTTAACCGATATGCATCATTGTGACTGTGAATTAGGGATGGTTTCAGGTCAGTTTGGGTACAAGTTGGGCCGAACCCAAACCCATTCTAATCCACACCTGCTTTGCCTTGTGCCCAACATGACCCGTGACAAGTATGCGTCGGGTCGGGTATAGTGCGAGAGTTTTTATTTAAAGATATCACAATAATATTTTTTACTTATATATAGAACTCTAGTATATATAAGAGGATTTGAACTCTACTTTGATAATCTACCCTACCATATATGCCTTATATAAAAGGTCAATACATATCAGCTTCATTTGATTTGTTATAAAATCAATAGGTACAAAGACCAAAGATTAGAGGATCTTTAGGAGAAATACAATGGATAAGGTATAGCGAGAAATCACTTTAGCTTGGGAATTTGGAAATGGAGATACATTTGATAAGAAATGATAAAAAGATTGTTCAGCTGTTCAGGGACAGAGCCGAGGTTTTCTTCCAGTGGGGGCAAATTTGAAATTTGATCAACCAATAATCTTAATGGGTCTACTTATGAAAAATCTAAATCATTCAATAAATGACCCCTTTCCTTATTATATCTACATAAGATTCACCTTAATGGAGAACATCCCTTACAAGTATATTATATATGAAGTCCATCTCTATGGGGCCTACTTGGGTTATCATTTGATTAATTTAGCTCCTTCCACACTTATATCCCCACTTGATCTGGCACTATGCCAAGTTTTAATGCTCATCGATCCTTTATCTACTATTGGATTGGATCTCATAAAAAAATATATATATATATATATATTTATATTATTAAAGTAGTGATAGACTTTAAGGTTGTTAAATCAAGAGATATGATGATTTCAATATCCACATATGCAATCTACACATTAGCGATGGTAAAAAGAGGAAAAAAGAAACATGATAGAAGAGTTCCACAATAGTAGACACACTTATAATTATCTATCGTTGAAAAACACCCTCCTAAAATGACCCAGCTTAAAGATTGTTAACTTAAAAAAAATAAATTTCATAAAGTCTTTACAAACAAATTCAATTTTTTTTTTCATATACATTAATTTGACTTGGGCCCAAATCAGATTGAGTTATATTTTTCCATAGAGAACTAGAATATCATTTATTTTATGGGATTTATATTTTTTCAAAGTATGTTCCACTCAATAGCATTGGCCCCAGAGGATCCACGTCTCGAGCTTGTTTGATTTATTAAGTGAGCTGAGCTTCATTAAATGCTCTTTAAACATGGTTGGAAATGAGATGGGACTAGTCCGGATCTAGTAGAGTAAATGCTCCACGATTTGCCACGTCACCATAGGTGGCTTGCCATGCATTCGGGCGGGGACTGTCCGTGGTGGTGTGGTGGACCCTAGCGGTCCACTCAGGATCTCCGTGTGTAGACTCACTCAGAGGATCCCAATTCGGAATGAGACATTGGAGATGGGTGAAAATGACATTACTCAGAGAGGGAAAGAGATAATACCATCAGATAATACCATAAGACTCTCTCTTTTAGAAATAAAAGATCAATAATGCCTTTATTAAGACAAGAATACCCTTCTTGATCTCTATAGTTCTCAAAGATGAGAGAGATTTATGGAGGGGCAAAAGGACACAAAATAAAAATCCCCAAATTTACTCCTACGTTCTCTCTTATTTGTCAAACTTGAAACAAGAAATTGAGTGGGGGCAATCACCCACACTCGACCTCCCCTCCCTCCATCCTCGCAGCTGGTAGAAACCCTACTTCGGAATTTAAAACATCTATTAATTTATTATCATATTGTATGACAATATATTTGTTGTAGCATTGGCGGAACTAAGGGGTGTTGGCAAGGGCCATGGCACCCCAAAATTTTTATTAAAAAATCCCTATCACTTTTAGAAAATTATATAATTTTTTTACATATGGCTCCCCTAATATTTCCAAGAAATCCTTTATATATTTCAAAAACCACGTGTGTTTGATTTTATTAAGTGAGCTGAGCTCCACTCATGCGCCTAGGTGCGCTCCACTATTTGGGACATATTTTAGATCGTACAAAAATTAAAACTGATCATTCGAGATATGTTTCATGAAAGACATCACAATGGTGAGGGATGATGGGATGTTAATGCACATTTGACTATTGGAATATCAGAAGACTCAATGCAGAAGGATTTTGGATTTAACGAAAAACATGATTGGGAAACTCTTTGAATTGAATTTAGCTTTTGCCTGAGTAATTATGATAAAGGATCAAGACAAATATAATGGAGGCTCAGCCGATTCAACTCATTTTAATAAGTCATTTGCATTTTAAACTTTTTAATAAGCAACTCTAATTTTAAACAATTAATTAATAAGTAATTATGCATAAGGTTCAGAGTCAGTAATTTAAAAATAATAACTTAAATGTAATTTGGAACTTATATTTCATCTTTTAGATTTGATATTTGGACTAACAAAGTATGTAATATGCAGTATTTTTTTATTTTCTTTATTATTTTACTTTTCTTATATATGTAAAATTTATTAATTTGAATTGATTATCCTAAATGCAAGCAAAAGTAAATATGCATTTTTAGATTTTGTAAGTAGTGGACTCACTTTTAAATATTTTTAAAATTACTTTAAAAAAAAGACTCACGAGTCTCCATGTCTACTATATCCGAGTCAACAGTTTTATAATAGACGAGTCGAATCCGAATACGAATTTTCCAACCCAGAGGAGAAGTTTGATAGAGACTTGCGTATTTGCTTGATTTCATTACATTTTAAAGGAGTCACTAGCATGCCTCGATGGATTTAGTTTCTTGATAACATACATACGAAAATTAGAACAAATCTTAGTTTCCAAATAACATTATCTCAAAAAAAAAAAAAAAAATATATATATATATATATATAATGGTGACCGAGTTTACAGAGTTGGGCCAAATTCGGGCCTATTACAGTCCCTATCAACAGTAAGTCTGTCTTAAGAACGGTGACATAAGATTATCTTATGAGTGTAAGAGTGTGAGTTTGAATCCCAAACCTAATAGGGGAAAACAATGAAAAGATTACTAGCACAAACACACCCAAAAAATAAAAATAAAAAAATAAAGAAGAAACAAACAAGAAACAAACAAAAAGGTTAGAAGAATTACATAAAATACACACACCCACAGCCCACTAGCACAAAAAACAAAAAAGGTTGATTAATTCAGGAGAAAGGCAAAATGCACATTGGATTTTGCTCTCCACACACTGCTTCTCTCTACACTTACCACAAATTACCAAATTTAGTCTCTACACAACTCCTTTTTTTTATAGACTACCCTCGCTCAACTTCTCTCTAATATGCCTCTCTCACCTGCCCTCTCCCTCTCCCTCTCTCTCTTTTGTTGCCCGCTTGGTCTCACTCTCTATCTCCATCCTTGGTCTCCATTTCCATCCCTCTCTCTCTCTTTTGTCGCCCGCTTTTCCTCTCCCTCTCCTAGTCTCACTCTCCATCTCCATCTCCATCCCTCTTTTTACCCGCCACCCGCGTCTCTCTCCCTCACCCTCCATTTCCCTATTCGACTTCATCTGCCGCCACCCTCTCTTCCTCCTCTCCTTGCCCGCTGTCACCTATTCTCCCTCTCCCTCCGTCTCTTTCTCGATCCCTCCCCTTCGGTGATGCTGCTGGAGGGGGTCGGTGGCCGTGGGGAGTTGGGATTGTGATGGGTGGGTGTAAGAAGAAGTTGGAGAGAGAGATGTCCATTTAGGTAATCTAACACATAGGAATATATTGATCATAAAAAGTAGTGTGTGTGGAGAGGAAAAGTCCGCATGCATTTTGCAGCTCTCTTAATATCCCAAAAGGTTACTAACAAAAAATAAATAAATAAATGTTATAAAGGTTAGTTAGAAGAATCACACAAAATACACAACCCACTGAGAGCATCTCTAAAATCCGAAGTAGACATGTCTGACCACATTAGATTTTTTACATGAATTTTCACTCCAATAGTTATGCAAAAAATAATAGAAATTATAAAGGTTAGTTAGAAGAAGCACACAAAATACACAACCCCGTAAGAGCATCTTTTGAATCACTCCAATTAGGATTTTAAATCGGATTTTCACTCCAATGCAAAAAACGACATGACATATGAGACCGAAAAGTTCAAAAATTTGACATATAGAAAAGTGAGATGGCCAAATATATTTAGCCTTACTTTATTTTAAAATGGAACATTTAAGATCAATTAAATTTAATATAAAATTCAAAATAAAATAAAGTATTTTAAATGAGGTGGAGTTGTCATTTTGGATATCTCAAATTCCAAAGGATCAAAAATTGCCACATCACCCATTCGCATCTCTGTTGTAGAGATGCTCTAAACTAACAAAGTTCTTTTGACCAAAAAAAAACAAAAGGTTCAGTTCCTTCTTATACGTTCAAACCATGGAGTGGGTAAAAGACTTTATTAAAGTCTTTTAATAAAGTAGCACCCCACCCCCATTTGAACTTTCGAGGAGCCCTATTCCCAGTAGGGATGAGGTAATTCCTCAAAATGATCAAAACCCATTGGTCATTGGATTCATTAGATCGTAATACCAATTAAAGGTCACAAATTCCTTAAACTAAAGCCCCACATCACCTTCAAGATTTTCTCTAATACTGAAGCAAATGCCCAAATTCAAAACCCACAAACAAATGCCAACATCTTATCATAACAAAAGCAAACCAAATCAATTTGCCTTTCATTATTCACAATAAAATTCCAACAAAACAAGAGATAACTTGTAATAAAGTAATAAACGAATAAAAAGAATCTCCCTATCTACTACTCTATCATCAGATCACCTACTCTCGTATATGACATGCTACTCATCACTGTCAGATGAGATCAGATCCTTTTCTTCGTTTCATTTCATTTCATTTCATTTCTCTATGGCTATACCAGAGTCGAACAGGAAGACGTGGTGGGGTCCATCAAGGCGGGCAGGAGGTACTTCCTCCCATTTGCCCCATTCGCATTGTAGCTCGCACCCGTGCTCTGATCCACCAACAACTCGCCCGCGTAACCCGGGTACGCCCCCTTTCCATACACCCCAGGACAAGCCGATGCAGCCTCAAGCGGCGCGTCCTTGGGCCCCTGGAAGAACCCATTTCCAAATGGGTTCGTCACAGTCCCAGCCAACAGGCTCGCTATGTTGATCACCATCCCATCCAACCCCACATCATTGTTGGGCCCAACAAGAGGAGGCGTCTGTGGGCCGTAGATCGGCTGATGGAATGGCCACGCGCACTGACCCGGGCACTGAGTCTCCGAGTTACCAACCCAGATGTACGCGAACCTCCCTTCCTTCGCAACCTTGGGAGATGCCCCGTGGGTCCCGCATCTGCTCATGCAGAAGCCCTCCACTGTCACGTCGGATGCAGTGAGGACGATGTTGATGGCGTAATTCTTCTCTCCCATAGCTGCCAGCCGTTGGATCTGTTTGGACGACAGAGATTTGCCGAGAGAGCAGTTCTCGTCCAGGATCTGTTTGCCGAGGGTGAGAAGGAGAGGCTTCTTATTACTGTTGCTGGATTTGGTGTGGGCGAGGGAGTAGTATTTCTCAGTGGCCTTCCACCACGTGGAGACTGATGGTTGACTCTGGGATGGAGATGAGAGGGAGGTGAGGAAATCAGTGACGATGGCTCGCTGGGAAGGCTTGAAGGAGCCGTACCAGATTAGGTTGAGAGACACGGTTCCACTGAGAAGTGGACCGTTGTGGTATTGTAGAGGCATGGGTTGGTCTTGGACTAAAGCAGTCAATTTTCTGGCTGCCAAAGAAGAATGGAAAGAGAAGAAGAAGAAGGAGATGAGGAAGAGGAGCTTCAGAAACCCCATTGGTTGGTTTGATTGAATCGAATAGGACAGAAAGATTGGGATTTTGTAAAGTGTAGGAGCTGGAGCGGGGGAAGTGATGAGAAGTGAGTCTGTGGAGATGGGTTTATATATACAGAGGGTGAAGGGGAAAGAACGTAGAGAATGGGAGCAAGTGGTGGGTGATCGACTCTCAACGGTGCAAAACGCGCTTCTTTTTAACATTATTTTTTACAGCTAAGGGTCTGTCCTGACAGTGTCTGCAGTGGCACTGGAGAGTGGAGACAAAAGAAAGCAAAACCCAGATACAGCTGCCTACGCCTTCTTTACACGTATTATTAAATTCAGTTGAGAATAATATTCCTCCATAGTTTATACCATCTCACGTGGGACCCATCTGAAGCCTTGACTTGACCATCTACAAAAGATATATCCGCGTGGAACAGTTATCAGCCATCAATACGTTTAGATGTATGGAGTCCATTAAATGGGTCCTACACTGCAGATCATATGATTTTATGGACAGTGGGTGGGGTCTATTTTTGAAATCGAAAAGGTCAAACTAAATTTCACATCATTCAGAGTTTGTTTCACTTTAAATTGACTGGTTTGTGAAAAACCTTGTAATGGATATCCATATAATAATGTTAATTACATTTTCTTGATCAAATGGACAATTTAATGGGAAAATATACTTGAATTAGCATGAAATTTAAGAATATCTCGTATTGTGGGGCTCTTGAAGTTTTGAATAGGAAGGTGGTGAGGAAGAAAGTGACCGTTGAAAATCAAGAGAGATGTAGCAGAAGACGTGTAGATGATCATACAGGCTGGAAGGGTGAGAATCTCGTGATGCGTAGTATTTTTTTAAATGCCAGCTTTTTCCATCATTCGTTTACTGTCCTTATCCATCTGCCCTGCACATCTCTCAAGCCTCAAAGCAGGTAGTTTCCCAGCTCTCCCACTTCCAGCTGGCTACAGGTGTAGAGATGACAACTGTAATCCAAATTGCTTGCCCACACACCTTCGTCAACTTTGAAGGGAGTAGATGCCTGATGTCCAAGTTCCATTTTCAGTTTAGATCCTGGCCGTTTATAAAAGTGGATGGTCATGGACTGATGATGAATTTGTTTGATCAGAGACTGATAAATCCAGCATTCGACTTTGTAACTCAAATGGCTAGATTTGATTGTAGCTTCCTATTATAATAAAAGGCATTTTTTGGGTGTATTTATACAGCGAGAGGATTCTGCTGTTAGAAACTTACCGTTTCCGAAAAAAAAGGATCCGGTAGGTGTGGACCGTGCCCTCTAAATATCACAAACTTTATAACATGCAAAGTGATGCGGGCTACATCAAGCAATCTTAGATTAGTAATTCATGTATAATTTTATGGCATTAGTCTTAGAAATAAGAAGGGGGGGGGGGGGGGGGGGGGGGTGGCGCGTCTAGTTTACACCACAAATTTATTCATTGAACTTGTTCCATTCGAACATGAAACAAAAAAACCAACAACTAAAATAGTTGTCCTAGAAAAAAAGGGATTAAAAAAAAAAAAAAAAAGCCCCCCTTTAAGTGGAGGAAAATGAGAGAGAACCTAAACACTTCATAATAATAACACAAGACTGTTATTCCGTAGTATCACTGAATAGCCAGATGTTCCATCATAATATCATAAAATGGCCTACATGCAATTTTCATGAAAAAGGGACATTCGATGACAATAGTATGGAATCAATGCATTTGTACGAGAGATTATTCCGTGATATCACGGGGCAGAGGCCTTCTACTGATATTATAAAGTTTTTGGGTCATCCATCGATTTTTCTAACTGAAAGGGTTTTTTTTCCAAGAAAACTCTCAAAAATTATTGATAGGCCATGTTCAGTTTGTGTCCCAAGAGATGCAACATTTCTAATTAGAGTTGTGTTATACATAAGTAACTAGAAATAATAGAATTACCAATTGACTCTTCGTATATGTCTAAACTTTTGGTGAACCCTCCCATTGTTTGGGAAGGAAGGGGGGGGGTTTGGGGAATTTTTTTGGATGAATAAAAGGAGAATATTTTAGAGAAATAAAAGGAGAATCAATTGAATTTTGGATGCGTGTATTTATGCATATATTTGATAGAGAGATCGAGAGAGATATATACTTTATTTCAAATCTTCAATATGGACCATACATTTATATTCTTATGTCACATTAAATACTATTGGAACATTGGTTTCTTACCACTATCATTTTCAAAATTCTGTCTTCATTCACAGCACCATGTCTCATCAATTCTAACTTCAAGTGACTCCACGTCCTTGAATGAATAGCGACATTGGTAGTTTGTCAAATCCTCTTCCGAATTTACTCAAATGCAGACATCTGAGCAATACAATTTACACAAATACATGGCCATATGATAATATTGAAGTGTTAAAACCTGTTCGTTGTAATTTTTGCATGGATATAAGAATGTTTTTCTAATCATATTTATTTATTTTTTAAACCAGTAACAAAAACTTTCATTAAAATATAAGGAGAACTACAAAAGACAAACTAGGAATAATGAAATTCTTAAATGCAGACATCTGAGCAATACAATTTGTAAGATTTTGAGTGTTGGCATAATTCATGGGAATTGAGAAAACTTAGATTTGATCTATGCGTTTTTCACTTTTTCTAGAATGGACTGAAAAATCCTATGGGAGTATAGCCGTCAAACCAAAGACCAGAGCTCTAGAGTTAGAATGTTCAGAAGCAGAGTTCGAACGTTGCTGTCCAGAGTTCGAACGTTTAGAAGTAGAGTTCGAACATTGCTGTCCAGAGCCTTTCCAAGACAGTTTTTCCGAGAGGCCCAGAGTTTGAACGTCCAGTATAAGAGTTCAAATGTTACTATCCAGAGTTCGAACGTTCAGAAGCAAAGTTCGAACGTTGCTGTTCAGAGCTTTTCCAAGCCAGTTTTCTCAACAGGCCCATAGTTCGAACGTTTAGAAGTAGAGTTTGAACGTTGATATCTAAAGCCTTTCAAAGCCAGTTTTTCCGAAAGGCTTAGAGTCTGAACATTGCTGTCCAGAGTTCGAACGTTCAGTACAAAAGTTCGAACGTTGCCTACGGGCTTTTCTTTCTCAAAAGAGATTCATCCATCTTGAGTTGAGATTTCCATCTCTAGAGTCCATTTCTTCTATCTTTCGTTCGTTTCATCTCGAAATTGCTTCGAAGGTGTAGATGGAGAGTCAAGCATGAGAGAAGATGAACGGCGAAGCGCCAGCATGAGGATCTGCAGTCCTTAGGTTGTTGTTCAACTGGGAAGGGATTATAAGTTCTCTTGTAATCTTCGAATTGCTAGTATTTGATCTCTTTCCTAAATTGAGTTCCAGGGCCCGTGGTTTTTTCCCTCGTTTGGGGATTTTTCCACGTATATCGTTGTCTCTCTTGTGGTGATTGATTGTTGTTTTTGTTAGTGTTGTTTGTGTTGTTGGAATCTCATATTAGAGATATGATTTGGGACCTTAAACCTTAGAATTTGGGGTTTTAAAACCTTCACAATTTACTCAAATACATGTCCATATGACAATATTAAAGTGTTAAAACTTGTTCCTTGTAATTTTTGCATGGATATAAGATCGCGAAGAGAGTGTTATATATAACTAGATTCAGGAAATCCAAAGGCTGAAAGGCATGAGTAAACATTCAATGTAACTAGTGTTCACCTAATTAAAATGTTGACCTTTGATAGTAAATAATATTAGATAGTAAAGTTCAAGAAAGTCTTCTCCTACCGTGTACTATTGTGGGAACGTGCATCCAGACAATCACCAAAGGTGGGACTCCCTTGAATTTCATCGGGTGCCCCAAGAGAATCGTCCGTAAAGGTCAACAGAAATATTTTATAGTAACAAATGAAACCTCAAAACATGTTTTTAGCTATTGGTAGAATTGTAACTCAAGAGATATTACAAAGAGATTCATTCTGATACCTTATCTCAATAAGTAGACTTGCTCATAGAGTATTTTGTGATCAGTGCATGCCAATAAGACTGAAGGAAATAATTTGCAGGACGATTGTTAGATTTGATATGACCTATAAAATAGAATGTTGGCCAATTAAAAAGCAGCAAATGAACAAAATAAGTCAAGCAAAGTTGAAAGTGTTGAGATAGATGTGTGGTAAAAGTAGAAAAAATAAAATTAGAATTGGACACTTTTGGGAGCATTTAGGGATAACTGCAATAGGTGATAAACTAAGAAAAACTCATTTGAGATTATTTGGACATGTCTAATACAAGCCAATTAAGATTTTGTTGAGGCAATGTTTTATCAAGCAGGTTGATGACTCATCAAGAAGAAGGAGTGCAAATTGCATTTAATAAGCTCAAAATTACATCAGGAAAAATTACATCCACTCTTTTCTTCCTTTAATTGAAAATTCGAACACTTGAGGAAGAAGGAATAACGTAAATTTTCTTTCCCATGAATGTAGACATACTTGCCGCAACCTTGTAATTATTGTGTGCTCTTCATGTGGATTGTTTGCTTCATGACTTGTTGAATTTGTGAGTGGATCCCAATTTTATTTTATTACGCCACAACACCTTCCTACCACCTTCTTCCGCATTTATGGCATGCATCCAATGGGCCCTACAGATGGAGTGTGACTTTAAAAACTAATCCCGACTTTTCAAGGCAACTCTGAACAATCATCATGCAAATATGTGAAATATGAATGTATGTTTTTGGTACAACATATCGACATCTTCATGGACTAGGGATATAGTATACGATTTTAAGAAGCGATTTATGTTAGAAGTGATACCATTTGCCACCCACCGATCGACTCGAACCGCGTCCTGGGCGTGTCGAATGGATGTGTAATGGTTTCAGTTGTCTTGTTCTCTAGGTTGGAAACATGAAGTTACTGCTATTGGTTTTAAATTATTAAAACCAGTGACACTTCAGGAAATCAGAGTCTAAGATAGCTTTGAATACGATTGTAGATAGCAGCTGTACGTTAGACTTATTATTCTGTTGTAGACATAGTTTTCTCTTTAAGGCTATGTTTGTATCTCTGCCCAGATGGTTGGTTGTTTTCAATTGGGACCATTTACTTTAATCTCCTATATTATGCAGTAATTTCTTAAAATGAGCTGAAGTAATGAATTAAAAATTTTAGATCAGAGAGATACACTTTTAACTTTAGAGAAAACATTAAATAGCTCACTTCTTCCTTTGTTGAGGCCTCAAATTTTAAAATGGAGAGCTATTTTATGAGGCCCATTTGAATGCTTGCCAATAGCATAGGTAGGGTGCTGGGATTTCAAAAAATGGCATAGTGTGAATTAGGGTGAGTAAATATCAACTTTTTTATATTGTATTTACCATATATTTATGGGCTTGAAAGAACGGTTATATATAACAAAAAACTGCATTATTAGAGCCCCCAACCCAACCACTGACATCAGTAAGTTGTATATGACAGCCATGTATATATACCCCGGGAGATAGACTCAACCAACCAGAACCCAAGTTGTCAATTACTGATTTAGGCTGACCCTTGGCCTTAGGATAACATTTTCAACCGAATTAATAAATGGGTCGGGTTCATATATTGGACTTGTTTATTCTTGTTACCCACAGCTTTCAACCTGCCAGCCCAACCCATTTCTACCCCTAGATAAGATTGGAATTTGGAAGGAACATTCAAATGTATTCTTCCATCTGTAAACATTAATTTTAAAACAAAGGGGAACAATGTTCATGAGGCTTATGTATTAGCTCCTAAAACTTAATTTTTAGATTTGTTCTCCCTATTATCAGAACAAGCTACTAAAATATTATATGTTCCCATTCATAGAGGAGATAAGGTGCTGTTTTGAAGAGTATTATGCTTCAAAGGCCAGCAACTTGCAAGTGTGGGTTCCAGGGAGACCATACGAATCTTCCTGTTGTGTGCGTCTTGCTATTGCTTACCAGTTACCACTTCCACTTTAGCAATATTGAACTCAAAGAGCACCTAGATTTCAGAAAATATTTCATTCTCTGGTACGGTACGTGGGCCTTGTCGCAAGTAAAACGTGCACCTGTTTTGGTATGTAGCGAAACCGCCCAGAGCTTTCTCTGTCTTCCACTGTTTTCCTTCTGAGATGATGTTTTTTGAAAAAAAAAGCTACCTCCACACAGGTCTTTGGGCACCCTCATTTGGAAAAGAAATAAGAAAGCTTTTTTTGCCAGCTTTTTGTAAAGATCACATGATGTAAATAACCTAGGGTACTTCGTTCCAAGAGCATGTAGCAAACAGTAGCCTACAAATTAATGATTCAATGTATGGAAGATATGACATTTTTTAGTGGGGGTGCTTGGTTGGGACCTTCCTAAGTAGGGTTCTCAATAGACTTGGATCTGGCCAGGATCAGCTTCACTCTGAAGTCAATTATAACAATGCATAAAAGCTGCTTAAAGGGCCCAAATATATGGGCATGGACTGAACCCAAAATTTGGTTAAAAATTCCTTAATGGTACCCAACCGCAAATAGAACTTGTCCTTGGTCAGAGCTTGGCTTCATCAAGCTTGGGCTTTTGTTGGTTTGGATATATGCCTGAAGTATATATGGAGTTAAATCATACTTGGACTTGCAGATAGCAACTCCCACTCAAATAGCCCTTGCCAAGGATCGATCCTTAGCAGGGTGGTTTTCACTTTCCTCTCATAGCCACTTGGCCAACTCAATAAAAAAGAAAAAAAATTGAGTCGTACTTGGCCTTTTCTTAACTTGGACTTTTACAGGGAGAAGTCTTTTGTTTCCAGGAAACACAAACCCTAAATCCGTGTATATAGATCCATGAGAGGGATCATGACCTGACAATTTGTAAAATCCAAACCACAAAATAAAAGGCCCGATGTTTATTTCCCTCGGGATAAATTTCAATTCAAAAGGAGTTGGGGCTTGTATAATAGTAATTACTTATAAAATACGTGAATGAATACGTAAAACAAAGAGAGTCAAGTCAATTCATTTTAGCGGTGAATAGTTTCTTGGTGGGCTCAACTTTATCTTAGATTGAGATTTGTATTAAGAGTAATAAAAAAAATATAGGGACCTCTATTTCGAGGGGTCTGGGCTTTACAAGTTAAAGAGTCAATGTGGATCCATAGGTAGGCCTGACCATATGATTTCATTGATCCTTGGAGGATCTGCACTCTTATCAGAAACCTCTCATTTGCTAATTGGGGATTCAAATTGTAGGGTCTGTCGGACTTAGATCCAAGATACCCATTGACTAACCTTCTCAGGATTTTTAAGAAGGGCCATGATTTCAGAGAAGAGGGGCTACAGAAATACAAGTTATAAACTTCCCGTACATTGACGGATCCATTACCATGCCCAGATATGAACTTTCTACTGTTCGATCTTAAAATTAAGGCGATCCTCCATCGTCGTCATCATAAAAAATGCCTTCTTTCATTAATCAAGGGTCAATTGAAGGTGAGTTTTATGATGGATTAGTTGTCATGAGGTTAAATTTGTTTTGTTTTTTGTTTTTTTGAAGTCTTTCTCCATAAATTCATCAATGACGCTTACTTACATAAAATCCAAACAACTCACACTCACTATCCCACCTTTTATTAGCTCTGGTCATAACTTCACTCAAACTAGAGTTAATTCCCGCGGTCTAATCAAGAAGTCGCCAAAAATCTGATCTGACCTTTTCTTTTTTATATCTTAGTCGCATGTTTTACCATTCGATCAAGTTTGATGATGGAATTTGTTTTTCATTTTAATTTTAATAATGGAATTAACAACATGATCAATCTAAACAACGATCATCAGTCCAATTGGATTGAAATTTTGCCCAGAGGCAGCACAAGGTGGAATTGGTTTTGAGCAGTTTTAATTTCAAAAGTATGCAGGGTTGTAAGGATGGCCCATAAAGACTATGTATGGATTGCCCTTGATCACACCATGTCTCTCATCTCATGTACAAGTTCTCTCTTTATATTTATGGGTTCTTCTCTTCGTATATGCGAGTCTCTAGACGACCTGTCCCCCTTAGCTGGGATAGCAATAAATAAATAAGTAAAATAAAACAAAAATGAAAATAAAGTATAACATTATTATATTTGACTGACTGGATTTAGTCACATCTTACATCGTGAATCATGATAATGTTAATGATCGTGTAAAGTATCTTGCTTCCCTTTATATGGCTCTTAAATCTAACCATAATGCTAACGTGGTTCTACAAAGGACCACTTTCCCATTCACTGTATGCAATTCATCTCTCCCACACTTCCTAATTCATTGCATGACTTAAAGCTGCAAACCCTATGCAGGTTCTCACCAATAACGAAGTTAATTTGCATGTACATTGTAGCAAGACAGCTTGGCCCACATGTAAGGAACCCATGTCCAAGGTCTCGTCTTACACGCCATGGGAACAAGTGTGTCCTCAACATGGAATGGTGTAGCATGAGGAACAAGCCCCACCAACTCTTCAAGGCACACTAGGGTATATTTCCTCCCCACCAACTCTTCAGGCACACTTGGGTATCTTGTACAACTTTGAAACTTACGAGGCCACGAAAATACATGACAATATGTGATGATGGCTAACCCAACAAATTAAACACTAGAGGAGAGTCCGGATTAGTTTTTTATACAAATGACATCAATGACAGCATTTATCTAAGACCATAGCTCAACTGATTAAGTACATATAACAACCCTTACATGCGCAAGAAAGAGGCCTCCTTTGAAAATTTTAATTTTCAAATCTAACGACTGAATAAAGGTGTGGTCTTAACAATTATCCATTAATGATTAAAACAATCACTTTAAATTAAACGACTAGAAATATTATAAAGGAAGTTAGTTTTTGATAGATATCCATGTCCAATCACCTGTTTTTATTATTTTATAAATTAGTAGATCCTATTGACATACCACATGTCTCCTTGGCAAGTTAAAAGGTTCACCTAAAAAACTCGCCAAAGTCATTGATGAAAGCTTTCGGCAATTTGGCGCTCATATCCATATATGAAACAAAGAGCTATCTACGTATGTATGGCCGTCATATTCTTATAAAGAAATAGTAACGTGCATTAGTTTATATTCGTCACGCATGCTAGCTCCTTAGATACATCTACATGCACTGCTAATGTAACCATGTAACCTTTCAAACCGGCAGCGAAAACGATGTGGACAGACTCCAAATCTCTAGACAGAACCCATAAACAAGGCCATAAAATGCCAGCTAGAGATGCTGTGATATGTACAGGAAACCACAGAGAACCTCACCAAAATACAAATGAAAATCCCACTCACCACCAGTTCATGCACCCAACCCACCTATAAATATGAACACCCAACTCACAATCCATCACCACTCACAAGTCACAACACCACCTTCTCAATCCTTCTCCTTTCCTCATTTTCTAGTGATTTCTTCTCCAATGGCTTCTCTCAATCTCATCAAGTTGCCCTTTTATTTTCTTCTTCTTTTGAGCTCTCTTGACCTTTGTGTTGGTTCAAGGAAGCTAGCCTCTCTTGTCCAACCCCCACCTATTCTTCTCACATACCACAAAGGAGACCTACTAGAAGGAGATCTCCCTCTTTCCATTCTCTGGTATGGGAAGTTTACCACTGCCCAAAAATCCATTGTATCAGATTTCATCCTCTCCCTCTCCTCTCAGCAGCAAAAGGGCCTCACACCCACCTCACCAACCGTCTCCCAGTGGTGGAAAACCGTAGGGAAATACACCCAAATGGCCGGGAAAAAGCAGACCCATCTTTTGTTATCCACACAAACCTCTGATGAGGACTACTCTCTTGGGAAATCCCTGAAAAGGTCCCAAATCTCCGAGTTGGCAGCCAAAGCGAGTTCCAAACTCAGTGGTGTGGGTGTCACACTCGTTCTCACAGATAAGGACGTGGCAGTGGAGGGCTTTTGTATGAGCAGCTGTGGGTTTCACGGGTCAGAGACGGGTAAGAAGTCAGCCTTTGTTTGGGTTGGGAACTCGGAGACTCAGTGCCCAGGTCAATGCGCGTGGCCATTCCATCAACCGATCTACGGACCACAGACCCCTCCATTGGTGGGACCCAACAATGATGTGGGGTTGGATGGGATGGTGATCAACATTGCGGGCCTTTTGGCTGGGACTGTGACAAACCCATTTGGGGATGGTTACTTTCAAGGGCCCAAGGACGCACCCATTGAGATTGGTTCGGTGTGTCCTGGGGTTTATGGGAAAGGGGCGTACCCTGGGTACGCGGGCGAGTTACTGGTGGATAAGAGCACGGGTGCAAGCTATAATGCGCAGGGGGTGAATGGGAAGAAGTACCTGGTTCCTGCTGTGTTTGACCTCTCAACTGGGTCATGTTCTACTCTCGTGTGATGTGAGTCACTGAGTGTGATAAAACTAAGAGAGTGATTGGGTTTCGGTTGTGTAAATATATAAAGTCAATGGTACAGATTCTTGTATTCTTTTCTTTGTCTTCTTCTTCTGGTGATGTGTTGTCTTTGATACTCATCTATGCAATTTCATTGCCCAAATGGATAGGGTTAAATGGGTTTAGTATTATAAGTTTATGACAGACTGATAGGTTGTCGATGCACGTGATGGAATATATTATACTTAGATCCACACAGTGGCCAGCATAATAATTCATACTCTTCATTTTATATAATGGGTCAAATCTCTTTTTAATCCGACTGGACATCATCTTGAAAATCTCCACGTGCAAGGCTTTTATTTATGTATTAAAATTTTTAATCGAGTACTTTTCTTTTCTTTTTTTTTTTTTTTTGAATTTCCAACAAGTATTTTAAGTGTGATAAATCTAACATGGGGCCTTTTTCCAGTTGGGGTGAAATTGAGAAAGCAAATAAACTGGAATTTTGAAGAAGCAGATCTTTGATATGAAGCTTGGAAGTGTCCTTTGCTGCAGTTATGATGAAGGCTGCCTTTGATATCAGCATTTCCAACCCTAGCTCACTTGATTTAGGATTACAGTTTGCACTCGAAGGTTGGAAATTTTATCCGACTTTCTCTTCTTGGTCTGTAGGGATTATTTTAGTCCAAAGAGTAAGAACCTGCGGCGTTATAAAAAAAAAAAAAAAAAAATCTTTGATATGAAGCTTGGAAGTGTCCTTTGCTGTAGTCATATTGATATCAGCATTCCCAACCCCTGGTGAAATGCAACCAACCACACCCAATTACTGTTTGGAACTCTGCTAGCCATTGGATTACAGTCCTCTAATATTTTGAAATTGATTTTCAGGAGATTGTCTTAATTTTAAGTTCTTTCAAATCATTTAGACTTGAGATTACTTGTCCCTTTTGTCCATGCATTGCCCTTTTCATCCATTTATCCTCTCAGGTGGGCTGCAGTGGGTTGAGTTCGTAGAGATTTGTGTGAACATTCTTCATTTCGGGTAGAGTAAGACCGCTGGAGGGACTCAATCTGGCTTTTGCACAGGGACAGTACTTTAGGCCGCACGAGTGGAAGGGAGGAATGGAAGGGCCTGAGCCTAAATTGTAACTAGTAAATCCTTCCAAATCAATAACCTGGAACCAGTGGGAAAATTTCATCGTTGATATTTGTTAAATGAGGTGAAACTTTTATCTGCAAAAAGAACTCACATCTGGATCAATGATACTAATTATATTGACCATCATTATATATGAGGCATACCATTTTTTGGCACAAAAATCCAGTGGTGGGAGTTTATTTCATAGCAAGGAGTAATCATTCGAACTGAGTTTTTCTTTCACAAAAACTTCCTCATTTGGGAACAAATGTTAAACATTTTTTTTTTTTTTTGGGTACCCGGGCACTGGGAACAAATGTTTACTTAGATAAAGTGCAGTTGTAAGATTAATTGTCATCTAGGCCTGTGTAAGTGGGATGTTGGGCTATAAATGGGCTCAAAAACAAGGCCCACCCAGACATCAATGAGCTCACAGCCAGACTTGGATTCCATTTTTCCTTCTTCAAATAATAGAGCTGTACCAGGGCTTAAAAAGCAGATGGGGCCGAGAATTTGGCCATACATGAAGGAACGGGGCTGGGTGTCAAGTATATGCATTTGGGGGCAGTCATCCCCATCAGACCTGTGTATGATTCCCAAACCCATATTGAAATTTTGGGTCCCCTTCCAAAATCTACATACAAATCCTGAGTTAACCCCAAAAACCCATATCAAAATTCTGGGTTTCGCCTCAAAACTCAACGACTTGTTTAGGTCTGCCCCTTTCAAACGAAAACATTGGGTCCACCGCTGCCTAAGTGAATAGGCTTTTCAAAGGCATTGGCACTGTCTCTACAGCAGCAAATTTTAGGGGTGTTAAAGCCTAATCCGTTCATTTATTGGGCGTAATCTTGGGCCTGAGTCCATTCCACTTGCCAGGATGTTAACGATAGGTCCAGCCCATTTGCAAAATATGCTCCTTTCTCCCTTAACGGGCCGGGTGTCCAAAGCATAGAAAGGTCCACGTGTGGACCAATTCACTGTCAGGTAAAATATTAGGTTATGATCAAGCCCAGGGCTCTAAATCCAATCGCATATCCAACCTAATTTGGAATCGATCTGGTCTGGCCCAGTCTAGCAAGGCCCATGATCACTCCAACCAGAATGATTGATATAAATATGAGTCATTCTATAATGGTTAAACCATTTTTAGGGTTTAATAAAGATTGGATATGTGAGACCCACTCACCCACCAAAAATATCATGACAATTACGAGGATAAAAGGGGTTTCAAAGGTCTCCTATCACCTATGCTAACGGGAAAAAATGGATTGAAAAAAGATCACTAGAGGTACTTTTGGAGGGCCTAAAAGTCGCTCATTTGTAAGGGGGCATTTAAGAATTCTAAAACTAAGCTCTTATTTTATAATTTATAACTTATTTACATATCATAGCATTTGCTAAACTTCTAATTGTATTTTATATTTTAGAGCTTATTTATATATTAGAGATTTTACCTTTAATAAAAAATCTAAGGGTGGCTAATTTTTTTAGAGCTTTTGTAACTAAAGCAGATCGAGGTTGACATTGCATATTATACAAGTGTTTCGGATAAAAACGACCTCATAAAAATTTCAAAATAACCCAAATGACAGGTTTGAGATTGTAATTCTTTCAAGTTAGACTCCAATTACAACAAT
The DNA here is from genome assembly GCA_003546025.1 of Camphora micrantha. Lineage (NCBI taxonomy): Eukaryota > Viridiplantae > Streptophyta > Magnoliopsida > Laurales > Lauraceae > Camphora > Camphora micrantha. The sequence goes on along the minus strand of QPKB01000009.1, from coordinate 33,902,537 downwards.
TCGTAAAGGTAGGCCCCAAGTATCTCATGAAATTTTCTTACACTTTCACCAAATAGACTAATTATAAATTTAAATTTAAATTAAGAGCATTTATTTTAGACTTTGATTTTATTAGCTCTTATTAATTAGACTAGAGTTTCTACACGGGCCTTAGTGATAGATAAATTTTGTACAAAAAGTGCAGGGCCTATAAAATCCAAATGAGAGTAGATTTAGAGTTGTTCATTTTGCGAAAATAATATGCATGTTTAACAAGTGGCCCCCTCAAACTCTTTTCCCCACACAATGGCCCCTTGACCAAAATGCCGTTTTGGGACTGGCATTTTTTAAAATCATACATATGTTTTACAAATGGCCTCCTCATTCTTGTTTTGCACCGGCCCTCATTAATGAACAATTCTCTCTCTGTCCTTCATTGGAAATTTGATTAAAAGGATAATATTAGTGGAAGATAACACGTGAATAATTTCAAATTTTAAGTTTTTTACAGGAATATTACTGGAAAAGTATTTTTTAAAATAAAATTCAAATTCAAATTAGTAAAAAATGAAAATGTAGAAAAAAATATATTTTATACATGCTATGAATGGACATGGGAGAAAAAGGAAATAAAGGATAGCAAGAAGAAAGTACTGTAAAAAAAATAAGAAAGTGACTTGTAAGGGTGAGGGGATGGAAAGATTTCATTTAACACTGGTGCAAGATCAAGTTCGTGCATGGAAAATTTTGGAGTATTTTATTTTCTTTAGAAGATTTTACAAAAAGGCCTTCGTATTTTTTAGAAATACTCAAGAAGGTCTTTGCATGTTATACTTTTATTAAAACCTCTCTTGTTTTCTTCAAAAAAGAAAAATGAAAAACCTCTCTTGTTTGATGGCGAAACAAATAATTGTTAGTTTTCACTTCAAAAAAGTGATTATTAGTAGTAGGAAAAAATCAAATTAGCGGCTTTCCATTGCTAAAATAGAGCAATAGTGGCAGAAAAAAAACCCGCTAATTAGATTTTTTCTCAGCAATATAAGTTACTTTTTCTTAGTGAACTTTATGGACAAATGATGAAAATAGCAGTTATTTATGCTTATCAAATATCACTAACTTAGCTCAAGTTAAGTGGGGCTGACTTGGACGAATGATCGCCAGAGGAGGCACGGAATTGGAGAGGCTTGGAATTTGGATGTGTGGATTAGAAAAATATGCAATATCAAGCCTATTAAATTATCCTAGCCCCATTTTAGAGAAAAAAATTTTAAATAATCATAGCCCCTAGTTTTAGGTCATTAAAGTTTGATGACGATATATAGTGTAAACTTCTTGTGGTAAAAGTCAATGGTAAATCCTAGCCCAATCAAGGGTCCCTATGTGCGTGTGTGTGTAGAGAGAGAGAGAGAGAGATGGATTGATCATAGATTGGCCTCCAGTAAGACAGTTTCAAAAAGAGCATTTATAAAAAAGGGTGTTTTGGAAAAATCGTTGTACGAGTTGATTCAGTTTTTTTCTTAAGGTAAATTGGTCAAAAATAACGAAGAGCATAGTTATATTTGGATAGTTTTACTGTTAGTCAAGGAAGACTTTAATAAAAATAAAAAATTATTATAGCTTTTTCTAGGTTATTGTAAAATGTAAGGGCCTTAAAAACTCTTGTCTCGAGAATCTCATTTAAAAAACTTGAAGGTTTTATCTTGAGAGATTTTCAGAATTATTTGGTGCAAGAATACATCTATTGTAGTAAAAATGGCTTTTACCTCCTACGTAAGGTTGCAATAAAATGCTTTTCTACCTCTTCCGTGAAATTTGAGAAAATGCTTTTGCATTTCAAATCTACAAAACACAATAATAATAAAAGAATCTTTAAAGCAAAATCTTGATTGTATTATGATGAACTTTTCACAGAGATGCCCTACATTTTTCACACAACCTCAAAAAGGCCCTATATTTTGTGTTTTTATTAGAACTTTCGTTGATTAATGGTCAAACTTTATAAAAAAAAAATAACAATACGTTCCTATTTTCTTCACTGAATTACCCCTAAGAAAACTCAAATGATTAAAATGATGATTTTGCCAAAATGCTACCTCTCATAATGTTCTCTTTTGTGTTTTCATATAGGGGATCCACCTTTGATCAATCACGCTCATTTACATTCATAAAGATACTTGATTGGTTTTTATCCCATTTTACACTATTTTGAAGATTATTCACTATTGAATTTTATCACAAGAAGTTTATATATAGAATGTATAAATAGCCATTGAACTTTAAGAACCTAAGACAGAGACTAGGATAAGAGAGACTAGGATAATTTGATCGGCTTGACATTATATATTTTCCGAATCTACATCCAAGCTTTTCTATTGCCATGCCTCCCTTTGTGAATACCGGATAAGTGTAAAATTTGAACTTGTGACAATTCATTGTACATTTGTTAGGTGGGGTTGAATGAGCGTGAGGAAATTTAATTGATCAACCAGGGGTGGGGGGACCCCTAAAAAATAAAGTAAAATTTTCAAATATGGCCTTAAGTTTTTGCTTTATTTCAAAAAAGAACACAATTTTTTGAAACTTTTCAAATTATTCCCTAAATTTTTCAATAAATTTTCAATCAAGGACATCCAACCATTTAAATGTATTTTCTGGTGACATTTTCCCTTAATATTTTGAAAATATCCAAATTACCCTTCATTTAAAGCCATAATAAGATTTCGGAAGCCACTACATGTAGCCAATCGTTGTGGGAATACTAGGTGTCTTATATCACCGTGAGGCCACGAGCGAGAAAAATGGAGAGAATATAGAGGAAGTGAAGGAGATTTTTATTACAATGAAGGATAATTTGGATATTAAAAAAAAAAAAGGAAAAAAAGTTGCCGAAAAATAACTTTAATAGATGGATGTCCTTAATTGAAAACTTCCTGAAAAACTTAAGGACTAATTTGATAATTTTTGAAACTTGTGTCCTTTTTCAAAATAAAGTCGAAACTTAAGAAATTTTTTGAATTTCTCCCAAAAATAAATGAGGGGAGTATGCATTGTGCTTTTCTTCAGAGACATCAGGACAAGAGACTCATCCTTATCCTATATAAATATGTACTTTTTGAAAGGAACGAAAGGAACATCCCTTAAAAAAGAGTTCAATATGAAAAAGACGGCAAGGGAATCCTATGAATTCCACCAAGGTTCAAGGAATGAGGACATGATGAAAGCATACACAAAGTGACCTCGACAAATAGGTGTTCATTGAATCTAATGATGTCAATCAAACAAAAAGTGAATGGACCACGATCACCCACTTATTTTATTTTAAGAAAAAGACTTGAAAAAGCTCAGATGTAAACCCTTCTTAGGCGTGATCGACAATTAGGTTCAGGTGTGACTCTGAGTGTGGTTTTTTCACCTTTTGGGTTCAAACTAATAATTGGGTCGAGTACGATCTATATAGAACCATGTTTTGCAATCAATACTATCATTTTGGATTTATAACAAATCCTAGTATTATGAAACAAATCTCATGTCTTTGCTTACTGCAGTTTTATTTTGTCAATGTATTTTCTGACAATATTATGAAATGAATCTCATGTGGAAGTTTATCTCGATAATACTTCTACAAGACATCTTATGTCATCAGATAACATAAAAGAAAAGAAAGAAAGTCACTGTCGTGAAGAAGAGTTTTGGACCCAGGGTGTTTTAATTTCTTTTGGTACATGCAACTGAACCCAGGATGTTAAAAATTAAAATTGATCACTCCTACAACTCAATTAGGGTACGTGCTGTCCAGGTAAGTAGATTTTTGTTTAATAAAGCTTTTGGTATGTCCTATTTGCGAAGCTAGCTCACAAGGAGTTGATATATAGCACACGCTATTCCATTAACCATGCTAGAGCTACATAGTTCGGTTCAAATTTGGGTCTTTTGTAACAGTCTATCATCACCTCATGGAATTTCTGAAAGGTGGACTTGAACTACCTAAATTAATCTGTGTGATTCGACTTCTCCTTCTCCTGAAATTGATTAACATTCGAAAGCTTGTGCTTTGGTGATGTGGGGCGCTTTAGTGATGTGGCGTGATTTATCCCGTTTGGCATTTTACTTTTAAAATAAAGTGGAGTGAAGTGAAATAAAAAGAGGGAATAAAATATAAGTGAGTTATGATAGTATTTTGTTTTTAATTGTTTGGGATGGAATATTTTGACTTTTTGTATGGGAAATGGAGTTTTTTTTTTTTTTTTTTTTTTTTTTTTTTTTTTTTTTTTTTCTTTTAGTGAATAAAGGTAGTTGTTTTTTGACTTTTTGTGAAAAAGATGGAGAGAGTTTTTAATTAAAGTACTTTTAATTTGATGCTTAACTTGACTTGACTTGATTTCACTTGACAAGTAAAATTACCAAACGGGTTAGAAGGTCAGGAACGATTTGTTTTCAAGGGTATTGCTATTAAATGGACGGGTCTAGTATCCATTTTGAGTCTGGATTTCCTTTTCAATGAAAAGGGAAAATACTGTTTCGGTCCATCCCAAGCGCCACTTATATAAAATGTCGTTTTTGCTTCTTACATTCTAAGAAAACAATTGAGAGTGTGCAATTAGCTAACATCACATTTTATATAGGTGGCGCTCGGAAATAAGCGAAAACAATTTTTTCATGTTTCAAGGCTCCCTTTTTTAGGACTATAGTCTGAATATACAGCCTTCAGAGCGAGTCTTTAGAGTGAGGAATGTTAAGGATGTGGCTTTGGTTTTCACTAACGCTATGTTGCATTTAGAAGAGCAGGTGGAAAATTGAGTTTCAACTTGGATATTTGGCTAACAGTGCTTTTGCATTTGCAGATCAGTAGAAGGCTGAAATGTCTCATCCAATAAAGCAGAAATGGAGTTTTTAAATTGAAATCAATTCAAATTGATTTTGACTCGTCTAATTTACCAATTTACTTTAGTTTGACCCTAGCAAACGGGTTGGATCGGCGTAAATTAGGTCGGGCCAGAGATAAAACACACTTTTTGGACCCAACCTGACTCGTGTATTTTTAATGACATGGTAAAAATTAATCTAATTTAAGCCGAGACTCGAACTTAGACAATATGGATTTCAAAGGAGCAACCCGACCACTACACCAAAAAGCATCTTTTTATTAATAGTTATCAACAAAAACTTAAAATTAGTTAATGAGAAAGGGACCTGGCTTCACTTTGGAATATTGACCGTGAGTTGGAATTTATCTACGATGTATTTATAAAAATAACTATATTTTTAGAATATTGACCCCTATAAATATTATTGTTATTATTTTCATACTTATACATTGTACTTTAAGTATAGATGATCAAACTTTTGAAATAACTATTTTATATGATTTCCTATATAGTCATTAATTTTCTATGACAACCATTTTACAATAAAACTAAACTTAAATGAATATATAATATATGGAATCGATCAACAAAAATAATAAATTTCATAATTAATAAGAAAAATGATAATATTATTGAAAAAAGAAAAACTTGCGATAACAACGTGGAGCTAAAGAGGAGTAGTGAAATTTTCCATGTAATTGATGTGCTACCATGCACGCTTGCTGAGGGAGAAAGGGTAGAGTCTGGGGTTTTTTTTTTTTTTTTTTTTTTTTTTGTGACTTTAACTTTTATAAATCATGATGTAAATGAAGTGGAACACTATGATAGACCCCATCTATTAAAAATTACAATCATTAAGGCAAACATCCTTGCTATTTATGGGATACCTCAAATTCTCACCTCATTCTAGATTATTTCCATGGTCAAATTCATTCTCTGATAAAAATACAAAATACTGGAGTTTTTCAAAAAAAAAAAAATTTGTTATTTGGACTCTCCATCATGCCTTTTATCTATTAAAAAACTCACAATTTCATCATACTTCTATCAAGGCAATAGCATTTGAGTGTTAATGGGTCCCAGTGTCTATAAGTGCCATTAATCTAAAAAATTACAAGTATTTTTGTTTCTTCTGATTATATGATTTTTTTTCTTTTTGTTTAGAATGTGAAATGCCGATTTCTGGGTTGTCTGGTTTATTTAATCCTTAGTCTTTTTCATTTAATTCACTCTCAGTTCTGGGTTGTCTGCTTTCTTTTTTATCTATTAATTTTGATTGTACATTTTTTTTAAAGAATGCGGAACTCATGGAAAAAAAATCTCTAATAATATTGGTCCATCTAAATAAAGAATTATGCTCATTCTTATTATCATCATTTTCTACTTTCTCCAATATAATTCTATTTCTCCATGTCAACAAGAGAACTTTCATTTTTTCCATTCATTTACTTTTAAGTTCATTGTATTTTTTTAGAGAAACTTCAATAATTTTTTTTGTTTCTTTGTGTCTATTTTTAGTACCGTCTCATATCTCATTTGCATACTTAGTTTAGATCAGTGTTCAAGTCATTTTAAAATGTAAGCATCTTGAGACAATCGGTACAATTATTAAACATTTCAATTTGAGAGGTAAACCTTTTTTAATTCATTTACTTTTGAGTTCATCAAATTTTATTTGAGCAATTTTAGTTATGTCATTTTAATATGATTTATACCAAAGAATCATCATTTTAAAATTTCTATAGATTTGTAATATTTTTATGGTTTGTATTTATATGGTTTTCATAGATTGTAAGTTTCTTTTTCCCCCTTTTTTGTTTCAACTTTTGGGTATTGGGTTCTCCTTTGTTTTTTTTTTTTTTTTTTTAAATCACTTTTTATCAGGAGATTTTATGTGGATTCTCACTTTTCTGTTCTATTTTTTTAATTTTTTTAATGCTTATCATTATGAGTTAATTATTTATTTTACTTCCATTGGGTTCTTTAAGTTCTCTTTGTGAAATTCTTTTATGGATTTTTCTTATTTTTTTTTGTGGCTTCAGATTTCTATTTTTTAGTATTAGATTATTATAAGTTGGTTTGGTTCTTCTAAATTTCTTTTATCATTGTATTGTTTATGAATATTTATTTATATATATTTTTATAGCCTTTTTAATAAAATTTATTTTATTTTATTTTGTATTTCTTCTATTATAATTTCTCACTTGTGATGGGTTTTTAGTTTTTTTTTTTTTTTTTTATGATGGTTTTTCATGAATTTGTGGGTTTTTTTTGTCTTTGCCCTTCTGTGTTCCATTTTTAAGATTTTTTTTTCTCATGAGTGTTTAATTCTTTTAAATTGCTTATGTTATTGAGTTGATTATGTATTTTCATTTCTATGTTTTATTTATATGTGTCTTTCAAATTTTATTAGATTTTATTCATAGTTTATATTATTTGTTTCTTTTGATTTTGTTTTTTAATTTTCTTGATCATTAATTTTCAATTTTCATAGGCTTGTATTTTTTTATTTTAAATTATATGGTATTCGGTATTGAATTCTTATGGACTTTTTCTTCTTCTTTTTTTTTTTTTTCCTCTGTCTCAGACTAAAACCTTTTGTATTTATTTTAAAGAAATTAATCATAATTATTTTTTAATAAATTTTAATATTATGATTATATTGGCACTGGTGCATTTTGTATTTCTTGATGAGCCAACTAAATTGAGAGAGTAGGACTCCTCCAAAGTTCATATGTTGTCAGATGCATTCACGGTGGTACAAGCAATAAATGGAAAACATTATTGTCCATTGATTTGTTTTTCTGGACATTAGAGTCGGGTTCCTCTGCAGGGTGACCATGAGTGGGCTATGGGGATGGCTGCCATTCACGCGGGTAGTGCCTGCTCCATCCAACGAAGTCACCCGACGGTGATACGGCGGACCCTAATTGGTCCACGTTGAAAAGCAAAAGGGGTCCCGATTCTACGTTTACCTTAACTTAGAGGCATATCAATCAATCAGGCCCTAAACAGTGTGCTTTATGTTTCAACCAGAGTTCACCCACTCAGCAAGTCACGAAGTGGACTTAACTCATCAACTTAAAAAGTCATATCAATTCTTTTGCATTATTTATAATACCAGAAATATGTAAAACTTTTAAAATAATAGCACAATATGTTAAATTATTTTGAATAAAATATATAAAGTAATTAATTGGATTAAAAATCTTAGGTTGATGATGAAGATTTGATACATCCAGTTAAATAGTTTGCTTTCTTTAATTTGATATGCTATATAAGGAAAAATCTTAATATTTTTTGGGTGGGGAGGAAAGTTTCATCACAGAAATCTAGAGTCCATAAAAAAAAAAAAAAAAGAAAGAAAAAACCGACCATCTTAGCACACTCAAAATAGCTAGAAAGAGCTTTAAAGGTAAATGTTAAATTAGTGAGAAAGATAATGGTTATTAGGTAAAATAACAAAAAGAGAGATGAGAAGTCAACAAGTGTAAAGTAACTAGTCATGTTTTATCCCATCTAAACATGTCTCGCGACAGGACACTAGGATGTGATACCAAATCTACCTTGTTTGGTTGAGAAAGGTCGAATTTAAAGCTTAAGACTTTCAAAACATATATAAAATGCAAGAGACTTTGTGTAGCAGAAATTAGCCACACCACCTTCTCTTCGCACAACTTAAGTTAAAAGGTCAAAACCTACTTATATCACATAAGTTTTGTCTATCAATTGAATAATGATTATATATATAGAGGGATATTTATGTGCATCCATCCCTCACCATAGGGTAATGAAACTTTTTATTTTTGCACTTGACACTTCTTTTTATGCATATGATCATTTATGACTTTTTCTCTTTTTACATATGAAAATTTTCAATTATGGAAGTATCCCTCACCCTATGGTGAGAGATGAATACATATAAATATTTTTCATATATATATATATATATATTATTAAAAGACATTACGGATTGGGATGAAAAAATCCAAATCCATCCCACACCAAGAAAACTACTACCTAACAAGAGCATCCCTTAAAACAAACAAGAAGACCCAAAACCCAACCCGTTTATACTGACTACTGAGAACAAGCCGCCCCATCTTGATGTCGTTGCCTACGTTAGCGAGAAGCTGGACGCGGCGCATCACATCACTACATTGAAGAGCCAGTCAACGTCGTTGGGCGGTTTGTAGTTTCACGCCTCCTCCTCCCGTCAACGTCTGTCGGTTTGTAATTTCACGCCTCCTCCTCCTTTACCTTTTTAAATTGCTGTATCTTCTTAAAAAAAAAAACATTTATTCCCAAAACACATAGAGATGGGGTGGAAAGGAGTATTGGGGTTTGAATATGGTATCATTCAGGGCCCTCTCGGACCCGATATTTCGGGACCAGAACTTGTTGCTGCCGTCGCCAATGCTGGTGGTATCGGAACCCTCAGAGCTCCCGACTGGGTAACTAATACTACTTCTATCTCTCTTTCTGATTCAGCTGTGTGGTTTGGTTGTTTGTTTCTGGTGAAATGAGGAACACCCACTTCTCTTTCTCACTCACCTGTAACCAAGACATGGAGAAGGAGACACGACCGAGAGTTTTGAGTTAGACCCATGGTTCATGTGGACCAGCACCTATGTCCAAAAGGACCTAGTCCATTTCAAAGAAAATTAACAACGTTCCAATTTCCATTTTTTGATCATGGAAGCCGTTATTGATGTTGTGAAATGGTCACTTTCCAGGAGTCACCTGATTATTTGCGGGGGCTGATAAGAAAGACGAGAAGCCTGACAGACAAACCATTTGGAGTTGGTGTTGTTCTAGCATTCCCTCACAAGGAAAATATAAAGGCCATTTTGGATGAGAAGGTTGCAATTTTGCTAGTCTCCTGGGGTGAATACCCAAATGAGCTTGTATCTGAAGCTCATCAAGCAGGGGTCAAGGTGGTTCACCAAGTGAGTGCTGTCTATCTTTGTACTAATAGGGTGGCATTTTTCCTTTTTATTGAGATCTCTCATGGGTGCTTTCTGATTAATGAATGTTTTATTAGTAGTGTTATTCTTGTGGTTTTTTCCCTCTTCAAATACTTCTTTTTGGGTAGGATTCTCTGTAAATACTTGAAACTGTTATATGCTATGTTTAAGAGGAATTTAAAGTTGATGATATGGTTTTTTTCCATATAGGCCACTGAATTAAAAATTACTTTAGATAGATTGTAAATAGGAGAATAGAATTCTTCTGATCAGTACTGGTAATGAATGTTTCGGGTGGACTGGACAGAATTCCATTTCAATTTGGCAGCCACCCAAAACAAATGGTCAAGGGGATACTCATCCATTCTGCTAAAATATGTTAAGGAATTTTGCAGTGAAGGAATTATGCATTTTGGCCATGCCAAAATGTTAGACCTAAGTGGTCCACATGACCACATGTCTAATAATTATAGGCCCCACTTTAAGTCAATTGATTTTACATGAGGTTTCCCCTTTAGTTTTGATTTGAGTAGCTCTGGCTTTGATTCACTTTTAGAAAGCCCAATCCATTTAGGTTTCTTGTTTGGCTAATTAATGAGAGAACTTTTAGCGTTATCTATATAAGTCCTCTCTCTTTGACTGACAATACTTGCAAAGTACCCATTAACTCTCATGTATGTTGGAGTGAGTGACAGGGGAGATAAGAGAAAAACCCTATTTAATCAAGGCCATTGACCGTAATAGGGGATAGTCTATAGATCAGATCCAACCTGCTTGCATAAGAGTCTAGATCCATAGATTTAATTTATGTTCCAAACCATATTAGATTCAACAGAAAATGCATCCTTATTATCCTGTAAGTTAAGGTTTCTCTTGTGTGTGGCAGTCACGTCTTTTCACTGGATTATGGAATGAAAGAGTTCTAGTAAGCAACAACAGAGTTGGATGACAGAACATATTGAAAATTTCTTTTGGGGTAGTTGAGGGAATTTTCCACCTTGAGTCAATTAATGCTAGATGTCTTGCTTCACCGTGATGTAATGCTGCGATAGGACATGGGCTTTGATTTCCTCCTAAATGTTTAGAGCTGCTTTTTCATTTTTTTTAATTGAAACATGTTTTGTTTTAAAACAATAGGATTTTAAATTGCTCAATCTTTCAATCTTGAATACACATTGTATGTCCTTTCATTTTATCAAAGAAGGTTCCCTGCTACCATATTTAGTGTGTGTGTGTGTGTGTGTGTGTGTGTGTGTGTGTGTGTGAGAGAGAGAGAGAGAGAGAGAGAGAGAGAGAGAGAGAGAGATTCTTGATCATTTTAAAATAACATCGATGTTGTGTATCTTGAAAGTTCCATTGGTTATTTGGCTTTTAAAATTTGAATTGTCTTTCAGTGCTATTTGAGTAAGCATAACTTAATTTGATACGATAGGATTTTAACATTTCAGTAGTTTTGTGTTATTATTTGAAAATTTGGGGCACAGTTGGCAGTTGCCTAGTGGTTTCCTTGGAAAGGTGAGAGGTTGGACATTTTTGGGAGGAGAAGTAGAGCCACATCTAATCAAAATCATGCAATTATATAATATTATGGTTAGCAATATCATGAAAATAGTTTTTCATCTGTTCCTAATTAAAATGAGCTTGAGAATGCAATGAAAAATGGCTGATGCTTGTAGTTTTCTACTGTCGATCCTTCTTGTTCTCTCTCTTATTTAGTACTTGCTTCACCCCTTTGATCAAAGCCCCTTTCCTAGCAAGCTATGTAGAAATGTCAAGCACCTTGTGTTGCATTTAATGACAGTTCTTTTTGCGTACTTTTGACAAAATGGTAATCCAATACCTTCAGTGTGGGTTTTGAGTTGAAATCCATGCACAATCTTCATTTGTTGAATAATTTTCTTGATGAAGGTTTTTTCTTTCTTTGGGAGTGCCGTGTCCACCCTGTGATTCCCGACAAAACTTTCTTTTTTGCTTTTTTAAATTTTTTTAGTGAAGGAGAAATAGATATTTGATAATTAGAGACATTTCTTTTTCTCATACGGGCATGTGAACACTAATTTATTTGTTTTGCATTGCAAGGTTGGGTCCCTTGAAGATGCAGAGAAGGCTATGAATGCTGGTGTAGATGCAATCATTATCCAAGCAAAAAATGCAGGAGGTCATGTCCTTGGCCAGGTATATTGGCAATGATTTCTGATACTTTGTGTTGTATTGGATAACTTGACTGGGAAATTCAATTCACTATTTTTTAAACTATCAATCACTTATGCAAGACGCGTAACGCCTTTTACCTTTAGTTCAATTTTAAGATGAAGAGGGTGGTACCAATCCTTGAACCCTGGACCTCTTGCACGGACTCTTAATCATGCAACCAGTGAGACACAACCTGTAGTTCAATTTTGATATTGCAATGAGGTAGGGAATTTTGTACCAAGTGAAAAGAAGTTTTTGCTTTGTGAGTTGATGGCCTTGCAGTGTCCCTAATTTATAATCTCCACCAGTCAGCACAATGAATAGTAGATATTCTAAATATAAGAGTTCTGGTTTGATGGTGATCAATGCAAACTTTGAAGGTTGAAATTGTTAAGAGTCAGAGAATAGATTTTCCTTCTGTTTTTCTAATCTCCAAGCACACAATATTGAGAAAAATATTATGAATTTGGATCACAATACTTCAATGCTTAACTTTTCATTAAATCAATCAATATTCTGGATACTAACCCTTGGGTGTAAAAACTATTTTTGGTGAAGGAAATGGGTTTGACTAGTTTCTTCTGAATTTCAATTTTATAAGTTTAGGTACTCATTATTGTGGTTCATTTGTCTTCCTCATCATTGCTATTGACCTTTGTGCAGGATGGATTATTCACGCTGTTGCCTAGAGTAGTTGATTTGGTTGCTGGCCATGACATACCTATCATTGCTGCAGGGGGTATTATTGATGCACGAGGTTATGTTGCTGCATTGGCTCTTGGTGCTCAGGGGATCTGCCTAGGCACTAGGTTCACAAAATACTCTAATTTTAGCACTTTTGGATTTACACCAAATCAAAGTGTACTTTTAAAATTCATGTGGTGATCAAGATGGAAAGAAGTCTCATTAGGCGGACGCTTTCCCCCCCACCCCCCCCCCAAAACTTCAAATATTCTAGTCAATGAAGTTAATTAGCATTGACCATGAACACCGATGGAGAAGGAAGACACTGTCCCACTTAATGTGGCTTCTGATTCTGTTGTTACCCGTGTATAGCAAGCAGCAAGGATGGATTTGGCTCTGTAAAGTGGGGGGGAAACACTGCTACCTGTTTGGATTCTTCCAACACTACCTTAATCTCTAATTCTTAGTCAAAATGACATGTGAAGTTCATCATCGGCCGCTCTACAATACATGGCATGGTAATCATTCTGTTTTCATTTCTGTAAATTTAATCATGCTCCCCATGCAATTTGAATTTCAAGTTTAACTGTCAATTGCATCTTCTGCAGACAGTTTTACTGGAAATTAGGAATTTTCTTCTGACATTCACAATAAATATTCTAGTTGGGTATTTTGGAAACCAGTCTATATTTTTGCTGGTTGAGAACATTTGAACTGGGGGTAATATTTCCAGTTGCATAAACATGTGATACTTGAATTGCTAATTGGCATGCTTGGATAAATGTGCATTCTTACTGAGTCATTGCAGATGGTAGTTATTCAAGTATATTTAAGGTGGATAGGACTACGTTGTAGTGAATCATTCAACTGCTTTAAACTGAAAAATTGAGTAAGGAGTATTTTTTTTTTCCTTCTAATCTATTATTCATGATCCATTCATTTCAAAGGTCTCAATGTAAGAACATGGATATGTAGTGCAGGAATAGTTCAGCAGAACAATGTCAACATGCACAACACGCATTGAAAGAGAAAGAGAAGAGATGGGGGATTTATCCAATCACATAACATCTATTTGATTGACCTAAACCAGAAATAGGCCACTTGTACATGGAAGGAAGTATCGGTAAAATGCCTCCTTTTCAAGAAAGACTAATTTGATTGATTTTATTTCATAAAATAGACATTAATGATATAAATTCTCTACATAATCCACAATTTATCCACACTCAAGATGAAATTAGTGAAAACTTTCCATTCCATATCCCTATGGTTAAAGCTTATCGAATTCATTTTGTCTTCTGAAAATAAAAAGAATTTTGATGGTTCCATGGCTTTTGTGCATATAATTTGTTATAAAGAACGCATTTCTCTCTTTGTCACCATCATCATGGACACCATATCGCATCTACCTGTGTCCTTTTTTATTTATTTATAATATCTCTTCATTGAACGTTATTCCTACCACGCAAATTGAACATTTGTTATTTGGAGGCTTTTGCTAATTAGGGAGTTGGCCTCTTAAATTCTTATTTGAGAGTCCTGCCTATCTTACATCAAAATTTGAGGGCTTAAATAAAAACCACTCAGTTCCTTGAAAAGAAAATTCACACAAAAAAATTGGTAGTAACCCTTCCTTAAGAAGTAGACAAACATCAATAAAGAAACCCATTGTTAACCACAGTCCAACAAGCACATTGAATAATACTGCTCTCCTTTTCTGTTCTGTATATCAGTTTAGAAGCCTTCTATGCTGCATTTGCATGATTTATTTCTTGGTCCTCTTTCCTCATTGCTGTCATCTTAGAAAAATCATGGACATACAGGCCAGATCATGCTAACACGTTACTCTGCATACCAGGAAAAAGAGATCCGGCGTTTTGCTGGTACAGTCCCAAATGCAACAACAACAGGTGATATTGAAAGCATGGTCATGTACGCTGGTGAAGGTGTGGGCCTTGTAAAGGAGATACTACCTGCTGGTGAAGTGGTAAAAATGCTAGTTGAAGGAGCCCAGCTTCTAATTCAACAATTATAAATAGTACCAATGTCGTATATACTGTCAGTCTGCTAAACTGTAGAATTATTTCTTCCTTTTTGTCTGGACATGGTGAATATATAATTGGAAACCAAAATGGTATTCCATTATGTCCGGCTTAGGACCTGAGTGCCTCTGTTGAACTGTTTTGGTAATCTAGATTTAATTAAATATTGCTGGTGTAACTGCAACTTAAGTGTCATGTATCCCTTTTGATGATGATAAAAGAGATTTCAAAACTTGCATTGATGATCATGCATGCATATTGATTTTCTTGAGCTGCTAGTGGATGTGAGCTCATTCTACATGCTGACCAGCAAGCCTCAGAAAGTGCCATTTTTATTCAAATGCAAAATGCGATTTGGTTTGCCAATGCACTCATAGTTGAATGGTATTGGCACCTTAGTTTCACATGTATGTCCGGTGATTGATTCCCGGCCGATAAGTAGTAACTAGTAGCTCAACATAGCAAAAAATAAAAAAGAAAAGTGTACTACCAGTAAGCAGTAACCAGTTGCCCAAGGCATCTATTTTAGCTCTGCAAAAAGATAATAGTTGTGAATGCGGTGAGCGTGGATCGAACACGCGACCTTCAGATCTTCAGTCTGACGCTCTCCCAACTGAGCTATCCCCGCTGGATGTTGAGGTTTGATATATTATTGATCTGATACTTTAAAAAATCTTCTACACCAACCACACAGTTTTCTTAGGTTAAATAATTATACTTAGGTTAAATAATTATACTTTAAGTGCTTGCTAGAATGGTCAGGGTTATTAGACCTTTGTTGATTCAGACCCCACTCACCTAATCCACAAATTGGACTTTCAGTCCCATTTGAACCCACTGAATGACTTATACAATATGGTGGGCCTCACAATCAGAGTCACAAATTAACCTGTTAAAGGTTGCAAATTTTTAATTTGCAGATCCATCCATTGCCAACATTCAATTTGCCGATGGAAAAGTTAGATCACAGATCACCAGCATAATCTTGTTGTCTACGGCCCACTGAAAGAACACATATGGGTCCCATCTTTATTCAGGGATGTGGGCCGTCCATACTAAGAATACCATTTTCCGGGACATAATTAGAAACGACCCATCTCAATGGTCGATGGGCTCAGGACCATTTAGTCACTCAGTTTGGCCCTTTTCTTTCTTTCATGAAATTGAGATCTAGTTCTTGTGTGTAGAATTCATCTTCAAGTTGTTTAGGGTATCTCAGTTGGCCTAGGACCATGGTTTGCGCCCAAAGGTTGTAGGCTACATGGGAGTTTATCCGGCTTCTCTCTGGGCCGGAGAGATTAGTCCAGCCCAAAGGGTTGGAACCCTCCGATAGCAACAAAAAAAAACAAAAAGAAAAAAAGAGTTGTTTACTTCATTATGGAATTTGATTCTTTAATTGAATCCCACGGATCACCCAAAGAAACCGAACCCTCCTCACTTAAATCTAGGTTCAAGGACGGCAGTTTTGACCTGACCTGCTATTATTACCTGGCCGGATCTGGTAATTAAGGATTCTGGTTGACCTTTTTTCAGTTTGGGGTTGGTTTAGGCAAACGCCAACTACACAGATAAATGGGTGGGAATAAGGTTCAGTTAGAGGTGGCAAAATCCGACTTAACCCACAAAGCCAACCCACATAACCAGATCAACATCCTAAACAAGTTGGTCGAGGTTAGATAAATCGGACTTGACGTAAAATGGGTTGGGTTAGGATTAGGATTGACCTGCATAAACTCATACCCCATTTAAGTGAGTCGACTTAGGGTCCACCTACATATCTAAATTGATTTAGATAGTCTAATTTGGGCTCTTTTTGGCCTATAACTAAACTCAAATATGATCTTAATACTTAAAATGAATTGGGCCTGGGCCAGACTTCTAGATGCTGGGTAGGGTCCATTGAGTATAATGCATTGACCTAAGTTGGACCCCCTAAATTAACATCTATGATGTTATGGATAGGTTGAGTCTGTTCTGTATGTTCGGCCCAATTTGGCTAATTGCACTAGGAGCTGTAAAGATAAATTGAACCCAAATTAATTAGGGTTTAGGTGACCCTCTTAACTTGACAAGTTCAACAAAGCTACGCTGAAAGCATATGGCAACGTGCAGGCTGAGGAGCAATCAAGAGAGAGCTAAACCACAAAATTAATAATGGGAAAAGCTTGACAGAAACTAACCCACAGGCTGGTCCAGCCAAACAAAGGGAATCCCAGAGCAATCTTCCTGAAAAAAGCAAACAAAAAGATGTCCACAGACCGGGCCTACCAGAAAATACAGAAAGCCCATAACCGCCGCCAAGCCAATGGGAAACCAAAGCAAGAAAGAAATAGACACGGAGGCCACAATCTGGCCCTTGAAGTTGGGACAGCAAAGAGAGGAAGTCGGCTCTCACTGGTCCTTTGTTATATGCCAACTGATGTCGCATTGCCAACAACCCTTGCTTTGCCCCTTTTTCGTAAGGCTGATGACCTTTGTGACTTTAATCGGTACATATAGTCTACTTTTTGGGCTATGCATTCTCTAGGGTAGGGCCTGTTTGGTAATTTACTTTTAAAATAAAGTGGAGTGAAGTGAAATAAAAGGAATGAATAAAATAAAGTGGACCGTTGTGCGACACTAGTCCTGTCGTCCGCCTAATTAGTGGGGAGACATTGATGTACGCGGTCGGCCATGAATAGAGGTAAAAGATCACCTGAGATACCTTCCAAAGGGGAAGTCGCTGCCGTTTCTAGCTTTGCGGCTAACGAATGTGGGAATGAGTTCGCTCCTATGGGGGAGACTCCCATCCATCGGGCCTCCAAGCAATGATCACTCAACTTTCTCATATAAACTCTATCATGAGTGGAACTAGAGGGACCCTTGTGTCTAAAGCAAATTTTTATAAAATTTTTCACAGTGGCCCTTTCAAGAATTTTTCAATTCCAACCACCCCTCCAAAACACCTCGGGGAAGTAGTACAACCCATGGTTCAAGATATATGCTAACAAGGGCACCAACAATCAAGAACAAGAGGACCTCCTCAACTCCTGAGAAACTTAAAAAACACAAACTGAGTAAACTCATAACCCAGGAATGGATTGGTTTGACTTCTTCCTATACTTGTATTTGCGTTGACGTTGTCCACCCACGCACCGAATTTGTCCGCCGAGTCAAGAATCAGAGTGCATAAATCAATTGAAAAATCGACCACACGTGACATATTTTGTCTGCACTATACTTTAAAGTCAACAATTCTAAGGAAGTAGAGTAGCTCAAGTGGTCATCCCGTCCTAAATCCTACCCACAGGCCTACTGCCAACTTATATATATATATATATTCAAATACGTCTATTTCTCACGATGTGTGGTGAGATGTGTGGTGAAAAACCATCTTTTTGAAAAGTTTCAAGTATAAAAAGGGATTTTGTACTTTTTAGAAAGATCTCCTTTTGTACTTAAAATTTTTTAGAAAGGAGTGTCCCTCACCACACATGGTGAGGAATAGATGCACTTGAATACCCTCATATATATGTGGAGAATATTCATGTGCATTCATCCCTCACCATAGGATGATGGTACTTTTTCTTTTTTATACATGAATTCTCCTTTTGTACTTCACCTTATGTACTTGAAATCCCCCTTTTGTATTTGAAAATCTCCATTTATGGAAGCATCCCTCACCCTATAGTGAGGAATGGATACACATGAATGTCCCTATATATATATATATGAGTAATATTTAGATGGGAACTGTTATCACATATTATGTGAGAAATATTTTTTTTTTGTCCAATTGTGGGCCCAATTTCGGGATGGGACCAGGGGGATAGAAAGATCTATGTGAGACCACCCCAAGTATCAAGTTTGACTCCAAACCCATGCCCCTAACCCCTTCATCCGTAGCCCACAAGTTTAATGGCTTCATATTCAAGAAAATATTCAACCCTCGATCCAATGGTCCAGTCCATTCGGATGTTTGCCGATCCTTAGGATTAGTGACTATAAGAGGGTTTTCTATTGGTTGCTAGGTTTGAATGGGTTGCTAGTTGAGCCCCGCAAAAAAGTTTTCATATAATAGGTGAGAACTAATTCTCACTTGAGAGATGCTCCTATGAGAGATGCTCTCACCTTACTATAAGAGATACGGCGGGGGCCCTCACATCCATATCTAATGCCAATAACTTAAATGTGAGGGCCCTCACTTCTATCCCTCTTATAAGGTGAGAGATATCTCTTATAGAAGCATCTCCCTAAATATATATATATATATATATGGAGACATGTGGCCTCCTCCAAATTTTTTTTTTTTTTCTATGGCAATTATTATATATGAAAGCATATTATTTTGACTACTTGAATTTAAATTATGACCCCTCAGTTTGAATTTTATTGGGGTTATGTGAATTCTGACTATTAATTAAGACAACATTTCTAATTTGATTCACTTTCTTTTTAGAAATTGGTCAGTTTCAAATTTGATTTAGTTTCTTCAACTTATATTTGTCTGGAAGTTTGGTTTAATACAAATTATCTCTTTCTCTAAAAGTTCCTCGTCATATATTCAAGCCAAAGATCCTACTTATTTTCCTTTCGTTTTGTAATTATATATTGGCTATACATATCAGTTTATACTTAGTTATTCTTTTTATTTTATTTTTATCTCTTGTTCATGCTTATTATATATATATATATATATATTGTTAACGGAGGATTTCTAATTCTTTAGACTAAACTATTTCCTTGAGATCCAAAGAGAAATTGGATAAAACTCCTTATAGCCCTTAGGTGATAATACAATCAGATTTAACCATCGATTTTTAAAAGGAAAATGAGGATCGATGCCAAAAAGTCCTCCACCTCCACCTCTAAAATAAGGAAGGAGTAACCATAGTCCTGATCCTTCCACGTACCCCCCTTTGGGTTATTATTTTATACACTTGCGTGTCTCAAATAGTCTGCCCTGATCCTTCCACGTACCTCCCTTTGGGTTATTATTTTATACACTTGCGTGTCTCAAATAGTCTGCGTATTGATGATGCCATAAGCTTATTATATGGATCTGGAATCTGGATAAAGAAAGCACGGACAATAACTTTATCTGCATTGTCTTATATAGTTTGCGTGTTGGATGATGCCATTGTCTTGTCCTTTATATGATTGCAGGAAGAATCGAGAGCTTTGAAATGCTCTTCTCATCTGCCAGTCCTGTGACTTTATTTTGCCGCCTGTGCGATCAAAGTCGTAGATGGCGGTCTGAGCGTCTTGGGACTGTCGATGTCTTTTATACATATAACAGCATGAAATAATAAAAAAACTCACGCAACCACGGTGGCTGCAAATTAAGAAAGCTCACGCGAGTGAAAAGATGAAGCCCACACACAAAAGAGAATGGGCTTGTATGTTATTCACTTATAATGTAAAAACAAGAGAGTAAAAAGAAGAAAAGAAAATGGATAATATAAAAAAAGGAAATATTCATGTTTATCTATTTCTCACCCTATGGTTAGGGACACTTTCATAAATGAAAATTTTTAAGTACAAAAGTGAAATTTCAAGTACATAGCGTGAGGTATACTTCTTTGCCTTCATATGCAAAAAAGAAAAGTGCATCTCACCCTATGGTGAGAAATAAATGCATATAAATATTCTAAAAATCTTTTAAATTTGCCTTTTTGACCTTTTCTCATTTTGGGATATGAGAATGGTGTTTTTTTTCTTTTTTTTTTTAATATAAAAAGAGGATGCTTTTGTAATTTAGTGGAACAAGAGAATAACTTGTTTACTTTATTTTTAAAATATGTAAATTACCTAAACGGACTCGAATATAATTAATTATTAGAGTAAGATTTGGAGACGTGGGGTAAGATGGGAGGACATTTATTTTGTATTCCTTACGGTTTTAATGGACTTTTAATGGATGTATCACCAAATGTAATGAAACTTTAATTACTGATAAAAGATGGGGGTCAGAGACATTAATTTTGAGCTGTCCGGTTTTAAATGCAGGGTTCACTTGGTGAATTAATTCAAATAGCTCAGGGCCATTTCTTTAACTACAATTTCTGACAAGAATTTACAATATTGGGTTCTTTTGAACATGACGTGATATTTTGTCCATTGGCATGGCATTTGCACATACAATATTTCTTTTCAAGTACTTCAAAACTCCACACACTTGAAATGTCTCAAATGACCTTTGGAATTCAGGAATTCCGACTCTTTTACTTTTTAGTGGAATTTCTTGATGCTCAAGTATAGGGGAGAATTCGGGAATCTTACCATGTCTGAGAATCTCATAATTATCTAGGCAAGTATTCCATAAATTCCAGTGAAGAAACATGCCCTCACCCATCTATTGAGCGCAGGCAACTTAGAAAGTTAGAATCCAAATCTCCTGCAGCGAGCCATTAGAATTATCTCAGCCTTTTTTATTGCAGATCCATCAGTGTGGCCTACTTTTGAGTTCCAATCCTCTTTACATAATTGTTCTGCTTCTAATTAGATTATTACCATCCTAAGATTAATGACATGCAAAACATATTATTTGATTTCTTTTATTTTTCTTCCTTTGATAATGTGTAAGTCCAATGGTGGACAAGAATTAGATTGAAATGAAATTTTTTATTTTCACGGATTAGATTTCAAAAGATAAGCCCAACATGTTGACGTACAACCATACGCATAAACATAATTAGTAATAATGCTCTTTGAACTTCTTAGAGCGGCTCAATGAAAGTTGAATCCACAATCAAATTGACACATACACCAAAATCTAAATTGCAAGTTCAATCTAAAAGTGGGCCAACTACTATTGAATGAAAATGCCATTGTAAGAAGGGCCATTGTAAGAAGGGACATGGAAATGGAGATGGTGGCGATCATATGTTGAAAGGAACTATATAAATTTGGTTGATGAAAACCTCTAATGCATGGAGATTTTAAAATTAACAATGCATTGTATCTATCGTATTTGATAATTTAATTTTTATGTGTGAAGTTTGTATCCCTGCCACAGTCATGGCGTGCGTGTCCCTATCGTATCTTAGCATCACAGGATGAAACACGTCCCTGATAAAGGACTTGTGGATGTGCCCAATTGGGTGCAAGGATATGGTAATCAAATACTCATAGTTTACTTATTATCCTTAACATAATCACACACAAACTTAGGTGGTGGTGGAGGATGGGACTCTTGTTTGGATTATTTAATCAAAATGGGTCCATGGAAAGGCAAGTTTATCAAGTGGCTAGCTTGACAAGAATTGAATCTCGCCCTCTTCATGGTCTCTTTTAATTATTGCCGGGGACTTTCTATCAACGCAATGTCCTTTACGACACGGTGTGTGAGAGTGAGACAGCCATCCTACCTGATTTGGTTTTTTTTCTCTCAGAAAGGTAAGTACTCATACACCTAATAAGCTTCATATACACCTGCGCCATGTCCCACACCTTCAGATTGTGCCACTTCTTAATTTGATTTTTAGATACGGTTGATGCATGCCCTCTAAGTAAGGGCATTTGATGGCCCCAGCCAATGGCCGAATCATAAAATTTTCCTCGTGGGGCCACCATGTGAAGAAAATCTTCTCAAAGGGACTATACATGAACAAAATCATAGATAAACAACGAGAGATTTTCCCAAATTACTAGAGGGCTACAATGTGAAACCAAAACTTGTAGGGGCAGTACCATATGTGAAAAACTCACAACTTTTCCATAACAAACAACAATATAGGCAACTGACTTGATTTTCCAACTCTGAGCAACATAGAGTATTGAAAATGTCAACTTGAGTTTCGCCAAAGCTGTCAATTAAGATCCTGACTTCTTGATTTTGTAGCTGGTTCGAGTTGGTTCGGTAATCTGTCCTGGTCTTGACCCTTTTTAAACTCCAAAACTCCATATTTCTGGAATATGGATGCAGATGATTGGTCTGCATAAAATTATACCCTTCCAGTTTAAAAAAACTCGATCTTATATATTATTTCACACTATCGTTACAACTAGTACAGTTGAAAGCCACATGATGCTTTCTTTTATTCAGTCCAAGAGTAATTATATTGCCTATTTGTCTTTTCAAAATACTTTATTTGATTCTTCCGCTGTTAAATAATTCACTAGCCTAAGAACCCGTGCTTAGTACTATATCTCCCTGCACTGCAAAATAAATAATCACATATTAAAAGGAATTACCCCTTTGGACCTTTGGCCTCTGTTCTAGGATTCAAGAGCAAGGCCTACTCCCTAGGGCCACATACATGACAACACACATAGTACCCGAAAAAAGCAAAAGGTGGGAGTTGAAATCAAAACCTTGAAGTGTAAACCCAAGGCTGAAGCCAGCTGCGCCACTGCCTTGACGGCAACACCAACCCCTTTTGAATTAGCATTGGTTGGAAATTCTTGAGGGTAACCATTGATTGGTGTAAAACATGCGGATTAATCACTAAAACCAAATGGAGTAAATAAAGTGTTTACACAAACATGAACATGTGATCCGCCCTGATCCGGTCCTTGAAGATAGTTTCTTCCGGTTTGGGGTGGAATTTTGACCTCAGCCAGGTTAGGATTGGGTGCCGATTTGGCACAGGTTCGAAATTAGTTATACAACTGATCATTATTTATTCGCCCCCTCACTTTATCAACTTTTTAAAATTTAAGTTTTTTCTTTAAAAACTCCTTCATGGTAGAATAAATGACACAAGCACCCCCACATGGTAGAAAAGTTTAGTCATTTTGAATTTTTGACTTTTAAAATCATGATTTGTAATCATGGGCATCACATAATGGTTTAATGGGCTATTAAGGGTGATCAATATCTCTTACCAAATCCACCAACCCAATCCAAGAAATTCGGAATTTCAAGGATTAGGTTTAACCTTTCTTATTTCAAAGTGGTTTTGAAATGACATTTCTTTCACCATTAATAAATGATGGGAGGATACGGTTGAGTTCATTCTTACAATTCAACCGACGGACGTAAGGATAAAATGGATAAGCTTAACTTGAACTTGGCCGATTACTAATTGGGTTGAATAACACACAACTTTTGAGTTAAAGGAATCAAACCAAAGCCTTACTTATCAAGTCAGGTTCAAATTGGGCTGGTGGGTTATCATGTAATTAGTCGAATTGCGTCAACTTTCTTGGTACTGGTTCAAATTGGTTGGTGGGTTATCATTCAATTTGTTAATTTGATTAGAGAACCATCTAGACCCAACCCATAAATGAAAAGGGTTAACCCAGACCTTGAATTATTGAGTTGGGTTACTCCTCACTAGCCCATCAAGCTATTACTTTTAGCATGAAGTTAAAAAAAAAAAAAAAAAAAAAATCTAAATACCCCTCTTTGCCTCTCATTTTTCCCCCATTTTTGAGGGGAAAATTTTTGAGTGGGCCCCATACGTTTTTTCCCCCCAAATTTCCATCCCCTCTTCCCAAACACCCTCAATTTCAACATTCGCTCCATTTTCCCCTCTTTTTTTTTCCTTCAACTCATTTTACATCATTCTCAAACATAGTGTTAACTATTATTTTCCTATCCTGTCTCATATAGGGATTTTTTTAAAAATAATTTTCTTTTCAGTGACAGGTGTCTATTATCAAGCACCAATTTAGAATTACTTTTATAGTACCTACATTTGATAGGGTTTGGTGTGTCTGTTGTGTTCCTATGTATGTTTTTGCAGTGACATTATAGATATAGATACCTTGATTTCATATGGCCGGCAAGCTATGTTCTTCAACTTGCATCAAATGATTCTAAAATGTGGAGCAAAAGACATCAAACTCTTTCCGGGCCAGCTTGGGTTAGAGAAAAAGTGGAAACATTGGAAGATAAAACTGTTCCGGGTTAAAATTTTGTGGAGGAGACAGTTCTCCGCTTTGTTTCTTGCACACTGTTTTCTCTACATTCAAATGGGTCTCAAACCTATATAATGCATGCAGCTACCTCTAGGGCAACCAAGGAACCTTGAGGTTGTGTATTTCCATCATTCTGAAACATGGGGTTCTTCAGTCTGGGTCCTAGTTAACTAATGCCATGAACGTAGATCATCCAACCGAGGACCATCAAAAGTTAGATTTTTGTTCCTTAAAAGCACCTCCATTGGTGGATCCTTCCTGGATGAATGTCAATATTGAGGGATAGTGGTGAAATCTGAGTCCCCGAGGGATGCAAATTTAATATATTAGCTGTGGACTTATTTGTGGTCCCATTATTGCTTTGGGTGTGAGTTCGGGCTTATACCATATAAATCCTAATAAAATTCAGGTGCAGGTTTGGGTGCAAGGGTGGTGCTACATTGATCACAATATGATTAATTGACCCTCTTGAGATCTGAAAAAATATTAAATTCTTTTATGTCATGAATTGAACTGTGATGTGAGAAGTATTACTCCTTACCACTCGGATAAAAATCCATTATCTTCAATTTTAACCTCTTGATAGGAAGTAATTGCTAAAATTCATATAAATTCAATTACATGCAATTATGCAAATGAGAGGCAGCAAAATATCATGCTAGCCAAATGACACTAAACGTTAATATCAGGCCTAATGGCTCCAAGTTGGTGTGAGTGCCCTGATGTGAAATCAATTCTGCACTGGTGAGAAATAATTATCTGCAATGACTCTCTGTAATGAATGCGGCTGGGTTAATAAAAATAGGTTTTAGGCATGTCCAATTCAATCGCTTGGACGTTCTGTAATGAATGTGGCCTGGGAAAAAGGCTCAGTGCACCAAAAGTCAGCTAACAGCTGTCATGATCTTTAGAACTTCAAGATCTTTTGAACTATACAAGTGTGGGCCTTCTTCCATTGATGCGTACATACCTCTTGGAGTTTGAGAAAAGTTTTCATAGCTGTAATTTGGTCCCTCTGAAATCTGAATGGGCGTGGCAATCCTCAAAATCATGCTACATCTAAGGAGGTAAAATGAGGGGAATGAATGAAAAATGAAAAATGAAAAATGAAAAATGAAAAAAAATTAAAAATTAAAAATTAAAAATAAAAAGTAGAGCGAAAGTTAAAATTGAAGGTGTTTAGGAAGGGAGGAGGAAAAGTGGGGGTAAAATTTGTGAATTTTTCCTTCAAAACCATCCTTTTTGTTTTTTGTGAAATATAATTTTAAAGCTTTTTACAAAAATAAGAATAAAATGGTAATTGTCTCTCTACCTCACAAACAAATAAAATTACACTTTTTCACTTTTCTTTCTCCTACTTTTTTACTATCCAAACTAGAGGAGGTAAAATTAATTTTCCCTCCCATTCCCTTCCTTTCCCTTCATTTTCATTCCCCCTCAAAATTTTCCTCCCCCCTCCCAAACATAGTGTAAATTTCAAAAGTAGCCGTGTGGACATATTATATGCATCAAGAATTGAAATTGAATTGCCCGGTCGTAACTGCCAGCACAATCAGGTCAGAGAAAATTGTAAGAAAGATGCTCATATTTCTGCTTCTCTTGGGAAAGGGAATCACCAATATAAAGAAATTTGGCACTAGTGACAATGTTATCATCCAAAACAATTAAAAGCTATTAAAGGGACATTCGGAATTGAAATTTTACTCGTCCATAGCCTTAATAGAGCCACGAGCTTAATCTTTCTTGGATTCAATTGCCTTTGCTTTCATCTGATAGATCAATAGGCCCCACTACCCTTTGCTAAAAATCCCATTTTAAGCCCATATATTTGGCATGAAATTGAATTGCTAACAAATGTTTTTTCGTAATATGAGTTTCAACAAGGAATCATTGAAAAAGTGAAAGGTAAAAGATGTGGAACAGTCGCATGCAATATTTTTTTTAATTGTAAAGTTTTACTTAGCTAGCTTTTTACTAGCACAAACTTGTAGAACAATTATAAGATAATAGTTTAAAATCTAAAATAATAATCTTATTCCTTATATCTCTAGCAATTAAACCAATTCTAACCTAAATATCTCTAACAATTTAATCCTAATATCCGTAACAACTTCCATCAATCGCATGGTATTTTAATTCTTAAAAAGGATGGTGCCATCAGTAAAATAAAAAGAATACAAAAAAACACCAACCTTGATATCTCTTTATATTTAATATTGTTGTCTTTTTTTTTTCTTTTTTTTTTTTTGTCACCATTTGTTTGTACAGTTCATCAGTGTCATAACTTGCTCTTGTTGAATTTATCATTACCGGTGTCCTACTAAATCAAATCTACCTTGATACTTCGAGAAGCATTCAATGTGCTGCTTTTGAGTAAAAAACGTAAGGATGAGATTACAAGGCTGAGGGGCAATAGCCCTGATACCATGTGGAAAGTTTAAAAGGTTAGATTTTTAGTTAAGTTTTACTGTAGTTTTATATATATATATATATATATTTATTTATTTATTAATGCAGACTTCTCGATTTATATCAGAGAAGAGAATAATCACAGGAGAACAATTTAAAACTCGAAATAATAATTCTATCCTAAATGTCTTTCACAAACTAACACTGATCCTAATATCTATAACAAGCTATTCCTAATATCATTGCAGGGAACTTGACTTTTCTAATATTTGATTTTGAAGGTTATACCTAGATTTATATATTTTATTATTATTTGATGGTCTTTTCTAGATAGTCACTATTTATTTTTCAAATTTAGCCACTTCTAAACAAAACGTTTCTGAAGATTTTGAGGAACTCATTTTCATCAGACAAAAGATCTCTTAAATTGTTGTTTTCCATGTTGCAAGACATCCTAACTAGAACATCATGAACATCTCATGACTCATGATCATGATCATGATCATGATCAGTTCGGATCCCTTACATGCAGAACACATCTCAGGTGTGGAGCCGACAAAGAGATAATCTATACATTTCAAAATGAACTCATTCCCTCCAGAGTATCCACAAATTTCAGTTCAATAGGAGGGGGTCCCATCGTCCGATTAACCACCTCATTAAAGTGTGATTAATGCCCCATTAGCAGCAGCAATGCCACTGCACTTTCACATTTTCAATCATAGGTTCATTTGTATAGTTTAACCTGCTCTTATTAAAGTAAAATCTTTGGATACACCACTTGGGGAGATGAGATTTATCTTGAATGGCTGAAATTATCTCTTTTTATGCCCCACAATGGAGATTCCAGCATGTATTAAATGGTTCAAAGCTGCAACAGGGGATCCGGACTCATCTCCATTATAATTTTAGTTTTTGGACATGTTACGTGCACTGTGCATATTAATATTTCCAACATAAAATATATGAGTAATGCTCTTCTAAGCTCAAACTTAGGATAATGTAAGCTCAAGTGTGTGGTGGGGCCACTTCAGGATCCACATGGGGATAGGGATGATGAGGATTTCAAGGACTCTCTAGGATCTTCTTATCTATAAAAAATCAGCCATAATCGTAATTTCTATTATTTCCATATGGGCCCAAAAGTTCAATGGTCAACCGCCCATTTGAATCGATACATAGTCAGATTTAACGGTCTAGTAATCGGATCTGACCAAAAGTTGGTGGACATGTGCAATTCAGGAGGATCATGTATTTGGTCTATTTAGATGGATCAAAGATAACCCCACAAGCTTACAGGCTTGAACTTACGTGATTTTATGCCCAGGAGAGCCGACCCTGTTCCTTAACAAGAGCCGACCCTGTTCCTTATAAAAACAAAATGAAAGGACCCAACCAAATGCCTAATAAAAACAAAGCAGGAGCCCAGCCTTTTCTTCCACACTCTATAAAGCCAAATCCTTGTAACCCTCGGCCCTTGCAAACCACAGAGAGAGCGAGAGGAGAGATGGGTTCCGAGATGATGGAGAGGCCTCATGCTGTGTTCATTCCATACCCAGCGCAAGGTCATGTCACCCCGATGCTCAAACTAGCAAAGCTTCTCCATCATCTTAGAGGCTTTTACATCACCTTTGTAAACACAGAGTTCAACCACCAGCGTCTGTTGAGATCTCGAGGCCCAGACTCTCTCAAAGGCCTAGACGATTTTAGATTCGAAACCATACCAGATGGCCTCCCTCCCTCAGATCGCGACGCAACGCAGGACATCCCCGCTCTTTGTGACTCCACATCCAAAAATTGCTTGGCTCCATTTCGCAATCTTCTCACAAAGCTCAACACAACCCCAAACACACCCCAAGTCACCTGTATTATCTCTGATGGGGTCATGAGCTTCACACTGGATGCTGCAGAAGAGTTTCGCATTCCTGAGGTTCTTTTCTGGACGCCAAGTGCTTGCGGAGTCATGTGCTACCTCCATTATCCCCAGTTCATTGACAGAGGCCTCACTCCACTCAAAGGTTAGTAATACTTACCGCAAAACACAAGCCTAGATGTTTTTTGTTTGCTTGCTTTAAAATAAATAGGAGTTCAATACATGTGAAAATTTATGTTAGTGGCAAGGTATCTATTTCCCATCATACTATTTTTTTGGAAATCCCATGATATCACGCGGTTTTAATTTTTAAAACCGCATGATATCATGGCATCCGGGCAAAAAAGTAGAAAAAAAAAAAGTGTTCTTGACTTTGGTGGCGGCATTTAGAGAACTTTTAGTCATAAAATTGAAAAAAAAAAATGGGATCCCGACAAAAAAAGTAGAAAAAAAAAAATACTGGACTCTGGTGACATTTAGAGACTTTAGTAATAAAATTGGAAATTGAGTGGTTAATGGGATTGAAATGTCAAATCCTAAACAATAATCATCTTTGACCACTAAAACAAACTATGTACTTTAGTTGCAGACAAACAGGACCTCTACAATTTTTGTTTTCCATTTCTCATTGATTTGTTTAATGATGTGCAGATGAGAGTTACTTGACAAACGGATATCTTGACACACCCATCGATTGTATACCTGGGATGAAGGGTATGCGTTTGAGGGATGTCACCTCCTTCGTTCGAACAACAGACCCAAATGAAATTGTGTTCAACTTTGTATTAAGAGAAGCAGAAAGAACTTCGAGAGCCATGGCTATCATCTTCAACACCTTCGATGATTTCGAACGCAACGTTCTAGATGCCATGAAATCGATAATCCCTCCTATTTACACAATAGGTCCGTTATCGATTTTAAGCAATCAAATACCAGACGGTCCATTGAAATCGATCGGATCGAATTTGTGGAAGGAAGACACATCATGTTTGGAGTGGCTAGACAACAGAGAGCCCAACTCAGTTGTGTACGTCAACTATGGAAGCATTACAGTGATGACAGCCAAACAGATGGAGGAGTTCGCTTGGGGGCTCGCCAACAGCAACCATCCCTTCCTGTGGATCATTAGACCTGACCTTGTAGTGGGAGAGTCGGCGATGCTGCCGCCCGAGTTCGTGGCTCAGACCAAAGACAAGGGTCTGCTTGCAAGCTGGTGCCCTCAAGAGCAGGTGCTGAAACACCCCTCTATTGGGGTGTTTTTGACGCATTGCGGGTGGAATTCTATGTTGGAGAGCATATGTGGTGGGGTGCCAGTGATCTGTTGGCCTTTCTTTGCGGAACAGCAGACGAACTGTAGACTTGCTTGCACGGAGTGGGGGATTGGTATGGAGATTGATAATGATGTGAAGAGCGATGAAGTGGAAGGGCTTGTGAGGGAGATGATGGAAGGAGACAAGGGGAAGGAGATGAGGAAGAAGGCTTTGGAGTGGAAGGAGCTAGCGAATAATGCTACAAGACAAGGGGGTGCTTCGTACGTGAATATGGACAAGCTAGGCAACTTGCTGGCCAGTTGTAAGGTGGGAGAGTTTCCTGTCAAAGACATCGGATGATTTGAACAATACAGTTGATGGCCTCCGTCCTTATCTTGGATATGTACTTTTCATTAGCCTAAATAAAAACTTCTAATTATGAAAATTTTCTTTTCTTTTTATTCGGTGATAATGTGTTTTTTGAAAAACATCCTATCCTTTTATTAGGTAATAATGTTTTTTTTTTTATCATCATCATCATTGCCACCTTTGTTGTTATTGTTGATATTGTCAATTTTTTTTTAGTTCATGGTAGGCGTTTACCTACATAAATCGTAAGTTAAATGAGTGGAAATCAACAATGGGACCCACCTATTCAAATTCGAACAATTCAATATAAATTCCCTTCAAGTAATACTGCATCATTAAATTTCACATCAATCCGGCTTTATTCCACAGTTGGATTCATAGTTCAATAAAAATGTGATAATAAATATGCTTAAGATTGTGTTAATCACGTTTTTTTATCATACAATTTGTCAAATTGAAGAACAAGCTCGAATTGATGTGAAATTTGAGAAGACCCCATGTATGTGGTGGCTGTTTTTTCTCAATAGATTGGCCAAGTGTGAATTTCTTCTTCTCTCTCTAAAAAAAATTTAATATGATATTAAAGCCAACTAATCGCTAATTTAAATTCCATGAATAGTTTCTCATATATTTGAAAAAAAATATATATGTTACCAAAAGTGCGTCTCCCAGATTCTACTTTAGAGGCAATATTGAGAAGTGAGTTTCGCTAACAAAAAAAAAGTATTAAATAAATATTTATATCGCCTCTACTATTGCTTCAAAATCATTATATGGATGGCTATCCAAGAAAACTTAATGATGGGAATTGATGTCCACCAACGGTCCCACTTGACTACAGTTGAGGACTTTATTATGTATTTCTTGTTTCATATTTTTAATGAACTACTTAGTGGCTAGAGCTTTCAGAGATTCTCCCAGTGTGGACTCGGTCTTGGAGTCCTAGAACCTCGGTGTACTAATCAATAAGGAAGGAGTCAAGTCAGTCCAACTGTCCAAGTAGGCTCCTTCACACTCATTATCAACGTGGGCCCTACAACCATTATCACGCCAAGTTGTAATACAACTAAAATCTTCAAACAATTAAATTGCTGCAAGGATAGATCAAGTAGAAGCGGATGAAGAAGAAGAAGATTGTGGAAAACCACTGGCAATAAAATTGAAGAAGAAGGAAAAAAAAAAAATGTAGGGATGAAACTGGACCAATACCCACATTGATTGGACCATGTTCTAACATTGTGGGGTCCATTCATCAAAATCAGAGCTGATTGTTCTCAAAATATATCTAGGTAGCTACCACGAGATTGATTATAAATTTAATAATTTTCATGTCAACTCAATTTAAAATTGATTTAAATAAATGTTATATAGATATCTGCCGACTCTACCTTTTATGTTTGTTTGATTTAAATAAATGCTCTTTAGATTATCTTAAGTTCATCATGTAGTAGTTTGATGTTTTAAAACCTTTTGTCTCTTTTTTTAAAAAATACTTAAAATGTATAATCTTCAAATAGATATAAATGTATAAAGCAACGTGACACTTTAAAAGAAAAAAAACAAATTTGTCCATATAAGTTTTACAATCTAATGACCAATTTATTCATACTACTATTTCTTTAGAGGTCTTTACAAAAAAGGTCCCTATATTTTTACTAAAGTCTTCCTTGATTAAGGGTGTAATTGTTTAAAAAGTGACAACTCACACATGCAAAGAGGGAGGAGGCTGTGTTTAAACCTATGACCTCCCAATGAGAATTATCACTCCTTACCACAACGGTAATGAGTAATATGGATTTGGCAATATTGTAATAATTTTCCGGCATATAGCTACTTAAAATCTGTATTCTCCGATATTATTTTTGATGTTTAAAGAACATCATAAAAAAATGTGAATATCACAAGAAAATCATCAGAAATTCAGAATAAAAAGAAGAAAACAGGAAAAAAAATGTTTAGAAACATTTAATCAGTAATTCATATTTATTTTTTATTATATGCATTTATTAAAATTTAAATTATTTTTGTGATATCTTTCAAAATATCTCAAATAATCTTCCAACTCCAAAAATATCATGAGATATTTTAAAATGATAAATTGTTGAGAATTAATATTAAAGACATTCTTGTCGCTTGGGTATGGTGTCAACACAGCGGTAAAAAGAGTACTCCCAAGATTGCTAGCGTAAGTGTGATAAGGATGCATGCACAAATACATATTTTTAAGTGCTCTTGGCCTAAAATTATATTATTTGTTTGTGAGAAGATTAACATCAAGAAATTTATTCATTCATTCATTTATTTATTTTAGCTAAGTTGGGCGGCTGATCGAAAGTGATACTTTATAATCGAAGACCAATAAGTAAATCCTCGTACATGGCCTGTTTCTTCTAGCATTCATGGAACCCTGTCTAAGGAAATTCTGAATTTTCAGGTTAGGTGGAATTTCCAAATGCTCTCTTGTATTTGAACATTTAGAAACTCCATAAAACCATAAAAGGGGGTTAGAATATTTGAATTTAAAGGTCATTTCAGACCTTTTAAGTTACTGAAATTTTAAAATGCATCAAAAGATAGCAGACATCTGCAAATGCCCAAAACGTACACAAAATGCCTCATCATGTCAAAAAGATCAAAATATTTCAAATTCCTATAAGAAATTCTAATAAGGATTTTATTACCACTCAACCATAAGTGTGCCAGCTAAGATACATATTACCTGCCCACACTGCTGCTGTTCCACAGCTTGCATGTGCTGCATTAAGACCATGTCTCGGGTTGACCGGACTTATAATTCTGCAGAACTTGCAGTCAATGACTATTGCGATTATCTGATGTTATTATAATCATTTGACTCCATTTATTCTTACTTTTTTTTTTATTTACAATTTTACCGATAAAATTTCGAAATACAGCCGTTTATCCCGAAGAATCCTGATAAAATGTGCAGCACTAATGGGGTCCTTCATCAGTACTATTTTGGGTTTTCTTTTTTTCTAACCTGAGGTAAGTGATGCTAGTGTCACCGAAGTGCCTAAATTGGCAACAATGTGTATGGTGTTTAAGTGGAGGAAGAGAAAGAAAGAAATGAAAAGAAGAGAAAGAGGAGGAGGACGTTATTAGCATTGGAAAATCTTTCAAAAGCTAAAATTCTTATTTAATTGCATATTGATAACATCCATTCCTGCATGTTAGTAGTAGTAGAAATGAATGGAGGTAATTATGCATGAAATGTGGTGAACATGGTTTATGTAAGTTTATGGCTCCTTTTTTTTTTTTTTTTTCTTTTTGATCGGTAAAGGCTCCTTTAAATATCTGCATAATAAAACATCTATTTATTTAAATATTACATGAATAAAAAATCACAGAAGTTTTCTCCCTTCTTTTAAAACCTGGGAATATATACTTTCTTAGTTTTCAAAAAAAAAAAAAAAAAAAAAAGACACTCCAAAATAAAATATTGTAATATTATTATATTGTAATATCCTTTTTTATAGAAGTTTGATGTTTTAAAACCTTTTGTCTCTGTCTCAAAAAATACTCAAAATGTATAATTTTCAAATAGATATAAATGTATAAAGCAATGTGACACTTAAAAAAAAAAAAAAAAAAAATTGTCCATATAAGTTTTACAATCTAATGACAAATTTATTCATACTACTATTTCTTTAGAGGTCTTTACAAAAAGGGTCCCTATATTTCTATATTTTTACTAAAATCTTCCAAGTTTAACTGTCTAATTGTATAAAAGGTACCTTGACAGTTCAAATTCTTTCTATTTTTGACAGATTTAGCCTTGAAAAACTCAATTGACCGTCTCTTGCGTTCAAAGTTAAAAAGATGGGTTTGCCGCTTAAATTTGGAAGACCTCTAAAACAAAGGCTAAGGTCATTTAACGGCTTGATGTGACCAAATTTCCTAATCTACATTCAAGGCTTTTCATCAAGTCTTCCTAGCTCATCAATTTTTTTAGGTGGGTCCACTAGAAATAACTTGAGTTAGTGAAATCTGAGATAAGCTTAAATAAAGGGTGTTTATGTCAATTAAAAAAAAAAAAAAAACTAACAGTCACATTTTATACTGTCAAACTTGAGGCCTTTTGTAAAAGTATAAAACACAGAGGCCTTTTTGAGGAATCTTTTTTTTTTTGAAAATATAGGGGACTTTTTGCAAAACCCTCATCACTTTATGATAAATTATGTTAGCAAATAGTACATTTGTAAGAAAGTCTAAGGGTAACAGCTTTATTTCAAATAGGTAATACATGCCAAGTGGGCCCCTAAGTGGTCGATGACAACTACTTGGATATGCAACTCTAAGATCTTTCATTTTTAACAAGAAGAAAAAGATAAAAAAAAAAATAAAAAAATAAAGGCCTTTCTGGTATTTGACTAGTACTAGCAGTAGCTAGGAATGGACATTCTTATTTTTATTTTGGTAAACTCTAATGATGCTTTCTATTCTTTTGAATTTTACAGAAGAGCTAATCGGGTAATGGGATATAGGCCTTGGAAATAACAAAGATATTAAAAATGGTAGTTGTCAGCAGTCACCAGTTGCTTTCTTTGGTTTTCTCCTATATTGAGGACTCTACACTCACTGTTTTCCTTTGTTCTTTGGTAACCCATGGAAGGGGCTGGACAGGCTTATGCCCGGACTCAAGACACAATTCATATATGTGAGGTGATGAGAACTTACACATATGAGAGAAAAGACAAATGCAACTCACACATGCGAGGTGATGGAAACTCACACATACGAGAAGACAAAGACACAAGAAGAAAATAAACACTACTCACACGTATGAGGTAAGAAAAACTCATATGTGCAAAGAGGGTGGAGGCTGGGTTTGAATCCAAAACCTTCCAATGAGAACTGTCACTCCTTACTACTAAGGTAAAAAGTAAAATGGATTTGGCAATGTTGTAATAATGTTCTAGCGTATACTACTTAAAATTTGTATTCTCCAATGTTATTTTCGATGTTTAAAGAATATCATTAAAAAATGCGAATATCTAAAGAAAATCATCAGAAATTCTAAATATAAAGAAGCATATAGGAAAAAAAAGTTTAGAAACATTTTAATCAGTAATTTATATTTATTTTTTATTATATGCAGTTATCATAATTTTAAATTATTTTTATGATATCTTTAAAGTATCTCAAAGAGTCTTCCAACTCCAAAAATATCATGAGATATTTCAAAATGATAATTTGTCGAGAATTAATATTAATGACATTCTTGTCGTTTGGGTATGGTGTCAACGGTCAACACAACGGTAAGGATAGTACTTCCAAGATTATTGCTAGGGTAAGAATGACACATCTCCTTAACTGTGATATGGATAGATGAACGAATACATAGTTTTGAGTGCTCTTGTTCTTATAACTTTGATAAGGATAGATGATCGAATACATTGTTTTGAGTGCTCTTGTTCGCACCTCCATGGTAAATTATATTATTAAGGGAATTTAACAGGAAAAAATAGATTAGGCGATCACCATATCGAAAAGATAATTTTAAGTGTCATTGCACCAAATCAGTCATTTTGTCCAAAAACGTTTTTTTTTTTTTTTTTTTTTTTTTAAACATTCTCTATTAGGGTCCCTATCGACCCTATATTGCCGAGATAATAGAAGCTTTACCTCACTTTATTTCAATTCATCGTACATCCAAACATGAAGAAACCTGCAAATGTGGTCTGCATACACAGGGTGTGGCCCCTCGCCCCTACAGTGGCAGCTTCATGTGCTTTCATGGGTGGGCTGTATTTTGGGGATTAAAGACATTAAATGTTCTAAAAAAGTAGAATTCTTAGAATTTTGTGTTATTGATAATCAAATAAATAGGGCTAGGGTCAAGGAAGGCATGATGGAGATAAACAATCCCAATTCCACCCAGTATGTAATTTTGGTCTAAATTTATCAACCGGCAATGGAAACCACTAACTAATCAGGTTGGTTCACCGATTTGTGTATTGGTATCATGGTTGGTAGGCAAATATTTCTCAATTTTCTTTAATGTGGCTGGCTAGTTGGATGACAAATATTTGGTGCATGCAGGTGCCCTGCTGCAACATATGAAGGAAATTGCAATGAAACGAGCGTGTTTGACAACTACATACTGGAAAATGCACTTGTTTCTACCCCTGCTGATGTGCCACCTTCCAAAGACTCTAAATAAATTAGTGAAATAAAGGAATGACTTTGTGATTAATTGAGTTTTTCAGGTCTATGAACTGGTTCGGGTCTTGCCTAAACTGATTTAGTAGTGAAATAAAAACAAGGTTTGTTCGGATCTGACCCTGGATTTGAAACTGAATTTTACTTCTCAAAAGTGGCTTTGAGTTTGTATGTTTTACCTCAGTTGTTCCATTAGCTTTCTTTTATCCATTTGGAACTTTGAAACTCAATTTGCCTTCACTTAGTCTAGTTTCCACTGTAGTTTAGTTGGAGATCCATTTTTCTTGTAACTCTATATATGTGTGATTGCCCATGGTGAAAAATAAAACAATTGTTGATTACAAGTAACTCAAATTTCAGATTGTCAAAAGAAAAAAACCCTCATTTTCTTTTTAAAAGCGTATGAATATCCAACAAAGCCTATGGACCTTTTGCACATAGTTTCAAGCGTGAATGGAGCCTTTAAAAGACCCAATTGATGTGGGAGTGAATCCTAGCACATGCTTAGGGAGAAGACCATATGCACAGGCAAGAAAGATAACTACTTGCGCACGTAAAAGGTAGAGGAGCCAGGAATGAACACGAAATTAACTTCCAACGCATGCGGTAAGTAAATTATTATAGCGATAAGAAAGATGGAGTCCCTGTATAACTTAAAAAATAAAACTAAACACATGGACAACTGGTATATGCCATCCCCAAGCCTCTCATTAGGTCACATAAAGCACTAATTAGGAGGTTGACAGTTGACTGCGTGTAGAACATCATTGACCAGCCTATTAAGATTGACGAAGGAAGCTCCCCCTTCTTTTGTGGCGGTTTCTCCACTCTCTTTCCACCTCTTGGCTGCCTCTCTCATCTCCCTCCCTTTCTCCCCTTCCATCAATTCCCTCACCAACAACTCAACTTCCTCTCTTCTCACATTGCTATCAATCTCCATTCCAATCCCCCATTCCTCACAAGCGTATCGACAATTTGTATGTTGTTCGGCGAAGAACGGCCAGCAAATCATGGGCACTCCACTGCAGATGCTCTCCAACGTCGAGTTCCAACCGCTATGCGTTAAGAATCCACCAACACTTGGGTGGGAGAGCACTAGCTCTTGTGGACACCAGCTCGCCAACAGACTCCTGTAAAACTTTGAGTGACTTCATTTTTCACAAACAACAGATATAATTATCAATGTCTTTTATATTATTGTAGAAGAAGATCATTTATTACCTTCCTTGGGTCTCTTGGAGGAATTCTTCGGCAGAACCGCAGAATCGCCTCTCACAAGATCGGGTCGAATGACCCACAAAAAAGGATGGTTGGTATTTGCTAGCCCCCAAGCAAACTCTCTCAGTTGTTGCGCTGTTACTACTGTGATACTGCCGAAATTGACGTAGAGAACCGACATGGTTTCCTTTCGATCCAACCATTCAAGGCAATCATTGTCTTCTTTCCACAGATTGGATTCGATTGATTTTAAACGCTTGTCTGGTATTTGGGAGGTGAGAGTGGATAAAGAGCCTATGGTGTAAAGATGAGAGAACATTGGTTTGAGGGCTTCAACAACATCATACTCCAATTCATCATAGGTATTGAGGATGACACCCCAGGCCTTGTGAGCATTTTGTGCTTCTTCATTGTCGAAGTTGAGCATGATATCATGGGGGTTTGTTGTTCTGACAAAACTTGGGAGATCCCTTAAGCGGATGTTCCTCATCCCAGGTATCCAGTCGATGGGGCTGTCCAGATATCCGTTGGTTAAATAGCTCTCATCTGCAAAAACACACATAAGGCTAATCTTCTCATATCAACATCAAGAAGAGAGCTACTGGAAATATTTTTCTTCATATATTGTCCATTGGTTCTACCTGATGCAGAGGTGGGCATTAGTTTAAGGGCAAATCTATTTCAATGGAGACTGTCCAACTAATTTCATTCTTTCTAGTGAAATGATGAGCTGAGGGTTTTTTCATTTTCACTCATTTACTTGCGTAGATGATTCACATGTACGCATCATGTACGGATCAAATCCCATCAACCACTCTTGTTTTTTTCCATTCATCTGAGCCCATATTTATAATTCAAACTGTTGAATTTGTTATTGAGCAACTAACTTATAGGCTTTTAAGTCTATTATCTTAAATCATAATAGATTTTGAATAATTTATAAGAAATATAATAAAATCTCAATATATATATCTAATTTAGTTCCTTATCTTAAATCTTCACGGAGTTCGAGAAACCATGAAATAATATCCAAACACATCTAAAATTGTTGGATGTGCTCATTTACTCTTGTAAAAATGGTAGGCTGATAAACTCGATAATCTGTTTCACATACGTAATATTTGCAGAGGTAATATTTAGATATGTAAAATCTATTTTCCCATCCCATACTTAATAGGCGAATGGCCCAGACTGAACGTTGAGTAAGCCGTGTGATTGGTAGGCCCTAATCTATACAGAAACCTCTTTAAGTTGATACTCTGAAAAAGGTTATCTAAAAGCTAAACAATAATACCTTTGAGTGGTGTATAGCTTCTCTTAATGAGTTGGTCAAATTGAAGGTAGCACATGAAGCCACAAGCGCTCATCGTCCAGAACACCAACTCCAAAATGCCCAGTTCATCAGCAACCTTTAGAGTAAAGCTCATGACCCCATCAGCTATAATACAAGTAACAGGAGGCACACCCTTTGAATTGTTCAGCTTCAAAATCAAATCTCTGAAAGGAACCAAACACTTGGCCCTTGTTGAGAGACACAGTTCTGCAATATCTTGCGTGCCATCATGTTCGGATGGTGGCAACCCGTCGGGTATGGTCTCAAATAGAAAATCATCTAAGCCTTTAACAGAATCAGGGCCTCTGGACCTCACTAGCCTTTCATGGTTGTACTCGGTATTGACAAAAGTGATATGGAAGCCCCTAAAATGGAGGAGTTTTGCTAGTTTTAGCATGGGATTTATGTGTCCCTGGGCTGGGTATGGAATGAAGACCGCATGATGCTTACCTGAGGAAGCCATCTTTGAATAGGGGAGAAGAGAAAGAGCACTAGTTCATCCTCATGTAGACAATGAAGTCCATCTGTTCTCGGTTATTAGAGACTCTGCTCCTGGTGTAGGTATAATCTGTAAAATGCAGTAAACTAACTATGTTGAGGGGTTCATTGGCCCTATTAAAGAAATCTCTCTTCCTTGGTCATGTAACCAGCCGGCACCAGCACAAAAGACAACTATATGCAACTGGATATCAAGTCATTCTCACAAGTTTTGCATAAGCATGGAGAAAACATTACTTCTTTTATTATATGCCTTCATTTTTTATGTTAATACCGTCCATGTCCCCAAAATAAATAGCCTCGCAACAACATACATTACCTTTTTTTTCTTTTTCTTTTTTTTTTTTGACTCATGATATATATGATGGAATTTGGGCAAAACCTTTAAAAAAAAAAAAATGAACTTGTCCAGAGTTAATTGACTTTGATGTCATTTTCGAAAGTTTTGTTAAAAATCCCTATTAAGTGTCCTCCTGTATTATGCATGGACAAGGAGAAGAGAGAAGATGATATTACTTTCATATTGAAACTTGGAAGTACCTTGGTAGTTACATGAATTTGGTTTTACGTTTCTGTCTGAACCATCCAGTGATAGCTAGTCCATCCTAGAGCTATTGATAAATATGAAGTCAGTATTTAAAGTCGGTAACCGACGGTAGCTTAATTGGCCTAATACCATGGTTTGCTCTCGGAGGTTGTGGGTTTGAAATTGCACTACCACACTGAGGCCATAGGGGAATTTTACCCAGCTTTCTCTCCTGGGCCTGTAGGGATTATTCTGGCCCAAAGGTCTAGAAACCTGCGTTATCAAAAAAAAATTTATTTATATATATATATATATATATATGAAGTCAGTATTCTCTGTGGAAAGCTTTTCAAAATTTCATATTCCATAAATTGGCTGGGCCCAGTTTTTCTCCAATCATAGTTTGGATCGACTTTGGACTTTGGAGTTGGGCCTAACATAATATCAACTATGCGTAAAGTAGATGATTCAAAAAGAAAAGAAAAAATCTCCTGTTCTTCATTTAATCAATCTAATAATGGGCCTACTTTGAACGGATTAAAATCTTGGCCTCTGATAATAGTACACAAATTGTCTATTTCTGCTGAGCCTAGAATTCTATGCAGCCCAACCCATTCACAGTCAGAAATTTGATGTTCACCTGCTTGAATCTAACCATTGATGGTATACATCCCATAAGTAATTATTTTCTGTTAATTAAAGATACATGAACAAGAAAATGTAGGACAATGATCCCCTGTAGCTCTTGTAGCGTAAACCTCTTTGCAGCTTTCTACAATTGGACATGTGCAAGAGTTTGTGGGCCAATTAGACAGTCCACTATGTAGCTTTAGATCCAATTACGTAGGCTGATAACGTGAGTTGAGTGTTTTAGTACACAGCTAATCTCATAGGCAGAGAGACCATTGGGCTTAAAGACTCTCTTTAAGTTTTTCTAAAAAGCATCAGAGAGATTCTGCTGCTGGTGCTGTAGAAGGTCGATCTGCTCTCAAATATATATAGTTTATCCACTCTCCTGGGGAGCTACAGACTTCTTTATAAGAAGGATTAGAATCCGAAGTACTTGAGTATGGAGTATTGACTCTTGTCATTGGACCCCAATTGGGAAGTGTGTCTATCTAGGTCTAGTCCAGTCAAATTTAAAATCCGGTAGCCTCAGTAGTATGAATATAATTGTAAGTATTTATATGTTGGCTAATTCATGAGTTGGACAAAACTCTTAGTCCATTGAGTTGTGTTTTCTAATTTATTTTAGAATGGGATGTGGTTGTGTTGCCGGAAGAGCTGAATCGAAGAAAAGAGAAGACCGAGCGATTCCACGAGGACCGATCGATCGGACCTTCTGTCCGATCAATCGGAGGTCTGACGAGCCTCAATTATTTGGGACGTCTGATCGATCGGATGCACTATACGATTGATCGGATGGCTCATGAAATTCAGAAAAGTCTCCAGATCTAATACAAGAATTGCTTCCTTTTAAGACTTTGTTTCCCTCTTTGAGTCTCATTGGTCTTCTAACTACAAGGCACGAATTTGGGGCTATAAATAGGGTATTGCTCTCCAGATCAATTAGTTCTCTCATTAATTTGAGGTGAAAATACCTTACGAGAGATTCTTTGATTCTCTAAAGCCATTGAGAGATTATTATGAATGAAAGCTCTAAAAGTTATTGTTGCTTCTACTCTCTTCTAAAAGATAGTTCATTTTGGCAGACGAGGTGCGAGAAGATCAAATAAGGAGAACAGTAGATAATGGAAGTCGTAGCAACGGGAAGTTGTGCAAGAACAACTACAGTCCTTAGGTCGAGGTATTAATTGAGGTAAATGAGCTGTGAGTATATCTTGTAACTGTTCGTGAGTTATTAATTTCTGGTTCGTTGTTTTTCCCCCTAAATAGGGTTTCCACACTAAATATTGTGTCTGGCTTTTTGTGGTGTGCGATTGGTAGATTGCTAGTTCTATCTTATTTAATTAGTTACATCCATTGCGTGTTGGTTTGATTTATTAGAAATAGTATCCATTCTAGTACCCCTTTGAACTTTCAATAATGTCATCTACAAGAATTGAGAGCCCAAAGCAAACTGCCGCCGATCTCTATCTTGCCCTCATGGTTTGAACCAATGATTTGCCTCATTAGGTCATGAGCTCGAGATATGGCACCAACAACGCGAACAAAGAAGACAAACAGCTTATGTAGAAGTAGAACCCCAAGGATAACCCCATTCCCTTCCATGTATTGTTCAAAAAATAAATAAACAGTTTATAACAAAAAAATACAAAGGATAAAATAAAAAGAAATAAGGCCAATCTCGTACATGATTGAATAGTGTTGGCACCTTAATTTCACACGCAATTCGGTCCTTGTCTCTAAGTTAAAAAAGTATCAGTACTTGAGCAAGAAAACAAAAAACAATTGGTGTGACCGATCTAAAGTAGAGTCATTGATGACAATAACAAACTATAAAATGCACAGGTGGGGGCGACATATTCATCAGGTGCTTTACATAATTATGACATTATTCCAAACAATAGCTTCCACGCCAACATCACTGCAGAAGGAATACATTGCATCGAGTCTTTTTCACTAGGTATTGTGTCAATGCTGTATTTCTTTTTCTAATGTTAATTTATCTGGTTGTCTTGTCTTTTTGCAAGCAACTGATTGCCATTCAACTACACCTAGACTGTCTTGGAAATAAAAATGCACCAAATGAAGGGTCCTCCCAAGGGACGTCTTCCTCATACATCCTACTTTATATTTCCTGACTTGAATTACACCAAAGTAGTCATGCTCGTGGTAAAAGCAGCCCCACTCTTGAACACATCACTTGATTCGAATCCCATGTTAATAATTACATGTACCAAAAGTCGAAGCTATTATTAGTGAACTACACAATATAATATATGATAGGATTCCGACTAATTCCGGGCATACGTGTGAAATTAGGATGACAACACCACCCAAATATATATATATATATATACACAATTATATTGGCATCCATATGTCTTGTATGATTCATTATACCCCACCCCCTTAATAATCTTTGTGGGTTTTATCTTTTTATGCCAATTCAATCTAGTGAACCAAACCTTCGAGGGATCAATGTCTTGATTGAGATGCGGTAGCTGGCGTCCTACCCATAGCAACAACCCTCCTGTTTGTGGACTTTATTTGGCCATATCCTGCGCTTTATCGGCTCAGCTGGGATGAGCCGACTCTCTCTCTCTTTCTCTTGTCTTCATTTGTCAGGACCAAGAGATAAAAGACAAAATGCCTGTTCTCCTTCGTCTTCACAAACAGACGATAACCTTTTTGTCTTTACATCCTTCAAAAGTTTCAATTCCCAGAAACCAAACCACGCCCTTGATTCCCTCTCCCGTCTTCATCTATCAGGACCAAGCGATTATTAATTAGTAAACACTGTCACTATCCATTTTCAAACCATCTCTACCCGGCCCATCATCATTTCATCTCATTCGCTCTACATCC
Source organism: Camphora micrantha (assembly GCA_003546025.1). Lineage (NCBI taxonomy): Eukaryota > Viridiplantae > Streptophyta > Magnoliopsida > Laurales > Lauraceae > Camphora > Camphora micrantha. The sequence continues at coordinate 33,858,810 of QPKB01000009.1, read as the reverse complement.
TTCTTCCCCACCAATCTAGTTCACAACAACTAAACTGGCCATGTATTTAGGACCGAGACCCATCTCACATTTATCTTTCACCATCCAGCGTCCATCATCAGGTGACCACCATCCAAAAAAAAAAGAATTTTCTTTTTTTTCTAAGTTTGAGTTGAGTAGCGATATCACTAGTTAACTGTGAAGAAGAAAAAAAAATAAGTGGAGATACGTGTATGCAAGTGAACGAGGATATCACCACTTGATAAAATAACAAAAAAAGGGCCTATGAGACTACTGTGGTTGTTGGTGCGATATCTCGAACCCATGACCTAATGGTCTAAACCGTAGATTTCAACCATCTTGACAAGGCAGAGATTGGCCATAAGACTATTATGGTAGATACATATCTCTTAACTGCTTTTTGGTATATGATGAATCTAAGGAGAATTTTTCGATAAATCACTCAAGATTATAATAAATTCAGATTATTCAATCTCTGATCTGAATCAAAATATCATTTTGGTGTGGGCTTTATTTAATACTTTTCAATTAAGAGAACATCCTCGTTATAAATAAATGAGAAATGATCATATCCAACATGCGTAAAAACAAGACGGCTCCTCACCCCACAGTAAGAAGTGGCAGATCTCATTGAGAGGTTCACGCCTAGAACTTGGCCTACCCGTTTTAGCATATGTAAATTATTATTAGCAAACATGTGTGAGTTGTATCTCCTTACTTCCATCATGTTCTCACAACTCCCAGGCCTTTTGCTAGGAAAAAAGTGCATACACAGAAAAGAAAAAAGAAAATAGGAGTGATACATCAGCCCTATTTGTTTGTCACTGTAAAAGGAGTAATGTGCTTACACATGCCCACTGAATGGTTTTAGAGTGGACATGTAATTCACGCGACAAAACGAATCTCATGGGCACGTTGTGTAACAGTGCTGCAGCACTGTTTCCACACAATGGCAAGGAAAGGGATATTGGTAGCGCAAAGTTTCTTTAAGAAAATTGTGAAAAAATAATATATAATAATTAATCGTCTATAATGCTAGAAATCATTTTCCATATAAGGAATCAAGTGTTACAATATTAATAATGCATTAATTAACTATCTACCAAAAATCAGATTCAATAGGGTTTGAGGCATTTAATAGAATCAAGGAAATTTTGGTTAAATGAAAAGAACCTTGCTTTAACCTACCGTCAATGGCTTGAAACGAAAGTTTTTTTTTTTTGATAACGTAGGTTCACAGCCCCTTTGGACCAAAATAATCTCTATAGGCCCAGGAGAGTAAAGTTCCCCTATGGCCCCAGTGTAGTAGTATAGTTTCGAACCCACAACTTTTGGGTGCAAACTATAGTCTTAGGCCAACTGAGCTACCCCTATGTGTTTTTTAAAAACATGGTTTGTCCAAGTTAATGACTATCCTAAGCACTTGCATCATCTAAAATGTTCTTCTATGAGCAATAGTTTATGTAGTCCAAATCTTATCATACAAAATTGGAATGTCAATCCGTCATGATCTTGGTAAAATAAATGATGACTCATTTTGGTAGATCTTGAGTTGATCATTCTATTATAAGAGGATCATTTGAACTTCTTGATTGTGTGAATGGGTTGGCTTATATATCCACCGTGGATGAATCTTAAAGGAAACTTATAGTTTAAAGACTAATCTGCCCATTAAATCAAGAAATAAGATGATCTAACATGGCTGATTTTCTTGTTGTGCCTTACTCATAATTGGACCTTTCCATGTACCTACCTCCACTGATATTTAGGGTATATTTATGTACACACCTTTTTCGCAAAAAGGAGAAATTGTTACGTCAGCAAATTCCATGGAAATGGAAACCTCGGAAAAGGATTTTCGTAGAATTTAGAAATTCATGTTTGGTGCAAAAAAAATTTCCTCGTTGAATTGGTGCTAATGTTGTTTGGTGTGGCTGTGAATTCCTTATAGAAAATTAAATTTTCTTATTTGGTCAAATAATTTTTTGAAGAAAAATAACATAACATGTATATATTTATTCAACATCATGTAATAATTTATTTAAAGAAATGAAAAATGAAAGAGTTGTAGGGGAGTGAGAAAAAGAAGGAGAAGTGTTCCGAGGAAATCCATTTTCTATACCCGCCATAGGAAATCAATTTCCACAATTATCAAGGAAAATGCTGAGCATTTCCAGGAGATTGTTCAGCACCAAATGCCTGAAAATGAGTTTTTTTTGTTGAAAACCATTCACTTTTTCGCGGAAAAGTGTTACACAAACATGCCCTTAGTAAAACTAAATGGGCCCCACAAGCTGGACTACATGTGAAAAGTTCGCTGTACCAACCAGAAACACAGCAGTCTTTATTAAAAACAAAATCTACTACAGTAAGTCAAGTATAATACAAAGATCAACACAACATTGAATGCTGTCCATTAAATTAGAAGTGCAAAGGATCAAAACTCTCCCTTACAATATTTATAAAGGACGACTTGACTGAGGAGTAAGGACTCGTATCAACTGGTTCATGAACCAAACCCATCTCCCACCCACTGCTGCAAGTTAGCAACAAGATCAGATGGGATCTGAAGCAGCTCTGAAGCCTCACCTGATATGCGTCCCATACCCAGCACAAGGCCATATCAGCCCCATGCTGCAACTGGCCAAGCTCCTCCATTACAGAGGCTTCTACATCACCTTTGTCAACACCGAGTTCAACCACCAACGCCTAGTCAGGTCTAGAGGCCCTGATTCAGTCATGGGCTTGGACGATTTCCGGTTCGAGACCATACCTGACGGATTGCCGACGCTGGATCAAGATCGGACACAAGATATCTCAGCCCTTAGTGATTCGATCTCAAAGAATTGCCACCCTCCATTTTTGAGTCTATTGAAGAAGCTTAATAGCACTCCGGGTGCCCCACCTGTTACTTGTATAGTATCAGATGCAGTCATGAGCTTTACTTTACAGGCAGCTGAAGAGCTAGGCATTCCTGAGTATTTGTTCTTTACGCCAAGCGCCTGTGGGGTTATGGGCTACCTTCATTACCCTGAGCTGATTGAGAGAGGCTACATACCACTGAAAGGTAGTAGTATCTAAATGATTTCAATTATTATGTATTGGTCATATACTGCCACATGCCCATCAAAATTAGCTCAAACAAAGGACAGCTCCGTCAATGATCAGGTGTAAAAACTTGTCACACTTCACCGTAAATTTTACAGTTTTACTCATGTAGTGAACTAGTGATCAACTGATAATGGTTTAAAGCTAGCTAGGTTAATTGAAATGAAGTCTTCAATTAATTACAACCGACATGTAAGTAGGCCAATCAATTTGGCCATGAGAAAGGGGGCCCGACTCTCAAAAAGCCCTTAAAATGAGGGCTTTTGTTTCTAACAAAATGCCCAAGGCCGGGCTTGGACAATTTTTTGCAGGCCCTGAGATTTGAGGGCCGGGCTTAGACAATAGCGGCCCTGGCCCTGACCCTTTTATTTTTATTTATTTTATATATAATATATACATATATGTAAATATATACTAACATGCCCTTGTCATAATCACTTTGCAATAATATGGGGGGATATGAAGGCATACCCACTTACCCATAAAAAAAAAGTCCTAAAAGTCCATACATACGTACATACTTCATTCATTTCATCTATATTTAATTATTGATGTATTGTACTTAATACATAATCAATAAGTGTTGCACAGTTGCTTCTTATCACTTGCTTTTAGTTTTACTGTTTCTTATTTAAGTATTTTATATTATTTTTGTAAAACATTGTTGGCACAAAAGGGGGTGTGCTCATTTCTATTAATAATGCTACACTTTTTCCTCTATAAAGTTCTTAGGATATCAACCAATTCATAAAGTTAGTTTGAATGTGCATGAAACTTTAAGGATATGGGGTAATCCAAATATCATTTTAACTAGATAATTATAACTCTCAATTCTTAAAAGTTTAAACTAATAGTATTTTTTTTAAAATGTATTTATTTTTGTGACTGAAATCCAAGAATGCGTAATCATCAGATCAGTGTTAATTAAAAATAATGTCAATTGATAAAAGGTACGTGAGTGTAAATGGTTTAAAACTCTCAAAATAAGATACTGCTGAATGATTTCATATATGAAAATTCATATGATAGTCATATTAAAGGTGTGAAATAGATCATATTCTTTAATCATTTTTCTTCTTTGTCAAAACAAATAAAATCATATGTACCCAACCCAAGTCACCAAAGCACATATGACTTTATCCGATAAAAGAAATTTTTTAGAGATGACTTATATTCTCCCAATGGTTTTTTTATGGTTCGTTTGCAATTGAGATTGGACAAGATAACAGATGTTTTTTTTTAATGATTTCTTTGCAATTGAGGTTAAACAAGATAATGCTCGATCACACTCATAAGGCTCAATCACACTCAGATTTTGGTAACAATGTTAAAAAAATAATTTTCTTGTTTTGAAGTCCTGAGCCCTGCCCTGGCCCTCGATGGTAGGGTAAGGGCCTAGATAGTGAAGGCCCTCTAAAGGCTTTGGCCAGCTCGGGCCCGGCCCGGCCCTGCGTATGTTGAGGGTAGGGTTAGGACAACCCCAAGCCCAGTCCGGCCCGGCCCTTTGACGGCCCGGCCCTTTGACAGCCCTACATGTAAGTCTACATTTGATATTTCAGCCGACACCGTGGTTCTGGCTTTTACGGATGTAGCCACCAAAAGTTTTATTAAAACCACAATATACATGCTAACATACTCATAGTTAATCGGTGTTGGGACCTTAGTATTACACAGATGCAGATAGATCTGAGTCTTTAAGTGCAAGTATTATTTCCGACCAGTAGCCCAACATATTAAGAAAACAACAATATCCTTTAATAGATTTTTTTACATGGATACAAATCCTTTAATTTCCTCCACTTTTCAAATAAGTTTGCTATCAAATATAAGAGGGTTTCTGATCTACGGCTATGTATGATTCAAACTTTTCTTTCTATATATACACTATGCAGCTTTAATTTTTTCATCTAGCTATATCTGGAAGACCTAACTCTTTTATTCCCTTAGATAGCTAGCACTATTATATCTGATAGGCTAACAAGTCCCACAAACTCTACCAGGTGCCAAAATCACCTAACTGCCAAAATCACCTAACTACACAATAGTGGAGGACAGACTCAATTGAAAGTCAGTGATTTCTATCCAAAACCGAATGCTCACTTGTGATTGGACTTCTCACTTAAAGTCAGTGAGAGCCAACCCAAATGGACTGCTTACTTAAAATCACTTTTGAATTATATATTAAACCCCTGACTGGACAGCTCACTTAAAATCAGAGCCCACCTAAATGGACTGTTTACTTCAATTCAATTATTATCAACCCCATTAGATGGACTGTTCACTTAAAATGGCCACTTAATCAATATTCATCAGAACCACCAGTCCAACTTGGGAGGCCCACCTAGATGAATGTGTATCAGTGTGGGAACAGGGGATGGGAAGGTCATATGATGGAGAAGGAATAAGAGCAACCGGTCACTATCATTTTAAAGCAAAACAATCTTTCAATTATGAAAGTTGATTGAGATTGGGTGAATGTGAAGTGGTTACTGGGTACACTGATCAAAGGTTGATTAAGAATATTAGGTGAATCTTTGTTTTTTCCTGTGTAGATGAGAGCTGCTTAACCAATGGATATCTGGACACAAGTATTGATTGGATACCAGGCATGAAGGACATCAGGCTAAGGGACCTCCCTTCCTTCATCAGGACCACTGACCCCAACGACATCATGATCAGCTACGACCTCAACAACGTCCAAAACGCCCCAAGAGCCAAAGCAGTCATTCTCAACACCGTCCAAGACCTCGAACGCGACGTCCTCGACGCAATCACATCCAAATTCTCTCTCCGTCTCATCTCAATCGGGCCACTGCACGTCTTCAGCCGTCAGATCCCTGATGGCCCATCCAAGTCAATCGGGTCCAATCTCTGGAAAGAGGACACCACATGTCTCGATTGGCTCGACCAGAAAGAGCCCCTATCCGTCCTCTACGTCAACTTCGGCAGCATCGCCGTTATGACGGCCGAGCAGATGAGAGAGTTCGCTTGGGGCCTTGCCAATAGTAGGCAGCTATTCCTTTGGGTCATCCGGCCCGACCTGGTGAAAGGGGAGTCCGCCATCCTGCCCGACGGGTTCGTGGAGGAGACCCGGGGGAGGTGCATGCTGGCAAGATGGTGCCCTCAGGAGCGGGTCCTGGCCCACCCATCGATCGGAGGGTTCTTGACGCATTGCGGATGGAATTCGACGGTGGAGAGCTTGTGTGGTGCGGTCCCCATGATCTGTTGGCCCTTCTTTTCTGAGCAGTTCATGAATTGCAGGTTTGCATGCAAGGAGTGGGGGGTGGGGATGGAGATTGGTGAGGATGTGAAGAGAGATAAGGTTGAGATGGTGGTTAGAGAAGTGATGGAAGGGGGAAAGGGGAAGGAGATGAGGAAGAAAGCCATTGAGTGGAAGGAAAGTGCAGCAATGGCAGCTGTGGAAGGTGGGTCATCTTATGTCAATATGGAGAACCTGATTGGAGAGTTGCTTCAGTACAAGGGATGATGATTCTCAATTGTCCTGGCCCACTGTCCATGATTAATAAGTTTGAAAAAAATGTTCAAGAAATTATACAATATAATGTAGTGTGAGAGAGTGGTGTACTCAATATGCTCTAATGGTCATGTGTGTTGTGTATTGTAGTGATTTATTTAATGAATGAAGACTTTGCATTCTGTCTCCTTCCTTTTGCAAAAATAAATAAATAATAATAACTGGTTTTTTATTTATTTCTTTAAGCTTAGGGAACGGTTCAGCTGGTACTAGCTGTTGAAAAAAAAAAAATCAGATTCCACCTAAAGGTAAGTATTAAAAAATATTTATACCGCCTCTATTAATCTATTGAGGTTTTTGTATAGAAGCTTAACTAAGAAAATCTAATATTGCCTCAGAGTCAACTGGTTAGAAGTTTGAGTGCAAGACTCAACAATAAAATATATGTGTCATGAGATGTACGTCCACCCAATGGACAAATATTGAAAAGTATGTACGTAAACTTTACTAATATCTTGAGGTTTCGGTGTGAATGTTCAACTAAACAAACTTAATATAATGAATATTTGTTGGTTTTCAATACAAGTGATGATGATCCTCAATTGTCCTGGCCCACTGTTCATAATTAGTTTGTTTGTACATGTAGATGTTTTGGTTCATGTTTGAAAAAATTGCTCAAAAAATTATATAATATAATGTATTTTGAGAATGTGGGTTTGATCTGCAATAATGGTCATGTGTACATATGTGTGCTGTGGTGATTTATTTAATGAATACTCTGCAGTCTGTCTCCTTCCTTTTGAAAAAGAATGACTGAATCCCTTTTATTTTAAGCTTTAGGCAAAGGTTCTATATCTAGCGAATGGAGAGGGCACTAGAATTTAAATAATCTAGTAATGGTTAATCCATCTCAGTTCTTGTAGGCTGTTGTTGATCCTTGAAGCTTTATAGCATGTGATGAGGCCAGTAAACTCCGATCAAAAAGTTAAATATGTTGTTGGAGCAGATGAACAAGATTTAATCATGTTTTCCCATGTGCCGAGTCTATTAGTTAATGCTATTCTATCTTACTAGAAATCTGGAGTGTGGACCAAAGTACGGATGAATTATTAAATTCGGTTTGACTACCCACAGCGGCAACTCTGTAATTAGCTTAGCAAAAACCTCACCCCATAGATTACAAATAAAGCAATCACTTTGTCACTTGTTGGCTTTTCATATCACTTTATATGACTTTACCTTCAAACGAGCAAATGCACCCACTTCATCTGCTAAGCCCACCTACATTCTGAGCTCACCACATTAAAAACATAAGCTACCCCTTTTCGCTCAACCCAACCACCATATTTTTCCAGAACTGTCCATTTTCCTCTTTCCTCTTCTTTCGCCTTCTCCTCTTCTTCTCTTCTATCTCCTCTGCCCCTTCTCCTCTTCCCTCCTATTTCTCCTTTTCCACTTCTCCTCTTCTTTCTCCTCTTCCCTCTTCCTTCTCCTTTTCCTCTTCTTCTCTTCTTTCTTCTCTTCCCTCTTAAACAGAACCCCAAAATAGAAAATATGTTCGCGTTATGCACGGATACATAGATCCGTGAAAATTAAATGTGCACACGGATCTGCGTATCCATGCATAATTTTTTTTTGTGAAAATTAATCGTGCACGGATCTATGTATATCCATGCATAATTTTTTTGCTCGGCATATGAAAACCATGCAAGTCTGATATGCACGGATCTGCGTATCCGTACATAAATGAAGTTAATGGTACCATCGAAATTTAATCCTGGGAGTGATCAAGATTTTAAGGAGAACAAATCCAAGGAGTTTTGTTGCTAGAAATAGTATTGTAATCCAGATTTAAGGGATTATATTTAAGATTATAAAGAAGATTTTAAGACAGTAAAATTCAATATGATTTCATTGATATCACATGATTCTTCCATGTACATATATATACCACCAAAGCATTAAACTGTCACAGAAGATAAGAGAGAATGGAGTTTGTGAAGGGCATTTGAACCCATTTGGAGATTGCCCAGTCAACATGAGAGAATACTGGGAGAAGATATTAACAGCAAGATAGTCTAGTTTATGTTTGACTATTCAATGTTTGACTCTTATCTTCTACACACCCCTTCAAACTGGGTGGGGGTGTAGGCTGAACACCCAGTTTGACCCGTAGATGCTCGAATTGGTGACGCGACAAGGGCTTTGTGAGAATATTGGCGACTTGACTAGTGGAAGGAACAAACCGAGTTACTAATGAACCAAGTGCCACCTTTTCTCGAACAAAATGATAATCCAGCTCTATGTGTTTGTACGGGCATGAAAAACAAGATTAACAGTCATATGGAGAGCTAAGATGTTGTCACAAAATAGAATTGGAGGCTGAAAGAGATAAAGCCCAATGTCACGTCCAGTGGAAGTGAAATGTCCGCTTTATTTGCCTTTTTGGATTAAAGCGTTTCCCTCCATTCTGTTTTTGACCAAAAAAGACCACATTTGGATTCGGTGGCACAAACCCATCAGAGATATGCATTGTTCTCATAGTCTCATGTCCTTGAAGAAGAGGGATAATCTGTTTGTAAGATGGTGTTGGGGGTTTGAGCATGGAAGTAACAAAAGGCTTATAAGCTGGCCTTAAACCACGAAGGAGAGAAAAGAATTTCTGGCGATCAGCAATTGGCTTACTAATGACAAACAGATCATCACAGTAGCCTTTAAAAGTCCTAATGTAATCATCAAGAGAGGAAGTACATTTACGATGCATTTGTAGCTGTTGGACTAAATAGCCTTTCTTGAAACTCTTTGGCAAAGGACCCTTCAAGAGTTTGCCATACTTCTACAGAAGTTTCCAGTCCAACCACAAGCCTAAGCACTTCTTCAGATAAGGTGCCGGTAATCCATCCACGAAGTAAGCTATCGGATCGTCGCCACGCAGCAAAAGTGGCATTTGTTGCAGACTTTGTTTCGAGAATAGCATCAGCAGGTAAAGTTTTCGGAGGAGCAGGGTACTCCCGATTGATGAATCCAACCATGTCTTGACTCTCAATGAGTCCCATGATTTGGGTTTTCCACAGTAGAAAGTTTGTTTGGGTTAACTTTAATGAGACGAAGTTTCCCACATTCAGAGTTGAAGGGTAGGGGAAGGTTTGAGGTGATGAAGCAGTGGAAGCCATTGAAAAAAAGACAAGAAGGGACAAAGAGAGAAACTAGCTGAGAAATGCTAGTCAAAGAGAAGAAATAGCTAGTATGAAGGAAGTAGAAATGCAGAGGCAGAGTGTTAGATTAATTAGATTAATTCTGCCACTGTGCAGGATTCGTTGCACTTGTGCAAAATGAGCTCTGATACCATAAAGAAGATTTTAAGACAGTAAAATTCTATATGATTTCATTGATATCACATGGTTCTTCCATGTACATATATATATACTACCGAAGCATTAAACTGTTACAGAAGATAAGAGAGAATGGAGTTTGTGAAGGGCATTTGAACCCATTTGGAGATTGCCCAGTCAACATGAGAAAATACTGGGAGAAGATATTAACAGCAAGATAGTCTAGTTTATGTTTGACTATTCAATGTTTGACTCTTATCTTCTACAAATTATAACTATTCCTAGGATTAAGGGAGGGGATTTGGGGAGATTTGTTTGGGTCGAGACTGTAAGAGAGAAGACTTGTTCGGGAGGAGTATAGTGGTCCACAATAAACCCAAGCTCTGTGTGATTTTATAAGTATTTTTCTGAAATGAGAAATTATAGGTACTGATGTGGCACCCTTTACAGCCCTCATCCCCATTTGCTTTAATATATATAATTGACTTACAAAATTCTAGCAATAAAACGAAAAGATATGATCTCATAATAGCATTAAGATTTCCAACACCTGCGATTCTCATTACGAATACGGATAAGAATACCTTGAAAGAAACGTCCAAGTAAAATAAGAATTATGAGTAATCAATATCTCAATTAGGCTAAAAAGGTCGTGGATGGAAGTGGTATAGCAATCATTCTAAAAAAGAATAATCAATTTGAGAATTTGGCTCGTGATAACTTGGAAGGGAAAAAGATAACTCATGTTTGTTAGATAAATTTCTTAGGACATACGCCATTGTCAGGAAGTTGTGGATATGGATTGGTGAGCTTAATGGTCCGTTTGGGAAAATGAAGGGGAGGGGAGGGAAAATTTGAGGGGGAAGGAAAATGAAGGGGAGGGGAGGGGAGGAAAAATTAATTTTACCTCTTCTTGTTTGGGAAGTAAAAAAGTAGGGGGAAGAAAAGTGGAAAAGTAGGGTTTTGTTTGTAAGTGAGATAAAGAGAAAATTACCCTTTTGCGCTTACTTTTATAAAAACATTAAAATTCTCTTTTATATATAAAGAGCAATATGGTAATTTTACCACTTTTCTCCCCTCCTCCCCCATTTTCCCCCCCATTTTTGCTGGGAAAATTTTGTACACCTTTTTTCCGCCCCCTCATCCCCCATTTCCCCCCCCCTTCCCAAACACCCTCCAAAACAATTTCCTCCCCCCCCCCCCCAAACAGAGGGTAAAAGAAGGATCTTGGTCCCCCATGCTTCCTCGGCAGCAGCTCACTGCTTTCTAAGATATACAGGGCAGAATGGAAGAGTTTTTTTCATATACAAGAAAGCATCTGGGTCTGAGTTTTATAAAAGGTCAGGTCTATTTCATTTTGTCACTTACTGAGCAAAATTCTATCTGAAGTCATGGAAAGAATGGTCAGTAAAATTCTATCTGAAATCATAAAATGAATAGCCCACAGCAGTAAATCTCAATCCAGTTGACCCCACCACACCACCAGTTTTATCTTTTAAAAACCCAGTAGAGAAATTTCTACTGTGGAAGCTGTTAGGATCCATGTCATGTCTTTCCAAAATAGATAGCCATTCAGGACTCAGTACTCATATTCCAATTTTTAATTGGTCACAAGAAGAACAGGAAATATCAAGTTCAACATCTCCTCTCAACCAACCCCCACATTGAATTGAAGGAAAGGAGGAGGAGAAAGAGAAAAATGGGTTCCCCACAAGTGGTGCAAAAGCCCCATGCTGTGTGCCTTCCTTTCCCAGTCCAAGGCCACATCAAACCCATGTTGGACCTTGCCAAGCTTCTCCATTCAAGTGGCTTCTACATTACCTTCATCAACACAGACTTCAACCAGAGACGTCTCATCAAGTCTGGAGCCCTCAATCCAACGGTCCAAATCGATGGGTTCCGATTCGAGACCATCCCGGACGGTCTGGATTCGCCCGAAATGGATGCCACCCAGAACGTTAGGGACCTGGCCTATTCCACCAGCAAACGCTGTTTGGGTCCTCTGAAACAACTGCTACAGAGGCTGAATGGAAATTCTGAGTGTGGCCCACCCATCAGTTTCATGATCCGTGATGCGTCCATGAGATTCGCTCAACGGCTGGATCTGGGCATGGTGGATGTGACTTTGTGGACGATGAGTGCTTGTAGCTACATGGGGTTCCTCCATTATGAACAGCTTGTAAGGCGAGGGTATACTCCTTTCAAAGTTGCAATCTCCATCTCTACCTCTTTATCCATCCTCTTGTGTCCATGATATTATTGTGGGTCATGGACTCATGTGTTCAAGAGTCACTCTACTCGCTCTCGACTCGTTCGAGTCAACTTGATTGGAAGGCCACCGAGTCAATTGCAACTTTCCCAAAGGATGCCCAATTTGCTGATAGGTAGTTAGTCCAAGTCAAAACCTGAAAGAAACACTACCATACCCAACCTGCACAGAACAGAAAGAAGCCAATTTGTAATTTCTACCCAATTTCAATTTGGGTGGAGTTGAGTTGACTCTTTTCACTGGGTACCAATATTTTTTTAGTTCGATTTCCTCTTCAAATAAGTTTAGAAGTATAGAAAAAATATACAAAAGTATGAGAGAGAGAGAGAGAACCCCTCATATTCAAAGAGACGCTGTGGCAGAGGAGATTCCAATTAAAAAAAGATGAATTGGCTCAAAGTCATCCTGATTTGACCTTTTATCAACTGTTCCATTGAATTGCAGTTAAAACGCACCTAAAAAAGAGTTAAAAGTTGAGAGCCTTAAAACAGAGGATTATGACCAACTAGTTTAGAGTGATATCTGGCCAACCCATAATCCACATTAGTTTAATAGCTCTCTCTTTCCCCTCATACCCGTATGATTGGTTGCAAAACCTGGGTGTTCTTAGGTCCTTCCCTCCTCACCTAATCATTACTTCTTAATGGAACCTCTTCATTACAAATTCCTAGCAATTGAACATGTAGCAGGCAAACAGGCCTGTAGTAGAGATTTATTGAAAGTAGAATTATCATCAACAATCTACACTGTATTTTAACTCAAAATGTCATGTGCCTGCATTACATTACAGATGCAAGCGGTTTAGCAATGGATATCTAGACACTCCCATCGATTGGATACCAGCAATGCCCAACATTCGCCTCAAAGATCTTCCAACCTTCATCAGAACAACTGACCCCAACGATCTCTTGCTCAATTATGGCAAACGTGAACCCCAGGCTGCTTCATCCACCAGCGCAGTTCTCATCAACACATTCGAAGAACTTGATCATGACCTCATCAGCGCCATTGGGGATAAATTCACCAAGCGCCGGCCTTATGCGCTGGGACCTTTATCAGCTCTCTCCCAACACATCCCAAACACTAGTAAGCTCAATTCTATCAAGCCCAATCTCTGGAAGGAAGAGATGGAGTGCGTGGAGTGGCTTAACACAAGAAGCGCCGCTTCGGTTGTATACGTTAATTTTGGGAGCATTGTGGAGTTGACGCCGGAGCAGTTGAATGAGTTCGCTTGGGGGCTTGCGGAGGGCAAGCACCCATTTTTATGGGTCATTCGACCTGACCTAGTGTCAGGAGAACTAGCCGTCTTGGAAGGCAACTTTGTAGAAGAGACCCAAGGAAGAGGCCTAATTGCGGGGTGGTGCCCGCAGAAGGACGTTCTTTCTCATCCTTCAGTTGGAGAGTTTTTGACACATTGTGGGTGGAATTCGACGATAGAGAGCATAAGCAGCGGCGTGCCAATGCTATGTTGGCCTTTCTTTGCAGATCAGCAGACAAACTGCAGGTACATATGCAGTTTGTGGGGAGTTGGGATGGAAATAGATGGTGAGGTTAAGAGGGAGGAAGTGAAGAGTCTTATTAGAGAATTGATGGAAGGTGAGAAGGGGAAGGAGATAAGAAAGAAGGCCATGGAGTGGAAGGAGAGTGCTAGGAAGGCCACTGAACTGGGAGGATCTTCTCATTGTAATTTTGAAAGGTTCTTGATTGATTTGCTAGCTATGAAATCCTAGACATCTGCATGCACTGTGCATATATTGATGTATGGGTATTCTGTTCTTCTTTATATGTGGACAAATGGTGTTGCTTTTATTTGTTCTTTTTACTAAAGGCTGGATGCTCATGGGCGAGACAAGACCAGGCTTGATCTGTAGGCCGTGTGCTGTGGGCTGTTTTCTGGCTGTGTTTTAGTCCCATTAGCTGGTCCTGGGCGTGAGTTTCTTGCCATGTCTTTAAATAGTTTTTCCTTGGCCTAAACGTAACCGAATTAACATCATCATTATCATCAAAGCCTTGTCCCAACTTCGTTTTTTTAGTCTACCACCTTTCTCTTGGACTCTCTATAAGATGGTCTTTTTGCCCTGCATCCATTACAATGCCCGTGTCTCATCCACGATGAGTGCACAACAAAACGAGTCATACATCCTCACAAGAATCCACCCAATAGGCACTTGGACAGGCTTCAGTCCACCCCAACTCGGCCAGTGAACACTTTGGCCTGTGCCCTGTGGGTCCTCTGTTACCTAATAGGAAATAGTAGTAAGTTCTCTCAAACTTTTTCCATATATTAAATCTGAGCTAATTTTTGGCATATGACATTATGATGAAAGCAGGAAATGAACCTTTCAGTATATTTTTTTAGTTCTGCAATAGAGTTTTTGAAAAAAAAAAAAAAAAAAAATGGATAGCCAAAGAGGACGGTTTAATCTGAAAATGGCTAATTCAATCCAGGATTTTCATGGAATAGGACCAGAGACTCTTGCAGTAGTGAGTAACCAAACGTATTCTAGCCATGACATGCATCAGGTGGATCCATTGCATAGAATTAGTGAAATGATGCAACCCTTGGACAAAAGTTGTCTTCTTGTCCCTTACTGGAATTGGGACTCCCGTGAGAGAGAATAAATGGGATTGAAACCACCCTTTTTCCACCTTCAGATGGAGGGTCTTAGGACTGCATGCAGTAGCACCTTTATGAGCGTACTATTCAAAGGGGCATGCATGTATTCCAACTAGGAGCAAAAGAAACCAAAACTTTGATGCGGACCCAGATGAATTAGACTTACATATGGATATTTATCATATAATGAGACACTCAAATTGGGCTCAATGATGAATAATAGAGTGGAGGGATCCAAGCATCTCTCTCTGTAGTTAATACATCTAAGTACAGAAAGTGAAACAGCAAAGGGGTGGTGGCGCAGTTGGCTAGCGCGTAGGTCTCATAGCTTCTTGAGTTATCCTGAGGTCGAGAGTTCGAGCCTCTCTCACCCCAATTTGAAATTTTTTGGTTTTTTTTTTTCTCTTTCAGATTTGAAAACAGAAAATTTGACTCATCAAACATTCTTACTAAAAGCTCAAAATGTTTTGAAGGTCTAATCAAGTATCAAACAAACACCATGAAACATAGGACAGAAAAACTCATGGAATCATAATTGATGTGCTCTCAAACCCACATTCTATAAGCCAATACTCTAAAAATCATTCCACTGTTAGCACTTGTTCATATAACTGCCCACTTCCAAAGCGACAAGTAATATGATCATGAGACTGGGATTCTTTTTCATCATGACAAGATGGTCACCAGTTGTTTCTCAGTTGCAGGGAAGGAACTATGGGGGCTGTGTGCATGGCCCCCTTGTATCATGAAAATTTTATGTTCTGTTTTTTTTTTTAACAAATGACCCCCTAGAAATTTAAGAAGTGCAATATAATGCAGCCTGCTATAGGGGCCTTTAGGATCATCTTAAACCGAGTGGGAATAACTCAGTTTCCATGTAAATCAGGGCTGTTCACATTGCTTGGATAGATGGAATTGCCATGACACTCATCTTTACCAGACAAAGTGACAGACTACAAATAAAAAGATCTGCAGACGATTTTACATTATATAGTAAACTAAGTGTGTCTGTGCAGGCAACCAAGTTCTGAGCCCATTTTGATCTTCTGACCTGATTTCAACAAACTTAATCTACAGGTTCATGCAATTGGATAACCTGAGTAACCAGTGACAATTGCTTTGTTCTATCAAAACCAATTACTGCTAAAACAGAGTCATAGATAAATTGTATTTAAATGTCAAATGTGTACAGGGCAACCAATGTTTAAGAATCCAAAGGGGAACCTCTAGAAGAATAAAGCATCATTATTTTTCCCCTCTGTAATAAAAAAAAATAAAAATTTCCAGAACAGCACTTAACGCAAGGTTAAAGTATCTGAATCAAAATCCCTCAATTTTTCATTTCATAACCATTTTTAAGTTTCTTTTGAGAAGGCAATGGATCCTCCTACAATCCTTTAAAAACAAAACACAATGTCATTCATAACCTCATTTAGGAGTGTCCAATATTTTTTCCATTGCATTCTGCCCACTAATATGACACCCAAGAATGAGGAAAAGAATAATAAGGAATAATGGAGGTAAATATTTTCAACATAACAACCATCCCTCCCTCTAACTATCTTGCACTGTTCAAAGCCTTGGACTTGCTCAGATTTGAGAGGTCCTCAATCAATTTCTTCTCTTCACTGCTAAGCCTCTTTGGAATGACAACCTGCACACGTACCAACTGGTCACCCCTTAGGTGATGCTTGTTGAGGGATGGTACGCCTCTCTTAGCCATCACTAGCGTTGCGCTCGGCTGTGTCCCAGCTGGGACTTTCAGATCAACTGTGCCATCCACAGTAGGAACTTTGATTGTTGTCCCCAAGATCGCGTCGATGTATGACACCTTACAGGTATATAAGATGTTTGTCCCATCACGTTTGAGCACTGGATCAGGGCGAACATCGATGAGGACATAAAGGTCTCCAGGCCCACCACCTTTTCTTCCAGCATTCCCTTCTGATCGAACCCTCAGCTGGCTACCAGAGTCCACACCAGCAGGGACTTTCAGGGCAATCGTCTTTGCCTCTCTTACACGACCATCCCCTTTACAAGTGTTGCAAGGGGTTAACGATTCCCCAGTACCAGCACAAGTTGAGCAGGCCATTACCTGCTGGAATATGCCCAAAGGAGTCCTTGTTGACGAGACAACTTGGCCTTGCCCTCGACATGTCTTGCACTTGGTCCGTTTGGACCCAGGTTTGGCGCCTGATCCATCACAGGTTCCACAGGTCCCCAGCCGGTCTATCTCAATCTCTTTCTCTACACCAAAAACTGCTTCCTTGAAATTCAATACAAGATTATAACCCTCATCCTCACCCTGAATTGGCCTGTTGCGAGCACTTCTCCCACCACCCATGCCACCCATACCACCCATTCCTTCAAATAATGATTCAAATAAATCAAAGGGACTACTGAAATCCTGCCATAAGACAACCCCCATGGCAAATTAGACTTTATGCAAGGATTGTAACATCAGAGATAGAATTTATGCAAGGATTGTAACGTCAGAGAATCGACAATTATTCTTACTAAGAACTTACCCCCGTGCCCATGCCAGCACCTTTGAGCCCAGCCTCCCCATACGTGTCATACAGTGATTTTTTTTCATCATCCGACAGCACCTGTAGCATGTAATCCATTAATAAACATATTGATCAAAACTACGAGTTTTTCATCTTTTATCAAAAAAGGATTATCATGGAAAATGGATTACCTCATAGGCATTGCTAATGTCCTTGAATTTTTGTTCTGCACTGGGATCTCTAGAAAACAGAAAACACAACACAATTGAGTCCTTGCGCAAGTTTCAGTCATCAATAAATATATTGAGAATTTTTTCATTTTTAGAGACGGCCAAATTAAAAAGATAAGGATCTTGAAAATGGTGAATTAGGAATGTTCAATGTCTTTCTACACCAGAGCCCATCATGAGAGCAATTTTGAATGATCACGATAGGTATTTTTCCTCTTGTAAAAAGATCTATTTTGTTTCAGAAATAGAAATGGATTAGAACAAAATTGTACTGTAATCAGGATAAAACTTGCAGCAAGAGGAAAAAAAGTCATTTTATGATCTTGTTCAACGATATTAAATAATATTCATAGTTTTTTTTATAAGGGCATTCCCTCCTAGTGTGGTGTCACTCCATGCACCCCAATAGTGCATCTCTGCCCAGGTCTGGCTCGTAGGTTTATCATAGCCTGAGATGTGACTAAGACAACAAAATCCTGCATCAATTGCATACGTTCAAACTCAAATTAAAAGTGCAGAGGGGTCACTGAGGCCAATCCAATAGGTTTTAAGGCCTAGATTGCTCACCATTGAATCCACAAGAGCTCAGGTAAAGAATGGAGCACAAGCTGACCCATGTAGCCAAACAGGTATAAAAGTCAAGTCCAATTCTGAGTTTTGGATGTTGTTTGGGTTCAGAGCTACGATGCCCAGATATGACATGGATGAGATAGGGAAATCCATGAATATGGCATTTTTTTTTTTTTCAGTAACAGGTAAAAGTTTTATTCAAAATAGAAGACTCAAAACAATAAAAGGAGCCCCACAAAAGGGAACAACAAGGGTATAACTGTATAAGAGCAATATACCCAACCCAAAACACCTACATAACAAAATGCTACCAAAGGAGCAATTCTATCTACCTCGTTTTGCTAGAACAACTGCTATGCTATTCACGGACCAATCCTCATTGAGTCCTGATGAAAAACGCACATGCCATGAAGATGGCAGTGACACAGATTTTACCCCCCAAAAAGTGTTAAAGACAATACAGAAATGTTCTCTCGCCTATTTTAAAGTATCAGATATGATAGGAATATCCGAGTCTTAGAGCCCACCAGACAACAAAATCCACACATTGGTGCTAAGATAAAAAGGAACTAATTACGTATTTCTGTGTCATCCTTTTTTAGAGTTAAAACCATTTTGACATACTAACTAGTAAGCCAAAGCAGGAAGTCATGGGAAAAACAGATGCAAAGATCATTAATGCAGCTAAAGCATCATTGTAGTTCATATAGATAGCCATGTCCAACATAGAATGATATATAATTTTGGAAATGCCAACTCACTTGTTCACATCTGGATGATAACTCCTCGCAAGTTTTCGATAAGCTGCAGACCAGAAAATATTAATTTCATTAAGAGAGCATCAATTAATTGAGTCTTACTAGCTGCAGTGAAAAATAATACTTTTATATCGTTTTAGACTTTTAGTCTTTAGGCGACAACAAAGTGCAGAATATTAAAGAGATATAGCAACTCAACCATATCAGTTTGGTATTTAAATATTTATAATAGAAAAAAAAATTAACATCCAACATACTTGATGGGAACCTTACTTTTAATAAAAATTAAATAAGTTTTTGCCCACAATGTATTGATGGTTTTGAAGAGTCAGCAGGAACTTTGAAAAATTGTCCCTCCACTGTAACTTGGTCAAGTATGATGCCCCAAAAAACTGAAAATGAACTGGAATCAGTTCTCTCATGAAATTCAATTGCATCACAGTATGACTTGAACGACCCACGACTCACAAGGGACTTCTCTTGGTCAGTCAAAGTTGGAACAAAGCCAACTGCAGCATCCTTTTTTTCTTTTCAGAATACCTAATCTAGGCATCTAATCTACCCTTCTTCATCATCATCATCAAAGGCTTGTCCCAACTATGTTGGGCACCTAATCTACCCTTAACTGACCTATTTTCCTGACGAGCCACTGGCCAATATTAGTGGTATGTCCCTGTTTAAACCAAGGCTTGAACCTAAGCTACCGATGCCTCCCCCTAAAAGGGTTATCATCCATTACCAACAGCATTAAGCAGGCAAACATACCTTCATCTTAAACCCAACCTTGAAGAGCTTTTAAAGTTACTTTCTGAGGTTTCTTGACCTAATTCTTTGGTTGTGGAGATGGGGATTCTCATTGGCAACCTTGGCAAGCCATTTTTAGAGATTAAAAAAAATCATTTTACCTATTTTATCTTTTTTGTTTCTTTTGTTAAGGTTCAACTTCAAATTGCAAAATATCAATCTAAAGGTAAATCCATGGTTTCTTTTTCAACTCTTTTTCATGTCATAGGTGATATTGTTTTTTAGATTTATGGATCTGAGGTGAAAATCCAGAGATCTTAGATTTGTCATCTAATATTAATTTAGGGGGGCTTAACTTTTGTGCACATTTCAAATCAGGAGAAGAAAATAATTACATTTCAAATTAGGGCTTAAGTTTTCCACTTTTCTTTCAGATCAGGACACACCACCGGCATGGGCAGTTTCCGGCAGACTTTTCCCCCTTTTTCTCAAAATCCCAAAAATGCCCTTAGGGCTTTATGTGTGAAAAGATTTTAGCCATTTGGGTTTAGGGTTTAGGGTTCTTTCCTTCTCCATTCTCCATCTTCTTCCTCCTTCCACCTTTCCTCCGTGTTATAAAAGATTTCTTGTATATATTTTTATTTCATTTATTCATGTAATTATTCAGTTATGTTCAAAGATAATATGAATGTATGTACTCAGAGAACTTGGATAACTGAGTGTTAACTACTTGATAATTATATTTTTTGTTACCTTTGTAATTTAAACTTATGCAGCTTTGGTTTAGGGATTTGATCTAACACATAGGGTAGGATTAGGATTAGGTTTGGTGGTCTGGGCAATAGCAGAAATGGCAAGGCCTGGACTTAAGAAAGAGAGAAAATACACAGCATCCCAGCAAGCTAAAATTGCTATGACTTCAAATCCATAGAATGTCAGATTTTTAATTTAAAATTTCAATTATTTCATTAATATGTTATAGCCAATATCCATAACATTTAAAGAATGGCCCATCCATAATATGTCCTGGATTGGTCCAACCAGTCGGCAGTCACTACCGTTTGTGAGTCAACGGCACCATGGTCCATGGGTCTAGCCCATGGTTTTAGATCCTGCTTCCGGTTCTCCTACTCTTGGATCAAAATAGCAGCGGCTATGCTAAATTGAATTTAGCGCTGCTCTCATCCATAGTGTCCGCTACGGTAGGGGCTGCTATGGAGTGTAACTGATAGCTACTTTACAAAAAAATAAATTAAAATTAAATAATACATAGTAAGGCTTATTTATTTCCTTCTTTCTCTCCATACGACATTTCTACACAACTCTTTTACACTTCTATGCTTAAAAGAACACCAAAAAAAATAAGATCTCGCTAAGTTGAAGCCAATGCAGAGACTTCCTCTCAAAGAATCTTATCTAGGTAATGTCCTGGCAGACACCCCCTTTAATAGAGGTATTATTTTCTCTACTCTCAACAAAAATACTTGTTTGTTTTGGTGAACTTAATTTGTTATTTGGTTTGAACTTCAAAATTTTTTAGCATTACTTTATAATTTATATATCCTTTGTTATGTACAGTTGTGATAAATTACTTATTTGAATTATGAATTTAGATATGCATAATAGGTCCTAACTTAGTATAGATAACCAACATAAATACATAGGAAAAATTAAATCAATGCTCTTATTTTATAATCATTCAGCGACACAAAACTTCAATGCACTGAAAAAGGACTGCTACATCCCCCTTTCTTAGTTATTATAAGAAAAAAGCATCAAATTCTAACATTTTCCAATATTCTGAATTTTTTGAATATTTTTTCAACATTTTTTGACAACTTTTATATTCACACTGCTACACCACTACGTATTGCCCGCTACGTAACATTTTGGCCACCAACCGCTGCACCCGCTATTTTGATCCTTACTCACGCCGGTTAAGACTAGGATGATTCTATACTGCCCACTCTGGTCCATGTTGTATGTGCCTAAGCGGTACTGCCACGCTAGTCTTAAAAAGTATCAAATTAAAAAAAAAAAAAGGACTTTAAAAATATAGAAAATAATATAAAGCTAGTAAAAAAATGTGAAAGTTAAGCTATTTAAGTAGTAACCTATATCAATATAGTGATGTTTAGTGTGACATATGACTACTAGTTTTTATGGATATGAATGACATAAATATCCTTTATTTAAGCTTAGCAAAATTCACTAATGATGCATGAAGACTTAAGGAGCATGGCAATTGAAAGCATGGTTCAAAATTGCGGTTGAGCATAAAAACCGTTATGACGCGGCATCGCGTCATGGTTCGTGGTCCATCGCAGTGCATGTTTTTTTTTTTTTTTTTTTTTTTACCCCAAAAGAATCTAAAAACATATCCAAATATTCAAAATATTATAAAATGCTAGAAAACAATGTTTTTCCCACTAGTAAATACCTTAAAGCAAAATATCAGGCCCCCTAAGTCATAACATCCGATATTGTTGTTTTATTTGAAACTTGCAAATTCTGTTCTGAATAAAATAGATTTACATGTATATACAAAAGTAAGTTGAAATGTCATAAAATTTATAGTATGCATTGCAACCATAATTTTGAACTAACCATTAGTGTCAAACACTTAAAGTCAAGAGACTAGTAGCAGTAGTGCAGTACTCAATTACTCAAATCACCAAGTTGAGAAGGAATTTCGACTTTCAAGTAACATTCACTATTACAGCAAGATGAATTAATTAATTAGAGTAGTGGAATATGGACATAGGGCTATTGTGGTTGAGGGAAGAAGCCTTCATATGAGAACCCACCAAAATGTTGCAAATCACTTGACTTTTAGTGAAAAAAGAGGCTTAGGAAGCTCGAGCAGAGTCTTAGGAAGCTCCATAGATAGTTTGAGAAAGAAAGAAGGGAAAAGAAAGTTTTTTAAAAAGAACATAGTTGGCCAATATTTTCAACATTATTTTCAAAATATCAGTCATTATAATTGTTGTGACCACCATATTCAAAATATCGGCCGTTATGAGTTATGACCATTATGGACTGATTTTTCACTTGTTCTTAATAACGTGACCGTTATGAACGTTTTATTAAAAATAACGTAACAGCATAAGCTATTCCAGTTTCATAAAGGCCGTTATGAAATGGTCACAGGCGTTTTTTTTTTTTTTTTTAACCACGATTGAAAGGCTTGAATGTGGATTAGAAAATATATAATATCAAGCCATTCAAATGATCCTAGCCTTTAGTTATTGGTCCTCAAAATTTAAGGGAAAAGTTGTCTTTTTATTTTTTTTTAACTCAAGGGAGAAGTAATATTTTTAAGGATAAATTGGCCAAAAACAAAAAATTGGACAGTCTAGCATTTGATTTTTGGTCCTCAAAGTTGAGGCAAAATTATCTTTTTATTTTTTAACTCAAGGGATAAGTCATTTGAATCTTTCTTAATAGTAAATTAGTAAAAGAAAAAAAAAAAAAAACAAAAAGAAGGGTACAGTAACCTTTTGTCCTTAGTGAAGGAAGGATTTAGTAAATACACAAAATATAGGGGCCTTTTTAAAGTTTAGTGAAGTTATATGGGCTATTTCTAAGAAATATAAAAAGTAAAACTATTACTTTTTTTTTGTTAGAAGATACTTCACGTGTCCTCACTCAAAAAGTGACTTTCCAACCAACTCAGCAACAACTAAGCGATAATATATATATATATATATATATCCTTTTATGTGGTGTCGGGACCTGACTAAATTCAGGCCTAGGCAGCACTGAGTCAACTCAAACATGTCAACCCGGTGCAGGAGCAGCAGCAGCAGTACTAAGCTAGCCCACTAAATAATCACGAAGCAAATAGCAGTTCATGATGGCCATTCCTCAACCAGTGAGTGAGTTTGATGGAAAAAATCAGATGGCCTTAGAAAAACGGAACTGAAGTATGAATGGTGTCCTGTTTGGCAGCATTATACCAAGGACAAAGGATCAGTTCAAGAACGGAAAAGATGTGAAATGCATAGTTGAAATCTAAGGCAAAGCCATGAAAATAAACCAATAAAGTACCACTAAATATACACCGAAAAGGAGATTTTGATAGAAGAGTAGTAAAAAGTGAAACACTGAAAAGAAAAAGAAAGCTTGATAGAAGAGAAGTGAGGAAAAAGTGGGCAAGTCAATTATAATATGTGCGCGCTTTTTCTAGGACTAAACAACAATAAAAGTCCATTTTATCTTTCCATGGAACTATTTTTTAGCGCAGTAGGAGAAATAGATAATAAGAGGTTTAACTTACAATGGAATAAATCAATATATAGGAATATCATTAAAAAAAGGGAGAAAACTAATCAAAAACATAGGAGGACAACACCCCCATAGTTTTGAAGGTGCCCTGTGCTGCAAACGCAAGGTTGCAGATTCAAGTCATGTTACCATTCAAAGAGAGGAGAGGGAAAAAAGTCAGAAGTGAAGGAAAGAGAGCATTTACCACTTTTTATTTCAGATTTACTGGCATTATTTGAAACCCCAAGGACAGAATAGTAATCCTGTGTTAGAAAAGAATAGCACCTGAGATCAGATCATCACCCATTGAGGACTTGATATGCTTTCATTCTACAGCAGATAATCTAAAGTTGAATAGCAAATAATATGTTCTGAAAGTACACCATTAAAACCATTCACAGTGTCATTAAGCAAAGAAGAATTAGAAAAAGATTACTCACACTGTCTGCTCTAACAATGAGTCGTGATCCCCTACGGCGGTGACAAGTTTGAGATGATTGAGTATTGAACAGAACACACAATGACTCTTGGGTTAAAAAGCTTGCACATGATGACGCCAAATGCATTTCCTTGCTTGAACCACTGACATAAACCAATTGTAAATAAACAAATTTATGCTTAATAAAATCAATCAAATTCAATATAAAATAACCCACAAAAATTTGAACTCTTTAGAAGAATTAAAATTTTTAAATATATGAACAATTTAAGGAACTACTATAGTACTTTAAAGACCTATTAAATACAAAATATGCACTTAAATTATGATCCAGAATCAAAACATTGAATCATCATCATGGAAGCCTAACCCATCTATTTGGGGTTGGCTTTCAGTAACACTGCCCGACAATCTCTCGTGTCTATACAAAAAAAAGCAACATAAAACTATTTGGAAGATGATATAACAAAAGAAAACAGGAATCACGATGAAACTGCAGCAGCTGCATTTAGAACATCCAAAGTGTTGAAAAAAAAAAAAAAAGAAACCAAAGTCAAGTAACATAAACTAATTTATACTGTGGGGTGAAGATAACCACATAAAAATGCTCACCTCAATTGGGATGTCAGCACCTTGTTCATGTTACAAGATGGCATAGTTCGTGGAGATGAAGATCTTAATAGAAATTGAGGTCGAATCCCCCATTGTGATACCCATGTCCCTCCACAAGGTATAATTGCCATTGGAAATGATCTTGTATAGGGGGTAAATACTAAAGAAAAAGGTTTATCCTCACCGCTTTACTGCAATTCAAAGAAAATAGATCAGTTGATGTGTTGATAATTTGATAAAACTACTTGCATTAAAATGTTATATTGAAAACAACAATCATTTTCTCAAAATGAAATTAACATAGATATTAATGAGAGAATCAGTGTTAAGGTTTAAGATTTCAATGACAAACAATTATAAGAGCTAATTCTAATTCCAACCTTTCAAGCAACTCCAACTACTGAGTTAGTTCTAACAATATTATTCCTTTTTACCTTGTCTTGTATAACTCAATTACAAAGGGTGAATTAATAACCAAGAAAAGTGTAACAAGAAAATAAAAAATAAGAAAGTTACAACAGCACCTCATACAGCTGGTAGGGACGTAAAAAGGCAGGAAGATAGGAGTGGATGGGTTTGAGAGCCATCAAGGTCACCCATAGTGTCTCTTCAAAAGCCCCCCACCCCCGTTCTCTCTTCCCCACCCATGAAGGACCTAAAAGGGTCCCAAGAAAGGCCTGAAATTGCGTCCAGCACTGAGAAGACTCAGTCCTTGTCAGTACCAGTACAAGTCAGAGAAAAGGATTAAAAACTCAAACTCAGAAGGCGACTTGGTCCCACTCAAGTCAAAACAAGTTGCACTCAAGTTTAAACATCATGGTCTTTCACCTTTGAAACCCTTTTATTTCAACGCTCAAAGGCTATAAAACAAGAGCTTTTCACTGTTTTCTCAGAGTGGTTGATTTGTTTAAGATGACCTGAGGCCTATACAATCGATTTATGCTCAAATGGGAGTTTGGATAGATTCAAAGCTCGCTATCGTACCATTCTTTCAATCAGAAGATTTGAAAATTTTTTTTCAGCCAGCATTCGTTTCTCTAGCTTTCTAACCTATAAATCCATGGTTCAGGATACTTCGTGGCTTTTTTTTTTTTTATAACAATAAAGTTTTATTAAAAAGCAAAAAGAAAACAAAACAGGACAAAGCCACAACAAGCCAGCTCACACAAGACTCCAAAAAAGAGAACTACAAAAAAAATGATACTAGACATCAAAATTAAGAGATGAAAGAAAAACTCCCTCCTTTGCAAGAGCATCTGCCATGACATTAGCGCCTCTTAAAATATGATACTTTGTAGCTTTTTCAGAAAGAATGGTGACAAATCTGAGTGGTCCTGCATCTGAACATCAGCTGCAAAATCAACTTTCACAATCTCAATTGTCAACATCTACAACTCCATCTCCTCCAAGATCAAGTGGCTCCACCAGGGCTGCCTCCTCATCAACTTCGTCTTCCACCTTGTCAATCCCTCTTGCGCATCTTCTCCCACGCCTGAGAAGCTACATCGTTCATGGGTCCCTCGCCAACTAGGGAAAATTCTTGCTTTAAAATCGAGTTCGGGTAGACTCGGACATGGCCGAGTTGTAATACCATCATCAGAGATCGAAATCGGGAAAAAAATGCCCGAGCCGGCAAAGTTGGACTAGCACAGATAGGTTATAAGACTAGCACAAACTGGCACGAAACAGTATTGGGATTGGCATGAACTGATACGAACCAACCACTGTGCTCCTTGAATCACAAACCCAAAACTGCAAAATACTTGCTTGACATCTGCTATGCACTCTATCTCATACATACATACATACATATATATATAGAGAGAGAGAGAGGAATGTTCATGCATATATACATATATATATATATATAGAGAGAGAGAGAGAGAATGTTCATGTGCATCCATCCCTCACCATAGGGTGAGGGATGCACACACACATGTATGTATGTATGTGTATATATGAGGAGCGCTGCCTACAAAACACCCATGTGTGCAACAAATAAGAAAAGAGACAATTTTAAGATTTCACGACATGCAGTTTGTCATAATGACGCTGGTTTCCTACATTTTCTCCATATTTAAATGCCATAAACAACTTTCTACTTTCCTCCCATAAACGAACCACTTATTTATCTTCCCCATGTTTTCTTCTTCTTTAAAGGAAGGCTTTACATGTCCAAATAAATAGGCACGAAAGACTCATGCGGATGGAGATTTCTCAAAAAATAAGTGGGCTCATGTCTAATCAGATAAATAATAAACTTAGAATGTTTAGATATTAGGGGTCCACTGCTTATTATAGCATTGCTTTAATTACAAACGGTTTAAACTTTGTGGGAGTTCATTAATATATCAGTAGACCTACTGACAGATTCATAGGATTCAGATTTATTTCTATTATTTTCCTTTGAGCCCACTTGTGAGGAAATTTGGCGACGGGCCCCATTAACTCTTATAAGAGGGGCCCACTAACAGAATCTTAACCTCAAGTGGGTCAAACTCTTATTTCAGTGAAATATGACGACGGGCCATAGAAGGGCACCCCATGAAAGAGTATCAAGACATTCTCATGAATCCCAAAATAAATTGGAAACCATGGTGAGTCCAATAAGGCAACTGGCGGTGGCATTTTAAATTCAAAAGCTTGTTATAAATGTTTACACAATATGAATGCCTTGAAATTAAGTGGCTTTTTGTGTGTGCGCGCGCGCGCGGGGTGGGGGGGGGGGGGGGGGGGGACAACCCCTTTCTTGAGGGGCACTCTCTCTCTCTCTCTCTCTCTCTCTCTCTCTCTCTCTATATATATATCTCTCTCTCTCTATATATATATATATATATATATATATATAATATGGTTTTAGAGGCTGAGATGACGATCCTACCCACTTCATAAACGGACAACAAGTTTCTACCTTCTAAAACAACTACCTTCTAAAACGAGTGCACAGTCAATTCAACTGTCCAGTCCATTCAGATGGGCACCAAACATAGTTGTCGATTCCATTTCAGTCTCCATCCCAATTTTCCCTGTAGTGGAACACTTCGGCTTGCCAATCAATTTTGTTGTTCCATTCCAAAAAAGAAATGATTGAAAAATGAAAAAATATAAAAGAATACCTAACACTAAATAAAAAACATATCGACTCATGGCAAGACATTGAAAAGTCAAACTAAATATATAAACGTTAAAACTACTCAATAAACAATCAAACATAACGAAATGAAACTTCGTTCTTATCATTCTCTCACAAAACTAAAAACCAAAAATATTCCAACATAAGTCCTAAACTACTCATAACTTATCCCTAGCTGACCCTTCAAATCAGAGCAAAGCGTGTTCACATGAATCAAATCACTGCTCATTCCATAAGGCTAGATAAGGCCATGACAAGTTTTAACTTCCCATTGTTTAACCTTCATGCCAAAAGGAAATTTTGCCGTTGGGGTTTCCTCAGTTCCAGTTCTGCGCTTTCTCCAATGCTCATGCTATGTTTCACTCTCAGGTCTTCGACTTCTGAAGAGTTTCCAATGTTCTTCTCCATCACAGTTTCACATAAATTCAGTCCTCCTTACAGAATATGCAAAGACTCAATTTCCTAGTCATTTTCTCTAAAACCACTCATCTGCTACAACAAAAATGGAAAACAAGTATCTCAAATAGAAATAAAATAAGGAACAAGAAAGAACCAAATAAGAAGAAAGTGAAATACTTTTTGTTAAGAATGTTAAATCTAGGTAAGACTTTTTGGTGAATCCATGATTAGTGAGAAGGTAATACCCAATCTCCCTTCTACCATCACTCTTATGTGCCGAAGATGAACGGGGCTAAGCGATCTACCGAAGCTGTGAGATGTAAAAATGCATCGGTAGGGGTGCTTTTCGCTTCAAGGGAAGCTCCCGCACGAGCAGGTGTGGATGCCCTCTTCAAGTCTTCTGGCTAGTTGTTAGAAGCTTTATATCTATTGGAAAAGGCCCTCAAATCTTTTAGGAGAAGTTACTTGAGCATGAATGAAGTTTGATCATGCTCACTACCTCTGTTTATAGTGTTTTTCAGAGGTTCAGATGGCTAGAGAGCCAAGAAACCCAATTTGCAAGGAGTTTGGACAAAAATAAGAAACCCAAGCGCTGTCTAAAGCAGATTGCAGGTGCATGAGATGCAAGTGCCCCCTAAATGCAGGTCCATGGCCAATGGATGCCAGATGCATGTCCTCTCCTCTGTCCGCATCACCAACTTACAAAGGTCATAACTTTTCATCCATCCATCGGATTTTAAATTAAATACAGTCGAAAGCTCATGAATAACTTCTTCCCATTTAAAGTCATTACATGAAATGCTGGTCCCACTTCCTTTTTCTGCTGCCCTCAACTTCGGAAGGTCGTAATCTTTTTGCCAGATATTTCTAATATTATATACTGCCAGAAAGTTTTGCCTAGAGGATCAATATAGTAGATGGACCTTTTTCTATTTGAATCCAACCACATCATTAACTAGAAAATCTTGGATCCCAAGTACATGATTTTGGGGGCAATCATCCCCTTTAGACTTGGGTCTGCTTCCAAAACCCATATGAAATTTCTGGTTCTGTCATAAAAATCCTTAATCCACACCCAAAACCTACAAGAAAACCATCAGTTTGCCCCCCAAAACCCAACTACCTGTTTTCGGTCTGCCCCCTCAAGCAAAAACCTTGGGTCCACCACTGGAAGCAATAGACTGCTTTAACTGCTCGCTTCCAAAATTCTGATGTCCATGAACCATAAAGATGAAAACTTTAACATGTAAGAATGAAAAATCATTCTCCCACAAAACCATAAAGATGAAAACTTTAACATGTAAGAATGAAAAAATCATTCTCCCACAAAATCATTCTTACACAAAACAATAAAGATGAAAACTTTAACATGTAAGAATGGAAAAAGCATTCTCCCAAAAAGCCATAAAGATGAGAACTTTAACATGTAAGAATGAAAAACCATTCTCCCACAAAATCATTCTTACACAAAACCATAAAGATGAAAACTTTAACATGTAAGAAAGAAAAAATCATTCTCCCACAAAACCCATTTTCATTCCTCTGCAAAATGCTCCACACAATAATACCCTAAAATCATACAACATAGAGCTAATCTTAACAACAGAATCATCGGCTTCTGTCTACTGCTCAAGGAACCTCAATATAGTGATCAGAAGCGCATAGGAATTTCAAGCATTTTTAGCAGAAGCGATACGAATCGTCCCTAAAACTAAACCCAAACGGTGAAAAGGACAGAATAGACACTAGCAAAAGCATGTAATGGAAATGAAAACGGAGGGGAACAATAAAAATACAATCTTTTTTCAAGGAAAGAGAGTTTTAGAGCTGGATTGTATATGTGATATGGGAAATGGAAGGAAACGGATAAACGTACCTTCTTCTTTCTGGTTTTGGCGTCGTCTCTGTGCTCTTCTGCTCCTTTCCCTTGTTCTTGGAGCGGAGTAGAGAAGAGGCGCGCGCGCTCGCAGTGTAGGGCTCGCGTCCGAACGGGATGGTATGAATGGGATAAGCAAGAGGGGCCGTATCTGATTTTTTGACTGAGGAGTACAGCGGTATAGCATCCTCGAGCGTTTACCAAATACCATGCATGAACATTGGAATTTTAGTAATGTTTTTGTTTTTCCTTTGCCGAATACTCACACACGCCCACTCGCACGCTCAACTAAGATCAGATGTTCATATTTGTGTGTTTCTGTGTTTTTATGAGATGGAGGTGCCTCGCAAACTAACAAGTGTATATGATTTTAAATAGAAAAAGAAAATAAAAGCAATTACATAGTGTGATGACTGTTGAAATTAGTACGGAGGATCCAGTGGTGGATTTATAGTCACCACTATTTCACAATTTGGACACGTTTGTAAAGGTAAAGGTTTTTTTTGACATCGTGTCATTCGAATATTCCCATAAGATGAGATGGTTGATAATGTGTTTCATGAGTGTTAATCACATTTTGAGTTTTTGTTTTAATGGAGATATCCATGAAAACTTTAACCGTTGAAATAATAGATTTGAAACGATTCAGCTTTGATTTTTTACTAAAGCAACTCGCAAGTACAATGAAGCCTCCTAGTTGTCTTCCACCTTATAAAAAAGTTATATTCCACGTTCTATTAGTCCATTTAAAGAGGGCTCCAGCTCTTTGCTCCCGTCCTAACTCAAGATATTCTCTTGTGTACAATTCCCACCTCTTCTTATATGTCCACTCCCTTCTCATCTCTCTTCTCTCCTTCTCCCTAAAACAAACCACCACCCCTCTCCTCTCCTCTCCTTTTCCCACCCAGCCTAGCAACTCTCTTTCTCTGCGCGCGCAAGCACGGACCTACTTTTATAAGCCTAGCAACTCTCTCTCTCTCTCTCTCTCTCTCTCTCTCTCTCTCTTTGCTCGCTCGCTCGCACGGACTTCCTTTTATAAGCCATCCAATAAATGATACATTATATAGTGTGCTCCTATGCAGTTGTTTTGCATGAGAGACGTGCGAGAAAACATACGAGGCTTACCCAGCACCCTACCAATCATAGATAAGTGGGAAGAAAGATCTAAATGGGACATCTTAAGTTAATCGTATTATCTTGATCCCTTGATTTGCGGTCCTCAAGTTTTAACTCTTTTAGAATTATCTTTGTTTTTTTTCAATCCAATTGTCTAATCCATTTAGATATTGATCTAAAACCCATGAGATTCATGATATGTACGGGGAAATGGGGTGCTTTAGGGCACATTAGGTGTGATGGAAATAAGTTGATGATGTGGGGCTCTAGATGGGCCTAAGAGGTTGTCTCGCACCATGCGAGACATCCGCACTAGTGCATATAAATATTATATATATTAAATATTTTTAACTTTTTGAGAAACAAAAAGAACAATATGAAAATATTTGGATATTTTCAAAACAATAAACACCAAAAATGGCTAATGCTCTCACAAAAAAAGTTAAAATTATTCAAGACAAAAATTCAATTCCTCAGTTTCAAGATAAAATACAAAAGAATAATTCTAACCAATAAAGTTAAATAGTTTGATGTTTTTTTTTTTTTTTTCCTGATGAAATCACATACAAAAGCAATTACAAAGACTTTTAAGAGTCTAAGTTATGCATCCAATTATTTTTGTAAGGATCTACCTAAGGAAAGAAGAATTCTACAAAAAGACTAAAAGACCTCTTCAAGTGATTGGACTCTTGAGCATACTAAAGGTTGAAAAGAATATAAGAAAATGTTCAAATTTTTCCATGCCTAGACATCCCAAATCCAAATTCATTTAAATCGTTCAAACATATGGCTCAGATATTGGCTAGGGGGAATTCCTTACAAAAAGACTTGCATGATAAAACTAGAAAAATAGTTTGATTTGTGTCAGGGTCATGGAATAATGACACACAAAAGATTTATTCTACCATTAGAAAGGAAATCCTTATCCATATATATAGTCAATTACATATTAAGATTCCAATGTGCTATTCTAAATAAAACAACATTCTCTCAAGAATCAATTGTAAGTTTATAAAAAGGATTTTAAAAATTTAGCACCCAAGTAAATTTGTGCAAAGGTGGCCATTGTTAGCCATTGTAATATATAAAGCCAACGTAAGAATCTGACTATTGCAAATATAAGATGCACCACGTCTTCAGGAACAAAATCCAAGTCAAATGAGTTGGGATCACCTATCGCAGTTGTTACACCTTCACCGTGAGTGGACCAATTACAGTCTACCATGTCATCCAAAAATTTAGGTGATTTTCTTTCATCTGATTTAAACTTTTTTAAACTTCAAAATCACCAAAATTTTTAGATGACGTGGCATACTGTTATTGGTCCACTCACGGTGAAGGTGTAACAACTACGATAGGTGATCCGGACTTAAGTCGAATTCTAGGATGAAGTCGATTAGGTTTTGTGTTCTCTTTCTTTCCCATTTCCATGCCTTTTTCGAACTTATTGACATCTCAGTGTGCTACTATGTAGAAAATTACTTCTTACATAACACTATCATGATTCACAATGATCTGGGTCTCTTGAAGATATGGAATTGGCTAGCGGCCTAGAGCACTCTTGTATACTCCCTGGACTTGCATAACGAGTACATGAACTTTCTCCTTCCTCAAACTCTCAATGTTCTCTTGTTTTTTTAAATTAAAAAAAAACCATATTTTAGTTATTACATTATAACCTCTACCATTCTCACTTATTTTTTTGTTTTTTTTTTTGAAATCGTGTAGACCTGTTTTCTTAAGTTATCATATACCATCACATTGAAGTACGTAACACTGGGGACAAGGAAAGGAGGAAGCATCGTGTTGCATTGCAAGCTTTGATTATTTTTCTATAATTTTTCTTAATGACCATTTCTGTAAGTGTAAAAGAGGATCGATTTTACTTATCAATTGCATTGTAGCATAAGTATGCATTAAAAAAGTATGCATCTCCAATTTTTCTTTCAATCCCCTTACAAATTTCATGTTGCAATTGTTATTGGTGGCTTGCCTGTGCTTAGCGCAGTCATCCTTTGCTAGCCTTTTATTTTAAAATTGAATATGTGTGCGCGCGCACGCACATGCCTCTACACAAGGGGGTGAACCTAGCCCCACTTGAAACTATAAAAAGCCTATTAGGGCCCTAAGGGAAGTCTTGCCCAGCCCCCACTTAAAATAACCCACAGCCCACACCTCCCTTTCCCCAACTCAAAAAATCCCCTTTCCCGATCTCTCTTTCTCTCTCAAAACTCTCAAATCAGCAAACCCTCCGTCTCTGTCCCCAGCATCGGCGCACCCCCGTTATTCCTCCCTCCGGTCGGCAAGTATTCATTTTTGCTCTCCCTTTCTCTCAACCCTTCTCTCTCGCAGTCTACCTATCCCTCCCAGTCTCTCTCTATCTTACTCTCTCTGTCTATCTCTCTCAACTCAATCTATTTCTCGAACTCTCTTCGGTGTGTGTGTGTGTGTATGTATATATATATATATCTTTCAATCTATCTCTCTCTGTCAGTTTTTTTTTTTTTTCTTTTTTCAAATAGGGCTTAAATACTATCTTCAACTGGTGGGTTTATATGGATATCTACAAATCAACCTTAACCCTAACAAGAAGACTCCACCCCATAAATTTAGCTTGAAAACCCAAATTTTTTATTTTTTTGTATTTCTTCAAGTATAAAAATATGTTTGGTTTTGATAAAAAGGTTTATTTAATATTATATAAAATAAAAAAGCATATGATTCATTGAGTTATGAGACATTTTGGAATTAGTTGTGTGGATTTTCTTTTAGGTTTTGGGAGCTGATATGAATAAGATTATAACCA
Source organism: Camphora micrantha (assembly GCA_003546025.1). Classification (NCBI taxonomy): domain Eukaryota; kingdom Viridiplantae; phylum Streptophyta; class Magnoliopsida; order Laurales; family Lauraceae; genus Camphora; species Camphora micrantha. The sequence goes on along the minus strand of QPKB01000009.1, from coordinate 33,824,550 downwards.
TGTATGTGGTCCCCTAAATGTACAATCATAGGATTACAATCATAGAATTGGTCAAAATTGTAATTTGGAATTAGAGATCATTGAACACTTTATCATGCTTCTCAAATTATCAGTTTCACTTTTCACGTGTGTAAATGAATATAGTTAGTGGTTTAAATGTTTTTGATTATTTGAATGCATTTCACAAATTCTCAAAATCCATTAAAATTTAAAAGATATGATTTTGAATGTATTGATGGTTATCATAATCTGAAAGTGTTAATGGTTTGAATCAAGAAAGTGTAACCCACAGATTTATAGGTTGAAATCTGTTTATATATATATATATATATATGGAGATGCTCCTATAAGAGATATATCTCACCTTATAAGATAGATATGGGTAAGGGCCCTCACATTTAAGTTGTTGGCATTGGATAGATGTGAGGGCCCCTACCCATATCTCTCATATATGGTGAGAGATATCTCTCATAGGAGTATCTCCCATAAATATATATATTCACAAATTCTTCAAAATCCATAAACTTTCTGTCCACTTGGAAAATGGATCTTGAAGAAGGAACCTTAAAACACTAGTACAAATGTCATATGATGTGTATATTTATGTGGCTCTGTCTATGTATATCTCATTCAAGTGGATTAGTATATAATGTGTAAAAGCTTTGTTTGAGTGAAGTATAACTTTTGATGATAGAATGTTAGTTGCTGTAATTAAATATTTTGTAAATGTAATACATTTTCTCTTTTGCTAAAGTTAATATAAAGAAAGAATCAAATGACTAGGAGAAGCCCCCTTCAAACTAAAATCCTAAGTCCGCCACTGTCTATACATGCATTTACAGTGGATGCAGTGAAACTCCAGTGTTGTTGGCTGGATTAGGGGAACAATATGAGTCTTGAATCTTGATGCTTAAATGTAGTGAACTTGGACATGCTCAGGCCCAGCCCAATACAGCAAATGAAGTAATGAACACACTAGGCGTACTGCACCACTTGTAAAAAGTCCAAATGTTACATCTGATATCATCTAGTGAAATTTGTGAAAACTGCCGAACACCATAAATAATACAATATAATAATATAACACTATTTTGTTCTATAATAATGAAATGTTAAAATTATATTATGCATTTATCGAAACACCCCCTCATGAGTCTCATAATACATAGGGGTTGTTGCTAAAATTCTTTTATGTAAAAAGACATTCAACATATTGAGAGAAAATTTTATTTTCACTTGATTCATGTTATGTTTTTTCCTTAATAACAAGCATATCACCAGTCATAAAGAGGATGGAGCAACTGAAACCTAAACTCAGCCCCTCAAACCTCACTCGGCTCAAAAGCGGCAAACCAATACCCACCAAGAACCCATCAAGGCCCCTACCAAGCCCACCTCAATATGGGCGGGTTGGCGCGGGTCACCCATTTAACCCAACCCGTTGCTGTCCCTAGATGGTCTGGTTTGAGCCACTGTGCTCGTAAATTGTAACCCTACGGAAGAAAGAACTTTGACTAGGCCTTTCCCAATTAAGTCCGGCCCATTGGATTCAACATTCAGATCCAAGAACATGGGCCTAGTAGGTGGCCCAAGTGGCCCCATCTCATACAATTCCTTTTATATGGTAATGAAGTTAATTGGCCCCTTTCATTTTATCTTGACAGAAGAAACAAGGAAAAATCCAGACATTACAAACATGGAAACAAAAGCTAAAATTCTCACATCTATTAGGAACCAGCCAACATCAAATTAAACAATAATAAGCACAGCTACTACTTTAAAGAAACTTCAAAAAAACAGAGCAAAGAAAAATCAAGACACTTCAAGAGCTGCATTTATTGCCTGAAGGGTCTATGATGCCTTTGTCCTGTTTGTGGCCTACTCTGGGAACCAAATCTGGCTTGTACAACCTGAACCAGTGGCGGCTCTAGGAATTCAAGTAAGTGGGGTCAACAAAAAACTTATCTTCTGCAAATCGAATAAAATTTTTTTTCCCTTTATCAACATTTGTCATCTACTTTCAATAATTTGACAAGTATAGTATAAAATTCTCAAATAATATATTTCCGATAATCTGACAAAAATAATATTGAATTCTAAAAAAAAAAAGAAATTTTAATATGTTGTTACTAATAGTTCTTAATCCAAAAGCAAAATTCAAATACATAAACTCCTACAGCTGCCTTCAACAGGTTTTCATGTGTTGAAATCGTTGCATAATAGATTCATTGTCAACACTAACAACCACATATTTTTCATTATATGAAACCAAACAGTCATTCATCCATTGATCTCCTATTCAGTTATGCAATTTGTTATTTATGTATTTCATTGCTGAGAAAGCTCTTTCTACCGTGTCAGTCACAGCTGGTAAAATCAACGCCAATTTTAAAAGAAATAAACTAATTGGTATACGATATCCTTCTATGTCTCCACTAATTTTCTAGCACTGTCACAAATTCCTTTAAGTTCTAAAAACTTGTTAATAGAGTGCATATCAGTAATGTGGGCCCATTAATTTTATTTAATTTTTGATAGATAGGTGGCCTATTAACTTAGGCGGTGGGTATTTTATGGTGACTTTTATTCACTACCACAGCAACAAAGAAAAAGTGTAAAGTTAGTTAATGTAGGGTGAAACTCTTAAATTGAGTGGGGTCAAAAGCTTCCTATAAGTTCAATTCATGAAATAAAAATTTTATTTTTAAATGCTTTTTCGGATCTCAGTGGGGTCAATTGACCCCACTGTGATATATGTGGAGCCGCCCATGACCTGAACCCATCTTGCAAAAATATTTAGTCGAGCTGTGTCAAAGTAGGGAGACAACTGGACAGGTTGGGTTACAGTAAAGTTCAGCAATGTGGGAAACGAGCATAGGCCCGCCCCGCCCCGCCCCGCCCGCCCAACTTGAAGTCGGCCAACTAATGAACCCGACCTAGAAGTTAGAGTCAGCCTTAAAATTAAGAGGTTTGGCAAGTCATGGTGCAAATAGTCGGGTTGGCTCATTCTTGGGTGGGGCTGGAAAGTCGTATACCAAGAATGGCCAAAACCCAACTTGAACGAAATAAAGGGTCAACGCGAACTTATCTATACAATTAGATCATATTTGGTTTAAGCACAACATGGGCTATATAAGTGCCTGGATCGAGCTTAGCCTTCCTAAAGCATGTCAGGCTCGAACCCACACATTTGGTCATTTGGCTGGGCCGGTTTTTCTATCCCTTATTCAGGTTTCTATCATTTATTCGGGCAAATCAGTCAGTACAATGCAAGCACTAGTTGTTTGGGCTGGGTCAGGCCAGGTTTTGGGCTTCCTACACTTAATCCTAGGCTTTCCCAAATATTATAAAAAGGCCCAGATTTCAGATTGAAGCCTGGCCTACATATTGAGGCCAAAGGTTCAAATCTGGCCCAAGCTGATTGGGCCCAAGTCAGACTTGGGCTGGCTCGGCCCATGAGCATCCATACTCTCCACCACCCTCTTATCAAATTTGAATTTCTTCTCTGTCACGGAATATGGAATTGAAAAAAAATGCACATGTACAAAAATGTATGGCACAAAAACAAAGAAAAATGTGTGGTTGAACAACTGTCCTCTCTATTACGAAATCCTCATATTACACAGATGGCCCGAAGAAATGGAGATAACGAGTTGTGGAAAGTCCTAATAATTAATTTTTCTTTTTGAAAAGTTGATTAAAATATATTTATTTAAGCCCATATAGATCTTTGAACAGTTGAATGAATCCTAGGAGAAAAGAACAAAAATGAAGGCTTAGGAGTAACTTATCTTTGAAACTTGGTTGGGGGCAGAGAACAAAACTACTATGCCTGCATCATCAAGATGCATGCAGCAGCCTTCATTTAAATGAGTTATGAAGATCCAATGACACCTTAATCTTTACATTCTTAAGTTTATTTATTTATGCATTTATTTTTGTTATATCTAGCCTACTCTCCTAAATCTACTCAACTATTCTGAATTTATTAAATTACCACTGACTGATACCCCATTATTCCAAGTAAGGTTCCAATTGGCAACTACTATAAAAATAGGGTCTATTTGACTTAAGAATGTCCAAGCAGATGTTTTGCTTTAGATGGTTTGGGGAAAGTATATTTCCTTAACTGATTGAATCAGTATTACTATCATTTTTCTCCATTTCAAAAAATAACAAAAGGGAAGAGAATCCAATCCGACACCATTGTATAAACAATTTGGACAACTTTTATTTTTTTGTTTTGTTATAAGTTTGCCTATATAACGTTTACTACATGATACATTTGTCTGTATTACTTTTACTATATGATAAGTTTGTTAACATAACAATTCAGAAGTTTGCTCTTTCAATTGAATTATACATACTACGAGTTTCAACAAATGGTCTATTTGTAAGATACTCTAATTGAAACAGCTCCATTTCTAATAGATCTCATCGAATCTGCTTTGTTGCAAACATATTAGAAATTTCATATAGGCCCATGAAGCTTGAACCTACCCTGCCTTCCCAGGAGAACTTTTAGGCAGGCAGACCATGAGCTATTTTCTTTTGCTTTCATGTGAATCAGTGAATGTAAAATTGGTAGCAGCCATCAAAATAGAACAGGTTGAGCCTGGGTCCATGCTGCAACTAGATGAGGACCCAACCCAAATCGTTTACCCATAATGTATTATACAAAATATTATTATTAAACACTAGGACAAACCAAGATTCAGGTAAGACTCAGGCACCCAGTCCTGTTTATAAATTGGTCCTAGAAGGGGGTCACAACTCACAACCAAATTCTTGGGGTTGGGTCTTTCAGAAAACCGGGTACATCACTTGCTGGTAGGTTAAACGTCAGAGGAAAGCCCAGCAGTGTACTCAGAAGAAGAGTAGATTTTATTCCACTCCTATTTAGACCTACATGAATGAAATGATTTCGGTAGTTTCAACAGAATTGGATGTAAATGAATGTCTACCATGCTTACATTGTGTATGTGATTGGAAAACACCTTCCAGGGAAACCTCTCTGTTTCAATGGACCACCACCTAGAGCCAAGTGCATGTGGGTGGATCACATCACATGTTTGTTGCATTTGCTCCATTTGGCCACCACTTTTCATAGAAGCATATAGTGGCAGTGTCTTTCTTTCCATCTTTCCATTATGGAGCAACCTTCCATGGGTGAGACCTCTCAATGAGCTATCAACTGGAGTTTTGGTCCCATATATAATTGAATGAATGAATGAATGCAACCGACATTGCCCAAAATGTAAGGATAGCCATAAAGTAAGTCCGGAAGGCTGATCAATCAATCAGATGGCACAAAATTAATGAGCCATTCAGCATATGATTCCACACCCAACTATTCAATTTCAATCCTCTCACTTGGGTAAAGTGCCTTATGGAACACTTTCTTAATGGGAGATTCTCTCTCTCTCTCTCTCTCTCTCTCTCTCTCTCTCATGATAAAACACCCACCCTTCCATGAAAACAAAGAAAAAGAAACGAAAAACAAAAAGGGCCAACCATGCATTCAATGTTATGGAATACCTTCCCACATGCAACATCTCATATACAGGATCAGAAAGCTAACCATGAAATGGCAATAAGGAATACCTCTAGACATCAGTGAAATTTTTCTTCGGAGTTCTTCCTACACCAACAGTTTTTTGTTTGAGGGGTCTAGATGTTAAAAAAAAAAAAAAAAACAGAAAAATCAGACTTCTAAAATTTGTCATTTCTGTCCCTGCCTCTATTCTAAGAGAAAAGGGATCAATATTTCCAGACCATTTATATAATTGGTAGGACTTTTTTCATTTTGATTTGTTGGCTGCTAAGACTACAATATTCCAGTTCTAGTTTTATTCAACACTGAGGCGAACCCACATATATCGATGTGGAGGCGGACGCACCCGTTGGACTTCAGTCTACTTCTAAAACTATCATGAAAATTCTAATTCAGTTTTGAAAATCTACTATCATAAAAATTCTAATTCAGCTTTGAAAATCTATATAAAAATCTCACGCCTGCCAGCAAAACACAAAAAAAAAAATTCAGAATTTCTTCCACAAGGCCAATTGCCTGTTTGGGCCGGCAATGAAAATCCTGCGTACCCACTGATTCAACATATTCTTGAGAAATGGGTCCTCTGCATTCTAAATTCTTGTCCCTGCATTATGCTCAGACACAGCCACTAGCAGGGGCACATGACAGTCGTTGTCAAGCCGCCTTCACTGTCCAATGGATAAAATGAAAGAAACATCATCCGTTATATTGTCCACTGCTTGGTTTCTTTGCACTTCCATACAATTATAACCTCGAATAGTACAGCCATGTATAGTCGAAGTAGAGAGAAACGATCTTCCATGGGGAAGTGGAACACACTTGAATGAATGTCATTGCTGGCAGTCAGTAGGAAGGGATGCCATTGATCATGGTATCTTTTGAAGGCACTAATTGTAAGAAACTGTGTGTCCGGTAAAAATGAGTCTCACTTAGATTAAGACTTGATCAGTAACTACACACTTAAAAAACTCCATTTGGATTAGATGGATGTGGTTTCCGAGCGAAAAATATTTGTAAGCGAGATTCTTTAGACCTGTCTGTATAAGAATAAAGGGAGCCTTAGAGTTGGATGCTCTCTATTCTCGTAAGTAAGAAAGAGTCTACGAAGCTTCCTAATCACCGAAACACATATAAATCTCCAGCTATGAGTTGGAATCTCTACATTCAGATCCAAAACTAATAAAGAACAGTCCATTTTGTTTTTAAGTACAGTCTTACTCTCCCAAACTTTACTCTTGGAACATGTGGATAAGATAAATATTTGTATGAATCCAAGCTAGCATAAGGTGGGTTTCACCATAGTGATCATATCCATATCTCAAAATGAGACAAGTTGGATCAAGAATACTGCTGGATTGGAGATTAAATGGATGCAAGTTGGTAAAATTAAAGTATATTACACACACACACACTCTGTCCTAGATCCTCATCCTCAAAGTAAATTTACAAATAGAGTAAAATGATCGAGTGGCCATTGTGGAATTAGGTATGTTGGTGTGGAATCTTGAGATGCGAATTCATGAATAATGGCTTTGGGGGACATCCCACACACATAGCATATCAATTTCAGCTGGGCCCCACATGGCATTAAATGTCAACCTCCCACATGGGTGGGTCCCACAAATAACGCTCCACCGTGGGGGGGTCTACAGAGCGTCTTATCGTAACATCCTCTTTTTGAATTTTTAATTATGTGTAATTAATTACATAATAGAAAAAACTTAAAAAATAATAGAGAGAACAGGAGAACAAAGTCAAAAAAAGAAGGAACCTTTATACTCTTCCTTTAATAAAAGGGAAGGATTCTTCATGGGAAAGAAAAATAAAAGTTACGCGGCCTATCTTAAATCCATACTTCTTATAGTAATTACCAATTAGAGGACACAGATACCTGCAATTTTTTTTTTTTTTAGGTTGGCCTATTGGACAGGAGTGACACAATCATCATGAAAACCTACAGATCGATTCCTGAACATACGTGTGATACCAAAAATTGATAATGTACAAAAGATATTGTTCACTATTATTACATATAAGGCCTACCCTGTTTGATCTCCTCTCTATGAATTATGAATCAAGGGAAGGCGGGGAAATAATTATCCACCTACCAACTTGATAATTCAAATCCCCACAAAGGGAGCACTGCGTCTAGATTTCCCCACATCATACCCTTCACCAGTCACTTCTTTTATAAATATTTTTCAGTAAACTCATTTGAGCATAAATTTCTATATTTTCAATTCCTCTGAATTTTATGCAAACAAACAACCCACCAAGAAATTTATTACGAACTTCTTACGATATTTTTTGAAACATGATTTTGAGAAAAACCCAAAATGCAATGTATTCTAATAACTTTTAGAGATGACAACTTTTAAAAGAAGAATTTTTGCAAGAGTGTGACTAAACTGCAAGGCAGTGGCACAATTTTGTGAGTAGAAGGCATTTTGAGGTTCTCCATGTTGGGCTATGGAAACGCGTAGCAAAAGGCATAAAACACAACAGCAGGAGTTGCAAGAAAGAGGAAAGAGAGAGAGAGAGTGGGTGCGAGACAGAAGGGCATGCCCAAAAGTGGAGAATGTAATCAAAACCGTGAAAAAGCTTTCAAAGCATTTCTCAAGGATTCTATCATGAAGTGATGAAGACATGAATGGGGACTTTCCACTCGAGGGGTTTAATAAAGATACTGTAACAATAGATTCTTTGTACTCGATAGTTTGTGATGGGATTTAACATGAGGAGAGTGTGTACACATGTGGGGCCCACTTATGGTCCCTCTTGTGATCCCTTCCCCCCACTTGAATGAAAGATACCACTTTTACTGCTTGTTGACCCACAGTCTAAGTTTTTGGAAGGTCCATATCATTGGAATTGAAATGAAGTAATTTCTAACTATTGATTTTGCATGGCCCATATCTCAATTATGATTGATATATGTATTGGAGTTGAAAATCGACCACCCTATTTATGCCTATACCAATAAAGTTAAAGTTGGTATTGGTTTCAACCACTCAAATAGGTCCATGGGGCCATCGCAGATGAGAATCAGGGCTGATTAGAGACGATTAGACCAGTTTGCTTAGAGCAAGTTGGGTCTACTAAAGAATTTCAAGAATCACTTCTTTCCCTTAATTTCATCGTAGGTTTGATAAGAAGAACTCCACATTTCAAATTCTAAATCAAACTAACTCTTATCCTAATCCTAACAATTATCTAACAATCCCCTAACAACTCAATATTCTCTAATACCTACATGTGTAGTGTTAGCTAGTGTAGTATAAAGTTGTTTCCCCTTTCAAATATTTTGAGGTACATTTAGTGGTCCATATCTCATGATTAAAACTTTAACAGCCTTCTCATTCCTTTCTTGGCTGTTTATAATCCTTTCTAACTAAAGCAAGTCACTATACTGTATTCATGTTTTTTCTTTTCTTTTCTTTTTTTGGGTTAAAGTGTACTGTATCCAGCCCAAATAGCAAAAAGAAAAAAAAAAATACTGTATTCATGTTAAAAAGTAAAAGATTTATCTGATAGCTGTCTTTTTTCTTATGTAAAACTTTTTTTTTTCCTTGCATTGGGGTGAATCTGGGCTGAAGTTGGACCCTTGGGCTAACAAATGGGTTTGGTGCCTGGGCCTAACTTTCAGGTCCATGTATTTGATCTAGCCTGAATGATAGGCTTTATAACAAAATGGGCTACGGTTGGACAAGCTTCAGCTATGCCTAAGTGCCTAACCCAGGCCAATAACTCTCTATTGTTCAAAACTACAATGATGGGTCCTTTTGGTTGATTGAAGGGACTTTGACTTTTGAGAAAGAAATTAGCTATAGCTTCTGATCAGGCGAGACAAGTGGAGCTCGCACTACCCTGGATTATTCCATCTCATAATTCCAAGCTTTGTAGTCCAAAGTCCAAACCAAATTTATCTCATTCCCCAACCTTCTCATTAGACTTAAATGTTGTGGAAGTTTAGACCCGATGTGAGTCCACTCCACTCCATAGACCTAAATATACTTACAGTCAATTGTGCAATTCCATTCTATCTCAAAGGTAAATATCTAGAGCATTTGACAAATAATGATTATACCTTTTACCCGTTTACGGAAGTAGAGGCAAATTCTCTTAAAATAAGAAGCTCCAATTCTTCAGAGGCAGAAGCCTTTTTCATTTAAGGGTTTTTTTTTTCTTTCTTTCTTTTAAGATGAAACGGGTTTTTGATTTTAACCTTTTTTTAATGTATTTTTTTATGACTATATTTGGATGGCACTGTCGAAATAAGAATAGAGATACCAAACACGTACGCCTTAGTTCGGCTAAATTGTAATGGTATCATATGGGTTCATTGTTATTTAGGAGAGCCCACTATGGCCATATATTTATGAGATCCTAAACTGACTATGTTATAGGTGGACCATGCACCTTAAGACTTTATTTGATCTTTAGTTAAAGAATAATCTTGAAAATTCAGGAGCCATATTCATACACGTAAACAAAAGTGAACACTTATTAAATATATTTTTAAAAATTCATACTTATATAAATACTTAACTAAATGTACAAATAGTTTAAGTCGGAAGAATTGTAAAGGCGCTATATATATATATGGGTTTTTTAGTTTAACTTTATATTATGATGATTATATAAATGGAATTTATTATTCGATCAAATCATTTGTTTTTTATTAATTAATACTTAACTTTAATATTAATTTTAATTTAATTTGCACGAGACTTAACCTTAATGGCGTTATTGTATCATACCAAATATATTATCACTTGTGCAATTCCACTCTATTCCTTTCCAAGTAATTCATCAACCAAACTGACTCCACAAATTCATATAAGTAGTTTCTAGAGGTTGAGAAAATTGTCCAAAACTTGAAATTGTACTATGGAAGTTTATCTCCTTCGAAAGAAAATTTATTGTTCTTTACCAACTTTATTTTATACAAACAAAGGGAGTGTTTATTTTCATGAGAATAATTGAATATGTAGAAATTCCTAGTTAAATGGGCTGCAATAAAGAATTATTAAAGAGGTAACAATTGAAAAATATGAGATAGAAATCTAGATGACATCTTGGTTTTTTTTTTTTTTGCTTAAAGAAGAGGAGCTTTATTTACATCTTGGTTTCTTTTAGATTGGAATTACTAGGGGTGGTGGCTTCCACCTCCTTGATTGATTTTCTAACAAAGGAAAGATAATTTGAAGGACAATTTTGGGGATTCACCTTTCTTTAGTCATTTTACACAGTTTAGGAAATAAATGTCTTATGATTCCTAGAGAATTCAATTACATGAAATAAATGGACTGAATTAAGAACAAAAAGTAGGACGAGCCAATGGAACCCTAATTACTTGGCTACAGGGGAACCCTAATTACTTGGCTACAGGGGAACCCAAATTAAAGACTGATCCTAAACATAAACCTAGGCCTAATTGATGGTTTGGGCATGTGTCCACACATTATAATACCTATGCACCTAAGTTGATGCATAACTCAAACCTACACTCTTAATATTGTGATAGTGAACACCTTCCAATCGTATCATGGGCTTTTGGTCGAGTTAGGTCCAGGCTAAGTTTTTGTTCATAAAAATCAACCCAAGGGTCCAACACATAAGAGCCAACTCCAAAGAGAGAAAACATTAATAGGGTTCGTATTTGGATCCATCACAGGCTCGATCCAATTATTTTTGTAAGAAATCATGTGGCCTACGATTAAGCAATTGGTTAAAACTGAGATTGATTTTCTAATTAGGATTAAATTTTTTACAATAGGAGAGTTTAGATTGGAATCAAAGTCTTGTTAAAGAGTCATGAATCGGCACCTAACTTGTTGGGCTTATCTCCCCACTAGTCAAAGTGACAAGGGATTTTAGGAAGGGTAGGGTTTTATGATAATTCCTCTTATTTACTCAATTTATGGTGATGAGAGCCTTTTGGTCATCCATCTAGATATTAGAACATTCATAGTGAGTTCGCATGATCTACCTCACACTGAAATGCCCGGTGAAAGAGCGAAACCGTATCTAAACCAATCTAAACCATTTGAGACTAGCAGCTTCTCTAATCGCCATAGTTGGTCACCGTTGGTGCATGGGGTTTAGCCATACTCATGCATGATAAACAATTACATCATAAGATTATAGTTTGGATCAAAGTACAAGAGGAGCCGGATAAAATATGGTAATATATGACAAGATGATTGAATAGCCTATGCTATGTGATAGGGATGGCAGTCATATTGGTACTGCCATTTCTGGAAGAGACAATGCAATGCATGGACCACAAGTCAGGAAACAACAAGAACAGAAACAGCACGGCGAGGTCTACCTCTGATTAATCCAAATTCTTTCTCAGACACCTGTTGTCATCGTAAATTAATACTCATCCCTATAGGATGTTTGATAAGACCATTATTGAGCCATAATAAAAGACCTACTTATATAACCATCAGACTTTGAGGCTGTGAAATTTAAAGATAGGATGAAGTAATTTAAGTTATAATTTGCCAACCCCTAATCCACATGATATCCTTCTTATTTCTCTACTCATGGGATGGATAAACATCCTGAAAGGGCGCTTAAAATTTAGATTTGCTTCTATTTAGTTATAAAATGGTAAACCTAGATTTGTTCTAGCACTCTTCTTGATGGTTCAGATCCCTGCAACTTAGGCATGTTTGAATAAAAGTAAATGTGAAATAAGTGGTAAAGATAATTAATATTTGCATCAAGGAAAAGTATTTGTCTTGGTAATGTAAAAATGTCAGTCTTTGTAAGGCAAAGTAATTCAAAATAAGAATTAGAAGTCAACAAGTGTTAAAGTAACAACTTTACTTATATTTTACAAATTAGTCTCTTTTTTTTTTATTCTTTTTTTGTAGGTACTAAAGTAAAAGTACATTTTTTACAAACAGGACTTCCCCACTTATCATGACCAACCAAATATAAATAAAGTAAAAATCCATACAACTAAAATTACTTTTTCACAAATTTCACTTTACCTCTTGAAAGGCAACATTTCCTCAAAGACTAAATATTTTGAAGTCCCATAAATTAAATTTGCAAAACTTTCTTGAATCTAATAATATCGCTTTATGTCCTATTTTGGACATAGATCCATCGTTGAAACTATAGAAACAAGAACGTAGATATTCATTTGACGGCTATAGATTATCAACATTCAATATCTTGATTTTAGTACATTAGTAAAATCCCAAAGTCCTTGTATAGTAGAGCTAGTGCCACAAAACTTTGCCACTATCAAAATTTATAAAAGTAGCAAATTAAGAATGTGAAATTGTCCTTCAAGATGTTTGAGGTATTGTACACTTGGTATACTTAACCTAGTAGTGCTCTTAAACAAAAATAAGAAAACAAAAATAGAGAGTTTTAAAGAAGAGAGATACAAACTACATTTCTAGGTGTTCACATTTTATAAATATACAACTCTATTTCTTACTTCGGTATATGTCCATGTATCCTGAACTACATAAACTTGGACCAGAATATTTTCAAAGAAACTCAAACCCAAATCACTCCAATATAATTACTTGATACCTAATTACTTTTAGGAAAAATCCTTAAAAAAAGGGCCTTAAGTTTCTGTCTTATTTTAAAAAAGGACACAAGTTTCAAAACATTTCAAATTTAGTTCCTAAGTTTTTCAGGAAGTTTTCAATTAAGAACATCATCCAGTTAAAGCTATTTCCCGACAACTTCTTTCCATTTTTTTCAAAAATACCTACATTACCCTTTGTTGAAATAAAACTCTTATTCACCTCCTCTTTATTCTCCTCATTCTCCTCACCTTGTCCTCACAGTGATCAAGGATAAGCAGTATTCCCACAGTAATCGGCTACATGTAGTAGCTGTCGAAACCAATTCATAACTTCAAAAGAAGGGTAATTTTGGTATTTTCAAAATATTGAGGGAAACAGTGGCAAAAACTTACCTTTAAATGGCTGAATGTCTTTAATTGATAACTTACTGAAATTTTTAGAGACTAATTTAAAAAGTTTTGAAACTTATGTCTTTTTTTTTTTAAACATAAAGCAAAAACTTAAGACTTTATTTCATACTTTTCCTTACTTTTATAGGCTAGCATAATCACACCCAATGTTTACGTACGTAAAAAAAAGACTTCAATTGTGACAAATAAGTTAGTGCTCATGAGCTGTTTCTAAGTTGAAATTGACCAACCGACTTTATTTTTGTGCTGAGCTATCTACATCTCTAGGTCTAATTTGGAGTGATCTACATGTGTACTAATTTGGAGTGATCTACATGTGTAATACTAGAATACAAATATATCATTGTTATCCCACGAGGACCCGATGTCTTTATTAATCAGTATACAGTTGTTTTTTTTTGGAGTTTTTTTTCTTTTGACAGAACTCACTAGAGATATGCAAACGTGAATAACTTTGAAAAATAGTTTATAGAGTAGGAAACGGACTTCTATTGTCACAAATAATTAATTGCCTTTGTTGTCCAAACAAAGTTTTTCACTTGCAGGGCTCATGCACAGAGGTTGTTGGATATTTTCTAAAACCTAATAATTAAAAAAATAAATTTCAAAAGACATTTGCATGTGTTTTTACAAAATCAGGTGTTTTGTGCCCTTTGAATGAGATGTGTCTTTTGGGGCTCATATGAGTGGATATGACCCAATTTCAAAGTTGCTTTCAAACATTATAAATTAAAGTGATTTGAAGTTTTTCAAATGATTTGAGATTAATAGAAGACGGTATTTTCAGAAGCACATTATCTAAGAGAAGTTTCTTATCTTCTATTATTTACTTTGATTTTAAGGGCAACTCCATATTTCTAATTCTAGTATGCAGACTTCGAATCAGAGTTGGGCATTGTATCATGGAGACATAATTTCATCAAAAGCCACCTGTATGTGGGAAATTATTGTCTTTAAAAAAGCATCTTAATTGGTATCCCTTGTTCATTTTTCTTTTGCTTTCTTATTTAATTTCTCATTTTCACTATCATTCACATTATTCACTAATTATTTATACTAATTTTTTATTTGATTTTCTGATTGCACATTCTTTGTAAGTAAGTTTCCCAACAAAGGTGGTGTGCGATTTTCAGCCTTCAATATCCAAAGCAGGACCCCTTAATCAAGGTGGCGACTTAAAATACTGAATGGATGTTTGTAAGGCGGGACACTCTCAGAAGACCAAAATATAACTATTCAGTTCATGGCTTTAGACTAAAAAATTTGAAATATTAGGTGTATATATCGATAACTGATTTTCTCATAAGGCTAATCTTAAATTACTCTTATATTGCCCTGCAAATAGGATCACAAATGGGTATATGAGCATATGAAGTTTTTAGCTCCATATAAATTGGACATGCGGCATATATTTTGGATTTGAGTAAATTTATATCCGGACCCAAAATCAGGTCCTTGTGTTTTCCGTGTTGGGTATGCAGTGGAACGAACACTTGTGATCAACTTACACACACACAATGATCAAGCAATCAATTTACATGAAGAACATAGCGATATAAATGGTTCGGCAAAATTGCTTATGCCTATGTAAAAAAGAAATCTCTCTATTGTTTTCTCTCTCGCTCTCACAGAGTTAGGGTTACAATTATATTACAATATATAATACCCTGATACAAAGATCAAAACACCCTAGAACCTGGCTAACCCAATTGTCAATCCGATAAACTCGGAATATAAAACATACCCCAACATTCGGACTTGAGGAAATATGCTTCAAGGGTATGCATAGTTTGCGTTATATTACTTTATCTTTGAGAGTCTTCTTAGCTTTAATCATATACCATTTCATGGCCCCACTTGCATATCTAAAAAGTTCATTTTGAAACTATTTCATTTAACTACATAAAAAATGCCTCTTTTGTTAGAAACTATATTATACTTCAAGTCTTGTGAATGCTTGAATTCTCCAAAAGTCACCTCCAAGCTAAATTCACAAATGCTCAATGAACCATAAGCATTTTAAAAGCTAAAAAGTTGGAGAGTTTAAAAAATCCATAAGCCAAAAAACTAAGTCACAAAGTCAGAGTTTCTTAAAACTTAACAGGAAATTCTAAATTCAAACAGGGAGCAGTCAACTCGCGTACCTTCAAAATCAAAGAAAAATTCTTGCAAACAAACGGGCCTTATATCATACAATATATTATTTCATATCTATTACAGTATATTAAACTAGAAGATTTTTCTGGATTGGAATTGGACCTTCAGTTACAATTTTGACTAAAAGTTATATTAACTACCCACTTTATCTCTTTATCATAACCACTGATAACTACTTTCCACTTTTTTTTCTTTTTCTCTTAAATACTTTGTTTCTATCCAAACTCTATCATTCCTTTTCTACTCTAATTATCATGTTTTATTTCTAGCATTAATGTTTAAATTGCAATATTTGTCATATTCGTGCTGAGCACGGATAACTATGCTAGTTCTTAATTAAGTTGATATCAGATCCGGACACAACACATGGATTTCACACTGAATCTGAATCTGAATCTGAATCCACCATAGTTCCATCCCAAATCCAACCAATTTGCATCCTTCTCCAATTCACTATAAATAAATAAGCAACTCTCTTTTTGGGTGGGTGGGTGGGTGGGTCAAGATCCCATATTCCGAACGGTAGCAGGCGCACACACTACCTGTCAAAATGTAAACGCAAGAAGTCGCA
Organism: Camphora micrantha; assembly: GCA_003546025.1. Taxonomy (NCBI): domain Eukaryota; kingdom Viridiplantae; phylum Streptophyta; class Magnoliopsida; order Laurales; family Lauraceae; genus Camphora; species Camphora micrantha. The sequence goes on along the minus strand of QPKB01000009.1, from coordinate 33,808,293 downwards.
GTCGCCAAGGAAATGCGCCATTAGCGGGTTACAGGTTGGAACTGTTATTAAGCCATACACATCTGTTATCTTCCCATCCACATCTGTTATCTTCCCATCTTTGAAAGCAAAAGGCCACTCATTATTGAGTCATGGTCATTGGCATTTGGCAGACGTCAACACGTTGGCCTGCGTGGTCCACCGACACTCCTTCATAATAATAATCATAATAAGGAGAAGAAGAAGAAGAAGAATAACAAGTGCCCAAATAGGACCTTCCCTCCATATGAATGTGTCCCATCTCTCAATGGCTACTCAATCTCATCAATAATAATAAAAAGTATAGCAGAACGTCGTTTTCCATCTATCTCCCATGTCTCTCAAACGGATATGAATTGTCCATTCATTGTATCTATTTTTTTATTTTTTTCATACATTGTATCTTATCCATGGTTTTGTTTGTAACATCGGAGGACTAGGAGTCACTGAGTTTTGAAAATCAGTATGTTTCTTCTTCTTTCTTTTTTTTTTTTTTTTCTCACTTACACAGAGTTTTTAAAATATTCAGAATATTTGAAAATGCAAAAATAAAATAAAATAAAAAAAAAAATAAAAAATTGAAGAATAAAACAAAATCATCTGCAGTTTTTACAACCATTTTCTTCTATATTGTTCTTATCATGTTGAATTGGTCCTGCAAGGATTTTAACATCGAGACAAACGCAGGTGTAACTTATCTAATGTGCAAATGGGTTACAAAATGGTGGCAACTATTTAATTACCCTGATACTAGAGGTGGTTTTGGAATAGTCATGTAAAAAAAAAAAAAATAATAATAATAATGAACCAAGTTGTTTGACCTAAAAAGTGATCATTGTTAGTTATTAATTGCTCTTTATATGGTCATAAATTTCAAAACATTAATTTATAATTAAAGGTTATGGGACATGTTCTCCTACGAGTAGATTGCATATGTCTAGCTCATGGGCCTATTTTGATGCAAGTTTACCAATGGGAAGAGGGCAGATTAGAAGGTTTCACGAACAAGGGGGATATAAAAAATAAAAAAACCAGCCCCACAAGATTATCCAAACCTTTTATTTAATAGCCTTAAAGTTTGTTGGCATTTTATAAATCATATAATTTCTTGAGATTCAATCTAATGGCGAATGAGGGTACAGTGAGTGTAAAAATTGACCTGATATCGGATTGTGGGGTGAAGAGACTATCAGTCTTGCTAAATGACACTTATTGTTTGATATATGACCAATTCACTTAATATATCCGGATAGCATTATAACTATGAGAACTCAATCTGGGCGGCACCCTTAACCACAGGGCGTAGCGTGTCAACCAAGGGCTTCAAACGAAGAGTCTTTGCTAGTCCCGTATTAGAAACATTCAAGTTCTGACCATGGGCTTAAAAGTCAAACATCGTCTTAACTCAACATGACGCATTTTTAAACCATACGTGAAAGTTTAGGGGTGCGAAATCTCTAGATTGGTCTACTCAATTAATCAACCCAATAATGTGTAAAAATAAACAATAATACAGTGGATATAAAATCATAAGCACACAGCACAAAGACACCATATTTTTGCGTGGAAAACCCTAACTGGGTGAAAAACTACGGATTGAACTGGATCCATAATCAAACACTATAAATATCGCAATTACAAGAAACTCAGATTTCTTTCCCAGATATCTCCTACCTAAGGATTGAAGTTACCATGTGTCGCTTCACGCTTTAATGACTTCACACCGCTGATTGCAACAGACTCAATCCTGCGCTTGACTCCTTAAATCTTTTCACAAGAAGATAATCTTCACAAAGGATGCAAAAGAAACTGACTCTAGAGAACTTATCAGCACAATTCCTTAATAAATCTCTAGAGAAGAATTCTCTCAATAATAATCTCTGACTCAAAACTTTGAGAGGTGATGTGTAGCTTTAGAATAACCCTTGAGTCCTTAAAATAGCCCTTGGGACGTGCTTAAGGTTCCCCAACTTGATTATAATTAAAACAAGCAGTTTGTGCACAATTAGAATCATGTTTCTAATTTTCGTAGGACTCTTCGCCTTGTCCGCTCAAGCATATAAGGTTCTGTCTTAGTGCAAAAGAACTTCTGTCAGGCATTTGGGGCTCTCTGTCTTGCTTCCGCTCGAGCGAAGATCTGGAAGCTCGAGCGGACCTCATTCTGGACTAGATCTGGAATTTCGGCACTATTTCCTCCATCTTTCTTTTTCTAATTCTGTCAGACTTTCTTCTTAGAGTCCTTACCATCTTCTATCTTCATAGTCCTTATCTAAATAAAAGTTACAACTCAAAAGACCCAGGGTTTTATCCAACCCATGAATTTAGCCAACATACAAAATCCTAACAGTACGTCCCCCTTAATCATGGGGCATAGCGTGTTAACTACAGGATTCAAACAGAGAGAGTCTTCTATAATCCCGCATCGGAAATATTCAAGTCCTGACCTTGCGCTTATAAGTCAAACTCCGTATTAACTCAACATGATGCTTTTTAAAACCGTGCGGCCCCCGGATCCCATAGGAACTCCAGAGTTAAGTGTGCTTTAATGGGAACAATACTAAAATAGGTGACCTCCTAACACGAGCACGTGGGCCAAAGTAGACAATTTCAAGCTCAGCTCGGCGGGGCTATGACAATAACTCCTCAATAATACCCATTGTTAGATATATGAACAAGATAGCATCATAACTCCTCAATGAAAACGCAAAAATGAGTAGGCTAGGCATGTAAATTGATTTAACAGTGGACTTACGACTTCACTCTAATTAAAGGTGAAAACTTGTCACCTGAAACCATAATTCTGAGTAGTTTGAACTTACAAAATCTGAATCCATATAGCTGGTGTAGCTAGTATTCCATTTGACACACTCTGCTCATGTGATTAGAAAATCCCCGATTCTTTTGTACAGTTGGTACCTCCTTATATATTTTTCATATAGTCTATGTGAATAATATATCCATACTTCTCTATCATTTAAATAAATAGATACGTGTGCATATAATATCACCAAGTGGAGGATCCATCACATGCAAACGTGACTGGTTTTCATCACATGAATCTCTGGTCACCCTCTGTTTTTTTTTAAGAAACATAACATATATGTGGCTATATGTGTGAGGAGATGTGGCTAACATAGGGACAGAAAATAGGTTCGGTTCCATTACCAGATGAAACCTTTGTGGACCTAGACTCAAACCCAATTTATATACTTGTCCAAAAGCTCAAACCAATCACCAAAAGGAGAGAAATGCAGGCAAGATTCAAACTAAGGCCATAATATATGACATTGGGAGGACTATTGCTTTGGTGTAGTTTCATCATGTGATTCTGTCGGGAAATTGCATAGCGAATGTTTTGGTTAAGTTGAGGATAGAAAGAGATGTAGCTTTGCTCGTTTCTTTGTAATTTGTTGTTTTGTGTTGGGTATTTAGCTCTAAATACCTGCACATGTTTTTTTTTTATTTTAATCTTTATTGTACATTTCTTAAGTCTTTAATATATTTTACCGTTACCGATAAAAAAAAAAAAATATATATATATATATAGAGTAAGGCTCTTCTAAACTTGAACTTAGGATAAAATTTTCGTAAAGTCATGCTTGTGGGGCCTACCCAAATGGACCAAACACATGACACCCATAAATTGCACATGTCCATCAACTTTTGGTTAAATCCAAATTTATTGGACTATTGAATCGATTATGTATCGATTCAAAAGGACCGTAGACTATGATAGAAATTAAGGTTGGAAATGATTGTTTGCAGAAAGGAAGATCACAGGGAGTCCTTGAAATCCCCCAACCCCCACCACCAATGTGGGTCTCTAGGTGGGCCCCTCCACACATTTGAACTTACTTTATCATAAGCTTAAGCTTAGGAGAGTTGGCCCCATACACACACTTGAACTTACTTTATCCTAAGCTTGAGCTTAGGAGAGCTAACCCCACATATATATATATATATATATTAGTTGGTATAATATATACATATATATATATTAGAATATGCAATAATTTTTATACATATAACTCAAGTAACTGTATATTAAGTATGATTCTGTTTAAAGATGAAGTCCACGCCCAGACTTTTCTGGTCAAAACCTAGTAACCAGCTTGTGGAAGGTCCATTGTCATCCTAGGAGTAAAATGGTTGGGTACCTCTACCTCCGTTTTATGTATTTATTATCTCTTCTATACCATGCTTTCTGTCTTCCTTCCACGCAGAGCTGTACATGTACGGTATGCTGTCGGTGGTACAAGGGGACCCACTTTGGCTTTGGTGACATGGCCCCTTGTATGGCCCTTGAAAGGAAAAACCCATGTCCCTAAATCCAAATCCAAATTGCTCAAATAAGACACTTTTTCTTTATCTGTTGTCTATTACATTTGATCTACCATTAAATTGATCACATATAAATCTATGTTCGGCATCTCTATTTCTTATTTTCAATCTCCATTAAATAAGAGTGTTTATCACACGATTTTACTCTCTATCTACTTTAGAACAGTAGAGGCAAATCATTTTAAAATAAATGACACTGATTTAGTAAGAGCTCTAGGCGTTTTGTTTTTACTCTATTTTTGATGGCTTTGTTGGAGATAATAAGAGTAGAGATCCCAAACAAGATCGTTTTTTTTTTAAATAAGGTTTTCTCCTTATGAGAACATTTCTCGCCGTACCATAAGAGATAGTTAGATGGGGTCTGCCAGATGGCGTCTACCTGGAATCCCACTGATGGACTAATACCCCCCAAATATTAAATATTGGAGTCAATTTGATGCCCTAACCCCTTGATCTATTATTGCCTACAAATTTAATAGCTTTACATTTTTGAAAGAAAAGAAATCGATCGTTACTATGGGGTCACGTGTTTGTGAATTATTCACTTGAATCATGAGGTGAACCTGAAAGTTGTCCCCATGGTCACATGAGCAAATCCCATTTAAAATAAGTATATAAGATACGCTGATTCCTAGGTTTTAATTACAACCCATCTAGTGTGGATCCTATAACTTGATTTGGATATTGGTGTGAGTTGGTGGGTGGGTCACAGAATTCAGGTGGTTTTAATTTACTACATAGTCTATATTGGCCAATCGCAAAGGGAATCAGATTTGAGATTCAATCTGATAATTAATGATCTGGTCATATCATATGATCTCTCCTGATCCTTACCACCTGTTTATAAACAAATCCGCTTATCAAATGGTTTAAATAGTCTCATATAGGGGCGCACAAAAAATTCATAGTTTCGATCCGTAAATCCGATCTGATCTGATTCAATACGATCTGTGGATAAAGTGACAGATTGAAAATCTTGTAATCCATTATCAATGAATCGGTGGCAGATTTCTCCCTCAATCCGCGGATTCAATCCGATCCGATCCGTTGACATTAAATATAAATAAAAAAATATAAGCGGTCTAAATATAAATTAAGATGTTTAAATTTGAAATAAGAAAAAAATTTAAGAGGTCAAAATGTAATTTCTTTACAACATATTTGTTATTTTTCTTTAATATTAGATTGAATGGATTAATCATATCCAATCTGGTCCTTCACGGATCGGATCCGATCAAATTTTAACAGCCACTGATTGGTGACGGATTCCAAATCCATCAATCCGTAGATAATAGATTAGTGATGGATTTGACCCAATCTACACTAATTCGATCCGTATACACCCCAATCTCATATGTCTAACACAGCAGAAGATTCATGTGGTCAGTCTCTTAGCACATCTGGGACCGATCATCACACAAATGTCTGCGACCACATCCCAAAAGTCTTGAATGGTCCAGTAGCGACATCCAGCCGACATTAAAAGTCTGTAATTCGGATTCTCTGCGGCTCCCCCGTTGCAGAGAATTATCTGCTGGCTTAGAGTGCATTTGGCACCAGGCAGGCTTTGTAGGGCCACTTCACTTGCCTACCAATTACCAAAACTTCAGAGGGCATGATAGATTAGACGTTATGATGTGCTCAAAATAATTGTTCTCTCTTAATGTGGTAATTCCTTAGATTTTGACTCTAATTTGGGCTGATCAATATTAGATATAGGCTGCTTACAAAATATGTGTACTACATTTTATAATAAAAACTTAACTGTCTTAGTGTGATTGATATGAAAGAGGATTCAACTCCCATTAAGGTGGAATTTGTGAGTACCAACTAAAAAAAAAAGATATTTTTTTTGAATGATTTAGAATTTCATAAATAAATTGCATTCAAAAGCCTTGCTAGATTTCTAAGATTTAAGGGACTCTCTCTTGTGTGGATTTGAGGGTTTTTTTTTTTAATTTTTAAAATATATATTAAGAAAAACTAGAATTGAAGAAACAAAGCAGAAGATTCACATCCAAAATAACTCAATTGGTTAGGAACATTGGGCCCAGGTGGAAACTCTAAAAATAAGGTTTTTGTTTAGGATTTAGAGCTTACTTGCATATTAGAGTGATGCAAACACCTTTAGTTATACTTCATATTTTTAGAACTTATTTATATATTAGAGCTTTTTCCTTAAGAAAAAAAAAGCTAAGGGGTCTGCTTTTTAAGTAAAACTTTTTAAACTAAAGCGGATGGAGTAGAAAATTTACAGGTATTTTGGACGAAAATGAATTCATAATACTGTTACCAATATAAAAAGGGTTCATAAAATCTCAAATTACTCAAATGATTGGGTTTTATATCGTAATTTTTAAAAAGTGGGCCCAACTTACCACAATTCGTAAGATAAGCCCCAAATGCTTGATAAAACAAGAGATTTTTTTAAATATAATTTTATCAAACAGACCAATTATAAACTAAAACTTAAAATATTAATTTTTTTACTGTTGATCTTAACTTAATTAGTTCTCGTTAGGTGAGACTGGAGTTTCCAAACAGCTCCATATCTTCATTGGAGGCGAGCCACAATCTGGTGTTTTCGTAAAAGGAGAAGAAGAAAAGAATATTGAAATGCGCAAATGAATTACCTTAATAAATAATTGTATCTTTCATTCTTCACTTCTCTAATATTTTAATTCACTTTATGGGGATTGCCTTAGCCGAGCATTGGCACTCACGATATGTAGAGAGCCAACGCATCGTCACACGTGGTGTAACCCATGCTTTGATCGATCTGGCTGGCCCATGAAATAGAAACCCCCTTATAGTCACAAATTATAGGGTTTGATATCCATCAAATTCAACTTGGCTGTTGAATGAGTATGCACAAGTGGGACCATGATGATTTTAGCAACAATCACTGGCTGTTTTTGGGGAGATCTTTGAAAAAAAACAAAAAAACCCCAATCCTATCCCTACCCCCACTTTATTTTATATGTTTAGAAATTTAGCTTGGGACATCTAATTTCATGACCTTACAAGTCAAAATCTTCCATCTTGTAGTAAGAGTACCCACCGACCTTTGTGCATCAAAAACTCTGGAGATCTGGATTCCAGCCCTAAATATAATACTCATGTTTGACTGCCGTTGCTGATCTTCTTCTAACTGATGTAGATTTCTATTCATCATAAGCGAAAAAAACAAAAGGGGGAAAGGAGAGATAACTCTCTTTTGCATTTGGGATTCTTGTCGGTTCTCTCTCACACCTTAAAATAATAAAAGTTCATTTGATTCCATTACTGTAATGATTACACTCAGTAATTGCAGTGGAAAATCTGTCCCTAAACAAGCTTTAGAAATACTACTACAAGATTAAAAAAAAAAAAAAGCAACCCATCTATATTTGATCTATAAGTTTTTACCCAAAAAACCACTTTATGTGGTAAGTACACCAAACACCAAATCCATACGGGATTCCTAAATTTTTATACCATTTTTTTTTATTGAATTCGACTTTTAGTTTTAGCGCTGAATTCGACTCTGAAATAGAAAGTGACCCTAATACATTTTGTGGTCGAATTCGACATTAAGAAAGATTTTAGCAATTCCAGTAATCTATGTTAGAATTGCTAAAAAATCTGATTATTTCAATCAAAGGTAAATGAATCTTTTAGTGGACATGTTGCATTTCAGAGATCATAAATATCACTAGATCTTGCCACTAACTTAAAAAAAAAAAAAAGGTGATTCTGTTGCTTGGATTCTTAAAACAAGCTTATATTAATTAATGTCTGGAACTGGATTCCTATTTTAGTATAACTTAATCTCCTGGTTCTGTACTTTATTCCATTTTTTAAGGATTCGATTACCAATCACTATCTGACATGGTAATTGCTTTCTTCCATCGATGAAATTCTTCCCTATCTAATAAACTCTGTAAATAACTTTTTTTTTTTTTTTTGTCCCACCAGATCTACAACTTCAGTCTTCAGTGTTAATGTCAACGCTTTAACTGCATATTACTGAGGTCAAGTTATTCTGAGTTAATGTAAAAATGCTTCATTGATATTTACTGATTAGAGGTAAAAGTAAAGTAATCTTCATCCTGGAAACTTCCTGCATTTAAAGCTGTAATTATTATTATTATTATTTTTTGGTATAGTAGAAGAGCATGTAGCAATGTATACTTACGTTTGTTTAGTAAAGTGAAGTTGGTAGTTATATGGATTTAAGTATGTGTAGGTTGGAGTAAAACACCAGTGTGGAAGCATGTGAAGTGGCTTAACGCGGAGGGCAGAAAACAACAAAAAAGGAGACAAGGCAAGGAGAAGAAGGTGGTGTGTTTGGTTTTGTGATAAGAGTAGTAGTGTCGCTTCTTCAAACAAGAAGCTCACATGAAACCAGGAGCTTAAGAAGCAGGAAATCAGGTGCGGGAAGGTATAATTTTTTTTTCTGTGGGGGGGTGTGGGATTTGAGTCATTGAGTCTGGTTTTGTTTGCCTGTGATTTGAATCAGTTGATTTAATTGGGGTTCTGTTGCTCTCTCTCTCTCTCTGTTTGTGGAAATGGGTCCTATGAAGTGTGTACTGAACTGAACTTTCTTCCCCTTTTGGACACTTTTGGAACTGTGGGTGGTGGGACTCTTTTGAGCCTTTTAAATGGTATATCAGATTTTGTAATTTGTTCTTCATAAACCCAATACCAGTTTGCAATCTCCCATCTTTTTCTATTTGATTGGTTTCACTCACCCCAGAAAGAGAACCAAGGAAATCGTGTAATACCAAAGGTAGGAGTGTGTTTCTCAATCTGTTTATTTGGTGTGATTTGATGAATCTGGGTTGATGAAGCTGCTGGAGATCTTTTTCTTTAAATGCCCTTTTCCTCTAATTCTTTCTTATAGAAGAAAGGAATAGCTTTCTGGGTCATCTATGTTTTTGTTTGTCCGGAAATACCCATTTCTCATTTCAATTTTTTTTTTTTTTTTTTTTTTTTGTGTGTGTGAGGGAATTGGTTTTCTTGATTGGTTTTATTGAAAATTTAGTTTGTTGATCTGGTTCTTGCAGGTTGGAGAATGTCAAGGCCGCTACTCCGTGGTGTATCAAGTGGTGGAAGAATCATTGAGAGCAGTCGTGATTCCTGGGACTCTGACATGAAGGGCAGAAATGAAAAGGATGATATACGTAGAAGTCATTCACCTCGTGGTCTTTCCTCCTTTCCGTTGCGCTTCCTAGCTAGTTTGTTTATTCATTACAATCATTCTTCTAAAATCAATTCATCTGAGAATGGGTTTGGATCTGATTCCACTAATTCAGCTACTTTGAGAAGTAGGCAGAACATTACCCTGCAGCTTCTCAAGTTTAGTTTAGTTCTGATTCTGGTTTTAGCGCTTTCGGTGTCGTTTTTGTGGACAATTTCCATCTCCACATCATCAAGAGGTAATATCTACAGGGGTTATAGACGACTCCAGGAACAAATTATCACAGACCTCACAGACATTGGAGTGCTCTCGCGTGGTATCGTAAAGTTGAAGGAGGTGGAGTACTGCCCAGAGGAGCATGAGAACTATGTTCCATGCTACAACATTTCTGAAAACCTGGATTTGGGTTATTCTGATGGCACTGAGTATGAACGCCGGTGTCATCGTGGATCTACGGAATATTGCTCCGTTCTTCCGCCTAAGAACTACAGAATTCCTCTCAGGTGGCCTACTGGGCGAGACTTCATTTGGATTGGGAATGTGAGAATTACTGCCCAGGAAGTCCTTGACTCTGGAAGCTTGACCAAAAGGTCAGTTGCGATTTTCTTATATAGTTAATTTTATGCTACGTGATTATCAATGTCTTGCTTAATGTGGCTGATTTCTTTGTGACACAGGATGATGATGTTAGAGGAAGATCAGATATCTTTCCGTTCGGACCCTCTTATGGTCGTTGGAGTGGAAGACTATTCACATCAGATTGCAGGAATGATTGGGTTGAGCGATGGATCGGATTTCCTTCGGGCTGGGGTGAGTTGATAATTCCATGTTGTTGAGTTTGCTGATTTATTTGTTTATTTTTTCCGTGGCAGTGCATCTGAAAAAAGAAACTTGAGATACTTAAATGAAAAATGTATTTGAACTTAGCTTTGTTGCATTTTTAGATTGTGGTTAGCTTATAATTTACTTGTGGTTACTAGATTTCCTGTTGTAGTGCATAAGATGATTGGCTAATGAAATGAAACAAATAGCCATGGACACTTGTTAACCTTGGGGAGTCTCTTGTCAGTTGTCACTGAAAGCTGTATCCATTTATTTGGTTGAAGCTACAACTGTGTATGGAAGCTTACTTCGGAGCGATGGGTTTCACCTGTGTGTTTTCTAGTCTTTTCATTCTTGCTCCATATATTCAAATCTGTAGTTATAATCTGTGAAACAAGTTTTAAGTTTCTCCTGTAGGCTCTTCAGACCTACCAATTGGATGCAATATGTAATAGTGAGGTTCTATGCCCTGATGCTGTAAGTACTCCTCCCGTACATTTACAGCACATCTTCTTCTATACCTTGTGGAAAGGTTCTGGAACTGTGTGATAGAAAGCAATGCTGAAGATCAAATGTCAATTGAATCACTTATATAGCACTAACTCGTAGTTGCCACCCATTCACTTCAGTTTTCTCATGGAACACTAGAAAGCATTCACAATTGGCGGCTGGAGGAAAATAGTTATTTAAGTTGGGTGGGTGGTTAGTCCCTTTTATTCCAAAATATCTTCAAGTTTGAGTGATGTTTTATCCATTAAGCATTCTGAGTCCAGGATGTCTGAGTTTGGCCAGGGTTGGTTTGGGCCTGGCTCTTAATTGGAGTAGACCAGTCCTGTTCAAAATTTTAGTTTGGCTTCCCCTCAGTCTTTCCCATTAATAGCCTTGCTACATTGCAGAAATTTTATATAACAATTTTTAACAATTTGGAATGAAGGTTTTAATAGAAGAGACAGGACTTACATCTTGGTTCTTTGCCAGCCTGAAGTTCTATTTTATACTGAGGACTAATGGTAAACTTGGGTCTTTCCAACCTGGGACCCCCAACCATGTCCTAACTTGACCAAAAGTGGAATTTTTGTTGGGGTTGGGGCCAGCTTCAGGTACCCTAATTCAACTATTATATGGGGATTATCTATTAAGTATTTATACATAAATCATAACGTATAATAAGCAGTGTGTGTATATATATTATAAGTATATGAGCCAATATAAGCTTTCTAAATTTTATGGCTATCAATTTAAAAAGCAAATTAAACTAAACAGTTTGAGTTCACGACTGAGCTGAGTCAACTGTACTCAACCAGAACAACACTCTGGTAAATGCCCTGGTTTCATCCAGGTTGGGTTTGGTCCTGAATTTACCTGCATACAACTTGGGTTGGACTTGGGTTGAGCCAATACCTGACTCAAGTAGTCTAGTTGCACCCTATCGAGGATACTTTTTTCCCCATAAAGACCGAGGATGCATTTTTGCTTGGGTTCCACCTGATAGGCCTTGCTATTGATACCTCAGCAACATGCATGGTATGGCATGTTCCTACTTGTTTCAAAGTGTCTAGGTAACATAGCTGTTACACATTTGTTTGGTTGACATAGACTGCAACTTAATCCTTTTCAATTCAGGACTATGTTTTTCCAAAATGATTGTTCAAAGTCCAGTGCTGTCTCCTTCTAGACATTTGTTGATTTTGGCCAATTCTTTCTGTTCTAAGCCAGTCATAATTCTTCTGCTAATTTGGTACATCACTTTCTTTAGCATTCTTTTTTTTTCCCCTGATAGGTAATTCTCTTTAGCAATCTATTTATTATATGATTTTTTTTTATTGATTTACTGTTGTTGCAATATCTTTTTCTCTGGATATTCAGCTTCGTCCATTGACTTTCTTGTCAAGGGATTAGGTGCAGATCAAGTTTCAAAATCTAGTGTTGATTCCAGGGGAATTGAGTTTAATTTATTGTTGGTTTATGGTTTGTTCCAGATTAGAACAAGCTGAGCAAATAATTAGGAGGTGTGTTAAAGTTGAAAATTGCACTCATTGGTCAGTGCATTGTTAAATAATGTTATATACTGTATAGAATGATTTAGTTTAATATTATATTTGGAATTTTGGATCTTATAATATTGTGATACAATCTTCTAGAACTGTTTATAGTAGTTAACTATTTTATTAAGTGTTAATTGGATATACTGATAGTAGTTATAGTGCGAATATCTTATGTGGATATAGCATTCATAATTCACATGTACGATGAAAATTAGAATCACAGATACACCTTTTGCAATTGCACTTTTTCTTATGTTAAATCTGTTATCTATAAAAATAATTATGTGATTCATTATAAGTTTTTATGTAGTATTTATTGGCTTAGGCGTTGGATAAAAGGCATCTGTATAACTTTGTGATTGTAATATGTCATGCAATTTGAATAATGAATGGTTATGATGCCTCTCAATGAAAACTTGGCTTGGCAGTCCCCTTAGCTAGTCAACTTTCCCACTTAGTATGTTTTACAAGTTATTGAAAATGGTATATTTTTTATTGGCAACATAAAACTTTTATTAAAATAAAATGGTTTTTATTTTTTTTAATCATTTAGTGATTCATTCCTATCAGTGTGATAAGTGCTTCTGATCTTTTTGATGCACGTCTTTGGAGCATCTGGAACGACAGAAATGCTTATAATATGTTCTTTAATTGTGCAGATTAGAACTGTCTTAGATATAGGATGTGGCTATGGCAGCTTTGGAGCGCATCTCTTTTCAAAACAGTTGTTGACAATGTGCGTAGCAAGTTATGAGGTCTCTGGCAGTCAAGTTCAGTTATCTCTTGAAAGAGGGCTACCTGCGATGATTGGCTCTTTTACATCAAAGCAGTTGCCATATCCATCCCTTTCTTTTGACATGTTGCATTGCGCACAGTGCGGGATTGAATGGGAGCAGAAAGGTATTATATGATTATTTCGGGGTTGACAATGTTGTTTGTTGTATCTGTGCATACATAGATACATGCATGTTTGTGTTTCATTAATATGTGTGCATAACATGCAGGTAGGGATGATCCACCAATTGTCTAAAAATGACCCCCGTGATGGGTACAGTTGGTTCCATTTAAGTGATGGATTTGAAAAGCAAGAAAAAAAAAGATGATAGAAAATGGAAGTTAACACCTTATGTTGTACACCATTCACAGCAGATCATGGCTGATATATATATATATATATATATATATATGGAAATATTCATATATCTTCATCATGTCCTTACCCCAAATACATAGGTTTACTTTATATATACTTTAGACTAATTGACATTTACAGTTTAGATTGGTCTGAATCAGTGGATCAAATGTGCTGTCAAATTTTGTGAAATTAAACCAAGCTAATGCACAAGCTTGAATAATCTTAAAACCAACATTTATGTGGTTAGCACATCACGAAAAATGAATATTGCTGACGGTCACTTCTTTCATTTGCTGAGCTTATTTTATAAAGCTAAAGAATTCATCATAACTTAGTTGTTTCCTATGATGTGCTGGTTCATACGATGACCCATATTCGATGCTTGATGACATTAATTTAATTTTTATCGCTTACAACCCAACCATGTGCATGTATCCTGGGGGTTGTGTTAGATGGGTAGTCAGCTATGAAACTTCTCCAAACCGTTTGGTGAATAAAAAGTAGGACCACAAAGCTGACAATTGGTTGCACACACATGGTCATTGTAGATAATATATTGTTTACTCATTACTGTTTAGTATATCAAAGTCTCTTACAAGTGGATAAAATGTTTGGGGACATGAGTCATACTAATTTATTTGTTAAGTTACACTGATTTCTATTACATTAATGCAGATGGGATTTTCTTGGTTGAAGTTGATAGAGTTTTGAAGCCTGGTGGTTACTTTGTCTGGACTTTGTCGCTCATGAACACTCAGAAGAAGTCACTACATGACATGGAAAATCAGAAGAAATTAGCATTTGTTAGTGATTTTGCAGAAAACCTTTGTTGGAATTTGTTATCACAACAGGATGAAACAGTAGTCTGGAGAAAGACCAATAGAAAAAACTGTTATGCTTCTCGGTGAGGCGACTAACATTTAATTCCATTCATTTACCATGCTTCATTCATAATTGTGGATTAAAAAATGTGTGTTCAATTGTACCACTGCAGTGTGTTAATATGATAATTCTATGGTCTCGATTTACAGTAACATGGTGTGTACTTTTCTAGGAAGTCTGGTGTGGGCCCCTCTATCTGCAGTAAAGGCCATGATGTTGAAACTCCATATTACCGACCTCTTGAACTTTGCATAGGAGGAACCCGAAGTCGTCGATGGATTCCTATTGAACAGCGGACTACATGGCCCTCTCGAGCTAAAATGAACTCTACTGAACTTGATATATATGGTAAACTATGTAATCCTCATATAAAGTTCTGTTTACCAATCTGCTCAAATAATTATGATGTTGTTCTTATTGGTACTATCCTGGGATAGAAAAGTGAGATCATCACTGTAACATGGAAGACGGACTTTTATAGACATTTCCAGTTCTGTTAACAATTTGCGTTTTCATTTTTTTTCTCCTTCAGGTTTAAATAGTGAAGAGTTCACGGAGGATGCATTAAACTGGAACTCAATGGTTCGAAATTTTTGGTCTCTGCTTTCACCTCTGATATTCTCTGATCACCCAAAGAGACCAGGTGATGAAGATCCTTCTCCACCTTTTAACATGCTCAGAAATGTACTCGATATGAATGCCAAGTTTGGTGGTTTTAATGCTGCTCTATTGGATACCGGCAAAACCGTATGGGTCATGAATGTGGTGCCTACACGTGGTCCCAACTACCTCCCTCTAATACTTGATCGAGGATTTGTTGGCGTGTTGCATGACTGGTATGTATAATCTCCTTTTTTTATATTGATGTGCTACCGAGTTTCATACAGCATTCAGAAACGAAACATGATATGTTGTAGTTGATGATGGAGCAACTTCCAAGATCCTGCTTGAACATGATCATGTGAATGATCTGATTCTGAGTTTATTCATTTTGACTCAAAACCATCTTAACATATTTTTAGCTTGTTGCTTTGATTGCCTTATTTTAGTTGGTTTAAGATTAGGAATGCCATTTCATTTGGAGCACTTATCCCTTGGAATGTGAATAGGTTTATTCAATATTGATTTTTTTTTAATCATGATTGATATATCTAGCCAGTTTATAATAAGATTGAAGATTTTTAAAATATTAATTGTTTATTCTTGCAAATTTTACTTTATTTATATGGGCTCTCTTAATTAAATGGAGAAGATCAATTTTGTGGAATTCTCTATTGCTTAACATTGTATCAAACCTAATCTACTGGAACCATCAGACTATTGGAATTAGTTTCATCTTCTCCATTCTCAGAACCACCCTGCAAGTTCTATTCATATGAGCTTCTTTGTATATTGGTTACAACATCCATAGATCAAGCCTTAGTTACCACTGCGACCGGTATAGTCTCAGTTGCATATTAGTCATACAATCCTGTAAACTATTTTGGGCAAAGATGAAAGAACCCCTCCATTGCAAGAGAGATCAAGCACAGATAGTGCTTCGGTAGTGAGAAAAATGGGCCCTTTCAGATTCCTTAGTCTCATCTACCTCTACCATCAACCCAAGCATCCAGTTGTCTCTGTTAGTATTTGTCACTAATCAGTGCTGCTGCTTGCAAAGCATCACAACCAGATCCAACCTCAGAAGATTAAAGCACCAGACCGGAATACCGGATCTATCTTCTTCTCCACCAAACCTGCCAATCGATCTGAATCTATTTATTACTGCCTTAACTGGAGTCTGCATTATTGTCATTATTTTCCTGCCTTTTCAGCTCTTTATTGCTGCTCCTTGTTGCTATTGACCACCTATCATTGTTATTTGATTTATCATATCACTACATCCACCATCTATTGCAACCCTTCATTGGAAATGTTAGTTGCTCTATTACCTGTTCATCTTGATTATTGATGACACTTCTTGCGAGATCTGTGATTCATCATTGAATCAGATCCTTTCTTTGTGAACCTAATCATTTGTCTTTGGCTACTCCTAATTTGTCTCCAAACTTGAGATCTTACAGGTTTGGATCAGATATTCATTGTCTCTGGATTAGAATTTTTTTTTTTATTATAAATCTGATCATATTTATTTGGCTTAGATTGGGGATTACTAGACTTAACTTCATTTTGGATTTCCATCCCTGTACTTGTTCGGTCATGATCAATGACTTGGCTTTTACATCTGGATTTGTCATATTCATGTTTGAATTAGATTTGTGAATCCAAGCATCTATGTTCATCATGTCTGGCTAGTTTGATGGTTGGATTTGTGCCAGATTTAATAATTTGCTTTTGGATCAGATCTTCATATATGATCTTACCTGTCTGGCCATAGATCCTTGATCACATGGCTTTTGCATTTGGATCAACTGTATTTTCTCTTTGGGATTAGATCTGTAACTAGTAACTACAATAATCTGGTTTTGGATCATATTTCCAAATTCATTCATTTGTCTTTGGGTTAAAATCTTCGGATCTGATCATTGTTTGCATTTGTCTACCACTCATCTGCACAATCAATCTCAAGCCATCTTATCATGCAAGTGATGATTCATTGATTCTAATCAGCAGCCGTAAGATTTATCAACAACTGTCATATCTAAATTTGATTAGTTGCTTGAGTTGGATTGCATCTTCATCAGCACCTCCAATTCCTGTTTTATCAGCACTGACAAGTCTCAGCTTCGTCTTCTATGCCATTCTTGCCACCCATTCATCACGCAATTGTCGATGAGCATCATGTATTAGTTGGATTCATCAGTTCATTGTATGCAAATATCTTGAATTTTGGGAAGAGAGGGTGGGGGAGGGGGTGGTTCTGGATATATTAGAATATACTTAATTATAGCAGGATATGATAAATTATGATAAGATTGGTGAAGTTCAATTATTGATTGTTGATCCTCACAAATTGTACTCTATTTAATATTTATCATGGGCTTCCATAATGAAATGAAGGAGGTCTGGAACTCTCTGTTCCTTAACAATTTGAGAGCAAACAGTCAAGGGAAAAAACAGCAAGTATCCATATTCTGGGAAAAAAAAAAAAAAAAAAAAGAAGCCTAAGAATGGATGGCTCCAATCTTTCCATCTTGGAGAGCTTGACTTATGCTTCCCTTTTGCTTTGGGCCCTGTCAGATCAATGGTGTTGGTTCACCGGTCCATGGACCCCATCTCTACAGACTAGGTTTCACTATATATTGTAATGTTCCTTTCTTTTTTCCCAGCAGTTAAAGATTGTTTCTTCTGTATCCAGGTGTGAAGCATTCCCAACATATCCCAGAACCTATGATATGGTACATGCAAAGGGACTGCTATCGCTTGAAATTGGTCAGCAGCACAGATGCACAATGTTTGATATTTTTCTGGAGATGGACCGGGTGCTTCGGCCGGAGGTATTTAATTCACCAGGCTTCATTTTTAATGTCTATATCAAATTTCTGTGTGAAATTCCAATGTCCTCATCTGCTTTGTTTACCTATGAAATTCCACTCACTAGTTTGGTTTATTTTGTTGTGGATTACTGAATAATGCACTTTTCCTTTTTGTGTGCCAATAGAACATATTTTATGTTTAACCATTTTAATTCCATTATAAATTCCCTCGAGCTTGGTTTGCTTTTCAACTTGCAATATTGATTAAAAGGGCCATTAAAAATACCTGGGTCCTTTCACCGCATGCCTGGGAAGCAACAACAAGAACAACAATTAATTGCAGCTATGGGTGTATCAAGATTAAAAGTATCAATGAAAAGGTCTTTTGTGCATTGCTGGAGCAGACTTCTTTTTTCTCCTTCGTATTATTTTATTGGGATGGGGACGGGAGATGTTTGCATAATAGGTTAGCATGACTGGAAGTACAGAAACCCTCGCATTCATTGCTCATGGGACCTGCCCTGGCATTACGATGCCCTAATGTTAGTGTTATTAGCGATTTTGGCAACCAGATCAAAGTGATTGAGCTCTACACATTGTAATGATTTTCATTTACAATGAATTGTGCTTTGACAGTATTTGCTTTTCTGATGGGTTACAACTCACAGAAAAAAGGGAAAAAAAAAAAAAAAGAAATATTGAAACTGCAGAGAAAACAATGAAAACAACAAAACGATACAGAGATTATATGTATCTAATTTGTTAAAGAACTCACTACAAGATGAATTTGTAAATAATGTCCCCTAGACATCTTTTCTCCCCTTCTCTTCCTAAATTGATTGCAATACAGCAATAGCAATAGCAATAGCGTCTTTCTTGATACAATAGAGTTATACATACATCTGTGAGATAAAAAAAAAAAAAAAAATTTCTTACCTCATTAAAAGCATAAGCCAAACTCCAGTGCTCTCTTCTTGAGTCTGAAGCCCAAGCAGGCGGATTCTTGGAGTATCGGACCTGAAAAACTCTTCTCACCAATCCATGATTCCCTGTAGACCCCAACAATTGTCCTCGGCATACCGCACTCATCTCGCAACAAGCCCCAGCTACCTGCTAGCAGCAATCCCCTTTAGCACAGCCATCTGCACTTAACCTCCACCCTGGTTGGGGTGGCGGAGGAGTTGTGTGTTTTGAGTTGGTAAAGAAAATGTTCCTTCATGACAAGCTGCCAATTATGTATGGCAAACTTCTCTTATATGTTTGTCAACTAGAGCTAGAAATCACTATTTCAACTCTTTATAAATTAATGGATTTATTCGTAGAACTGTTTGTGTTCTACATTAAAAGAATACTTATATAAAGAGTACAATGACGAAGACAACCCAATCAAATCAAGATTATCAAATTATTTTAGCATAACAATCCTAATTCCTAACCACCCAAACACCTCCCCTGAACTCAAGGTGCTTTAGATCTTGAGCTTGCTGGAGGTTAATGTGCATTAGTGGCTACGAGATGAGCAGATGGCAAGTTTAGAAATGCTGATAGGCAGTGTAGATGAATCCCAAGATCTGTCGTGCTGAAGTCCTTCCAATCAAGGTTTTATATCCCGGTGCCAGTCAAGACCGGGACTACTTGGTGCTGCCCGTGCCAAACCAGTATGGGTGTGTCGGTTTTAAAAATAAAAATAGTAATTAATATTAAAAACTCTAAATCTGTAAATTTGATAATTTCATTGTATCTTAAATCAGTTATTAGATATTTAGTTTTTCTTAAGGCTATTGTGAATTTTTGATCTTCATCACTTCTTGTAGTCAATGGAAAAAGATCATTTAATAGATACAGAGAACCAGATTACCAATATATAATCACTAGTTATCACTTAGCACTCATCGAAACATTAAAATAAAAAATTATAGACCATACTATTAACCAAGAAGTTGAGGCTTAGGGCCATGAGGTAGGGCTGTCAAAGTGGCCGAGTCAGCCATGGGGTTGTCCAAGCCCTACCTCAATGTATGCATGCCGGGCTTGGTGCTGGCTAAAGCCCTCAAAGGGCCTGCACTACCCAGGCCTTTACCCAGCCCTCACATGCCAAGGTCGAGCCCAAGGCTTGAACAGAAGAAAATCAATTTTTAATTTTTTTTTTCTACATTGTTACTGGCACTGAGTGTAAATCTAACATTAACCCTCTTTCTTTAACTGCTATGCAATGTAACAAGCAACATAGTGGTAGATGAAAACTCACTTTATTACGACTTGATTTAGGGTGATGACTAGGCAGTCATTTACCATACAAGAGAAGACTATTTGATGTTACTGGTGAATCTTATCTTTGAACTCATCAATTTTAGGCCCTTGATAGAATGCATTGCATCAGATTCTCATGACTTGAATAATGAACAAACAAATGGATCGTATATTAAAAAAAAGTTATCTTTGTTTTCCAAGCATGGTCCATCCAAGAGGTGGGCCATTGGAGTTGAATCTCAATATGAGGCTAAAGATTAAACCCAATAGTTAAAGAGAAGTGATACCTTGCTAATAAGTATCAGACAAGAATCATTTTCTAATAAAACTACATATATGCTCAAATAAATCCACACACATTTTTTTAATAGTAAACAAATTCACATTACAACAACTATATGTAAATAAGCCACTGAAAAAAAAAAAAAAAAATCATGCATGGCTGTTTACATAAAAATTACATGACAATCATATAAAAAATTTAATATAATAATCATATAAGAACCAACATAAGAACCATAATCAAGTCAACCCACATATATGCCAAAAAAATCCACATACATAAATAAGAAAAGTAAGAGGGCCGGGCTGGGACTAGTATTGTCCAAGCACAGCTGTTGGGCTTTTTAAGAAACACAAAAGCCCTCACTTTGTGGGCTTTTTGAGGGCTGGACCAGGCTGGGTCCAGTACCTGGGCCCGATCAACAGCCATACCATGAGGGCAGTTAATTCTTCAGTATTGTATTAAGTTTCAAGCTAGCTCGAGTCTATCTTCATTATCATCAGTCATTACCATAATTTGAATAATGGGAATTCATTGGATAGAAATATAGAATACCAAAAATTATTGAACAATTCCAGCTTAATTTGTTATATTTATAATCAACCTCATATTGTCCACCAACAAACCAATACTGCCTGTAGGCCCCATCATCCATACTGTTGAGTGAGAATTTGTTTGGGGCACCATACTTGCAGTTGTTCCTTTCACTTAAAAGTTCAAACTTAAAGGAAAATTAAAAAAAAAAAAAATAGTTCATATTTATATTTTTGGTTGTTTGTGCCTCAATCATGTTTTTGTGACTCAGAGGTAAACTGAAAACAAGAATGAACCCCCTCTTTCTAACAACATGAACTTAACGACAAGAAAAAAAAATGAAGAAATAAACTTAACTAGTCCTAAACTATGCTTTGCTACCAAATCAAAACTTAGGACTGCATCTTGACTAAATTCTTTGATATGTATTGTTGTTAATAGCCAATGCCTATCTATGAATTGCTACCAAGGATATCGTGCTCAGAGTAAGAAATCTAAATCTAATCATACCCAAACTAGGAAACCTAATAATAGAAAGACTAATCTTAATACCATCACAACACTAGCCTAAAATAACTCAAATTTAAACTCATCCTAATTCAAAAAACTTACTCTCAAGATTACAAATAAATCCATGGACCCCAAATTACAAATAAATCCACTTGTTTCTCAACAGAAATTTGGTTACCCTAGCTTCCTGAATTGATGTAAGTAGTTGCCTGTTCATGTAATGTACACAAAAAATTATCAGCTGTTACGAATATTTACGCTGTTAACTTAAAAGCACAACATGAGTAAGTAGTGAAGGCTTTCCATTTCTCCATGGAATTATATAAACTGTCATTGATCATTTGCAATAATGATTTAATTACTATGACAGTTTCTGAAAACACCTTAAAATATTAAGTGTATTCCTTAAATTTTAGATGGTAAGAAAATGTTGTTAATCACCAACACAGTTATGGTTAAGTGGTGTCGGCATCTTAGTTTTAGGCACATGCCCAAGGATCAATTCTGGGGTCCTCATATTAAAGTATCACTCCCGGACCGGTAGCCTAACGAAGCCGAAAAAAAAGAAAAAGAAAAAAAAGTAGTTAATTGATCTGGCATGGGCTCAGGAAAGTTTTTGCCTAGTTATTCTAGGTGTCAAATGTCAAGCAAAACCCAAACCATTAATTTACATCAAGGTATATAACTTTCATGCTACATTTTGTCATCTTCATGTTTGAAAAGTTGGAAAATGGTGCATATGCAGGGTTGGGTCATACTGCGTGATGCAGCCCATCTAATCCAAACAGCCAGAGTCCTTGCCACCCAGCTGAGATGGGAAGCACGGGTGGTGGAGATTGAGAGTAACAGCGATGAGAGACTGTTAATCTGCCAAAAGCCTTTCATCAAGAAGCCATAGAAAAGAGAGATTTCCAAAGCCTGCTTGATATATATAGTCTTCATTAAATTTCTGGATTGTAGCTATTTGTCATAAAAGCTCCACCAAGGGAGTATTTCAGTTTTTTGAACAAGGCGAAAGAAGCAATGAAAAGAAAAAGAAGAGGATTCCTGGTGTGGATGGGATCAACAGGGAGTGCCTATGGGACCGTAAGGTGCCTATAGGGCTGTGTAATTATGCAGAAAGTTATACTGGAGGCTTGACTTACACGCCATCATGCCAACATAAGGATACAGCTACAAGGTGGTAAAAATTGTTAAAATTTTTAAGATGATTACAAAATAAAGAAATGATGATCATGTAGCATATTGAAGGTTGGGTAATGCATTGTGGGGGAATTCTTTTGTTCTTCTGTCTTATATTACATATCACAATGGCATGGAGTGAACTTATTTCTCAGTTTAACAGGATCAATCAAGAAGAGTACCTGGCAAATCCAGATGCAAGTTTTTATTACTAGCTATATTTGGTTTTATTAGATCTTTCTTTTTTATGAGGTGTTTACCCCTGGTGTCATTGGCCAAACAGGAATATTCCCACGGGTTGCGCCCGCTAAACCCAGACAAATGCACACCACCAGTCAAATTTGGAGCGGGTTTCAAACACAATATGTGGGGAGCAAACCCACGCCTTATTCTACTCTAGCAACTCCTCTAAGGCCTGTTTGGATAAATGAAGAGTGGAGTAAAATGAAATGGATTTTACATGTGGAGTGGAGTGAAGAGAAGTAGGTTGAAGTTAAAGTAGAGTACTTTACTTCACTTCACTCCACTTGGATGCTTATTTTTGAAGTTAAGGCTTGGAGTAGAATAATGGAACTATTTCGAGTTGAAGTGAAATAGAGTACATGTCGCTTACAACATTACTTCATCTATCGGGCCAAGACACATCCAAACGGGGTTGAGTTGAAATTTTAGACTGGTAGGGCTCATTTAACTTCACTCTACTCCATTTTTGGCCTATCCAAACAGTAAATATTTGGTTTGGTTGTATAAGACCACTGAATATCTCTAGTATTTTATGTAGTTCCTGTGCATGCGATAACTTTTTTTTATTTAGCTATCGGAGGTTTCCTAACCCTTTGGGCTGGACTAATCTCTCCAGGCTTAGAGGGAAGCCGGGTAAACTCCTCTGTAGCCTTAGTGTGGTAATGCAGTTTCGAACTTACAACTTCCAAATGCAAATCGTGGTCTTACGCCAACTGAGCTACCCCTGCCTTAGTGATTTTAACTAAAAAATGAGGATGGATCTACAATTATTCTACCAGTTTTTCCCTTAATCGTTACATGTATTTGATTGTAACGAGAAATACTAGAATGTAAAATATTGATTCTTTACAAACCTTGTAAAACTTAGGTAAAGTGCTTGCTTTACCTGACCACAGTCCATTATTTTACTTTACAAAAAAAAATTCTCGTACTTACTTTATCGGAATGTTTACTACTTCATCATTTACCATTACCTTTTCCACTAATTTGATTATTTACCACCTTTCCTGCTAATTTGGCATCTACTTTACTTTATTTTATTAGTAAATAAAACAGATAACACACACCTCTCGAGGGGGCCCAAAGGCTTTTTTTTTTTTTTTTTTTTTGGTTGAAACATCTGGTGGTTGATGTTGAGGGGGCCCAATTTGGATGCATCATAATGAAGAAAATCAGAGGAATGCGTAGGTTATACTTGGATTAGAATTATCTGAAATGTCGGTCTGATCAACTGATCCTAATCCTTTATTTCTGGTCCTCGAAGTTTAAGGCTATATATATAATGAAAATTTATTGTGACAAAATCCAATGGTGGCTATTATTAAGATAAATATTAAACAAGCTAATTAAGTTTCGATTTTGATGGAATAGATATTTGTGGAAAGATTAGATCACCCACAAGTGTACCCAGTAATAAAACCCCAAAAAAGTGGATGCTTGGAAGAATTTGCCCATGTAATAACTTTCAAGGGAAAGCCAGATCTGATTGCGTTAATTGGGTCACATGTTTGTTCCTGCAATTAGGATGGAATGATGATTCATTAGTATAAGGTGTTAGTTTGCTCCCCATGTCTTGTGTTCGAGTCCAGACTTAACTAGTTTGCTCACCATTGAGATACCTATGTCATTAAAAAGAAGAAAAAGAAAAAAAAAAATAAAAAATCAGCCTTATACCAAAAAGGAATGAAAGGTACCAAAAGAGGAGATTTTCTCCTATGAGATGTGCAGCTCATGGGTCTGTCCACCTTTGATCAACTTGATTAATTCACACTCACTGTTCCCTCTGACTTGAACCAGGCCCAATTTCTTGCTCATGGATTCAAACTAGAAAGAAAATACTCTTTTAAGTTAAAAGAGTATTAAACTTGAATGCTATTAAATCAATGGTTAGGATAAATGACCGGGCTCATTTCTTGCCTGATAGGATAATTAATATTTTGTACCCATTTGTATTTCATCCCATGCAGATAAATATGCATTAGTACCCATTCAGCACAGGTTTCAAACCAAATTATTCTGAGAAAGAGAGTTGTGGATGCAGTAATAGATACTTATTTATGTAATAAATAATGTAAATAAAAGAACAAGCCGACCTTAGCTCAGTTGGTAGAGCGGAGGACTGTAGTGGTGCAGCTGAATCCTTAGGTCGCTGGTTCGAATCCGGCAGGTCGGAATCTATTGTTTTTTTTTCACCTACTTTTTTTCATTGTCCATTTTCATTAGATCAATTTATGTCCCATAAAACGCACAATTTTATCAAACTTTTGCACTTCAATCCTCAACAGACATCCAAACAGCCCATTTTAGGACTTTTTTTTTTAGTTGGTAGTTGTGTTCCAAGTATAGTCCAAATCTATGGGACTCACTTGGCCTCACTTTTGCTCGGTGCATGTCATTTTACGCTCTTATCTCTCCATAATCTAGTAATATGCGCAATTTTATACTCACTGAACCTTCACTAATTGTTGGATTGAATTATTAAAAAAAAAAAAAAATCTATGGTTAAAAGATGTTTAAAATTTAAGGCTGTTAAATGAATGGCTAGGATAATCTCATGAGACTGATTTTTTTTTATGACCCTTATCCGTAAAGAGACATTTCCATTTGTCCTACCTCCAACGATAGCAATGAATCCAAGTCGGCCCCTCAAGATGGACTGCATAAGCCTTGTATGTTGTATGCTTACGGGTGAAGATTTTCTAGACTTCCTATAGTCAAATTATTATATTTGTTTTTATGACATGAGTATTCCTGAGGTCTTTGACCCAATATTACTAATCACTTGGGTGTCGCTCGCACAACCTACATAAATGCACACCGGATAAATCTAAGCGGATTTTGTACACAAGATGTGGGGAGCAAACCCACATCTTATGCCACTACACCAACTCCCATATGGGATCTATAGTCAAAATTATAACCACAACTTATTGCAGACACTTCTAAGATGTTTCAACCACACCAACTCCCAGGTGGGTTCTATAGTCAAAATTATAACCACAGCTTGCTGCAGAAACTTCTAAGATCTTTCCAATTTCTTTTTTTTTTTTTTGTTTTGTTTTTGAGTTTATAAAAATCTTAACATTAATTCTTGCTAATTTACTGAAGGTGGACATGCCTTCACTTTAAATGGACCGTTGTTCTAAAAACTTGATTCTATTTACTGAGTAGAAGTTAATTTAGTTGCAATTTGACACCATTCGACGTCATTTCCTGCTGGATTTAATCACAAGATTTTGCCTGTTATACATTCATTAAAATTTAAGCCTTCAAATTCACTGGCTTTGCTCTGTCTGTATGTACTGCAGTTAAAGTGTGGCTACATTGAACTCAATGCCATGCGAGTTTGAATTACATTATGTGAGTTGGAATGGATGAATGTGCCCCCATAGTTACCTCTAGTTGGAATGGATGAGTGTGCCCCCATAGTTACCTCTCCCTCCCTCTCTCTCTCTCTCTCTCTCTCTCTCTCTCTCTCCATGTGTATGTGTGCCCGAATGTGAGTTCATGAGCAAGAGAATTGGTGGTTGTAGAAAGGCCTAAGATATGAATGTGAAGAAATTTAATGGTTCAGACAATCAGATTAACGAAAGACCCTTTCTTTTGTAAATGATCTGGTGGGGCTATTGATGTGTCCAAATGAAACTCAAAGTGCTTTGTGGGCCAATCTGATTAGCATGTGAATCCAAATGGATTTGCAAGAACCATAGGTAATTAAGATGAGGTCTAAAAGATGATCTAGGCGCGAGATGGATATAGATGTTCAAGACCAACTGATTAGCATGTGAACCCAAATGCAACTCACCTTACCATCTCAATAATACTCACTTATGGATAGCGTCCTACATCAAGGGATTAAGTGCACATTCCATTCGAAGTTTAGAATCTTACAGCACACATCTCATAAAACATTAGGATATAGGGGTCATCAACATTATGGTTACTCTTTTTAGCCTTACCACATTCTAGCGTCACCTCACTTTTTATAGTTCTGTTTTTTCACTTGTCTCCGTTTAGTTATCGAGTTATTTAAGTATAGTGTTTCCAATTCTCACTGTCTATCTAAAATCTAAATCCAAACTATAAGTTGCCAAACTGTCGGTTATACAAGCTTATATGAATATCATATCAACTTAAGAGTTACTAGATTTAGAGTATTCAAGTCAAGAGGGTTTTCCTGAAACAGAGTTACACTGTAACTCAGTTCTTGTGTAATGGGAATATCAAGATGATTCAACTCTGAAGTTGGGTAAAATAAATTAGCTTCACTTGGTAAGATAGATCTAAACTGAGTTCCTTAATAACTACATTTCATCCAAACAAATCAAAGATCATTTGGATGCCCACAGCCATACACATGGAATGCTTTTCTCACCAAATTAACATCTATTACAATTTAGGATTTACATAAGACATTCTTTGTTATTGGTTTTGAATTTTGCTGTAGACTAAATGAATTTCCTATTTCCACTATTTGTACCACGCGATTTATGGTATAAATTCAAACAATGCTCTTACAGCGATGTGAAGGGATCGCCAATCATCTCCTTGTGGACGACCAACATTGATGATTGCTCTATGATCTGTGATTGTTTCTAGTCACTGCTCCTTTCCCAGTCTTCCCCTTGGGTGACATTGAACCTTGGCTCACCTGTCTAGACACCTTCCTTCGAACATTCAGTCCATCGTTCACCTTCCTTCAAACATTCAGTTCATCGTTCCCAAGCGTTGCTTTCGCAACATGGTCCATGGTTGCTCCTCGTGCCCGTTGTCGATTAAGTTGGAGCTTGCTCAGATAAGCCAGCTGAGGGAGGAGGCTTGAGACTGCCTTCCTCAGCAGATTCAGAACTAACAGAGAGTGGAAATTTGCAAAAAGCTGACCAAGTGCTTTGGTCATGGTTATCTTGTTGAAGCTCAGGTCTAGGATTCTTAACTTCAGGAGCCTGTGTAGCCCTTCAACTTCACCAATCTTGTTGCCAGATAGATACAGCTCTTTAATGAGCGTGCAGTTGGACAATCCTGAAGACATTGATTGCAAAAGGTGTTAGTTCAGTGATAATCATGTGTTCATGTGTATATGCATTTTAGAAGTCTACATTTCTAGGTCTTCCCTTGATGATTAGAAGCTGATAGATAAGCTCAATACCACTCAACCAAGTTAATAGAGAAGTTAATCCACACTGCCCACATGCATCCATGCTACCAAAATGTATAAAACTTAAATTGATGAAGAGAGGTTGAGGACTAGGAAGAATTAGCAGGAAAATTTAAGGATTAGCTACAAAGGTTACCATGGCCTATTCGAGAGATTCGGTTGTAGCTGAGATCAAGCACATGCAATCGTGTCAGTTCCTTGAGGCCTTCAACAGTGGCAATCTTGTTTCTTGATAAGTTGAGTGTGTGAATGCTCTTTGGCAAGGAGTAATACAAACTGCAAGTGTATGCCACAACAATAAGCAAGCAGCCTTAGGTTTTTTTACTTGCATAGTGAATCACTTTCTTGTTTAAGTTAAGATTTTCTTCTTACCTATAGAGTTGCCTGATAGATTAACAGATGGAAGGCTAGCAAAGTGTGAAATGTTCGGGATGACTTTTAATCCCATGCCCGCAATTCGAGCTGTAGAAGTGAAGGAATTCAGAAATTTGATGATGTTGTTTTCCTTTATGACCTCCTCAGAAAGATCGAGGTTAGAATGGTGGGTTATGTGGGATGTTTTCTCTGGGATCACATTCATCTAAAGAGGTGAAAAATCAGTGCTTTTTCTTGTTTCTTGACCATCTCCAAGACCGCACTCTTCAAGTGGAAGAGCAGATTGAAAATAAAGATTGCTTACCCATTCATCAACTCTTGATAAAGAGGATGAATCAATAGAGACCGCAAGCCATTGTTTTTGGGGCCATAAAGCAGAATCTACATCATGAATATTAGTACAGTCCCAGTTGTCATGCCCACTCTTGTTTCTGGACTCTCCATTTAACAATCCAGAAATATTCAATCTGCTTAACTCCTTAGTGCCACTGTCCTTGACTGCAAGCGTGCGCAGGATGTTTCCAATGTATCTGATGAGTAACCATAATTTTGATTTGAAGTGTTTTGAGGAGAGAACGACCAAGTGACTGGCTTGTAAAGGTTCCAACACAGTGTTCTACTCCTATAAGGAAGTGCTTGAATTGACAATTGCTGCCTCAAAATCACGCTGTCCCCACTGCAACAGGTCATTACTGATAGTAGTGACCGTGGTTGAATTCCTTGAGTAAATTTACTTCTTTCATCCCTCACTGAGATACGCAGATCGGCGATCATCTTAAGCATGTCCATGGTTTCCAAGTGAGAGCACAAGCGCTTCAACTTTGGCGAGCCCGAGAACTCTGTCCTTCCCATCCCTGAATTACTAGAGTGTCTGTGTTGAATTGCTTCAATGCCTTCTTTGTATCTCTGTGGCTCATCATTTGTCACAGCATCGATCGAGTCGAAAAAACTGCTCTTTCTGCTTATCAAAAAAAGGTCAGTCTCCTCTTCCTTGTTTGCTGCTTGGAATTGGAGATCAATGTCAGAAAGATCCCTTCTCAATGACTCAATATCATCATCACAGTCAAGGAAGGCTGCTTTCAGCTACCCCTGCTGCTTCGATTTCAACGGACTTCTCCACCTTCACCACTTTCACCTTGCAAGTTGAGCTTCCCTGAATAGCAAATGGTACTGAGACACTGAAAGAAGTTGAATTCGGGTTATCTTCCTTAAAAGGGCAGACACAATGTTCTATCCCTACTTGCAGGGTTCCAGGGTCATTATTTGTATTGACAGGCTTTGAGAATTCCTTCTAAGAGCAAAGAAAATGAAAGAAGGTGAGAATAGCTTTGTACTTGTTTTCTCTTTTTAATAAAGTTTTGTTACCATTTAAAAAAAATCAATCAGGAAACAGAGCAAAGAACAAAACACAATAAGGTGCAAGTTTGAATGTGTTGGGGTACCATGATAATCAAGAAATATTGATGGAATTATTATCTGAGCTGATTGCTCAATTTAATTTGTGGAGGGAGAGTTGACAGATTGGTATCCCACCTAATAAGATCTCTGATTTCCCACACCCCAAATTTATAGAAAGATAACCATTTAAATATGGTAAACATTCAAGCAAACTGCTATTTCAGGTGCATCCATAGATCTCCTCAAAATCCTTTAAAAGCCTACTACTATACTTACCTTGGATTTGGATTTCTTCTTCTTTCCAACCAGTGCAGAGATGCAACTAAATATTGCCATCTTCATGAAATAGATATGGAACACGCTTATAAAATAATAGAATGAAGGCACATCAGTTCTTTACTCTTTCTTCTTTTAACTCTCTGCTTTTATATACTAAAATTGAATATCCTGTCTCATATCAATCTTTACATTGGAAGTGGATGAAAAAAGCAGATTATTGAAATCTACAGGATAGTACTTGATGGACTAAGAAGTGAAAATTATTTCCTCCAACACTAACAATTGTCAATAGGAGAGCCTGGAACCATGCAACAGAGACACCAAACCAGAGAATGGGTTGGATTGGAAGGTGAAGCTGCCGAAGAAAACTCATCATCTTGAGCCCAGACATTTACAAAGGTGCAAGAAAATAATATTATGGTGTCAGCCGGTGTGAAGAGCTCAGCCCCATGTTGCCACAAGAAGTGAAGAATCTGTTTGCAAATCCAAAACTGCATAGACAAAAACAAGTATCTACATCAACCATCCATGATTTTTATATCAAAGCTTTGGCTGAATCAGAATCTGTTACCCAGAAAAAACCTTTCCTCTAGAACACATCTAGAATATTCAGAAACCATCACATAAACAAGATCTAAAGCCCTCTTATAAAACCCATTAAATAAAATAAATAAATAAACAATAATCTAGCTATATATCCTAATACATTTAAAAGATCTAACAATTGAAAAGTATTTCCCCTGCATGTCTAATGCCTCAAGGTTTCGGTAGGAATAATTAGCTAAAAAATACTTAATATGATATTATAGCCCACAGGTTGCGACTTTGAATCCCAGGATGAACGACTCCTGTTAAGTAGTTGTTTGTACAATTTCCTATCACCAATTGATTTTGAGATTACTGGCTAGTAACTCTTTCGTGGCCTTACAACTAGAGATCTTGAGTTCAAAATCACACAGGACAGAAATGCCCCATGCCTGTTACCTGTTTGTGCAGGGGTGGGAAAACCATCCTTTTTATATCATGGTCAAATAGGACATCAAAGAACAGAAATAATAAAAGGCACTTTGTAAAATCCAAACATCCATTTTCCTATCTACTGAACCAGTTTTATTCTTGAAAGGCATATGGGCCCCATCCCATTTAAAATATCAATGGCTCAAAATAATTGTGTTTATCTTGTATGAGATATGGCAAAATCTCACTCTGATGTATTTTGAGCCTGTAGTACGATTTATCAAATATAGACTTGGATAAATTTTACACATAATCGATTTGAAGGTTGGCTCATCTCCTATTATAGTAAAAATTGGTGAGGGCCTATGCAAGTAGGGGCATTTATTTTAGATGGTTTTGATGTTTTAACAGGCAAGTCTATTATAAAATTTTCATGAATTCTAGTTGTCAGTTACAAACTTCCCTTAGATTGAGTGGTTAATAATATTTCGAGGCTCTACTTGACATTAATTGCCACGCAATTCGATCCTTGTCTTTGTTATAGGTAAACATTTTTTTAATATTTCATTCAAGCATATTATAGTTGGTATATCTTAAGGGCCATTTGGCGGCAGGTCCCTCAACAGTACATTTCAGAACCTGTGGTCCAAGTCATTTTCTCATAAAGGCAGCGGTCCCCTTTTAATATTAAATGAGTCAAAAAGACAAAAATGCCCTCTCTTTATGTACTCTATACGTCTCAAAACACGCACAACTTTAAAATATTTCTCATACACTCCGAAATCTAAGCAAAATAAAGATTCTGAAAGTGAAGATGAAGGAAACTACA
The DNA here is from genome assembly GCA_003546025.1 of Camphora micrantha. Lineage (NCBI taxonomy): Eukaryota > Viridiplantae > Streptophyta > Magnoliopsida > Laurales > Lauraceae > Camphora > Camphora micrantha. Next base: position 33,776,457 of record QPKB01000009.1, on the reverse strand, counting down.
TAAAGAAGCAAAATTAACTCATCGGTGACCTCGATCAACCGAATTATCTTGACTTAAATTTAATTGACTTTGACATAAGTTTATCTAAGTTTTGGTTTGAATTTATCTGAGCTTGAAATGAAATTATTTTACTTTGACATGGATTTTTCTGAGTTTGATTTCAATTTAACTACGTTTGTTATCAATTAAACAAGGTTTCAAACGAATTTATGTGACTTTGAAAATATTTTCTTATTGTTTTTACTGAGTTTATCTGAGTTTCTTATGAAATAATGAGTTTGGTATGAAATTAACTGAATTTCACATGATTTTATTTGACTTTAAAATGTATTCAACATTCAACTAGGTTTTAAATTAGTTTTTTTTTTTTTTTAGTTTGCTGTGAATTTATCTAAATTTTGTATGTGTTATCTGACTTTGGCATAATGTTATCTGACTTTGGCATGATTTTATCTGTGTTTGGTATGAATTTTTCTAAGTTTGATATGAATTTATTTGTGTTTAATATGAATTTATCTGAGTTTGCTGTGAATTTATCTAAATTTGATGGAAACTTATTTAACTTTGAAATGAGTTTATATGAATTTATCTGAGTTTGTTGTGAATTTATCTAACTTTGATGGGAACTTATCTAACTTTGGCATGACTTTATGTGAATTTATCTGTGTTTGAAATCATAGCCAGTTTGAAAACAAGTGTTTTGTATTTGTTATCTAACTTTGGCATAATGTTATCTGACTTTGGCATGATTTTATATGTGTTTGGTATGAATTTTTCTAAGTTTGATATGAATTTATCTGAGTTTGCTGTGAATTTATCTAACTTTGATGGGAACTTATTTAACTTTGGCATAAGTTTATATGAATTTATCTGTATTTGAAATCATAGCCAGTTTGAAAACAAGTGTATTGTATGTGTTATCTGACTTTGTCATAATGTTATTTGACTTTGGCATGATTTTATCTGTGTTTTGTATGAATTTTTGTAAGTTTGATATGAATCTATTTATGTTTGCTTTGAATTTATCTAAGTTTGCTGTGAATTTATTTAACTTTGATGAGAACTTATCTAACTTTGGCATGAGTTTATATGAATTTATCTGAGTTTGCTGTGAGATCTAACTTTGATTGGAACTTATATAACTTTGGCATGAGTTTATATGAATTTATATGTGTTTGAAATCATAGTCAGTTTGAAAACAAGTGTTTTATATGTGTAATCTGACTTTGGCATAATATTATCTAACTTTGGCATGATTTTATTTGTGTTTGGTATGAATTTTTCTAAGTTTGATATGAATTTATTTGTGTTTGCTTTGAATTTATCAGAGTTTGCTGTAAATTTATCTAACTTTGATGGGACCTTATCTAACTTTGGCATGAGTTTATATGAATTTATCTAAGTTTGCTATGAATTTATCTAACTTTGATGGGAACTTATCTAACTTTGGCATGAGTTTATATGAATTTATTTGTATTTGGAATCATAGTCAGTTTGAAAACAAGTATTTTATATGTGTTATCTGACTTTGGCATAATGTTATTTGACTTTGGCATAATTTTATATGTGTTTGTATGAATTTTTCTAAGTTTGATATGAATTTATTTGTGTTTGCTGTAAATTTATCTAACTTTGATGGAAACTTATCTAGCTTTGACATGAGTTTATATGAGTTCATATGAATTTATCTGTGTTTGAAATCGTAGCCAGTTTAAAAACAAGCGTTTTGTATGGAAAGAAAGTGAGTTGGAGCTAAAACCCAGATTTAAATTGCATGACACCCATTTAAATGATTAGAAGGTTAAATCAGTCATAAAAAATCTGATGTCACATGCTTAAGGACCACCGCCCATTTAAATGGTTAGAGGGCAAATTAGTCATAAAAAATCTGATGTCACATGCTTAGGGACCACCGCATGAATTAATCCCATGTGCAAGGGACTCTAGGCCTTAAACATTATTGCTGTGTACTATAGACTTTATAACACGGTACTGATGGATCTCTCCCTAATTAACCCATATCTTAAGGTGGCTCTAGGCATACTAGATTGAAATTTTATTATATTCCATATAAAACTGAGCCTTTTTTCTAAATCAGTTCAGATTTTAGATAGGTGGATGCCAATGTGGATAAAACACATTACTTTTTTGTAATATTTTGTATAATTATAATGTACTATATATATATATATTATTCCTTTCTCAAAACCTAATAAAAAGGGATATTGTTTTCGAATAGACAGAATGTGCAATCAGACACATTTTACCTTTTCTTTTAATAAGTTTGCTCACATGCTTTTTATGACAAATTTGCCATACCACTTTTAGCGTTGCTTTGATTGCAAGCATTTGGAAACTCTTAGCAGAACTACATAGCATGTCTATGAGAATTGTGAATTTCCTTGATTGGTAGAGTTTGAAGGGTGGGAATTAGTGGAGTTGGTCATGTAAATTGTCACTTTTGACTAGCTAAATTCTCACAATTCAAGATTTCTAAATGATAGCCATGTAAATTGTCACTTTTGACTAGCTAAATTCTTGCAATTCGGATTTCTAAATGCTACTATGGGCCTGAGCATTTCAAAATTCTACTTTGGGAGAAAGGGTTTGATCATCTGGATTGGTTTGGTTGTAAGCATTATATGATTTCTTGTCTCGAGGCATTTGGAGGATTCAAAATACTTTCCCCCCAAGTGGATTTTTGGAATGACAATGATTGAGTAGCATTCCAAAAAGTGGATATCTAGGGATTCTACATATAAAAACTGTCATTTGGAATTCTAGTTTGTAGAACTCTCCCGAATCAAACACATCATCTGAAGATTCTTCATTAAATTCTAAGAAGTTGTGAAAAACTCACGTTTGACAATTATAAATCTCCAAGGAACTGGACTAGAGGATATCCTCATTTTGTTAGGATTCTCAGGTTTGACCTCCTCACCCATAGGATGAGGAAATTTTCATTTATGTGAATGCATACATTGATATCAATTTTTCTCAACTACACATACAAACACGCACCAATATCAATATGAGACGGTTTGGGCATGTTCAACACAAGGCGACAACGACACCTATAAGGAAAAATTTAACTATGAAGGTTGATGGTTTATTAAGGAAAATGGATAGGCCGAAGAGAACATAGATAAATGTAGTAAAAATATATCTGAAGTAGTACAACTTATATGTGGATTTGACTTAGATTAGATAAAAAAGAAACACGATTTATGTAGCCGACCTCAATATAGTTGGAACAATGCTTCGATGATAATGATGATGATGATCTCCACCAATGCAAATCTTCAATTGAGGAAACACTATTTAATGCTAGTGAAAAATCCTCAAATATGCAAGTTACTCCATATTTTCATGTGTAATCAAACAAGCCCCAAATAAGGGGATTTTCAATTTCATTTAATATAGGATAGAAAATTCTCATATCTACCTTAATTTTATCCATTTTTGTCACTCCCCATCTCTCTTTTTCCCCTTATTTGCCCCTCAAAAATATTATTTTCTCCTTAGTAACGCACAAAATTTTTTAAAAAATACAGCCAAAGGCAATTTAATCAAATTCTTTTATCTAAAAGACAATTTAATCAAGTGTGTTTCCCAACCCTATCAATGAGATTTCTTTTAAAATTTTAACAACTCAATCATATATATATATATATATATATATGCATTATAAAATGCTATATGCTATTCTATGATGATATTAATGTCACCCACATATGTATTCACATATAATATTGATAATTAAAAATGTAATTTTGACCTGGAGATTCCTCAGCACTTGTCCTCCAGGCTCTGTCCACATCACCTCCACCCTCCACCTCCAACCAACACATTTTCCTTTTTTTGGAGTCTTCCCAAATCCACCCCCACACATTTTCCACATCAGACCTTATATATATGCTATCCTGCGCCTCTATTTTCTTCCTACCTCTTCCATCCCCACCTACCCTTTTCTCCCTCTCTTACTCTCACAAAAACACAAGAAGAAGAAGAAGAAGAAGAAGAATCATCCCTCTATTTTCCAGTTTTCTGTTTTCCTCATCCAAACATTGAAAAAAGAAAAAGACATGAAACCTTCCCTTCCATTTCCTCACGCTAAAATGCGCAGTGCCCTCTCTTCCCTTCTCCAAAACCCTAATTCTTCTAATTAGGGGTTTCTGCAATCACTCGATCCATCCCTTCTCTCTCTCTCTCTCTGTGTGTGTGGAATCATGGCGGCGGCGGCTTTGAGGATTTGGAAGATGGGGATTTTTCTTTCTCTGATTTTCACGGGCCTCGTATCAAACGGATCCATTAGGGTTTCTTCCTCATCGGTTTCTCCAATCTGCCCAGCAGCTTCGTCAATAGATTCTTCGATCTTGCAGATGATGATGATGGAGGATTTGTGTTTGGTTTCTGATTTTACTTCTTCTTCTTCTTCTGGAGATGATCGGGTCGGGGTTATGGAGGTATTTTACATCGTTTTCTTTTCTAAAGTCTTTGTGATTTTATTCATTTCGCAGAAACTTTGAATTCAAGTGTCATGAAAACATTGCAATTGATGTAAAGTAGATTTCTTTTCTAAAGTCTTTGTGATTTTATTCATTTCGCAGAAACTTTGAATTCAAGTGTCATGGAAACATTGCAATTGATGTAAAGTAGATTGAAGGAATCTATGTCTATGTGTGGTTTTGTATAATTATATGTATTCAAGATTGAATCCCAACTTTTCACCCACTTTTAGAAGTTACCAATCTGTGTCTTTATGATAGTGTTGGGGTTGTGAAGGCCACACTCCATCATTTGAACTGAACTTTCTCTAATGGATGTAGCTGTGGATATGACAGTAAGTCCGGCTTGTAAGCGACCCTCCAATTCATTGGAGAGCCTGAAATGGACCAAAAGTGAAAGGACTTCAGATTTAAACCAAAGGAAGTAAATATGGGCAAACTGTATGTGGTTATCGATGAATGTGAAATAGTATTTATATCCTAATCTACTTGATTTCAGTGTAATTCCCCGAACATTAGAATGTATAATATGAAGAGGAGTCGAAGCCCGAGATAACTAAAAGGAAAAGGTAGAACATCGCTTTTACTCAGACAACATGAACATTTAGAATGTAAAAAAGAACTAAGTAATTCATTATTAACTGAAGAATCCAATAATCCATGTTTAAACAAAAAATACAAGCTTATTATTATGTAAATGACCAAGGTGCCGATCAGGGGCTGTCCCAAGTGGTCACATGTGGGTGTGACTGCACCAGTGTAATTCGAGAAACTCCTTTATTAGTATATTAAAAACTCTATTTTATTATTTGACTTGTTCACTTGACCATTGCTCGCACCACCCAAATAAAAATCCTGGGTCCACCATTGACACTGATGCCTAATGGTCCACATCTTATTCAAAACCCTACAAGAAGAGGCAAAAAGAGAAGATCATAAGCCAGTATCTAGTAAAAAAGTCCTCCCATGCTTCTCTTCGGCTCGATTACCTTCCCAGTGTGCCGGTCCTTATGATAGAACAAAAATAGATAGAGGTTACTAAGTACCCATTATCAACTAATTGTCGTCCTAAAGCAAATTAACAAATAAATTTGGAACAAAATAAACAGTGGACAGGGTAAGTTTTGGTGTTGCGGTTTACCAATTGTTATGGAGAATACTGGAAATGGACAAATTCTGGCAATTTGCGACCATAATATGTTCAGTTCCATTATAAGGATGGGGATTGATTGTGTATGTGTGGGTTTTTTTTTTTTTCCGTTGGGGGTGGCGGCGGCAAAGTCAATATACCATGAAGATATTCTATCGAGCTATTGACTAGTTCTCTGAATAGCTCCGGAGTCATATGATAATAACTTGTGAAGAGGAAGCTTCAAATGCGGTAGCCTGGGTTTGAGCCTGGAGAGCAGCTGGGTTATGAGTAGGTTTTAGAGGCATTATAAACTGTCATTTCTCTTCAGTCAATGCCCTGTCCACTTAGAGATAACATGGCTAGTTCTTTTGCAATAGTTGCAAAAGTTTTTCTTCTTATAGTTTCTTGCAACAAGGCCAATCTCTTTACACTCAAAGCATTGGATGGGTTTCCCTTTTGCAGAGAGAAGTGCCTTCTCATCAGATAATGGGGAACTAAAGGCTTTGGGTTCTTCCACCAGGTGAATGTTGGGACTGAAGCCTAAGTTCCTCTCGAAGAACCTCCTAGACACGTATGTAAGTCGGGAGAAGTTTATCTATTTATCAGTGGCCTAGACCATGGATCAAAATAACACATAGTGGCTGCTATATCGGACATAGTGGCTAAGACCACTATGCTACAGATAATTTATTGCCGCTAGCAAATGTAGCGGCCGCTACAGTCCACTACAGCCCCACCACAGACTGCTATGGCGGCATGGACCCGCTGCGGAGCGTGACAGACATCTACTTTGCATAATTTTTTTGAAATACATAGTAGGGCTTCTTTCATATTTTCTTCTCTCCAAGCAACATTTCTAAGTAACTCTTCTACACTTCCATGCTTAAAAGAACACTAAAAAAACGCAAGATTTCACTGAATTGAAGCCGATACATAGAGTGTTTTTCAAGGATTCTTCTCTAGGTATATTGTGGTAGACATCCCCTTTGGTACTAGTAGAGGTATTCTTTTCTCAACCCTTAGCAAAAGTACATTGTTTGTATTTAATAGAAGTTAATTCGTCATTTGGTTTGAACTTTAAGCTTTATTTAAGCATTACTTTATAATTTATTTATCTTGTGTTATGTACAGTTATGTGAAATTGCTTATGAATTATGAATTTAGAAATGAATGATAGTTTCTCACTTAGATTAACTAACATGAAAACATGTGAAAAAAAGATAAATATTGTTGTTTTATAATCATTCAGCAATACAAACCCTCTATGTATTGAAGGGACCGCTACATCCCCTTATTTTGGTTACTATATGAAAAAAAGCATCAAATTCTAACATTTTCCAATATTATGGATTTTTAGATATTTTCTTGATAGTTTTTGACTACTTTGTCGATTCACACCGCTACGCTGTTACGTATTGCTGTTGGGCCTACGTATCACCCGCTATGCATATAGTTTTGGCCATCGGTGGCTACGTCCACCGCTACTGCTATTCAAAGTTTGGCCTCAAGTTCATCAAGAATTGGTTGATATGGGATCCTTCTTGAAACTTGATAGAGTCTGATACCATAGAGTTCTTTTCATGCCATAGAGTGATGAACCCATTGTAATATTCCTGAAAAAAATTTATCCCCTTCGATGTATTTAGCTGGTTCAATGTCAATGTGGTACATCCGGGCCTTATTGGTTTGATGATAAGTTATTAGAATATGGCTAAAGAGATAGTATAATTGAAGGATCAATCGAATTAAGGATCCAAGCGACTACTTTGGAGTTATTTTGAATCCAAGAGGCCTTAGCCTTTAACTCAGTTGGTTTAATGGACAACTCATTCAAAAAACCTGTCAGACCCTGTCCTTGGACAAAGTGTTTTGAGTTGAAACTACCATTCCGCATAATTCTCAGCCCAAATTGCTTTAACTTGAATAATCTTAGATATATCCATAACAGATGCATAAAAATATGCTCAGAAAACAAATGATCGCTGTAAAAAAAATAAAAATAAATAGAAATCATAGTACCATGGTCTCCACAGTAGGTGATGCTGATTGCTCATATGCTGTATCAACAAGAGATGTGAAACGATGAGATCGATTAGTGGTATTTGAACCATAAGATGATGCCGGAGAAAGGAAACCCAGATCTGCTAACTGAAAATGAGATTCATTGAGAAGAAACCAGCGAATATATGTGGAAGAGATGTATTAGGGTTTCCGCCCTAATCAACCACAGAGGAGCTGAATCTCTTCAATGGCAGGGAGGTGAGAGATCTCGAGAACTCGGTTCTTTCAGTTTGGAGATGCCGCTAAGCAAGCCCGAACAATTGAAGAACCAGATCAACTGCAGGGAAAGGTCGTCCTTAAGATCGGATCTCATGGAGGGATGGATTGCCATAGGAGGGAAACCCATTGCAAGGAACTAGTTGAAGGGGCAGATGGGCGATGATCAGGAACACTGATTGCTGGTTATAGGAAGACAGAGGGGCAAAGATCTGGAATTTCGGACTTGGATATCAGGTTGTTGCTGTCGTCATCGTCAGAGAACAAGATCAGCTATGCCGAGAAAGCTTTTGCCAGAGAACAAGATCAATGATGCTATCTTGTAGAGAGAAAACCGTTGCCTTCGCTGGAACTTGTAGAGAGAAAATTTCAAATGAGAATCCTTGGACCAAAGTTTTCTCTTGCTGAGAGAGAACTTGTAGGGACTGCTACTCACAAAGACGGCCCTGAAAAAATCGAACTGAAAATGAAGTCGCAGTCGGTTTGCAAAGAAAAATAGGATGAAATGAAAGGTACAAAAACCTAAACCCAAAAGCCTACTGGCTCTGATATGATAGTAGCTTGAGAAATTGGAGAAGATTTTTACTGTGAAATTGATTCACTCCCCTTTTGCCTTTGGGGATGATCTCGAAAGCTGCTACAATCGAGGCATTTACAGCTAATGTAATCAATCAAGAAAATCTTCCTTTCCTAAGGCTAGGATTAAAAACATGATACAATACTCATCACAACTTAATGGGCCTTTGTGAATCATGGGCCTGAACATGAGCCTGAACCATGACCGGTGTCTGGTGCTCATGTTTACAATATTTGTTCTAGAGGTGCAGTATATTGCTTAGACATCCTAACAAAATACCCTACATTTGAATCCATTGTCAATTAATTTTGCAAGATTCCCTAGTTTGTGCCTAACTGGTTCATGAAAGATGGGTAAGATCATGAAATTGAAATTCTAATTGCTATTGCCAGTTTCTAGAAATCGTCATTTCTGTATAGACAAGTCAATCTTATTATAAAAAGGGGTCAAATTGGATAGGGACCAAAAGCCTTCCAACAGTTCCTATATTCTAAGTGGTATGATGCTATTGGTGATATTCAAGGATCAAAATAGCGGTTGCGGCGGGCGTAGTGGGCGATACATTGCAGCTGTTGCGATATGCAGCGATCTGAAGTGTGTTTTTTTTTTTTTAATAATTTGGAACCATCTAAGGGTAAAGATAACTTTAGGGAAGGCTATTGAGGAGAAGAAATAAGAAAAACAGTGTTTTAAATTAAAACTGATTGGCTCTACTAGGTTCTAGAACGCAGTGCCTCTATTTTCAAAATAGCATAGTGGTCTCAACCGCTACGACCAATAATGTGGCCTTTTATATAGCTATTTTAAACCATGGTGATATTTAAATTTGAACCTAATGATAAGGGTGGTGGGGATTTCTTTTGGGAGGATGAGGATGTGGGTTTTTATAATCGGAATTAAGCAAGTGGGTATGGGCATTGATGGGAGCAGGTAATTTCGACTGAGCAGTGTTTCTCTAAAGTCCCTTCTCTATGAGTTTGGAGAGGTTCATGGCTGAATGTCTGAGCTATTTACTGTAAGTTGTTTGCTAGACTTGCTGTTTGAGGATTGATTAACTTTGGCTGGAGCTAATTTGATAAGGACACTTCAGTTATGTCGGGTCAAGATTAATATTGATTTCGTCACTGACATGATGTATCATATTTTCTTTCCATTCTAGTGCTTGGATAATCTAGGACAAGATGGTGTTGGAGATCAAGTTCATGAGCCTAAATACAAGTAGTCAATGCTTTCTTCAGTCCTAGTTGTGTTAGGACTTGAAACCATGTCCTGATAAGACCTTGGTCCAGACAGATTGTATAGTTCTAGTTACTGGGCACATTGGAATGACAATATCTTGTTATGATGATATTATGAGATCTCGGTCTATAGTTGCTTACTTGCTTGGCACATTGGAATCCAATTATCATGTAGTGTGCTTGGTTGCGAATAATTACTCACTCATTTGGTGCTGCCACATGTATATTTTTGTGAGTAGTGAGTCTAATTTCTGGGCTTGATTTATTTTCATTTAAGTCTATGGTAATGACTGCACCGAGTTCTGCTGAAGCTGAAGTTGTAATGCTGATGAAGCTGAAGGTGATTTGAAACATGCGATTCAATGGGTGTCTTTTTCAAGTGCTTATGCTTGGAGGTTGGCTGATTGGATTGTTGAATTAAGTTCTTACATAGTGAATATTGGTTATTTAAGTAGCTAATATTTGGCTTATGGTTTTGCTAGAGAGGGTGGATCTCACATTTTTCTTTTGTATTATGCAACTTTTGCCCCCTTTCACCTCATAGCTTTGCCTTGTAATGCTCTTTGACTTTCCCAAAGAAAAAAAAAGGTTTCTGTTGCTGTTTTAATCATACTGATTTGCACATCATTTATGAATTGCTTGGGCAAGTCCCAGTTTTTTCTTGATCCGATCCTGACCCTTTCATATCAAATGTTTTCATCTATATAGGACCTGTCCCAAATTTCACTTTTACCTGAGTGATATACACCGTTGGTGCATAACTGCATATTTTGCAAACCTAAATCCAACATTATAGCATTTCAATTGAAGTGAAACTTGGAAAACTGCCTATAAATTAGTAGACATATGATGTGAACAACTTAGATCAAGCAAAGGTGGCCCCCCTCACATGGAAAATAATTTTTTGGCTGCCTTTACTGTGGTACTGATGGCAACATAGGGTCGTCCTTTTACATCTACATGATCACAAATCTTTTAATGTGCTAGTCTTATGTTGTGTTAGATGGATGTAATAAATAATTCTTCATTTTGTAGTTTGATCTTTATTAGCTTTGTTGTTCGCTTGGTTAACAAGGTTTTCCTGACACTGCAACAGTCGTTTTAGTGCATCTTCTTTTTTATGGTGAATTGCTGATTAGAAGTATGATTTTCATCCATGCTATGCTTGTGTAGGTGGATGAGGTTTCACTGCAGAGGGCTTTGAATGAAGTTCATATGAACGGGCAAGAATATGTATCTTTGCTCTTTTATGCAACTTGGTGTCCTTTTTCAAGAACCCTCAGGTCCAACTTCACTATCTTATCCTCCTATTTCCCCACCATCCGCCATTTTGCAGTTGAAGAATCCTCTGTTGGGCCAAGGTGCGTCCAATCCCAACTTATATTTCACTAATCCTGCCTGCCAACAGCCATTTCCAGGAATGACATGACCATAATTGCAGGATGCTGTCACGCTATGCAGTTCATGGTTTCCCGACGCTTTTTCTCCTAAATTCTACAATGCGGGTGCGGTACCATGGATCCCGGGCGCTTGATTCTCTTTTTTCTTTCTATGATGATGTTACAGGTACCGTTTCCTTTTGCAAGCATTTTGCTTATTAGCTAGCTTTTACTCTTATGGTTTTTTGTTAGTGATAGGAGATTAAAAAAAAAAAAAAACTGATCGGATATTGAAATTTGCAATAGTTGTTCATCAGGATGAAACATGGATCAAAACTTTTGTTGAAATATATTGCATCTGCTGATAAATCGGCTGTTTCGGCTTTGGACTTCTGTACCAACTTCTGTACCAACATTGAAATTATTGGCGTTCCCAAATGTATCAATGTGTATTGGCTGATATATCAGATGTAAAGGCAGTGGGCAATGATGTGGCCGCTTTACTGGCTTATATGACCAATGCAGGAATCAGCTGATACAGTCAATAGATCTCTTCATCGGCTGATATGCCCAATGAGGTGCAAGTAAGGCATATGTGTCAAGTTTCCTTTTGTTTTTGGTGAAGATTATAAGGATACAGTAAGGGCAATGCAGTGTTGATGAATAATGGGGATATTTTACTTGGAAGAGCGTGGATATACTACAACAATGGAATCCATGGGATATGACTTATGAGACAATACCTACACATTTGTTCATGATGGAAGAATCGTCACACTATATCTTATAAAGCTGAAACCGCCAAAGAGGGTCGAGGTCAGGAGTTATGAAGGAATCTCTTAAAGTACAAGGACTTGCCTTCTAGGCCGAAATATTTTGCAACAAGAGGGGAATGATGCAAAATATGTGGGTTGATGCAGCCAAGCCTATGGCCCTCATGTAGGACCTAAAGAAGGGGGGTCTAATCACTGGACATTCAAAGAATTAGGATTACTTCTACGTCTAGGAATTTGTTTCTTGATTTATTTCTTTAGTTTTTTTTTTTCTTTTTTCTTTTTTGGCAATTTCACATGGGATAGGAAAATGGTCGACATGTGTAAATGATTCACATATGAATCATTTTCATATGCAACTGAGTCACATGTGAAGGTTGAAACACATTCATTTGTTTGTCATTTTCACACCTCACATGTGAATCTGAGCATCCAACAGTTCACCTTTTTTCATAAAAATTTCAAGAATTTCTTAAAATATATGATGAATAGAGGGACGAGAATTTACTCCCTAGCCAAAAATATTATTCTACAGAGGATTAACAGTTCGGATCGTGAAAATGGGGCCCACAGAAATTAGAATTACAGATTTTAAATTCTGGACCTTTTCGCAAATATCTAAGAATCTGTGATGGATTTGGACCAGAAATTTGGCCCATGGCTATTTTGGAGATTTTAAAGAGGATCAATGTTCAAATCATTAATTTTTGGGGCCTACATGAATAGAAAAATTAAAAATCCAGACTGGGTTCAAGGTACGTGAAAATCATGTATAAAATCAGTGGCTACATCCAACAATCCTTTTTTTTTTTTTTCAAATTTCTTAAGATCCATGAAGAATTAAGGCACCAAATTTGGTCTTATAGTCGTTTTGGACATTCTAAAGGATGAACGGTTTGGATCATGAAAATGGGTCCCACATAAGTCCAAAACGGTACATCCAATGGTCTTGACGGTTTTTTTTTTTTTTTTTTTTTTGCAAATGTCTCAAAATCTGTTATGAATCAATTGCTGAAATTTGGTTTTTTTTTTTTTTTTTTTTTTTTTTTTTGACCTTTTTAAATACATCCAACTGTTAGATCTTGATTTTAGGGCCTACAAAATTCGAAAAAATGATGAAGAAAATGGACAGTTCAAAACTCCGACTGGGTTACTGTAGCAGCATGCAGTAACAGTACGGTGTGGTTCTGTTTTACATGGCAGAAGGTGTGAAAATTTCAGGCACAAAATGGACCCCTTTTCAAATCATTTTCACACTACCATTTACGCATGTGATGTGAAAATTGGTGCAAACAAACATGTGATGCCTAATGGTTATGCATCAACCACCATTTACTTATGTAAATGGATGTAAATGGGGGCAAACAAATGACCCCTTAATGAGCTGTAATTAGGATTGGCTTTTCAATTTCATTTGTAGTCTTCGACCCTAGGGCTTTGTTTCCCTATATATATGAGCGTAGAGAAATTTGCTGCAGTTTTGGAGAGAGAAAATTTTCCTTCATGAATTGAGTTTTCCTTTGAGGCCCATTCTTCTTTATGAGAGTCTCTCGGAGGCAACATTTCTGTGCTTCGACACTTTGCAAAGCGTCGATCTAAACCTTTTAGGGTTTGCATCGCAGTGTTGATTAGTTTAGGAAGCTTGGTTTTAGAGTCTCATAATCTTATTTAGAAGGTTTCTTGTCAGGGTCTTAAGTATGCTAAAAGTCTTGGAAGATCTTGTTACAAGTGCCAAAACTGAATGAGGAGTTTTGTTTTATTATTTGTTTTGTTTTGGGAAACTTAAGAATAGTGACAGAATAGACTTTAAATTCGGAAATTTACTTTATGGCTACTACCATGTGGCGAAGTACAGGCTCTTATAATGCCAACACACTCATGGTTGAGTGGTATTGGCACCTTACTATCACACACATGCCCAGGGATCAATCCATGGGTCTTCAGGTTTAAAATAGCACTCCTGATCACTAGTCCAACTTAGAGAAAAAAGTACAAGCTCTTGTAATTATATCTATGCACTTTGAATAATAGGGAAAATACAAATTTTCTATGCTTGGCTGAAGCTTCTTTGTCCTTATGTGGTGACGATTCCATGCAGCCTTGGTGATATGGTTCCAAGGGCTCAAGTCTATTCCTAGGTTTATCAGCTGAGGAAGTCTAAAGCAACAAGTAGGACGGCCAATCTGTGTCTCAGACCTAATTGAATGGATGGGAATGATGGGACCTACCCTCCTAACATTTTTTTCTTATTTGTGTGAAGTTTAGTATGGGATAATATTTCCTTCTGATGTTTCTAATCCAAAAGGTGAAAAAGATCCTTTTTAGGTCACTACAATGTTTTTTTTTTTATTTATTAGAACACAGTAGATGAGCTATGGATATGATACTGACGTTTCATGTCGCTTATATGTTCATATCAAGAAATATATTATGGTTATTATCCTTTAAGATCTTCATATTGTGTGCTTGTATCTAGGTGTCAAACCAGCATCACTAGATGGGATGATGTTTGAGAGAATCTGGGACCAATTGAACCTCACGAAAATTGTTGACACCGAACAGGAATGTCCATTTTCATGGGCAAGATCACCAGAGAAGCTGCTACAACAAGAGACATATCTAGCACTTGCAATCACTTTTGTGCTTCTGAGGCTCCTCTACTTTCTTCTTCCGACCCTTCGGGTTTGCTTTGAGCAAGCTTGGAGGTGGTGGATGCGGAACATGAGCTTGAGTTTGTGGGAGCATCCACTATCATGCCTCCAGCAGGCAATTCAGGTCCTTGGCAGTAAGAAGCCCTGCAAGAGGAGCAATCTGCAGGAAGGAGCAATGAATGCGAAGGCATGGGCTTCCAAGTCACTAGCTACTGTTTCTATTGGTGAGGCAAGTTCCAGCAGGGCTTGTTTTGGGGGGTGAAAGATGATGAGTCAAAGTCCCTTGCTAGCTCAATCTTTCAATAGGGAATCCACATGTGCTTGCAGCAAATGGGTATTAGTCGTGTCACATATTTGTTGGGAAATTGTTTTGGGGGGCATAGATAGGGAAGGCCTGTTTTGCCAATCTCCATGGGAATTTATGTGGAGCTTTTCCCATAGTCATAGGAAGGTGAAGGTGTTTCGGCTCTTTAAAGTGGTGCCTTTGTCATTTTGTTTTTTGTTATTACATATAAATCACTATTATGTTCATGGATTAATGCGGGATAAATTCCTTGCAAGTGAAGTTTCAAAGGTGTCTTGGGATATTGCAAACCTTACTTTAGAATAGGATTATGCCTCTGAAAAGGGGTTTTTCCAGCAGGAAAATGAATATATTTCTACAGTTTATGAGTTGTGTGTGTTTGGTGCAGCTTACATTTGTGGTTTCTTCAATCTTGTTAATCTAAAAATCATAATCTTCTTGAGGATTTGTTGATCGTAACCGGCAGGTCTGACTTGATAAATTCAGGAATTGGAATTAGCCTTACAAAACCATTTCCAATCTGAGTTTGGACATTGAAGTTGAAATAGTTGGACACTAATCTTGACTCTTAAGCGGATTTCGATATGAAGGTCCTTTTGTGGATTTAAAACAATGGATAGATTCTCACAGTCCGATCATACAAAGTGCAGACGCTGTTTTGGACACCCGTCTTGGGAGGCTTTTCTGTAACGCCTCTTTAAGCGGAAATGGAAGGAGACAATCCGGCTCCTTCCTTGTTACCGTTTGGTGCAGCAAGGAATCAAAGTCAGAAATCACCTTTTATACTTGTCTTTTCTTCGATGTAGAGGATCTGGACTTCCTATTTGTGATGGTGGGAGAGTGGTGCCCTAGAAGAGGAAATGTGTAGTAGAAGAGGTAGCGTGGGCGTTACACAAACGCCTCCTTGAGTCTCTCAACTCTCGAGTGGTTTTGTTGCAGTTTGTAAGTGAGACGAGATCAGTGATCAAATGCCTGTGCAAGTGGTTGTTTTTTGGGTTAACCTTCCACATGTTTATGATGAAATGAGCATGTTTATAGAGGTGGTGGTATTCTTACAGTATAATGTCCTTATGGCTAATTCTCAGTTTGGCATAATTTTGTACTTTTGTGTCAGCTCTTTTTTTTTCTTTGGGTTTTAATATAGGGTTCTCTCTGATCAATCCAATCTGTCCTTCTGACATCTCTTGAATTGGCTCTGATCCCATTTTTTAACTCTTCCAAACATGGTCGCTAAGCTTGTATGATGTATAATCATTAAACTTTGATGACCTCGAACTAAAAGGTAAAATCATTTGATTATGCTGGAATTTTATGTTCACTTTATCCATGTCAAATCCTTTCCTGAGCGGGCATAATGGAAAGTGGCATTTTCTAAAAGACAAGGTTCGGGGTGCTGTGAGCCGTTGCATCTCATCAATTGAATACAAAGGCATTTCTTAGATAGAACACCTGGGTGATGTGGAGTGCTGCCCCTTATCAATTAGTGCATGGGCCTTATCAATGACAATTTTTTTTTTTTAACCTTATGCAATATGTACAACAATGTCTTTTAATGGGCTCTAAATAAAGACAACTAATGCTACATGTTTACAAATAGTGGATTCTGGTGCAGTGCACTTAGGGTGGTCTTTAGGAAGCCGATACTTTGTGTTAGGGAGAATAATATGGTGCATATTATGTTGTTACATTTGGGCCATTCACTGAGTTACACATAATGTTGGTAGTTTGTGTTGGGAGAAGAAGGAAAAATCATTTCAATTTCGTAACAAGGGAAAGAAACTTAGATTGTTGATTTGTAAACTAGGAAGAGTTTGGATTGGGATCAAACTCTTGGATTCTTAGTGGTTTCTTTTATGATAGTAGAACTTTGAAGAAAGCACAAAAAGATATTCTACAAAGACGTGAAAGATGACAATGAGGAGGCTATTAGTAATAATAAAAAAAAAAAAAGAAAAGAAAGAAAGAAGGAAGAAAAAAGCCCGTCCACTAGTAGCCAAGTGGCGAGGCACTTCTCTTTTACATAAACAAACGAAGATCAATCCCTTGCTATAGGGCTAATGGTGAAGGACTTGGGTGAAGGAAAAAAAAAAAAAAAAACCTTTTTAATTGTTCATTCATGCACTTGAGTATGCTTTGAACCTGAATAGATACGATAGAGGCACCTGGTTACAGTGCCTAGATTCCAGAAATCTAGCTCTTTTTTCCCCTCATTCTCACAATCTCTCTTCAATCTTCATCTAGGTCCCAGAAATCTAGCTCTTTTTTTTTCGCTCATTCTCACAATCTCTATTCAATCTTCATCCTTCCAGCTGGCTGCAACAATCCTAGGCTCCACTATCCAACTGAGTATGGTTAATGGCTTCTTTCCACTTTGGGGAGCCAAATGAAATGTGTCACCCATATGAGTGTGCGGATTCAATATTCCAAGTTGATTCGATTCAAATCATACACTTATTTTGTCATCTCATGATTCATGGGATACAATATGGTCCATTCTATATTTACCTTTTCTGGGGATGGATGCCATTTCCTTTGTGTGAGCCCTCTCAATAATTTATTCCTCACATACAAGGCAAGCAGGGATAGATCCCTGGTCTTCCCTATGGTAAGGTGGTATTCCCTATGGTAAGGTGGATGCTTTGCCACTGAACATCCCTGATGTCATTTGGGTCCTACCATAGCTTTAGCTTATTTTGTAAGCAGATTTTTGGAAACAGCCTTGCTCCAATCTCTTTCCCAATGGTATGATTATATTGAGGCTCTCAAGCAATAGATGCATCAGAAAAAGTGGACCTCCAAAGTGGAGCCACCTAGTAGAAAATTCTAAACCGTTCAAAATAAATGCCCTCCTCTTATATATAATGAGGACAAATGAGAGCTCAATTGTAAGATAGAGCATATATCAAACAAATGAATAAAATTAAAAAAAAATTCTGTTTTTTTTTTTTTTTTCATTGGGTAACAAAGGATTTCATTAAGAAATGATTTAAACAATACAAAGCCTTCAAGGAAGGAAAAAAAAAAAAGGTATAAAAGCATTATACCTAACCATAACTACAATTATAAATTAGAAATAACAAAAGGAGAAAATTTTCTCATCCCTTGCTTCCCCAAAGAGTCTGCACATGCATTAGCTGACCTCCTGACATGTTGGAACTCTACCCAAGTGAGAGAAGATATAGACTTAATCTCATTCATATGGAACGAATACCTCCACGGGGCAACCACCAAAATTTTTTTTATGTGTTTTATACATTATCAATTATATGCTTAGACTTGGACTAAGCCCTATTATAGTAAAATTAGACCACATCCCATAAAGAGGAGGGCATTTATTTTGAACAGCTTAAATTCTCAATAGGTGAGCTCCATTCGTCTCGCCACACTTTTATTGAGTAAGAGCCTCAAGGATCCGGACACATGATTCTTGCATGTTGAGGATTCACTGTTCTGAGTTGTGATTTAAATCCTGTGTCATCCAGACCAATTTTGGACTACAAAGAAGAATAATAGGGTGAACTTGTTAAGAGTGTAGTTGGTGCAATGTTCCTCATCTCAACCGATAAGGTTAATCAAGCTCTGGATGCTACCACAAAAGAAAGGGGAATCTGATACTCCCACATCTTCTACATTTGTATAATGAAGGAAAAGAAAATTTCTCTCTTTTCTTGTTCTTTAGTCGCTTGCTTTATGGTTCAAAATCACTCACTTCCTTTTCTAACTTTGGCTCATAATCATTTCTCAGAAGCACACCCTTTTTCATCTAATCAACTCCCTTAGCGTTGGGCCATTGGCCAAGGGAAAGAACAGAACTTCACTCAAAGGGACTACAATGGCTGGTAGAAGGGTAAGGTGCAATGGATGTGGGGTGCAGTTAGCTGTGCCACCAGATGCCAAAACCCTCCGGTGCGCCCTGTGCCTGGCCACCACCCCGGCTAGACCCAATGACCCCCTTGGTAGAGTTCATGACCGTGTTCGACAAGCGAAATCTTGGTTCAAAGATCTGTTGAGCAATGTGTCTAACCTCAATTCATATTCCATGCCAGTGAACTACACAAGCGCAGCATCTATGCCATCCTATGGCCATCACCCTATGTTCCAAACACTCCTCTATCCTTCCATTCATGGGGAAAAGAGGGCCCTTCTATGTGGAATCAGTTACAGAGGCAGAAGAACTGAGCTCAAGGGGACTGTCAATGATGTGAACTGCATGAAATATTTGTTGTGCAGTAAATTTGGTTTCTCAGATGATTGTATCCTCGTCCTCTCAGGTTAGTTTCCCATCCTTGCAGACTAAATTATACATATTATATGAGCCTAGTTTACATCATCATGAAAATTCAAAAAACCATGTCTTGAGTCTACTTTTAAATGAAAATATGACTCTACCTACCCCGCAATGCCAGGAAAAGGTTATAGGTGATGAAGATGTAACCAAATTTGTGATTGAATACATGATTTTTGCAACTCATTTTCACAATTCACATACGTTCTTCGGAAGTGTGACACAGTCAGCTTTATTACTAGGTGTTGCTTCTTGTAATTGTTCATTTTCATTGGAAAGGATCATCTGATAGTGGAGATATGATCCGTGGTCCATTGCATGACAGGGCCACTAGATCAATGAACAAAACTTGTCAGAAAACTATGGCTCTGCATAAGAAAGAGCTGAATCCAAGGATATGAAGTTTTCTTGATTCCATACCACCCAAATCCTTTTTGACTACTCTTCCTCGAAGTCCAAATTCTATCTCCATGTTGGCATTCATTCTTGAAATTAGAAGGAACCAAGTCTCAATCCAAAGCAGTGTTTGAGACACCAAAACATATAGTAGACTGGTCTCTCCTTACCTGTTGCAACTCCAATTTGCAGAAGATGAAGTACATCCGCTTCGGATTCCGACAAAAAAGAACATACAGATGGCAATGCGTTGGCTCATCCAGGGATGCCGGCGGGGTGATTCATTAGTTTTCCACTACTCAGGCCATGGGGCGCGGCTGCCAAATTATAACGGAGATGAATTGGATGGATTTGATGAGACCATTTGTCCTCTGGATTATGAGACTGAGGGAATAATCATAGATGATGAAATCAATGCAACAATCGTCAGGCCTCTACCAGAAGGAGTTACACTTCATGCTATCATCGATGCTTGTCACAGCGGCACTGTCCTTGATCTGCCATTCCTATGCAGGATGGACAGGTTAGCCTTATCTGTTGGAATTTTCAATGTCTATGGAGCTGCCCAAATTGTGAGATCAGTATTTGTTCAGTGATACTATGATAAGAATATTAGGTCCATGATGGAACCCAGAATACAATCAGTTTGATAAATTTGGTAAGAATCAATGATTGTCAATTCTGCTTCAAGCTTGGGGCCAGAAAGAAATTGGCAATTGCATAGGGATTGGTACTGTTTTCAGCCTATACCTCTAATATTTTCCCCTGCAGAGAAACTGATAAACATCCATTTTACTTCATATTTGAACATTGTGATTCTGAGTACATCCAAGTGAGCTGGTAAACAGTTCCATTGGAATCAGTACACTTTTAAATTATTGTGAATATTAATAAAGCCTAAAGAATGTCTCATGTCTCCATTTCCTTAATCTAACTGAGCATTCCGTTTGTAATAGCAGTACTAAAAGATATGTGCTTCTTTGCTTCTTTTACACAATAGATGGAGAATTCCATGCAAAAAACTAATCTGGTGTTCACATGCTACTACTGTAAATTGGACTTTCCAAAATACAAATGATAATTGAGACTATTAGAAGAGACTTGCAATTGAGTTGTTGGTGTGATATCAGAGGTCTAGATTATGTTAACAGCTTATGCTGCTATATGTCATGTATCATTGAGGCATGTCACATGTAAAATTTAGTGATAGTTATTCTTTTCACTTGGGTAGGATATAAGAGTGCATACAGAACTCTTAAAATAAATCTAGCCCGCTTTGAAATGCTCACCTATCTATGTGGTTGGGTTAATGTTTGCTTTGTCTGTAATGTTTGGTGTTTGCTACAGGCTCTTGTTAAAGCTTGGATCAATTTTGAAAGGTCATTTTATTCAGATATTTTTCTACTTGATTTAATAAGAGAGTTCACAGTAAATACATAGTTTTTCTGACAAGGTGACTAAAATGGTAAGTATCACCAAATTGGTTTCATGAACTTTCCTTCTTGTTTTACACAGGAGTGGCTTCTACAGGTGGGAGGATCACAGTCCCCCATCAGGAGTTTATAGAGGTACGAGCGGTGGTCTGGCTGTTTCTTTCAGTGGTTGCGATGACCATCAAACCTCCACAGATACATTGGTAAATAGTATAGCTCCTCTTAATATAATTGAACATTTTCTGTATTTAGGAGGCAATTCAAATCCCATCAACAGAGGATGAAAATGAGGAATGAAACACAGCAACTTTCTATTTATGTTTGTGTATTTTGTTCGAAAAATCGTAGCTGATAATGATAAAGAACTGGGCCTATCAAATAATACGGGAATGCTGGTGGGACAAACCATTGGAACAAACATAAAATTAACCATTCCAGGATCTTCATAGAGAGTCCTAGTGGAAAGACTGTCGACGCGCTATTCATTCCGAAATGGAACATAACCGAACCTATCTCTGAAATAGTAGGATATATAAGCAACGCAGTCGAGCTCTTTCAATGGTTTGTTCAGCGCAGCATATCAATGTATCGAAGAAATATGCCCTTACTCTCAAGCAGTAGTAATCTGAAACACAAGCAGCTATTTGTACCTGAATTTGCTCCAGGCAGTGACAATTTCAAAAGCATGTGTGTATCTTTAGATCAAAATGACACACAATGAAAAAAAAAAAAAAGATTTTGGTCATCTTCAATATGATGAAAATACTAAATTGCATGGGCTAATGCCCTCTCCTTGATTCTGAAGACTACAAACATTAGGAGAACAGAAATAGTAGGTGAATGTTTGTTTCATCTGCAGGCTCTCTCAGGCGGCACTATGACTGGTGCCATGACTTTCTGTTTCATTCAAGCTGTGGAAAGTGAGCCCAGAGCAACATATGGTCGCATACTAAATGTCATGCGCTCGGCGATCCGTGAGGCCAAAACAGGAATTGCAATCAGTGGTCCTATAGCTTCTCTTGTAAAGAGAGTTTTTGGTGTTGGGTTAACCCAGGTAACTGCTCTTGCTTGTTCACGATTTTCTTTAGAGGATCATAGACCCTGTTTGGGTAATTAAGACTCAGTTGCCATGCACTCAATTTACCTATAAAGCTAATTGCAGGTAACGCTGTTTACTTGTTATTGGTTATGGTAAAGAACATAACCACTGCTACTTGCAGGTAACTCAGGTTATCCAAATGCATGAAACCCTGATTTACAAGTAAACCAAGTTACCAGTAATAGATTTGTGAAGATCTTAACCGGCCCTTAAGACTTTTGTTATGAAGCTGATTTCCAAAGAAACTACCAATAGAAATCAGAAGATGACCAATTGAAAGTCATCATCGATCTATTTCAAATAATAAAAGAAATGATCTCACAGTCCCCAGCTGCTGCCTGGTGAGATTAGGGACAAGGGTGTGAGTGCGTGAGTTTGGGTCCTTGTAATGGTCTCCTACAAATAATTATATGGACAAAACCATACATCTATGCAGTTGTCACACTTTTCAAAATGATGCTTTGATTTCCCAAGCTGGAAATCAAGAACCATAAGTTTCATAAAATACCTTTCGGGTGAAAGATGACTTCTACTTGGCAATTGATCTTTCTGATTTATGTGGTTAAAAAGGCGTTTGTTTTGTACAAGCAATTTATGTGATTATGTCACTTTTGAAGTCAATTTATGTGAGCATTTCATGAATTGGGTGTGGTATGTGAGGTTTGCAGGAACCTCAGCTCTCATCCTCGGAGCAGTTTGACATCTATAAGAAGCAATTCGTTTTGTAATAACATTCTCATTATTACTAGGTATGTGCTTTGCATCAATGAAATCAACTACTGTGTCAACTCTATTGACAATGTAGCATTTAATTTTACATGCAACATATTCAATTTATAAAAATTGGGTTTTTTTTTTTTTCCTTTTTGGTCTGCCTTCAAGATACTAGTATTCAATTTCATGTTCCTTTATACAACGTTTCATTTCATGACAAATTTGTAAGCTTGGTAGGGAAATCTGTGAACTCTGGGGATTGTAATTGGTGGATTCCGAAGTGGAAAAAAGACCCAGGAACAGTTTCAGTACTATTTGAATTTTAGAAATTTCATCTCACTACCAACTAGTATCAATTTCCTTCCCAAAACCTTCAACCAACCTCGCACTTAAACTTGTTTGTGCAACGAGAGGATTCCATGCTCTCCAGATTTATGTTTCCATGAGAGAGGAATCTTAAATTCTCAACTGGTGAATGCTACCATAGAAAATTGAAAACCTCTCTATCAAAGAGAATCAATTCCTTTTCCTCTCTACAGGGATCGCATGGAAAAGCAGAACAATTTTCATCACTATTGCGGAATCCTGCCGTTACACAAATGCAATCCTTCTTAGGGTTAGAAATACGTCATGCTCAGAACAGACCAGGGTCTTTACAAGCCCAACTTGTTATATATCACATTATTATGTCCAGGACACAGCCCATGTAAAAATCAAGCCTGAGCCTGATTTACTGCCACAATGGGCGTGGTTCCCAGGTTAGTTTAGTCTATAATAGAAATTAAGGGGGGTAGACTGGCATTGGCCAAGATCTCACTCTATTTGTTGGGATTTTTTTTTTAGGAATCTCATTGTGTTTGTTTGGTGGGTTTTGACAGTAGGCAATTGCACAGCATACAGGCCTCTTAACCCTCAACCTCAATTTCAGGCCATCGAAGCAACTTCAACTAGGTGGCCGGTTCAAACTATAGGAAGCTTGCCCCATGCTAAGATAGTGGATTCCTCCTTAAGCAGGCCTAGCCTGAAATCAATCCATTTAAGCGTTCTAAATTCTATGGGCTTTGACATTTCTCAATTTTTCAAAGCTTGACTTAGGAAGATGCCTGCCTAAGTCAATTTTGGAGACTCAGGTCAAACTCACCATTAACTTGTACAAAATAAAAGTAAATGTTCTACAGTAACTTTTCCCAAGTTGTGACTGAGTCCTGATTGCAAGAAACAAGGCTAGGTTAACCAAGTTTTGACAAAATCAAACTGAGTCAGCCAAAAAACTCGTTAATCGCATTGAGAATACTGGGATTTATGACTTGTGTAACCCAAATAGTTCAGAATATTATTCAGAGGGATCATCCAGTGGAGCCAATAGTGTTACAGACGAAGCCCAAAAGTTAAAATGCTTCTCACAAGAAGATCCCAATACATTGGATACAAAATCTCAACAACTGCTCTGCATGGCCGAATTTAAATCAATGTGGTGCATTATTACATGAATTTAAATCAATGTGCAATATTACATAGTTATTCACGAATTTTCATTTCTACTATAAGATTTCATTTCCTTTTGCTAAAACAACCTACCAATATGTGTAAGAAAATGATCATAAGCTGATGTTAACGTAGGAGTTTGCCATTTGGATTAGTTTGACTCATGTAGGTCTAACTTTTGCTTGACTAAAGCAATTCATATCTCATGCCTTCTTCTGAATAAGCAGTCACTCAAATCTCACTCCAACTTGATAGTGCGAAACAGGACTTATTTCAATACTTAATCCCATTTTTAACATAAAGATAAATCTAATGATGAAAAATAATCCGGCCAGTATCTAATTGTCCACATGGAAACTCCCAACAAAATGTAAGCAGAGGATCATTCCTTTGTGTGTCCATCAATCAATATATAAATAGTCTACCTATCTATAGATAACAACACAAACTCAGACTCTGAATTCTTCGCATACATATATGAAGAAGGAATGGGGTGGGCGTCGATGTGTTTCTTCATTTGAGGTTAACGAGAAAGAGTTTTCGGGAAGTGGCATACCAACGAGCATAGCAGGACTGGAGGTTAGGCCAATCTGAATTGGGGCAAGAGGTGAAGTGATAGAGCCACAGAGCCAACACCTTCTCCTGGTCGCGGTTGCTGAGCTTCTCGATCATCTCCTCAAGCACGCTCTCCATCTCTGCCCTCTCGGCACTGCTCAACACCGGCGTGTCGGTGCCATTGCTTGCATGGCAAAGCAAAGGCAACCATGACATGAGCATCTTCAGCTTCACTCCTTCATCCCCCATCCCACTCTCTTCCCCTTTTGCCTGCTTGAATAAGAATGCTAGAATGGACAACAACATGGAATTGCATTAGAGATTGAATCTGTTTGCTTCTCTTCGAAGCAGTGTTAATGAAGGCAGTCTATGGACCAGATTTGGATTGGACCTATATAGATTTAGATTTGCATGGAGACAACCTAAATATGAATTCAAAAGGCCATATATAATTTATAGCACTTTTTACACACCTAACTAGGGGCCTCCTGCACAAGAACTGTGAGGGATTTTCAATCCACATCATTCACAAAACCGAGACCCCTAGATTTAAAGGTGTGGACCAAAATCCCTGTGGCAGCCTTGTAGAAGTGCTGTAGATGAAAATTAGTAAATTACCCATAACTCATTAACCAGGTTTAGTCTTAGACGAGCGTGAAAGGAGTTGGATTGATGATTGGAGGTCCCATTAGAGGCTGAAATAGTTACCACCCGCGAAATTCCACGAGAGTTGCACCAAAACAGAGAATTCTACCCTCAATATAATATACTCCTACTATTATTATTTCATTACATTTTTATGTTGAATACTATTGTACAACTTTCTTAAAAAAATATAAGGTTTGAGCTTCATCTAGCTAGAGGTTTTTTTAGAATGTTTTAGATGTGGCATATCAATATATTTCCAAGGGAAAAGATAAAGTGAGTAAAATTAAAACTATTCATGTGGAGCCATTATTGAGAAAATCTATCTCACAGGACCCTTCATGTGCAACCCATTGAGGTATCTTTCTTGTACTTGTTTCCCATGCTTCTTTGTATTCCCAGATTCAGCTATATTTGGATCCGAATAATGGGCCCATATATAGTGGAACTGAAAGAGATGGGGGCATTAATTTGGACAATCGATCATACACTTTGGCCATAAGAAGCCATCTAAAGAAATATTCAAAAATCGTGCAATTACACTTTTTCGTTTTTTTGGAGCTTCTAGATCTAAGCATAAAGGAGGATTGGAGAATTTTACATGTTGGAGAGTTTCTAAATTCTAAAGAGTTAAGAAACAGGGCCTTCTTTCTTTTTTTTTTTTTAACACAGCTTGGGTGAGGTGAGGGAGCCCTCCGGCAAGAAAAGTACCCCTCGGGCGAGGTAAGATAGCACTCAGGTGAGGAAATGCCGAAAGGAAATGTGGAGGCCCAAGCAACCACGTTGCGTTTGGAGACTGATTTGCTTGAGTGGCACCAGGCATCTTCCTAGTTCTCGTGGTTTGACCTTGTTATAGTGATCGTTCATATTATCATTATAGCCTTTTCTTCTGAAAATTCATCCTACCAAACAAACAGGTCACAAAATTGATTTCAAATTGGAGCTAATTGATGCATGCCAATCAATACTAAAATTGAGGTAATATACTGGGTATCGAGTTCACGGGACCGAATTAAAGTGAAATCGAATCCGAACCCATTTACCTATTTAGTTCCGATTTTTAACGGGCCGAAACTTCTGAAAAATAGAAAGTCGGGTACCCGGTTACAACCTGGTGTGGTGCGAATTCAACCTGTCCGACCCGATATTCAAAAGTTAAAACAGTAAAAAAAAAAAAAAACAACCGTTCCGACGTGCCGTGTAAAAAAAAAAAATTACCTGAGACCTTCACAAGCGAGCCTTGCAGAGCCGGGTCAGCAGCCACAGCCATCGAAGCCAACCCCGAAGCCGAGCCCCACATACAAACAGCTCGCTCCCCGGCGCCACACTCCACCATCTTCCTCGCCATCCAAAGCAGCTCCGCCGCTATCTTCTCCGGCGACCCTGACCCCAACCCGAACTCGACCCGAGCCACCCACCTCATCGGCTTGATCACCCACGCGGCTCCCCTCGGCTCCTCGGCTCTCCACCACATGATCCCCTCGAGCCGAGCCATAGCCGACTCGAAAGCCGACGACAGCACCTCCCGATTCACCTCGGCGGTCTCCTCCCTCACGTTCTCGTCCATAACTCTCTCCGCCAGCGCGCGGAGCGTCTCGTACTTGCGCGAGCCGACGGGGATCTCGTCCACGATCGAGAGCATCTGGGAGAGTGCTCGGGCGACGCCCGAGTCGCCCGAGCCAGAGATTCGGTGCTTGTCTGCTACTACTCTCTTGTGGGGGGTTGGTGGAGGGAGTAGGGAGAAGAGTAGACGGAGGAAGAAGAAGGAGAGGGCGAGGAAGGTGCGGATGATTTGGATTAGTTTGTGGCGGACTGATACGATTTGGAGGGGTTTGGAGAGGGGTAGGAAGGAGGAAGCCATGATGAGGAGGTTTTCCATGGCTTCTTCTTCTTCTTCTTCTTCTTCTTATTTTTCTTCTTGTCTGTTTGGTTGTGGTTTTGGGAATTTGGATGTTTTGAATTCTGGGCTTTTGGTTTTGATGTTTATAAACGGGAAATTCTGCTGGCACACAGAATTCCCTTTCTCTGTGATCCATCACAGATTCTCTTTACAAGCATCACACTAATTTAAAAATTATGTTACTTCTTTCCACACGTATCAAAAATTTCCAAATTACCCATCCTTCTATTTTTATCTTTTTTCCCACACATTATTTTCCCTTTCTTCTCACTCACAAATCACAATTGGACCTCTCCACATCTCCAGCATTTCGGTCTCTCCAGCATTCCTCCGGCATTTTCAGTCCTCTACACCATCTCATCCGCCAAAAATAAATGTTTTTCTCCACCGTTACCATTTTATTTTTCTCCCCATTTCTTTTTTACCACTTCATCCATCTTAGATTATCTCTGTTTTTTTTTCCATGAAAACTTATTATGGGGGATAGATTCACATTCAATGTAAGCTTTTACAAACAATGACAGTGTTTTTTCATACATTTGGGCTGATTTTAATGTCTCATCGCATGGGTTTTCCACGCAGAAATCGTGATTGTTTGGCACTGTACTTCTGAACATACAACATATGTTCGGTACTGCACATCCAAACATGTGCATTTGGTTCAGACCTGAAAAGATAGTATATATCGGGACATGCAACTCGTTCCAAGAGAGAAAAAATTAAAAAAAAAATGGCAAAATATGAAAAAATAACAAAGAAAGGGAGGAAGATTGAATGAAAAAAGGCACCATTTGATAGTTGATTTCTTCCTTCATTGCACTAGAAAGTCTTAGAGATGGAATGAAAAAAGATCAAGTGCAAGAAGGAAGAAAGATGAAGGAGATGGAGGAAGATGAGTTGCCCAAAACCGTTGTGTGAGGGAAGTGGAGAGTGAGATGGGTGAGAGAATCAGATAGAGAAAAGATGAGCTTGTGTGTGAAAAGAGAAAATATGTTTTGAGTTTTCGTGGGATAATGGATATTTTGGTCATTTCATAAAGGGGTAAAAATGTAAGAAAATAAAAACAAAATTATGTGGGAAAAGTAAAAATCTGTGTGCACTGTTATATAAACCGACATTGATGGGGTCATGGATTCATGGGGTTCTATAAAATGAGAAAGTAGAGTGTTTGGTGTAGTGAAGTTTTCTCCGTGGATCATGTGTCTAGGCTGTGTCTGTTGGACTACTGTAAGTGGAAAGGGTTGGAAATGGATCCAACCTGAGGCCGGCCTGAATTTGAAGGGTCTACTCTCATGCAAACTTACAGCTGGCTAGATTACTCTTGACTTCTGAACATATTTGACTCTAACTTAACCCTCCAATGTAAGTTTTCTTCATGCAATTCACATTGAAGTAGTTTAGGTTGGGTTGGCTAACAATTTTTTTTGGGCTGGTTTGATTTTAGTGGGACTCATATAGACCCATGATAAGCATGTGGTCCATCATGGTATTGGGTATGTTAGTGCTGGATTAAGTAAGGGGTGAATGAATCCAAAGAGTTAGCAGGCATTTGCATGCTCTAAAAATTAGTTTGTGTTGGAGTGTTTGGTAGGCCTCTAATTGTATTTTTATTTTAGAGTTTATTTATAAATAAGAGCTTTTATCTTTGAACAAAGTAAGGTAGTGGGGGCTGCTTTTTAAGTTTTTATTTCTTGAGTTTTTTTTTTTTTTCTTTTGAAGTGGATTGAGGTGTACATTGCAAAACTATAAATATTTGGAACAGAAAATGGCCTTATGAAATTTTCAAAATGATGCAATGCTGGATAATATATTGTGATTTTTAGATGTAGACCTCAATTACCACAATTCCTACAAGTGGGCCTTAATCACTTCATGAAATAAGAGCTTCTCTTATAGTTTTTATCAAACAAACTAAATTGTAAATTAGACTTTAAAAAATAGAGCTTTGTTTTAGAGCATGGTCTACTTAGCACTTACTACTTAGAATAGTGGTTCCAAACAGCTCCTTACTTTTCCACTTGGATTTTTAATCCATGTCCTAAGAGAAATTTGAATGAAATCCAGCTTTGTTAGGTGGTATGAATTGTTGAAGTCATCGCTGTTGACTCAACACACGTAGCGGAGGGGAGGGGCTGGAACAACACATGATTCCATTTAGGGTAGAATATTATTAGGAATATTCTTTACTTAGTATGGTTATTTTTATGATTATGTTTCCTATTTAGGTTAGGAGTTAGCTTTAGCATGTGTGCTTAGGTTTTTCTATTTATACATTGGTGAATGTAATTCGATAGAATATAATACAATAAACTCGGTTTTACTATGTTCTTAAGTTTCTCTTCTCCCTTCTCCCTTAGCAAGAGTTCCAATTCTAGTCAAAGATGTGAAGCATCCAACGGAATCGTCTTTTGAGGGAGAAGCGAAGAGAGAGATTGAGAACACAATAGAAACCAACTTATTGCATTTTACTTAACTACATTACATTCAATAATATAAATAGAAAAATCCTATGCACGTAGTACCTCCTGACAAAACTAGGAAACACAATAATAAAAGGATAACCATAAATCTTAGAGTGGAAGATAACATACCAATATCTTAACCTATATAGCGTCATTGGACAACCCATCTGGTGCGTGTGCAAAGTTGGCGCTGACTTTGACATTGTGGATTACAACAAGCATAAGTCGTTGGATTGCTAGATATATATGATGGGAGATGAGACACCTAGTCGTATGTATATGATGGGAGATGAGACACCTAGACGTTTTGAAGAGAATCAACGCTGACACATCTGAGAGTTGCAAGCATGGCCACTGGTTTGATTTAATAAAGAAAATTTGAGTTATGAGGTTTGAGGTTGATAAGATGATCCTAGTCTTTATCATAAGTCCTCATAACTTAATGGATGTATACTGTGCAATTTTTTGTGATAAATTGCAATGGTTAAAAGTGTAAAGTTTGGATTGATGCTAATTCAAAAGGGATTGTTGCGCTTGAGCATATTGAATTGATTAAAGGCGAGTTCTAAGTATGGAAGCTCAAAATGGGATTATGAAAAAGAAGGTTATGTGGAGAATTCCATACATACATAGATGCTGTGTATATATTAAAGGTGTCTTTGAATAAATTATATATTAAAAGAATAAAGAGAAGAACATGTGAGGAAATACTACTTTTCTTCAATATGAACAAATTTAAATGGAGAAAAATACATATGAGAAAACTACTTTAAAAGAATTTCATAAAAATAATTTAACTACTAAAGGGTAAGTATATATTTTCTCCAATCCCTTCTTCAATTTTTTGTAAAATGTATTAAACAAAAAAATTACTTTTCAACCTCTCCAAATTCTAAATAGAGGAATATGTATTTAACTCGAAAAAAATATTTCTCCTTGCTTTCCTCTAAATTCAAATCGCCCACATTTCTAAATCAGTGTCAAATTAGTGTGAGCGACAATACAAAGTAAGGTTCGCAAATGTGAAGATTTGAATCAACCTAAACAGCCCTACTAAAATTTTCTTTAAAAAAAAATAAAGAGCTGGCTCTCTTAAAAGTTCTTCTTTATTTATACATAAACAATTTTTCAAGATAAGTTGGCTAACAGTGTCTAGTTCAAGGGCACGTTCAATCGTGCATGACCCACGCATCTTGTTATTAAACAACTCCCGTATATGTACGTATAGAGATATGGATTCTTCATTCTTCACAAATACATCTCATACAATCATATTAAATATATGAGATTTGAACATTTATATTAAAAAGTAATGTAAAATACTATTTATCAGTCTTCAAGATAGATTTATATGATGCAAAGAAAATAATAGTACACCAAAAGGTATTCGTATCTAAGGCGGTTTCCAAGAATTTTTCCTTGGAGTGGCCACTATGTAAAGAACGTAAAAAAAACTTGGGGTCCATATGTAAAATTACACCAAGTTTTCTAAACACTTAAGGGGTTTTATGAAAATTTTGTGTTTTTTTTTTTCAAGGGTGTAGGGGACTACATCTCGCAACAAAATCTCATTAAGAATAGCCAATTACTATTAATAAAAATATAATAAATCAAAATAGGAAGCCTAATGACACCTATAACAAAAAGCCTAATCACTCAATAAATGAGGAATTCAATGAGATAATATATTAGGTGGTGGAGATGTCTTGATTCCTGGGATTTAGAGAATTCATATTTAAAAAAGTTTAATAACTCTCCAACTATGTCCCTTTTGAAATTCCAAACTGTCTCATGCATGCATACCAACAAAATTGAAGAATTTGAATGGTTAAAAGTGATTAATGGTTGAGCTTTTAAATTCTCACTAATCAAATGGGAAATTAAAAAAAAAAAAAAAGCCCAATTCATGAGTTTTCCATTAGAAATTCTAGCAATGGAACGCAGCCTTATGTTTGTTATGCACCGAGAGACTGAATATAGTCCTTATCTAAAGTGGGGGCCCATCTACCAATGCTTGTGGGTCCCACCTGGGCATGGGACTGGGGGATTGGAAGATCTCCCCCAATGGAACGCGCCAACGTTCTTAAAAAAAATAATATTAAATTCAACCGATTGAACCTATCCGATCCGGTCCTCTGCGGATCAAATAAGATCGGTTTTTAACAACCACGATTGGTGACGGATCTCAAATCCATCAATCCAATCCATGTACATTGTACACCGTAATTCTAAATAGAAAGGAGCACAAGATTCCTCCGTCACGTGAAAAAAAAAATCTACATATCAAGGAATTCTTCATTGCACAAACAAGTCCTAATATGGTGATTAAGACCAAAAAAACAAAACACCTTTCCTTGATAGCTGGTACTAAATTTTAGAAAATACTCCCCTTAAATAGCAGCTTTACTGAATCTCTCTTTCGCTCTCATAGACAAAGATTCAAGTTGAATATCTGGGGTTGGATTCTGGTTGTCAATTTACAATTAATGTCATTGAACATCTATGGTAGACTTGCAATCCAGCTGGCCCACCTGTACATCAGAGATGCAGTGAGCCCAGACTATGATGAACTGTCTTTTCTCCGCAGGAAGTGCACCACTGATCTGTCTTGCTTTTATGCACTATTCATTTGAGCCTCGTGTTTTATGGAAAGAAAATGAAGAAGAACGAAAATTTTGAACCTCCTGATCTGAAAGTTATATTCATCCCTTTGGGATTTTTATGCATTTCTCGGTCATGAAAAATAAAATTAATCCAACAGTCTTGATCTTTCAATTCACGATTGAATCTTTCAATATTCTTGTATTAATGATAAACATCAGGACATTTAATTTCATATTTTAATTTATTATGAATTTTGATGAATTTGTGGAAAAGTCAAAATGATCCAAATAAAAATCTAAAATTATTTGATGTCCTCATTTACTCATGTGAAAATGAGTATTTTGATAAATATGGTAACATGTTTCACATGTATACATTTGCATATGAATCATTTACGTATGTAAATCTTGTTTCTCTATCACGTGTAAAAGGCAAATGGCCCATTAGGAATCAGCTGAACATGTTCAATTCTTAGTCTAGCCAGGTTTCTTTCTCCCTTTCTATTTTTCTCTAGAAATTCTTATACACCTTGCATACACACTCCCTCAATGTCCAAGTCCCAAATTAATGGAGCTATGAATCATTCTCTAGTTGTTTCGATGGATGAGGAAATGTCTCTCCAATGAGCTCTAAAATTTAGGGTTTAGGATTTATGCATGGGTTATAAGTCTTTTATACATGTGATTTGAATATGGGTTTACGTATGTAAATCTTGAAAAATATTCTCCTATGAGCAACTATACCAACTACAATTGCAGACTAGCATTATGGGGCCTACCTCTCATTAGTGCAACCTATTTGATACTCTTTTCATAAGATAATCTAGCATCATACCCGATTTTACACTCACAAAACCTTCACTCACTGTTGGATTGAATCTCAAGAAAATTTATGGTTAAGATGCTAATGAATTTTAAGGCTGTTATATGAAGGGCAAGGATAATCCAGTGTGGCTGATTTTTTGCATCCCCCTCATCCTTCATTATAACTTTCCATTTACACCCCTTCCATTGAAAGACTTGCATTTAAGTGGACCTCAAGAGTTGAATTGTATATGAGCTATATGCAATATACTTGTAGGAGAACAATATTCTCCTGCAATTGTTGAATATGAAAATGTGAAATACATCATCATGAGATTTAAGACAATTAGCTTCAAGATCTCACGGATTATTAATCCAATAAATAAATTGAACGGTTTGGCTTGCAAATATGGGGCCCATAGAGATAACCAAAATCGGTATATGATTGGCCCGACCCATAGGAGTGCAATCACCATGTGAGAAGTGTGCTAGTACCTTTCCCAATAAGGGTGTAAAAGTCATGCAAGTATGTAAATGTCTTTTCTACACGTCATTTTCACACTACATCTATATATGTAACGTGTAAATGAATGTAAAAAAAAAAAAAATTTGCAATAATTTGAAACTGGTAAGCATGGAATCACTTATACATGTAAATTATTGAAAAAAAAAAAAAAAAATCCGTTAAGACGTCACTCAAGCAAATCCAGCAGCTAACTTAGCTGACTTTTCTATATGCAATGTCCTTTTACATATTTCTAAAATCTTGAAATAAAGGAATATATGGATTTTGGGAAATTTGGCTCACAATATATACTCCAATCAGGAAAATTTTAATTTTATCTCAAAGGTAAGAATGCAAGAACCACCACCACAACTTACTCTCATATTCTTTAGATGTTTTCAATTTCTTTGTACAATTATCTTTTCAATAACAATAATACTTGTGAGAGTGCTTATTAGCCCTGTCACAAATATCTTTAATGGGTTATTATTATTTTTGCTACTACATAAGCAAGATTATTAAATTATCCTAATTCAGTTGCCCGATTACACCTTCAGCCGTGCTTCCCCAAGGACATTCCTTGTCCATGCTTGATCGGTGCTAGGGGTCGATCCCTAGGAGAAGCAACACCCATAACCATTTAGGCGTCTCACGCTTTTCATCTTTAATGGGTTATTAGCGTTGATTACTTAAGGGAGATTTTCAAAATCTTGAGCTCTTGAGTTATTAATGGGAAAAGCAGTGGAAAATAATATATTTAAGATTATTTAAAATGCTTTGAAATATATAAAGTTATAGAAGACATAAATTTACTTAAATATCAAGAACAAATCACAAACCATTGTTTTATTCTTATCATCAACAACTTTTTTTTATTCCCCCTATATTATTGCATCTTAAGCTCATGACGTTTTTTTATTTTTAACCTAGACAAGGGCCTAAATCCAAGAAAGAGCCCATACATACAGGAATACAACCCACAGACAGAGATGAAAAGGGAGCCCGCACAAATAAAATAAAGTGGCATATCCAGAATTCGAAGCTCCTTACCACTTTATAAGGAGCCTTTTTATCCCATCTTAAGCTCACTTTGTTATGGCTTATTACCCCGGTATCCAAGTCATGCTCATAAGTAGTCACGAAAAACCGAACCTTAAAAAGTGTGATACTTGGGATATTCTAACCCATCCTTATCTTTTCGGCTGATTATTCTAACTCTTATTAGAAGATGCTTTTCTAACCCCAGTTCTCACAGTTGTCTTCTAAAATGTAGCAACTAACTTGGCTGATACTGATACTGCATATTGTAGTCATCGTATGTGGTAATAATCTAAAAGGTACTGTGAAAAGCTAGCTTATTATCACTGAATGTTTGTTTGCGATTGAATGAGATAAAGATAGAACGAAATAAAATTTAATGACGAATTACATTGTTTTACTAAAAAAATTATATTTACAGAGATAGCAAATAACTATCCGTACTTGTTGCTTGTATTCTCCGCGAACATATTTTTGAATGAAAAAAATGCAATCGTTAAATTTTATTCGACCCTATCTTCATTTTACTCAATGGCAAATAAAAGGTTTAGATGATACTCCCTGCAGAAGGAGCAAAATGGAGCTCTACTGTAGTACCCTTATCATTGTCTACATCCATATTCATTGACCCAAGCCGTTAAAGGTGAGCATGCTGGACTGTTGAGAGAATGGGGTTATTTAACCAAGCCTCTTGTGATGGTTGTTTCTACAAACAATCAGCACAATTACAATTTCAGGATTAGGGTTGCAGATAGGCATTTAATTATCCAAGCACCCAAAGTATCTGATTCCGAAAGGAGCAGTTATGAAACCTATTTTTGTATCTGAAAAAAAAAAAAAAAAAATTGGATGTGGATCCAATCCTTGCATATAGACCCTGAAACATTTGGATTCAAAACCGGATCCTTATATGTTCTAACTAGAAGATTCGGATCCAAAATGATTATATCACGTATTAAAATTAAAGAAATATATATAGGTTTTAAGTGCCCACATAACTTTAATTATATTCATTTGTGAGAATCTATTTAGCTTTATACATATACTATTTAAGGAGCTTTAGAATGCCTTATTGATACTACATCAAAATGTGGAAGGGACTAGTAGGCTGCTTGCTTTAGAAGCACATAGGCAAGTTGATCAATAAAAAACTTGAGATGGATTGTCAGTGAGGAATCCCTTCAAAAGCTTGTAGAACACCTTGGGCTTCTCAAGGTGGACTCCA
The DNA here is from genome assembly GCA_003546025.1 of Camphora micrantha. NCBI lineage: Eukaryota > Viridiplantae > Streptophyta > Magnoliopsida > Laurales > Lauraceae > Camphora > Camphora micrantha. The sequence continues at coordinate 33,740,469 of QPKB01000009.1, read as the reverse complement.
TGACCCGCATTCTTGATGATTACCAGCCTAGAATTTCCCTCCAGATGCCTACAAAGTTTCCATTATATTTAAGTGCAATATATGGGGAGAATTTTGAAAAGAACAAACAGGTCACTAGAGGAGTTGATAGAGCCCAATTAATCCAGATGATCCAAACAAACCTTTGCAATCTGTGAGCCAATTCGAGAGGGAACAGCTGATCGTGCTCTCCCCATACTATCAAGGTCGGCTGCATTTAGGGAAAGAAACTCTCAATTAGCTACCAATTTAACCTTCATTTTGGGGTGCAAAATTGTTTTCACAATAAACAGTTTGTTAGGGAGAAATGGCTCCATTTGTCCCCATAAAAGTTATCTGACCAATAAAATAAAGTCAAGGACCAGCACATGGGTGGTACTCCATGAAAGTTATCTTGCAATAAACAGTCACATGATTGACCAAGAAAAGTCAAACAAGGTACTGTCCACAGTTTTCTTTTATTAGTGCAAATATCAAAAGGCAATGAAAAAGCAAACCAGTGCATAGAGATGAACCCATAACAAAGGTGAATTATCATTTGAAAATCTCTTTTTTAATCTCTTGTCCTGCTCCCATAGCTCTACTTACCTTCACATCTTCTGTCTACTAGGCCAAATGGGGATAAAAAGGGTCTCGTCCAGGTTGGGTTCATAATGTACCCAGACCTAAACACTAGCCTAGATCCACTGGGTCAAGGCTTAGAATCTAGATTAGACACCTAAACCTGGACCAGAATTGAATAAAAGGATTGTAAACAGGCCCAAGTGATCAATATCTACTACTTATATATTAATATAAGATGTTAATTAAGCACATATATATTGACATATACTAGTGATCATGAGTATGAAATCCTTCCACCTGAATAAATTCAGATCTTTGGAGTAGACCCGAGCCTGAAAGGTTCCAAATATTGGGCCCATATATACTTTTGTTTTTCAACTTATAAGGTATTCGAAGGTTCGGGGGCCTCCCGGCGATCCACTTTTTCGTGAAGTTTTTGTAATAATAGATCTACAAGATCGAAAAGAATATCAGCCCAAGTTTTTGTAATACCTGAGCAATCTTGGGAAGGTTCAAATGTTTCCTATCTTTGAGAATTGCTCGAATCAAATCCCTTTGCTCTTCAGCATGTTCTTTAGACATCACCTGCCAACCCATCATTGATTTCAACTCAACATGTCAAAAGAAATGAAACAGTAATTAGGCAGGAGAGAAAGAGAAGAAGAAAGGATGTTATCACTGAACACAAAATATCACCACCCTCCAGATGCATAAACCAGATTCTTAGCTTTTGTGTTGAAGATAAAAAAAAAAATGTGTGATGAAATTGCAAATCCTTGTTATTTATGGCTGTAAAATGTTTTGAACTTAAGTCCCATCAAATGAACACCCTCACCAAATATGATGTCTCCAAAATTAACCAAGTAGGAGTTAGCTGAGCTGAAAAATTAACCAAATCATGAATAACATGATAAACTAATCATATTCATTAATTAATCATGTTATTTATTATATGTTCAATCTCACTGTAGGCCCAACTCTTATTAAATGGAAAAATTTCATTCAAGGTGAGGGTGTTCATTTTGAATATTTGATTTTCAATTGTTATGTAGAAGCAGTTTTCACTGCGTCTACTAATCCCTCAAGCGTTGAGGTTTTGATAGGAATTGTTAGTTAAGGAAATTTAAAAAAAACGTGCTATATATCACCCACGTGAATGTAATCTTCTAAGAAGAAGGTTAGGAGAGGGCTATCGACGTCGATGAGATCGTTGGGGAACCAAGTAGGCATTGGCCACCACGGCCTGTGAAAGGCCCCCTTCACCAGCTCCCTCATCTTCTCCGGCGTCTGCGGCACCAACACACTCGCGGCCTCCTCCACGTCCGACACCGGAAACAGCCCCTCCTTCAAATCCCTTTCCTCAAAGCACACCCCTGTGCTGCATAGCACCAACCTCTCCACCGCCTCGTTGAACTGCGCGGCCATGCTGTAGCCCACAAACCCGCCGTAGCTGATCCCTACCACGCTCATTCTCCGGACCCCCATCGTCTCCATGAGAGCCATAACGGACCTGGCTTGGAATGACTCGGACCGGTCCGGCCGTGTGGTGAAGGAGTCGCCGAAGAAGAGGAGGTCGGGGACGTAAATGTTGAAGCGGGAGAGGAAGAAGGGTCGGAGCTGGTCGCTCCACTGCCACATGGCATTGGCGCCGAAGCCGTGGAGGAGGAGGAGGGAGGGCTTGTGGGGGGCTGGGTGGTGTGGGACCCAACAGTGCATGGTTGTGCCGTCCGGGAGGTGGGTCAAGGAAGGGCGGAGGCCGGCGGAGAAGAAGGTCTGGCGGTAGATCCAGTCTCTGGCGGACGTGATGCTGAAATTGAAGCTTAAACATTTCTCCATTGTTGGGGTGTGTGTGTGTGTGTGTGAGAGAGAGAGAGAGAGAGAGAAAGAAGGATTGAGAATGTTGTTGTTGCGTTGATGCTACTGCAAGTGATCACATGCATTTTGAATGAATAGCGAGAGAGCTCCAATTTGGAAGGTGTGAGCTCTCAAAGTGACGCATCTGCAGATTTGGAGGATGCTTCTCTTGAAGATTGGAGTGACCTCTGGCTCTGTGGGCCGGCCCACCTGTGGGCGTTCTAATTTTATGCCCTTTTGCCCCCTCAAATGTTCTTTTCTCTTTTCGTGAAAAAAATTATTAGTAAAGAGTGACCCATCAAATGCTATCTCTTGGATCTCAAGCAATGATGGTCTTTGAAGGTTCTACTTTTTCTTTTGCGGAAATCAAATTCCTATCTTCACAAGGTCATGTCAAGTTTAGGCAACGAAGGTCGGCAAATGCAATGACAGACTCTCTAGCTAAACAAGGGGTAGATAGGGTTATTTCCTTAATTGCTTACACCATGTCATTGTCTTTTTTGGTTCTCTAGATATAAAGCTCTTATACCCTGTTGTTAGTAGTGTATTGTTTTTTTGTTCGCCTTCTTTTTATTATAATGTTTTAGTTACCGTAAAAAAAGAAAAAAAAAAGTTCTTTTCTCTTCCAAAGAAGATAGAGTTTTAGCAAATAATGAGATTAATAATGAGATTATTAATTGTTTTTGCCCCTTGTTTCTACTATACATAAATAATATTAGGGACCCTGAAATCATTATTGGACCACAAAAAGTCACCCCCATTTTCCATGAGAAATTTCATTCCAATACTGGCAGATTAACAAATCTATAAATCTTATCCCCCACCCACCACCCACCCACCCAAAATCCTTGCTCTGCCACCTGATGAACGGTAAATTTATCAAGTTATTGGATTGGGTCAGTTGAATTTGGTCAAAATAATATTTATTAAAATCGGGTGCAGTTATAACCTGTTTATGGACCATGGTGCTCTTAGGTCTTCAATTCTTGGCCTATTTTAGTAAATGGGCCACATCTGGGCAGTTTTCAACTCGAACCGAGCCCATTTCATTCTCATCCAGTTTTGCACTCAAAATTTTGGCCCCTTTTAGTAACTAGTATATTACAGTGCTAAGGGCTAATTCTAATCCGAGTTAAGCCTATTTTATTTCTTATCTAGTCTTGCACTGAATGTTTGGCCTATTTCATAAATGGGTCAGACTTGGGCTGTTCTTAATAAGCTACATGATGTCCAACATCCATGCTATTTTGAAATTCAGAAGTGTAGTTTCATTGCAATCTTCACTTTGTTTTTTGGTCTTTTGGCTGAGAAATTATATGAGATTCCTGAACTGGAATCAGTATTAAAGCGGAGTTGTCTTTGAATGTTGATTTTTGATATTTCTAAAAGCAAAATTAACATTTTATTATAATATCACCAATATTTTGGAAAAAAATGTCAGTATCTACGACACACACTATTTTGAGTTTTGTTCAAACCAAATCCAAAAGTTGGAGTACATGATTCGAGCCAACCAAAAATTAAGGGCTTGTTTCTTTACTAGAATTCCTGTGATTCAAGAAATTCATATTTCAAAGATGTGGGATTCCTAATTCCTCCGGTAATTCCAGCAAAATAACAAGATATTGGAATTCCAAGTATGCCAAAAGTCATTTGAGACTTTGTAGTCATCTAAAATTCTGGTAAAGAAATATGACATAAGGTTGGGGTTGGAACCTTAAAATTCAGGTAAGATTTGGCTGAGGGTGTGTTCAAATATTTTTTTCTAGTTCAAGTGTGAGTTTACCTATACATGTATCTTAGATTGGACTTGGGTTTAGCCCAGAACTTAGTTGGATCAATGCCATTGTCTAGACCTTTTCAGAAACCATTAATTGAATTTGAAAAGAAAAGAAAGAAAGGAAAGAAAAAAAAAAAAGAAAAAAGACTTCATTTATTGATGACAATGCCTCTCCAAGGTAATTACTGGTCACCCGTCCCATTGATGTAGATTGGCTCATCCATTTGAACATTTTGGTCCAACCCCAATGAGTTTCATCATTCATGTGATGGGATGATTGTTGACCAGGATTGATTGCCAGATTGGTGTGGGTCTGCATGTGTAGGCCAGCAAACCATAGAAAATCAAAGATCCAAAAGTGAGTAACAGCAACCAGAGTTCTGTCAACTTCAGCAGCAATTGCTTTATGCAGATATGAAATATCCAGATGGGCCCAGCAGATTTATGAATCTTGAATGCCAGTGGCCCACCCCAGTTGCATGTGCACCTACCACCCACATGATCATGTAGTGTGCTGCTTGAGAATCCTCCACCATTCAATCTTGCAGCCCACGTGGCTCCTGATGTTGTTTTTTTGCAATCAAGTTTCAACTGCGTGCATTCATTCCCTCTAGGACATAATCCAACCCAATGCATCTCAAAGTCCACTTTTATTTATGAGACACATTATCAACAACAAAATCCTAGTGTAATTCCAAGCATCCCAGTGGAATGGTGCCTATGAGCTAGCCTAGTTGGTTTCTGGAATTTTTGAGAACTTGAAGAACTATCAACAACAGTTCTTGAGGACATATTTGTATGGATTGAATTGGATTCTTAAGAATTAAATTAAATGTATTCTTAAAATTGATTAATTTGAAAAAAAAATGTGAATAAATGGCCATCAAATGATTTACCCTTGATGGAAAATGAATATACGATTAGCGACCGTTTTAGTGAATCAAATCCTACAAAAATGTGGGCACTAACACTGTTTTCAGAATTCCTAACAAGAGGAGTTTGTTCCTTTTGGAATTGCTCTGAATCACATAGCCCCTAACCATTTAGTATGTTTAGTAATGGCTTGCTAATTTGCTAATCTTCACATCTTTTTTTGATATAGAATGTCTATCGAAAGTGAAAATTATAGAAACAAAGAACCTATAGCAATAGTTAGGTTCTAATTTACATTATTAATGTGTTTGTTAACTGTTATCATCATCAGTGCAAGATAAGGCTTTTGAATGTGACAGATTTTTCTCTTTTTTTTTGGAATATTTGATACAAGTACTGTTTGGTGAGTTCCTAATTGTGAAGGGTGGAATTGGGCTAAACAAACATAGGAAAGCATTGGTTTTATCACTATCAGACCCATCTTTGATAATTGGAAATTTGACAATTCAATACCCCTTAGACACCTAATACCCAAATTCATGACTCAAAATAAGCTAATGTTACCAGAGTCCTTTGACTCTGGTCTCCCTTTTTCTATTTTCTTTTTTGCCTTGGATCCCATGATATCATGGGTTTTTAAAAACCCATGATATCATGGGATCTAAGGTCAAACGACTATTATGACATTTAGTGTCTTTTAGTCATGAATTTGGCATTGAATTGTCCTTTAGGCATTGAATTGTCAAATCTCCTTGATAAATTTTTTATAAAATAGATGGACTAGTTGTCATATATGATATATGTGTAACCGATAAAAATCCTTTTGGCTGTTTGGACTTTGGATCTTCCTAAACCAAGTACAGGCAACTCTCATTAAATGCATTAACGAGTGTTAATGCATTTGGTTGACTTAGTAGCTAGCTGTAACTGCTGTTTTGATGTGTGCCATAACCACTTGTGACTAAACAGGAGTTACACTGTTCCAAATAATTAGAATTAGACTTACATCTGCCTAGGTGATGTTTCGCTGGAGTAAGGTGTGGGTTTGCTCCCTACATTTTATGTTTGAGTCCTACCCGATACTTACTAAGGACACTTGGATGCAAACGGATATCTAATTTCCCATGTTTGAAATCTGTTTTAGATTCCGATTTATGAACGGATCCTGGTCCGCAACTTAATTTGGGTTTTGATTGATAAACGGGCCGGGTTCTAGGTCCATATATATAAGTTCCGATCCGTAAACCCTGGACCCCGACATATGAATCTTTAACGTTACAAATTGTAGCTTAAAATCAGTTTTTGTTAGATATTTCTATATTTAATTTTAGAGGTAGTAGACTTGATGTACTGTTATATATAAGTAGAATGATATTGTTATTATTTGTAAGAGAAAAAAAACTAAATAAATAACTACAAGGAATTGAGAACCAATTTTGGAACTAGATTTCAGCCCTTTCGTTGGACCCACTTTTGGAACCAAATCCTATCAAAGCCGGGACTGGAACCAACAACATAGCTTCTGTAGTCCCAAAACCAATTGGTGATAGGAACGACACAATAATAGTTTTATGGTGAGGGCGAGAGCTTGGGCTCGATCACAATTATGACTGCTCAGGAGCGAGGGTGGATGTTGACCTCAACAATCATTCCCTTAACGGCACACTCGCCGCAACTCCTGTTGCGAACTCGCAAAACCCGTGTCCCGTGACTCGAACACTCGCCCTACTAGGATCTGATACCACTTGTAAGATCTTACACCCTATTGAGCTACCACTTATCCAAAAACCAATTGATAATACAATAGTTTTATGATGAGGGCGAGGGTTCGACCACGATTATGACCGCTCAGGAGCGAGGGTGAACGTTGACTTTAACAGCTTCCGAGTCGGAATTGGACTCGGAACCAGAATCAATATTTAAAAATAAGTCTGAATTTGAGTCTAGTATGGTTCCAACCCGAAATCATCCCATTTGCGGCCCTAAGTACAAGTGTTGTGGGGCAATATATGCACATGGGGAAATATAGTCCGATCAGTTAAAAATACTATAGGAATACCCACATCATTAAAAAATAATAATTCATAGTTTACTGGTAAACCAAGGGCAAGGCAACCAAGCTCGGAGGATCCAAAACACAGGCCTTTAGTATCAGATGGTGTGTCATCTCCTTGTGAGGAACTAATTTCCATAGTACTTGAGTAGGAATCATGGCCGGAAAGCGATAAACACATGAAAGATTCTATGAACAGCTTAGTGTCGGTTGTTTTATTGGGATTTTCTTCATACTGGGTGTATGGTTTCTGACAGAGTAGGGACCAGACTTGGCCAAAAACAAATCATCATGTGGTGCCCACTATGTGATGCTGTGGCTTTTGTTATTCTTCTTTGAGAATTGCCTGTCGATCGATGTCCTTTTCCATGGTCCTTTCATATGGCAATATGCAGCCGCGGCTCCTTCCCATTTTCCATTTCCTTCACGCTTCCATTGTCATCTTCTGGTTTAGTAGGCAGTCTTGAACTAAAGGACACCTTTGTTAAAGATACAGTCTTGAACTAAAGGACACCTTTGTGAATGATAAACGTGCGAAGCATCTTACAAAAGATCAGGAAGAAGAAGGAAAAAAAGGACAATTTGCATATTAACAATTAAGTGATGACTAAATTGATATTTGGAATAGTTTAATTTAAACGAAAAGATATTAGGATGAGTTGCAGTCTATAGGGATTTCATTTTTCAGTTTTTTTTTTTTCGTGTCTTGATCGGGTGTGTTAATGTGACAAGAGGATTCCATGATAAAAGAGAATGTTGTTCTAATTTTTCATGCAAAACACTATTCCGTTGTATAGTTCAATACATTATTTTTGTGGAAAAGGAAATAAATGAAAGAATTTTTCTCAATAAATAGTGTTTTGATTGCTTGTGGGAAAGGTAAAATACATGATTCCTTTGTCCCATAAAAATAGAAATCCGGAGTCGGCGAAATCCTCTTGTTGCACTACGGTTTTTATATTTCTTCGTAGAAAATCTTACACTCACTTATAAAGACTGATCCATCATGTAGTATTCCTTTTGATGATGCCTGTGAGGCCCACTTGAGAGCATGAGAAATGGGGTTAGGAGTTTAAGAAGTCTCCTTGCAACTTTCCTATTTCGAAAAATTTGGAAACCATCCGAGTATGAAAGAACTTTTTTGAGGACTTCAAAGTTAATTCGATAAAGTTAGTATGAAATTCTGAATAATCAATTGGGGGCCTAAAATAGATATGTCAATTTTGAGATGGTGACAATCAAGGGGTAAGGTTTTAGTGGGTGTGTGTGGGGTTTAATTTGACCATGAAGGAGTGGACGTGCAGCACATGCAAGCACCACAGGCTGGACAATTTCCATGCAATGAAGTGTTTGGCCAGTATATAGAGTAATTTTCACTGTTCCTAAGACATAAAAAAAAAAAAAAAAGACACACTAAGCCCTTGTGGGACAACCTTTGGATTAATTTTAGAAGACAGTGATGAAAAGGTCTCATTGTCAATTAATTTTGAGGAGAAAAATCATCCCGATCTAAGCATCGCAACTATTAATTTATGGGTCTTAAAATTTAATGGTTTAAAATATATATATAAATCACATTTTTTTATGAAATCCAATCTAATAGTGAGTGTATGCAAATAAATATAAAATTAGAATGAGTATCAAATTCATAGGGGATTAATGAGTATGATGAGATTACATATATGTTATTCACCATATATGGGAACCATGAGAAGCACCTCCCACAGGAATGATGTTATGATCAAACTAGTCAATTTTACATCTAGGTCAATTTTCCATCTAGGTCCTCGATCATATTCACTCAGGTGATATTACATTGACCTAAACGTAGACCGAAAGTTAAATGAGTTAGCAAATAAATTCTTATACCTTGCCGTACAACCCACTTTGATACATGACATTCATGCAGTGGGGACGTAAATATTTCATTGTAATTTAGTCTTTAGGCCAATAAAAAAACAACCCATAGGGTAATCCCACCCCTTTTGATCTTTGGTTTCCTTGTACTCTTGGATGGATGAGCATGATTAAGTGTTGGTAACTGTTAGTTTTATGTCCTAAAAAGTTTGAAGCTATATATTGTGCAAGTTTATTGTCATAAAATCTATGAAAATTGGCCTACACACTCATGGTTGAGACACACTTATGGTTGAGTGGCATTGGCACTTTAGTTTGGCTTGCATGGTTAGGTCTGATCTCTTGGTCCTCACATAGAAGTATCACTCTTTGACCATTAGCCCAACATAGCAAAAAAAAAAACAAGAAGAAGAAGAAGAAGAAGAAGAAGAAGAAAATAAATCACCTTGAATGTGTCAGGCTAAAATCAAATCCAATTCAAGAGGGTAAATGGGATTTTTTTTTTATTTTTTGTCCTATTGGAGGGTTCTCAACCCTTTAGGGCTGAACTAATCCCTTCAGGCTTATAGGGAAGCCGGGTAAACACCCCTGTGGTCCCAAGGTGGTAGCACTAGTGGACTCAACCCTCGATTCCTAAAGAAGGGAAAAAGGAAAAATAGGGGATAAACGGGATTGAACGGCTCCTATTTAAAACCATGTTGCTAGTAAAATAGTTATCTCGGGGAATCTGCCATATTTATAATTCTATATACAGATTAATTACATTATGTAAATATCATATTTGCATACCATAGCTAGCCAAAGATCTAGGTGATATTTTCTTGATGATATTGTGATATTCAAAATATCAAATGTTGAAATGTCTTGAAAATGAAATCATACGATACTACTGATATAAAATGCAAAGTCAAAAAGTTTAGCTATGGTGGGTCCCACTGAATTGATCACCCTATTCTATTCAACCTTTTTTTTTTCCCTCCCCCACTGGTATCCCTCCTTTCTAGTCAACGGTCAACTTCTAGACTTCTACAACCCTCATATCCTTAGAATCACTAGGTCAATTTCTAGACTTGGAAAACTTCTACTCTTACAGATCTTTAGAATCACCACATTTCCATTATTGTGTCTTTATACTTTTCTGGCCTTTTGGCTAAGATCTAGTGTGGTATGTTATCTATTGGCCTTTTCTTCTGTAAATACTAATTAGCCATTGTTCATTTGTTTGTGACCACAAAGCATCAGTAGATATGTGGGAGAGTAAACAAAATTATTATAATCAAAGCCACTTTTAAGATAATCACCATGTCTTCCTTTTCAAGGGATTCTATCTGACCATCCACTCCACTATACCCTCCACTTTAGAGATGTGGGGTCGACCTTCACTTCACCTAACAAAATCTATTCATATCACCTACCCTTCCTTATTCATGCATGGCCCAGCTTTTCACTACTTCTTAATTGAATTATTCTTGACCAACATCTGCTAGAAGCATAGGGATATATATTTCAAAGATGATCAATACAAATGTGTAATTTATAATTCTTATTTGAGCAAAATCAAGTCTAATGTAGATAGATGTTGGGACTATGTGAGAATTGGGTTAGTCAAGTAAATTTGGGCCCACCTGTCCCACATATGTTTGACCATCCTCATCCAAGGATTCAATCGTCTATCTACACTCAGTCAAATTATCTCTCTCTCTCTCTCTCTCTCTCTCTCTCTCTCTCTCTCAGAGTCAAACGGTCTTAAAGCAAATGACTTTAATTAAGCTTTGTATTGACTCATTCAAAATTTGAAATACTTTGCCGTAATGTTTTGGAAAAGGGAGACTGAGCTTGGGTCAAACTCGGTTGAAGAATGAAGAGGTGACTGACTTATATAATAACTAAGATTAAATAGAAAAATCCTTTAAGAAGTATTCTAAAAATGAAAATATCATTCAAAACTGTAAAATATTTTAAAATAAATTAATAAGATAAATATGAAGAATCCATTAAAAAGTGTAATAAAAATGAAAATGCCATTCAAAACTGTAAAATATTTGAAAATAAATTAATAAGGCTTTTAAAATTTAAACTGATTTTTAAATCTTATTTTCTTTTGCATTTTTTTTCTCTTCCATGATATCTTATTATAATGGCCATACAGTTCACATGATTGAACTTGATACTAAATGGTCATCATGACTCAATAGGGTTGGATTGATGTCCAGTCAAGTTCTTTAAACATTTCATTATGGTGGGATAGTAGAATTTGGATCCAATACCTTTCTCGGTCTTTTGGCTAAGAATTTGTATCCTGTGGAGGTTAAGAAGGAGCTTTTGGTCCTTTCAAGACATATGAGATGAGAAAGACAGTTTTTATTGGAACGTCCAGGCTTGGAATTTGAGCTCTTCCCTCCTTGTACATGTGAGCTGCTATTGCCTCATATGTGTGAACTATGTCTCCTCACATGTGCGAGTTTAACAGGTCCCGGCCCCTTAGTTGAGATACCCGAAAAAAGAGTAAAACATATGATAGGAATTATTTTTTTTTGGTAGAAAATATGTTAGGACTCATGGGATCACTAGTCTATTGTACACATAGGCTTCAGGATTTAGCCAACTTGGTACATTAATGTTCATTCATTTGTGGTTGAAAGTCACGTTATCTTCCTTGCATTGACCAACCTGAAAATCTATAAGATAGGCCCAGCTAATGAGCGACTTTGAATTTTCCCACTTGGCTCGTTTGTGAAGTCTTTGCTGTAAGATGGACCCACCTAATGAGCCACTTAGATTTTTGCCACCCTGTCTTGTTTGTTAAGTCCAGGACAAAAGTGGTTGTAGAAGACATTTGATACAACATAATCAAAATTGAAGAAGTGAAATTCAATCTTTAATAAAAGAATACCATAAGTTTATAACATGTAATTATTGAGTTCTAGAATGTAGCCTGGCGTCTGGTGGTCTGGTGCTCATGTTTTAGCTAGGCATGCCCAATATCCAGATGACATGGTGATCTGGTAGCACTCCACTCCAGTCCGAATTAAGCAATATGTAAGCATTGATGTGATGTTGGATTCTCAATAAAATTCAATTGAGTATTTCTAAAAAAAAAGAGAGAGAAAGAAAGAATGTAGCCTGGCGTCTGGAATTGAAGTTTCAATCAAGTAAATTGAGTTCTAGATTTTTGACAAATGGTCCAAATAAAACTACAGACAAAATGGGTGTTCAGATACTGCTCTTAGTGTTGCTGCGATGTAAAGGGTCCAATTTACGGTAATAGGAGCAGAGAATTTTTTTGCCCAGCTCTAAGGGCCCCAAATCGGGCCAACTTTAGCCCACCTTTGATCAGTGGAGCTTCTTTCACATTCTTATCCCCACATGATTTGACACCAACGTAAAAAAAAACCCTATATTTGGTTAAGATTTTAGGGTTAAGATAATTTAACAGGGCTTATATTTCATGTGCCCTTTATCCATAAATAGACATTTCCATCTATCGTACCCTAATAATAAGAATGCATCCAAGTGGGCTTGAAGAGCTTGACTTTTTAGCATAGTATGCGATCAGCTCGTTGGTGAAAACTTTCCTACAAGAAGCAGCAGTAAAATGAGGGGGATTGACTTGTGGGTTTTGGAAAAACTGATAACTATTGGCCAATGGTGCCTATTGGTGCATAGGTCATGTCTATGTTACGTTACGCGAGAAAAAAAAAAGTAAAGAAATTTAAAAGAAAAAGGAAAAAGAAAAATTACCGAAAAAAATAATCTTAAATCTCTTGTGCACCGAAAAGACCCTCATGATTTCACTATAACTATAAAGTTGCTCAAGCCAAGTTTCACTTTTTTCGCACGACAATGTCATTATTCGTTTCAGTTGGACGACGTTATCATCGACGTCTTCTCCCTCCCTCATCTCAAGAAGAATGAGAACTACTAAAGACTTATTATTATTATTATTATTTTAGATTAATGTCTCATTTACATGTATATCAGTCCTTGTGCTACTGTAAAATGCTATTTTAAATCCCCCCCAAAAAAAAAAAAAAAAAAAAAAAAAAAAAGACTTGGTTTGAGGCTGATCTGTTGCTAATTGCTAGGCAAGTAGCATTCAAAGGTATTGAAATATCATAAATTTGTTTTAGAAAACGAATCTCCTGTTTGAACCACATAGGAAAATCGACCAATCAGAGAGTGTCACATGAGGGAGAGATATGTCATCCCATCTCCTCCATAAATAAAAAATATCCTCTCCCCATGTGCCACTCCCGATTGGTCAAAACAGGAATCGGGATCCTTTGTTTGATGGTTGCCTTGAGTTCCTATTTGCATACAAAGTTGACGTCAAAATCCATTTATCAGTCAAACTCCTATAAAAGGTAATGACATCAAACTGGCATTGAATAACAAAACTGCCCTCATGAATAGTATAGCTTGTCCCATTGGCAGACCCATCGTGAGATGGCTAAGTCCGGACTCCGGATCCTCTACGTGGCTCACTCAACATACAACTATCATCCCTGCCGTTCATTATGTTGGGACCTGTAAAATCTGGGGGGTCACCCATCATGAATAATGATCTAGATGTGCACTCCCATAGAAGATCATGTACGTAGGAGAAAATCTACTGATAAAACGTGACCGTTCTAATGAGAGTTGTCCATATTGTTAGCTGTAGCTCAGCTGGTAAATGGCTTAGGGCTTGTTTCTTTACTAGAATTCTTAGAATTCATGTCTGGAGGTTGTCTAGGAATTGCAAATGCTGGAATTCTAAAATGCTATTTAATTCTGTCATTTCTGAATTCTACGTTTCATTTTCATCCGAATTTTTGCTTGAGAATTTCTAAATTTCTGAATTTTATAAAACTCATGTTTCATTGCTACATAAATTCTAGAATGAAATTGCACATTTTATGTGTTGTAGTACATGGGACTTGCCTTTTGTGGTTGTGAATTTGGGACCCAACTGTAAGACTTATAATGTGAACCCACCTCAGGTATATAGTACATGGGCTCATCTTTTAGAAACGAAAGTGTGGGACCCAATTTTATAAATTTAAAGATGGACCTATCTTGATAGGAATTGCATGGGCCCAATTTTTATAATTGTGAATATGGGGCCCACTTTATTGTTGGTACGTAGGAGGGTTCACAGTTAGGTGACGGAGTTCTAGAATTTTGAAATGCTCTTGGAGGGGTTAGCATTTTGGAATTCCACTTTTTTGACATTTGAAAATTTTGTTTGCCTTGAATATTGGGAATCCCACCAAAAGAACATTGAATTCCTAAATATTGAATTTATGACAGAAATTCTTGAATCCGCAGACAGCCTAAATTCCTATAAAAAATGCTTATAAAAGAACAGGCAGTCCATGCATGAGAGTCTTGGAAGTTTGAGTCTTCGTTGTAGCAAATATAAAAATAAAATTGAGACTTGCCCCCACCAACCATTGGGCACAAGATTGATTATATATAAAATACATGGACCATTTGCTCATGTATCAATATTGTATATATTCAAATTGACCCGATCCAAGTTTCCATCATTTTCAATCGGAAAAAAGAAGAAAAAGTTAAAAAAAAAGAAAACATTTTATCTAAAAACTATTAATTAAAGAAAAAGGTTGCAATCTGATGTGTAAATGCATCTTTGATTTGAATAATTTATCCTGAATTTGACCTTTTTCGATGTCCTTAATAGAAAGAACTTTATTTAGTATATGCAGTTACCCATGCGATGGCAGCCTTCACAGGGAAGGCCCATGTATAGGGCCAGGGGAGATGATGAGAATTCACACATGTAAGAAGACACAGCCATGCATGCATGCAAAGTGATAAAACGTGCAGGGGGTGGTTGGGGTTTCAATAGCTGTTCTGCAGCAGTACAATCGAGACACCGTATGTATTGTTCGCCCTCCTATTTCCGGATGGACGGTATGTTTCGCACATGCACTGCACACCTAAAAGGACATCTTTTATGGGTGGTGTAGAAATTCTCGGCTTCATAAATGGAAATGTATCCCCTGTTTGGGGGGTTATCTCCTAAAAATAAATTCCCATCTGCCTAAAATAATTTGTTGCTCCATGTGCCACCCTTGGTTGGACCAAACAGGGCATTCCAGATCCTTCATATATAGGCCTTCGTTTGTAATTTGGGGCCCGCCAGGCTTCACTCACATGAACGAGGAAATGGAGATGGAATAATGAAGATTGAGCGGTATCTTCTCTACATCCATATCTTAATGCTAATATCCACATTCATATTCAATGCCAACAGTCTAAATTCGAGAGCCTCCATCCCTTACTCTCATAGTACCGTGAGAGTAACTCTCACAAGAGCATCACGGACGCACACGCGCCCATATATATATATATATATATATTTGTGTGTGTAGATTTATGTGAGCATATATGTGGGTTTATTTGAATATAATTCTCATGTGACTTCTATTTACGTGATTTTCTTTTGGCAATGGCTTATCAACATATAGTTGTTATAAATGTATTTGAATATGATTCTTATGTAGGCTGTTAACAACATAACATCACTTCTCTTAAGTTATTAGTCTAATGTTTAGTCTCACATTTAGATTCAACTCCAATGGCTAACATGGAGGATGGGCCGCAATCTTGAAAACAAAGTGCTACAAAATCCCAATGTAAATGTCGTATGGATATGTATGAGACAATCTTTTATTTTTTTTTTTTATATAGGATTCATTTGCTTGTTCCATATTTAATTCATGAGAATTTACCAACACTATCAACTTGTCTTATCTTGAATAGAAAATGATTGCCTAGCCATTAGCCTTGCTAAATTGTTTTATAGTAAAGTTAAGAAATCACCCATCTTGTTTCTGTAAGAAAGCAGCAGAAGTGTCAATGCAAAAAGGTCATAACCTTTTCCTTCATTGAGTTCATTCTCTATGGGCCATTGTCATTGGCCATATTATGATTTTGGCCAACATACAATCTTGCATAGAAAAAGGAAACTAGCCAGATGGATACATGTGAATGCCAGAAAACGAGGCAAGGAAGTTGGGAGACTCTGGTTCCCCCGAGACTCACGGGTCTACCCAAGGCCTTAGCATGCTAGAGTGAACACAGCTGCAAACTTGTAATGCAATTCGGTGAAGAAGTAATTCTTCAAACTTTCCCATTGCAGAACTTATTTATTTTTTGGTAAAAGTTCCCATTGCAGTTGTTTTCATTTTAAGAGAATAATTTTCAATCAACGTGTGAAAAATCTAATACTGTCCTACAAAGAATTCATTTATTAATTTTCTTTTTTTTATATGAATGAGACTCAAAGTCGATCGAGTACTTTAACACTCTCTCACGTGTCCCTAACCAACTAGGTTGCCACCAGAGGCACATAAGAAACTTATTTTACGTAAACTTCGGAGAGAATGAATTGTATGAATCCAAATCCCCCAAGTGGTCTATTGCACAGTTCTGTGGATCGGATGCGTGTAAGTTGTAAGTCATCAGGGGCCTCACCCGCTGATATTCAGCCATTGGTATTGAATGACATCACCTCCAGGAGCATATTCTTAAATTTTACTTTGATAGGACTTAGTCCCACAGTGAAATTGAACTCATGATTGATAATGCGATTAGCACATTATTATGCGATACCAATCCAAATGAAATTTGATGATATGCTACTAGAGGGGATGATGCTTAAATGGCAAAGGCCTTCCGGAAATGGTTTGGCCATTCCAAGTCATGGAAGTCCGAACAGTCTGGCCTTTGAGGATCACTCGAGCATTATAGTCATTTGGTTGGTTGGTGGAAACTGAGAGTCATCCAATTAAAGGAGGTGCAATTTTGAGGGTCCCAAACTATTAAATCCAAGTCATTAAATGAAGTGGAACGGCCACACAAAATTTACATGATTGATTCAAGGGCCTACAACTTTGGATGGATGTCATGTTTGAGTCAGTGCTAATTCATGGAGGGATAGTAAATTAAAGGGCTTAGATTGTTCAAAGGGAGGAAAGAAAGTGACCCCCAGAAGTCAAGTCATTCATAAGTTTGAAACAGTATTTCAAAATTTTACATACCTATATAAGGATGGGGTTAGCCCTAGTTTAGTTCTAACGTGCATCCAATGACATCCATGGTGAGATTTCTTTCTAACAAATTCTATATATAGAACCCAAATCCAACAATAAAGTAACTTAAATTCTATATATAGAACCCAAATCCAACACTAAAGTAACTTAAAATCTTGAGCTAAACTCTAGTTTTTTTTTTTGGGAAAAAACCCTAAGTTGGAGCTAGGACTCTGATTTAATGGCTAGAACATAGGTTGCAACTCTAACTTGGACTGACTGGGTAAGATAGGGAGTGAAGTTAACTCAGCAATGTGAGAGTTGACTTGGGAATCATATCAATTTTTTATTTACTATGTAAAGATATAAACTAAAAAAGGTCTGACATAGTGTATTGATTTATAAAATACACAACTAAAAACAAAATAATCAAATATCAAGCCTCAAAGTTTACTATTCTCAAAATTTCAGTTCAAATATATTGGGCCCATGGTTCATTAATCTATCCCCTCTCTTGATTAAAGTACACCAGATTGGGAAATAGGAAATCTTGAGTCCAGCTAATTAAAGCCCATTTGTCTATTTAAAACCCAGATCTGAGCTTTAGTATCGAGTCTAAGTTTAAACAATTATTATATATGAAGCGAAGTGGATTTGATTTTCAATTTCATTGTCAATTTCAAATTTGATTTTGACTCTTCTCATGTTGATCTCCTACTATTATCACTCATTAATCATTCTACTAATATTAGCCCTATTAATAACGTTCTTTTTACTAATCCAATGTTACAGAAACTCTTTCATCTTCTCTCTGTGTTTCCATTCACGTCTCTACATTTCCCACCTTTAAATGCCACAAGCCCTTTCCTCTTGTTCATCCTCTTTAATAAATAACTCATTAATTTTTTTTATTAGGGTTACACTCTAAACCATTTCTATCCATTTTTTATTTTTAGACATTTACATTATAACTACCACTAATTACATTGTCCGTGCTCAGCATGGGGGAAGTCTAAGTTTAAACAATTGAAAGAGAATATAATTCCTAAAATATATGTTGCATGAATCAAATCTGTTACTAGAGTCGTTTCTAAGAACAATAATGATATTTTTAAGGATTTGGTTGTTTGCAGAATATCTGAATTGCTATTGGGAGGTGATATGAAATCTCCAAATTACTACCCTAGCTTGATTCACAAATAATCAAATACATTCAATACCATGAAATCTTAAATTTATTAAATTTTATAAACCAAGATTGACAATTCACACAGCTAACTATTTTGGGATTCCAAATTTATGGAGTACAGCCACCAAGAGGATCAACATATGGGATTTTCATTGGATAGTGGAGCTCACGTGAAAGCATCCCAATCACAATGAGAGGATGTTTTGTAGAAACTGGGAGATATTGTTTCACCGAATTCAATTGAAAATGTGCATTAGTTTAGTTGGCAAGGGAATTTACACAGTTGACGAATTAGGTTTGGATAAAACAATATCTCTCTATTTCTATCAAATAGGGGATTCGGACTACAATGAGAGATAGTCTGATAGTAAGTCCTTCCATGAGATCCATTTGTGGAAAAGGATGACAAATTTGAGACTATAGCTCCTAAATTCACCGTGTTGTTGAAGGCTTTGAAACCCAAAAAAGAGTCAATGTTCAGCGATCTAAACCTAAATGCATGTCCATGCCCACCTCATTGCCCGATTCAAACCAACAATCGTCACACATCGTGAATTAATTTGATAGTTTTAATGTAAAGTAAAGTGAATAGTCAAAAAAAAAAAAAAAAAACTAATGCCCTAATAAACCTTATTACTAGAATCAGAGAAACATCCTTTAGAGCAGGTAAGAATCGATTTCCTCAGTTACTGTCCATGCCATCAAAATCCATAAGAGCAGGTAAGAATCGACTTCCTCAGTTACTGTCCATGCCATCAAATCAAATGTCTATCTGGAGGAAATAGAAGGGCATCTCCCAGCACCAAAACCTTCTCCAATTGGGCAATTGCTCTCCACTCAATCCAGATGTAGCAGCAGCAGCAGCAGCAGCAGTAATAATGACAGTTGGAAACCTGCAGCCACACAGTGTACACACTTTCCACCCTACCCAAACAAACACAGGGAAAAAAAAAAAAAAAAAAAAAACCAAAAAAAAGCTCCCTCGAAACAGAACAGCTGTTGCACCAAGTCTAGGAAAATGGAAGCATGATGCCCATTCTCTCTCTGTCACAATAATTCTCTCTCTCTCTCTCTCTCTCTCTCTCTCTCTCTCACACACACACACACACACTCACAATCTCTTACCTCTATTTGTTCTGATATTTCCACCAACTAACTGCTCAATACTGCTACAAATCCAGAGCAATTCCTTTCCTCTTTCTCATCTCATCCTTCTCCAACTGCCATCCAATAATTAAGTTACAGATCTCTTTCAAAGGTACTGCTGCTGCTGCTGCTGCTGCTGCAACTCTGTTTTTTTTTTTTTTTTTTTTTTTTTTTTTTTTTTTTAAATCTCCTCTTCTTCATCTGTTGCACATGTGATGTGACTTTGTCTATGGTGGTATTTTGTGCTGTTGCTGCTGGTTAGGGTTTTTGATTTCTAGGCCTTTTGAGTGGGAAATCTCCCAGATTGGAATATGCTGGACCTTTGATCCTCTTTGATGGGGACTGTTGGAATTGAAGCATTGCTTATCTGTTTTTGGGTTTTAGTTTGTTGTGGGGTTTTATGTAAAGGTTTATAGCTTAAAGTTTTTGTCTTTTTTATCTGGGTGCTGAAAGATAATCCAGTGAAGACAAGAGCCTGATGATATATGGCCATATGGGTTGTTAGGGTGTTTCAATTTGGGGGAACTTTTGATGGAATGGTCTGCATCTGGATTTATGCTCATGTGATTAGGGATGTGGATCGCATATGGAGTATTGGGTGCATCAGTGACATTTGCACTGGTTCTGAAACAATTGATAATGTCCTGGTTTAAATTTCAATTCAAATGGATTATTGAATCCTGTAAGAATTATGCAGTTTAGGAGTTTAGGAAGCATCACTTCAATCATGCAGACTGTTCCATGGTTTCAGTGGGGCTTAAGAGATATCACATACATACTTATTTTTGGGATGTTATATTATTTCCCCTCTAATTTTGGCTTGCATCTATATTGTATATTTATGTGTCTCTCTATATATGTCTATGTTTTCAAAAGAAGAAAAATGTTAGGTTTATAAAATGACAGGTTTCATGGTGCCTATAGAGCTTCCCTTTGGACGTTGTGGGGGTGTTGCTTGGGTCTTTCTTTTGTGGGATGCTGAATTTTGGTGCCCTGGAGTTTGAAGACTTCAATTGACTGAAACTCATCGAATTTCAAGAGTTTTTGGACAAACTCTCTCCACATTTTTACCTTTAAAATTATATGATATAATTGTCCAACACTAGAACTCTACAGTTTCAGGGCCTGGCCTGTTTGGGCCACTCTTGGTCCACATGGGGCGCAAAACCCTGTTCAATTTACGTTATTTACATGTCCCAAGCAAGGGACAAATTTCCTTGTTAACAGATTCTTGTTTATGTTGCAGGTATGATGTCTAGGATTAAATACATATGCTGTTAATTGATATACAGAGTCAGAAAAAAAAAAAGGTAGTTTTGAACTAGCTTTTTTGAAGTTGTATAATAGAACTCTTTATCCTATCCCAATGTCATGAGTAAGACTCAGATGATGATGCTATTAATGTATTACAACTCTCTTTTCCCTCTCGTGTTGCTTGATGGCATGCACACATTCTAAGCCTAGATAAAGGAGGGTCACATTGGACCAGCAGTTGACTGTAATATATCACCACACTTTAGTTTATAAAAGTCTCTTGTTTGATCACATTAAGTTATCCCAGATTGAGAGGATTAGACTAAGATGATTACTTATACGTAAAGGAGATGCTTGATCATTGCAATTGGAAAGAATTCTTTGGTTTCTGCAACAACTTAGTTCGATTATTCTTATTAGAAATAATTCTGTTTTTTTGAGTCTGATGTAAACAATTTCATGCGAAACCTTTTCTTTGATGCAATGTTGAAACCGGCAGACTTATACACCAGGCAATTCAGTGTTTGTAGCTAGATTCAGCATCTATTCTCTCTCAGCTTAAATGTACTATTTTCTGAGTTAATTTCAGCATGGATCCAGGCGAGATTTTGAGTTAAAATCCGATGATGCTTTTTGTTTTTTCTGCTACTAAACATTGTTTAATTGAGGAAATATGTTTAGATTAAGAGGGAATCTTCTTTGTGATATTAACACTGGATTTTCTGGGTCTAAAATCCATCCATGAGTCTTCTGGTATTCAGTCCTCAGTTGGGACAGACTTTTGCTTGAAATTTAGGGGTAGTAATTTGATTATTAGATTTGACTTTAAGTTGTTTGACAGATTAGTGGTGTGGCTGTAGTTATTCCCCATATCAAGTTAGCTGTATAAACTGGAAGAGAGCCCAGCTGTGAATTCTGGGTTGGATTATTCTTTTTAATTTTATTTTTTTGCTGAAAGGATTAATTAGTTTTCTAAATGACTGAATATTAGTCGAAATTGGTATGCAGATTTAAAGAGGCAAGTCTTGCCAAATTTTCACCAATTATTGGGATTGCTTAGCGTTAGAGCTTGACTTTAAGTTCGCATGTTTTTGGATTTGTGTTTGAATAGAGTGTGTCGATCTGGACTTAGGGTGTCAAATGGGTCGTGCCATCACAGCCCGGCCGTGCCTTCCACGGGCTGTGCCTAGCCGTGCTATGCCGAATTGGCCCATGGACCAAAAAAAGCATTTTTTAAATTAAAAAGTTATAGTATGACATAAATTTAAAAAACTTGAAATGAAATTTACCACTCTGATAATTTCCTTGAAATAAAATATACAACTTTGATATAGAGAGAGAGCGCGGAGAGCTTAGAAAGAGCTTTTGAGAGAGAGAGAGAGAGAGAGAGAGAGAGAAGTGTGTTGAGAAATGAGGGGGAAGGGGATGGGGTATTTATTAGAGGTGGCAAAATATGACCCGACCCGCGTATGACCCGCTTAACCCGACCCATTTGATAGGCGGGTCGGTCACGGGCAAGTATTCATGACCCGCAATTAAGTGGGTCGGGTTAGGGTTGACCCGCTTGACCTGCAAAACTTGCTTATTTAAGCTAAAATTGAATTTGATTGTTTTAATGCATAGGCTAAAAAAGAGTGAATGGACCTTAACCAATTCAACCGTACCCTTTTTATTAATGGAAAGCAAGGTAATGCGCATCAAATGATTGTTGAAATGAGATTAGACCAAATCTGAGCTTAAAAGTTAGTTTTGGTCAGGTAGGGAACCATGGTTGAGTCGATTGATTCACTAGATGGATGTGGGCTGGTTTAAATGGGTCGGGTCGGGTTGACCCGTGGTGGGTGCGGGTTAGGGGTTTCCGACCTGTTTAATAAACGGGTCGGATGCGGGTTAGACTTGCATAACCCGTTTAATAAACGGGTCCGACCCGTTTAGCACAACCCGACCCGATTGCCGCCTCTAGTATTTATGGCCTTCCAAATGTTAAAATGACCTAAAATACCCAAAATATGAACTTTTTTTCCCGTTGGGTGGGGTAGGAGGGTAAAAACACCCAATATAGCCTTTTTTGACCATTACGGGCCATGCCGTGCCCATGGGCCTAGGTACCCAGGCCAAACCTAGACCGTGCCTGTGCGTGGCCGGGCCGTGGCACATTGCCTGGCACAACATGTCATTGCACCATCTCATGAGATCATCTCTCTCTCTCTCTCTATATATATATATGTGTGTGTGTGTGTGTGTGTGTGTGTGTGTGTGTGTGTGTGTGTGTGTGGAGTGAGAGAGAATGGAAAATTTTGAGATGACGAATATACACTTATATTTGATTTATGAGGAAATTTTGGCTAAGAATCGGCTGCAAAACTAAACATGAAAACCATTGAATGTGGAACTTGCCTGGATGCATGCAATCACAATGGTATTGGAGATTGGAAGATCCCATTGTGGACTAGATATGAGCGAAACATTAATATGATCTAGTGTTTGCAAACATCGGTTTAGGGCCAATGGTTATACATGCACTTATAATACTGCTAAAATTTAGGACCGTTGAATCAAAGGTTACAATCATCAGATCATAGTGTATTTGCCAGCACTAATCCATGATGAATTATGATACCCGGATATGGCATGGACATGCTAGGGACTGAATTTTACACATAAAAAAGTGTATCAAATACGATAGACACGATTCATTGCCAATTTTGAAATATCCGTGCATCATAGATGGCGAGACCTTCCTATTCCCTTGCCCCCATGATTGGCATGCGCCCAGGTGGAACTCACTAGGCTAGCCCCAGGTTGGTAGGATGAGGCCGCCATGACAACGAGATGATGAGATGCTACTAGTTATAATTATCTTGGATCTCTTATGTAGCCCATCAAATGTTGACCAATTTTGCAGGGAATAACATACAATGGTGCTTATGTGATTAACTGAATAAAGCTATGGGGGTATTCACTGCAAAGATGGAGTTAATTTATGCCTTCTTTTTGTTGGCTTCTCTTCATTCTTTTGGGACTTCTGATTACCAAGGTATATATATTTTTATTTATTGAACATTAACTAAAATGAGATTATTGCTGAGTGGCTTCAAGTGTTTTCCTTGTAACTTTTAAAGTAGGTTACTTATGCAAATTCGGAAAGGTGTACGTGCCTTCAAATGTGAACACTGTGAATGTGGCATGTAAACATTCCAGTTCCATGAGGGAACGTATGCAATAGTTACTTTCTCTGCTTATTGTGTCAAGTTGAACAGTGGAAGATTGCTTTGAGATTTCTGATCCTCACACTCTTCTGAATGCATTTTCTTGTATCTGGTGGTTTTTTTTTTAAATGGTAACTATAATTTTCCCAATTTTTGTTTTAGAATGTTTCTTGAGTATTTCTCTAAATTGTTTTTAGGAGATGCGCTGTATGCTTTGAGGTTGGCATTAAATGCCTCTCCTGCTCAGCTCTCTGATTGGAACCAAAATCAAGTTAATCCATGCACTTGGTCTTCAGTTAATTGTGATGATAAGTCTAATGTTGTTTCTGTGTAAGTTGTTCCTTGCCTAGATCTTTTACCATGTTTATTTAATTACCAATGACAATGAGACCTACAATTGTGAAGTTCTGATGTAACTTTAGATTTATTTTAGTACCTTTCTGGCAAAAGCCTCTGATATGGTTTATACTAATTTGTCATTATTTACACTTGCAGAACATTGCCTTCGATGGGATTCTCCGGAACCTTGTCTCCTAAAATCGGAGTTCTTAAGTATCTGTCCACCCTGTATGTATGAAAGACGTGGTATCACTAAACTTTAACTTTTAATTGCATTTGTGTTTGCCAGAACCGACGTTTGTTATATTCATCTTTTCTCAGTTAAGTTGCTTTTATTTCAAGGATAAGCAAAGATGGTATATCTTTCGACTCTACATCTTTTTAAAGAATGTCTATGCATACCTATTACATGACTATAAATTTTACCTTTATGGCTTTCGTGCACTAGATTTTGGTTGAAAGCAAGTCATAGTACCTGATACATAAAATTGATAGTCATATAAACTAGTGCCAATCAAATTGACCTCAATCCAGTCTACCATGGGCAAACAAGCATATTGAGGTCGACTTTCACTTTATTCGTGAAAAGTTGAAAGAGAAGCTTTTGTCGCTTCCTCATGTATCATCCTCTCTTCAACTTGTGGATATCTTTTACCAAGGAATGATCAGCATCATTTTCTTATAACTAAATTGATGCTTGTTGGACTGTATCAATTTGAGGGAAAGTGTGAAGGAACATAGAATCATTATCCGTTGGAGAACACCTTACTGTAAAATTGTGTTTAGTTTTAATACACTTTTGGAGCAACGTAACAGTGGTAATTATATGAAAGAAACTGTTGATTAAGATAGCTTAACTATACTTTTGTGTAATTCCTTTATCAAGGGATTGTAAAAAATTCTAGTAAGGGCTAATGGCAACTATTCAAAGGGGCACTCCATTTTCACACTCAGTTCTCTGGTCTCTTTGTGTTTATCTTCCACGGCATTGCAGATTCACGGAATCCTTGGTTTTACATGAACATGGCCTTAGGATTAACACTATAGGATGTTCACGTCTTCAATAATGCAAGAAGTACTACTGGAGCAGCACAGTCATCGATGAAGTCTCGGGGTCAATAGGGATAATTTGTTTGTTGATTCTACGTCACTAGTTCAGTACAAATGAGCCGCTTCAGATTCTCCTCTGTGATACCTGGACACAACATAGAAACAATATGATATAATATTCTCCACTTAGTACTGATACTCGCTATGGATGCGACAGATCTTCTGCTAATTTAAACTGTGTCACTGGTGCTTTGAGAGCCCTTTGTTCATTCCTCTTTTTTTTCCCCAAGTCTTCTAGTTCTGTTGATGCAGTTGTTTGTTGAAATTTGCTTTTATATATTGCTTGGCACCCTTTGTCTTTGAGCTGAATCTTGCTGTTTGACATCTACTCTTATTCATCATGCAGTGGATTGCCAGGTAACAATATAACAGGGAAGATACCACCCGAGCTAGGGAATTTGACAAGTCTAGCAAGCTTGGATTTGGAAAACAATCATTTAACTGGAGAGATACCAAGTTCGCTTGGCAATCTCAACAAGCTTCAATTCTTGTAAATTCTGCTTCTAATTTCTAAATTATATTAGAGTATTTCACTCCCTTTCTCAAGCAGTTAAATGGTTTTCTTATGGAATTGCTATTTCTGTGATCATCCGACCAGGATTTTGAGTCAAAACAACCTCAGTGGAAATATTCCCGACACAATTTCAAATCTTCCAAGCTTGATCAATCTGTACGTGGTACATTTACTTGTGATGTTAAGTATCGAGAAATATGTTTTATTTAATGAATATATGACTGAAAATGTATCACATTGATAATCTTTATTTTATAGTAGTCTCAGGAGTATATGGATACAAAATTTTATGGTCTGAGAGTTAGCTAGATTATGTATGAATGCTTCAGTCTTTTGTTTTTTTTTTTTTTTTTGACAGCCTTCAATTTTTGTTGTTGACAGTCAACTAGCTTTCAATGATCTCAGTGGTCGTGTTCCTGATCGATTATATCAAATTCCCAAGTACAAGTATGGATGGATTATTTTCCTTATTCTATATTTTAATTGTGCAGAACTACAAATGATGATGAAGAGAGCAAATGTTGTTAAATTGTTTAGCAGTCTCTCCATTTTGTAGTTTGTTATTCTAATTGGGGATATTTAATGAAGTTTCACAGGAAACCAATTGAATTGTGGAGTAACTTTTCCAAATCTTTGTTCATCCAATACTTCTGATACAGGTAATTGGACATACTTTATTTATGTTTTTTTTATTATCAATATCTGACTTTTTTCCGTTCTCTAGAATATGCACTGCAGAAAATATTTATTACTGTGAAATTTCAAAATTTCCTTTCGGATGGCACATTGCCTTAGAATTGTATTTGCTTCACAGGTGGCTCACATAATCCTAAGATTGGAATTGTATTCGGAACTATAGGAGGTGCAATTGGGGTCCTTATTTGCATTGGTGTGCTATTTCTTGTTTGGAAGGGTAGGCATAAAGGTTATCGGCGTGAGGTTTTTGTGGATGTTGCAGGTTTGTGTTTCTACTATGGAATGTAAACATGAGGCCACATTTTTTTAATCGTTTTTTTTTTTTTTAATTTTCGTCACATCTGTTTTGAGATTTTAATGAGTCTTATTTTCTGAATGCTGAGACCTGTCTATATGTAAAACTATGCCCATGAGTTTTTGTTAGAAGTAAATTTGTTTGTTTGCAATTTGAAAGTTTGACATGTTAAAATGGTTAAAATGGATACAAATTACTGTCCTTTTGATAGATATTCTAGTTCTTCCTACCATACATCTCTCTCTCTCTCTCTCTGCTTTTTTTTTTTAATGATACTGTACATCAATATTGGGCTTCCATGTAATAAGTAGAAACAACTTCCTTATTTGCATAGCTAAGCTGAAAATGGTTACCTTATGATATGAATTTTATTATCAGATTTAGGAACCTCCAGCAAGTGAGTTAATGTACGGGTTATTTTTATTAGCCAAGAATATTCTACCAGGACAGTTTATAAGATCTACTGTATTTTGGTACTATATATTAAGAAGCAACTGGGGATTTTTTTTTATTATTTTTTTCCCATCATCATTATACCTGTTTGAGCGAAAATCAACAAAAAATTCCCTATATTCAGTAGCTACCGTTTCTGATAGTGTTCATATTAGCACTCATTTGTGTCATTAGGAATGGTTTGTATTATGCGGATGTTGCTGACGTCTTGATGTTTTTGTTGGAATCTAGGTGAAGATGACCGCAGAATTGCATTTGGACAATTGAAAAGATTTGCATGGCGAGAATTGCAACTGGCAACTGATAGCTTCCATGATAAAAATGTACTTGGACAGGGAGGGTTCGGAAAGGTATATAAAGGAGTGCTTGCAGATGGCACAAAAATTGCAGTAAAGCGGCTGACTGATTATGAGAGTCCTGGTGGGGAGGCAGCATTCCTACGTGAAGTTGAGATGATTAGTGTGGCTGTTCATAAGAATCTTCTAAGGCTTATAGGCTTCTGTACAACACCATCTGAACGTCTATTGGTTTATCCTTTTATGCAGAACCTAAGTGTTGCCTACCGTTTACGAGGTATTAATTGTCCTATTACATGAATCTATGTTGTTTGTTTAACTATTACATGTAATTTTTTTCGAGTTAGTTCTCTTTCTGACTGATTCTTACAATTATAGCAATGCCACTTGACTGACATGACACTCAGTCTGCGGACTTAGTAATGCCAAATACTCTTGTCTATAATGGTGCATCATAATTTCTTTAATTGACTTATCCTTATTTCTGTTTAATTTTTCACTTGGTTGGGATTCTAGTTCTGTGCGAAACCCAGATTGATGGGATAAGGTTTCAAAACTGTCAGTGGTGATGGGCATGTAGTCTTGTGCTATTATTACCCATGTCTTCTTCCTCTCTGCTGGCTTATGCCATGTCTACTGGCTTTGCTCTTTACGGATTTAAACACCCATTGCCACCTTATTCTGGGTAATAAGGAGTTGTGACAATGATGGATTTGAGGCTCTGGCCAGAGTTCTTTTTCCTTTATAAAACAGAACAACTTTTCATCCTAAAAACTGGCAGAATGCTTAATTTGAGATTGAAAATTTAATCAAGATGCAAGCTACCTCATTTGGAAAACTTTTCCAGGGGATGTTGACTTCACGTCTGTCTTTCCCTGATCCCATCTGAAATCTGTTCGCGATGCCTAGAGCTGGAATAGTTCTGCTTGTTACTCTGTAGTCTATGTGGAGTTCTCAATATGAGAGTCCTGTTATGTAGAGACAGTGAAGAGGTTATACCTTCACTTTCAATGAAGAGGTTAAACTTCATGTGAAAATCCTAATCATTCATTTTTCCAAAGTTCTAAAAAATATTTGAACGACAATAGTTATGCTTCTTACTCTGTGGGTCCATGTGGAATTCTCAATACGAGTCCCACATTGTTAGAGACAGTGAAGAGGTTAGACCTTCACTTTCAGTGAAGAGGTTAAACTTCATCCAAAAATCCCGATCATTCATTTTTCCTAAGTTCTAGAAAATTTTTAAACTACAATAGTTCTGCTTTGTACTCTGTGGTCCATCTGGAATTCTCAATATGAGAGTCTCACATTGTTAGAGACAGTGAAGAGGTTAAATCTTCACTTTCAATGAAGAGGTTAAACCTTCCTGTGAAAATCCTGATCATTTTTCCGAAGTTCTAAAAATTATGTGAACTATATTCAAATGCTGCTAACCGTATACAGTATCAACTTGACATCTGCTTTCTGACAATCATTGCAGAGATTAAACCTGGAGAGCCGATATTAGATTGGCCTACTAGAAAGCGAGTGGCTTTAGGCACAGCTCGTGGGCTAGAATACCTTCATGAACACTGTAGTCCCAAGATTATTCACCGTGATGTCAAGGCTGCTAATGTTATGCTAGATGAAGATTTTGAAGCAGTTGTTGGGGACTTTGGCCTAGCAAAATTGGTTGATGTAAGAAAGACAAATGTGACAACTCAAGTTCGTGGGACTATGGGCCATATAGCACCTGAATATTTATCTACCGGAAGGTCATCAGAAAGGACTGATGTTTTTGGTTACGGGATCATGCTTCTTGAACTTGTGACAGGTCAACGGGCAATTGACTTTTCACGCTTGGAGGAAGAAGATGATGTATTGTTGCTTGATCATGTAAGATTGCTTAATCTTTACAAACTCACTACACTATGGGTGTTTTTTATTTTTTTTTAATCTTTTTTTTTTATTATAAAGTTTGGTTAGTTTGGCATGAATAATCTTTTTCATAGAAGAATTTTCCAATTTGGGAAAATGAACTTGTAGCCTGCCACCTCATTAGTTGGGTTTCTATTGCATATTAGTGGATATGGATATTCTTTGACCTTTCTGCTCAGCCGCCCGGTGAGAGAACTTAGAATGAACGTGGATGCTAAAGCCTAAATGTGAACACCCCGCATTGCTTAGCTGGTTAGGGACGTGTAGTGGAAGTTCAAAACCCTTCTAAAGTGAAAGAAAGCCTAAATGTGAATTTTTTCTTCTTTATGCAACTTAAAACATATACATGGTGGCCCATGAATGTATCCATGTGGCTTTCAGAATTACCTTCTTTATTTGCCACCATAGTTTTTGGGCTCTCCCTCCGGTGCATATATTGGCAGTTTGTGCGTGCTTGTAGATAGGAGTATTTCAGTCTTCATTCCTATATTCCTTTAAGTGCATATAAATTACGTGGGTATTGTTAAGTGATAATTATTCATTTTCCATCTTCACCAACAAATTGTCCATTTTCCATGTCTCAATTATCATTCTTTAGTTTCTCACCTTCCATTAGATTTTCAGCTTCCATGACATTAGTGGGTGTAGATACTTGTCCTTCTTAATACTTCATTCATAATGCATATGTTCCTATCATGAAGGTGAAAAAATTGGAGAGGGAAAAGCGGCTAGATGCTATTGTTGATCGCAACCTAATCAGAAATTACGACAGTCTTGAAGTGGAGATGATGATTCAAGTTGCATTGCTTTGCACACAAGCATCACCTGAGGATCGTCCTACAATGTCGGAGGTGGTTCGAATGCTGGAAGGAGAGGGATTGGCTGAGAGGTGGGAGGAGTGGCAGCAGGTAGAAGTAACACGCAGGCAAGAATATGAGAGGCTGCAGAGGAGATTTGATTGGGGTGAAGATTCAGTGTATAATCAAGCAGCTATAGAATTGTCTGGCGGAAGATAGACAATTTGTAAAACCGCACACTAATCACATTATGGTTTGTATTTGGGAAAAGGGAAGTGTATCATTCGTCGTCTAAGTTCCTGATTTTTGAAAGCAAAGTCTCAATGCTTCCTGGGAGTGTGACAGCATCCTTGTTGCTTCCCTTTAGCCTGTTTTATATATAACCAGGTTATCAGTTTTTGCATATTTGCCCATAATTCCTTTTTTATTATTTTGGGTTTCTTTTTTTTTTTAAAGAAACTTATTTTATGTATCATTGTTTTATGAAATGCAAATGGTTGTCCTGGGTCCTTCTTGCATCACTTTTGATCTGATCATAATCAACAATAGCAGTAAATGATAATATTGTAGAAGATGCCGCCTTAAAATATTTCTGGAGTGTGTTATATGGGCTTTTTAGTTCTTCCTTTTTGTCTTTTGGAGTTTGCTTATGGGTTGCTGCTTTTCTCAAAAGAAAATTTGTGCAAAAGCCTATAAAATCCTTGCCTTGATGCTTGTTTGCTAATGCTGCTATTATACTTTAAATGTCTTTCACTATAAAATATTGGACTAAACACTGTCCAAAATCAACACAGGACAGACCATATATAGATAGGTGCAAATGCTATGTCTGTAAGGTGTGGCTAGAGATGAAACCCAAATATGGTACCTGCTCCCCAACCAAGATTCAAAATTTTGACATGTACACTTATCTTGGATGGACTACAAAGTGTGAATTCTTACATCATGTAATTCCCACTATTGACGGCCGGATTGCTCTGTAAATGTAGGTCACTTCTTTTTGTGAAGGTCACTTATTTGTTAGCTGTGCAGTTGCCCAGCAGGTACGGAACACCCCATCAAGGCATATTAGTACAAGTACATATTAAGTGCCTATTTCTTTGCTTTGGAATAAGTATGAATTGAATGCATATGAATTCATGGTCAAATGAGAAGCCAGCGGTCTCCAATAGAAGGCAGAAATGTGTTTAGTAGGGTGATTAGCTGTGTAGTCAATCTTTTGATGATCCTGTTCAAAGGGAAATTTTCAAGTAAGTGCTGAAATTTTGCTAGGTTTTCAAAAAAGGACAGACAAAACTAAGTTTTCAAACAAGTGTTTTAAGTATTCCCTTTTCTCCCTCCCTTTTCACCACCCCACCTTCTCTATCACATCTCTTCACCAGCAACTGCGGGCAGCGCCCCATCACCATCTCATTGATGAAAATAAAAATATTTTTTTTTCATGCTTATTTCTCTAAAAAAGATGAAAAATGAAGATAATGCCTTTTTAGCTAGAATTTAGATATCCAGTTCTCTCAAATGCCCTGTTTGACATTGTTGAGATATCCAGTTCTCTCAAATGCCCTGTTTGACATTGTTGCAGATAAACTTGTATCCCAAGTAATCAGTTATATCTCAAATTTTCTCTTTTCAATTATCTCAGATGCCCTCTGGAAGGGAAGTTTAACATCATTCCCTCCAAAATATCTGAGTCAGTGATAATATAAAAATCACATGATCAAGAATATGAATAAATCTTACCCAATACTTATCAACTGAATCAGTATCAAATTGGAGAGTGAATTATCGAAGGGTAATGAATGTGAGAGGGTTGAATATATGATAGGAGGCACCAAAAAACTCCAAACAATCAAATTAGAGGCACCACAATGAGATGCATTTATAACAGCTACAAATACTGCATGTAGAATGCTGGTGTCATGCCATTCTGTAGAGATGAAAGAGCACTTCCCAATTATGGTCATTTCTGCAGTGTGGTGTGCTGTGTGCGGCACTAATATGAAGACAGCACTTGAATGGCATGATGCCATCCTCAACCATTAAAAAGTACTTGTAATGGCAGATACAAAAATCTTCAATAGTATTACATCAACATATTACATCAAGACGAAAGTACTAAGTATTAATGAAAGTCAACATCATTCTCAGTTTGAATCCTATCATTCAAAGTACTACATCAAGAAATTACACTCAGTTTGAATTACATATAACATGCTGGAAAATGACCCTCATTGAAAAAAAAAATAAAAAAAATCTTCCAATACGAAGAAATCATCCTTAGTTTGCCATTGCCTCTTTGCCTTTCTCATCCTAAAAAAAAGGAAACAAGAAAAAAAGAACAGAAAGAAAGAAAGAAAAGTGAATCAAGAAAGCATTTTGTATTTCACAATCAAAATATACAGATATTTAAGTGCTTTTGAAATTCACCTTGGATCTTCATATGCTTGCATGCTGCAGCAACAAACCACTCTTCGTAGGAATTTAAAACTCTATCATGATTTCTATCAAGTTCAATCAGAGTAAAAATACTTTTATTAGTATTTGTCTTTAATATGTGTTCATTGTGACAGTATATATGTATGAGTATTAGTCAAAGTAACTATTTACAAACAAATAGCTTACGCCTTGTTCCACCCATTGAAGCTTCTTTGATGATATTAGTTGTTGCAGCTCTTGGAGGACCTCTAGAAGCAGAATCTGTTTGGCTAGAATTAATGGGTTCTTTGCAAGTCTTTCTACTGTGGCCAAATTGTCCACACAGACCACACTTCACAGTTTGCTTTCTCCTTTGCTGACTTTGTAAAGACGCTAATGCTTCACTCGGATCCTTCCTCTTATTCACTTGTGGTCGTCCTGAAGGCCTCCAATCACGAGGGGGCAAAAGTGGAGTGATTGGAGAGTGGTCCCACATTCTTTTGTCGGGTAAAGGATGGATTATTGGCTCATAAATTGCCCGGGATGTAGAGACAAAATAGCAAAGGTTACAGTATTGTTCAAGGCTCTCTCCCCCTATGAGTAATTGCACTCATCGCATGTATGCATGGCACCCCATCCAATTGCCATTGTCGACATGTACAATTCTTACTCAACATATTCACAATATGACGCATATCATCACCCATGACTCGTCTTTCAAGAATCTCATATTCATCGCCCCCCACGAAGAACAAATCACAACTACGAGACCTATCTAGTCTATTGTTAAGCATATTTTTAATTGCGGGGCATACAATTCCCTCCCATCGACAACATCTTGACCGCTTCTTCTGCATATTAACCATCATCTTTACTCGGATCCAATCAATCATCTCACATATGGGCATATTCCTTGTCTCTAGTATCATATTGTTGAAGCATTCAGTGAAGTTATTTTCATTTTGGTTACAAGGAATCCAATCTGGAAGATACGCCCGTGACCAGAAGGAAGCAGGAATGTTCTCTATCCACTGCTTTGCCTGGGAATTGACTACACCAATCTCGTTCATTATGCTGCCAAATTCAAATCTTGTATAAGCTCGCGATGCAGTCCAAAATAAGTCTCTTAATTGATCACTTTTGTAGTATTTGTTAAAGTTTGCATATAAATGATGCATGCGGTATCTAGGGGATTTGACATATTGGCCCCTCTTAGAATTTGTTTTGCCAAAAGCATGACCGATTGTAGGGTAATGTCACCAGAGTCGTTTGACTCTGGTGCTCCTTATTTTTTGGACTTTTTTGCCCAGGAACCCATGCCATCATGGGATCTGAAAAGAAAATTCCTGAAAGAAACCAAGCCCTTTTTTTTTATCTCTATTCCCCTTTTCACCTTTCCCATTCCCATTCCTTCTTCAGTTGTTCCAGGAGTCTGGACCTTGTTTTTGCAACGAACTGCAACTATAACAGAAATGGGTCATTCTTCTCCGGTCAACAGATTTGACGTTTATGAAAATGGCGGAAGCAGTTTGGTTCGTCTTCCTCATCTCTGACCGGCAGCGACCCTTTTGGGGGTTTTTTCTTTCCTTCTTTGGCTACAGCAAGAAGCAAGAAGACTCTCATTTCTCTTTTCGTCTATCAGAGAAAGGAGGCACTATTTGTTAATGTAAAATTTCTTTTTCTGTAATTGGATTATTTTTCTAGGAGTTTTTCCCTTTTGTGTTGATGTTTGGGAAATGGGTTTTATGTTTAGGGATAATGAGAGAAGCCATGCTATCATTTTTCTCTTTTTCCCTTTTTTTAACCAACATTTTTCTCAAATGTATTGCAGAAAAGCCATGCTATCATGGGATTATCCCATGATATCATGGGATTATCAGTTGCTACAGAAATTTTTGTAAGTACATACGTATTTTTATTTAGAGATCAATAATGATATAGCGTGTGAAATTAACACATGACCACAAAGACAAAAGGCCACATGCTCATCCTTTTTTTAACCAACATTTTTTCTCAAATCTGTTGCAGAGAAGCCATGCTATCATGGGATAATCCCATGCTATCATGGGATTATCCCATGATATCATGAGATTATCAGTTGTTAACTACAGAAATTTTTTTAAGTACATATGTATTTTTATTTAGAGATCAATATAGCGTGTGAAATTAACACATGATCACAAAAAGAAAAGGCCACTTCATTCCTTTTTTTAACCAACATTTTTCCCAAATGTATTGCAGAAAAGCCATGCTATCATATGATTATTAGTTGCTAACTGTCTAATTGTTGTAAGTACATACGAATTTTTATTTAGAGATATAGCGTGTAAAATTGACACATGACCACAAAGACAAAAGGCCACATGAGCATTCTTTTTTTAACCAACATTTTAAACCTATATATGTCATTTTATAGTTACCGATTGATTTTCCTCACTTGTGATTCATTACAGGGTGTTTTGAAAAATGAAAACACTGTAGCAGTTAAGAAACTGATGATAGGTGAATCCCGTATAGCCAAGGCAAATTTTGAGAGTGAAGTGAAGTTAATAAGCAATGTCCATCACCGGAATCTCATTCGTTCGCTTGGATGTTGCAATAAAGGCCCTGAGCTGATGCTTCTTGATAAATTCTTACTTGGTAAAATCCAGAAGTGAGCGAGACCCACTTCTGTCTCGGGCGAGAGGAGAGTGTTTGGTTTCGATCCTGGGCAAAAACGTAAAATAATAAGGGAGGACCAGAGTCAAACGACTCTGGTGACATTATCCTATCCTCAGCCATGTCTTTGGGAAAATAATTTTTAAGAGGGGTCAATATGTCAAATCCCCTATTTTGAATGAATTGTATTGTTGTTGGACCAATGTTATGGCCAAATGTATTGCAGATAAGCCATGCTATCATGGGATTATCCCATGATATCATGGCTTCTCTGTTTCTATATTAAAAATATAAGTACATATGTATTTTATTTAGAGATCAATAATGAAAAACAAGTCTGTGCTTCTATGTTCCCATGCACCCACATAGCACTCATTATACTCAACCCATCTACCCATTTGAAAACAAGTCCTAGGTCAAATATTCCCCATACTCCCAGAGACCACCAGAACCTCTCCATCTCTTCTAATTCTGTCACATGGTGAGACCACAATTCCCATACACACACAAACCACTCAACCACACTCATCCCTCCTTTACACGTCATCTCTCATCCCCATCATCTCTTTCACTCACACACAGCACATTCTGCAACTAAACAATTCCAACCGAGAATAGTGTCTATCGCCTGGGCTAAAGAGTTTGCAGAAATCGTGGGCCCCACTGGTCCAGGCACAGATCAAGCTCCACTAACCTGGTCGCCCAGGCCTAGACGGCTAGATGACCGGTCCAGATGGTGATCAACCACTCAGTGGGCCCCGCCATGGTCTGATATTCAAAAATAAAAACCCTCTTTGTGGATGACGCCCGGTAAAGTAAAGATCTAAGATGTGGGGCCAGATGGAACCCGATCCCCACGGGTCCACCACCATCAGGTTCGCCCTGGGGTCCACTATCAGATGTGGGGACCCGATCTACAATCGGATCATCCAGTGGGTCCCTCAATCATCTGCTGCCAAAACTGATTTATTTTCCCCATTAAACACGTCATCTGCTGATCAAGATGATGGATAGTGGGCCAAGGGTGTCCATTCCCTATGGGACCAGCATATCTACGGTCGCCCGTGGGTCCCCCTTCGGATCCACGGATCGGATTGACCATCGGGTGGCCCACCTGGGTCCTGGCCTCGACGCAAGAGATCAAACCCTCATCGATTCCATTCCCATGAACGTATTACAACTGTAACAGAGGATGAATCCAAGAATGTAAGAACACCGGAAATGTAAGAAAAAATTGACAATGCACAAGAGAAGAGGATTATACCTGAAAAGATGAGAATGGATGTATATAAGAATGTAAGAAAATCGAAAATCCAAAGAAAAAACAATGATAATCCACCTTTTTTTTTTTTTTTTTGGGGGGGGGGGGGGGGGGGGGGGGGGGCGGAAATGCCCTTGGACGAAAAAACAAAGTGGGTCTCGCTGTAAGTCCTCGCTATAGCGAGGATGTTCCTCGCTATAGCGAGGATTGGGTCTCGCTATAGCGAGATCCATCTCTGTCTGGTTCTCTATTTCGCAGGGTTTTCTCTCACTATAGCATCTGGGCAAAATGGTTAAAAAAAAAGGGAGGACCAGAGTCAAGCGACTCTGGTGACATTATCCTACCCTCAGTCATGGTTTTGGGAAAACAAATTTTAAGAGGGGCCAATATGTCAAATCCCCCGGTATCTATGATGAGACATAGGAAAAATCTGAACGACAGCTTCAACCAAACCCTTTTGCCGATTGCTCATGAAGGTAAACGCGGTATCACTGAGTTCACTCTTCAAATTGTCAAGGAAAAACATCCATTAGTGTTTATTCTCCGCCTCTACTACTGCTAGGCCTAGTGGAAACATCTGCTTATTACCATCAAGAGCGATAGCTGTCAAGAGAACACCCTTAAATTTTCCCTCCAGAAATGTCCTGTCTAATCCAATGAACGGATGACAACCATTCAAAAAACCTTGTAATGACGCAGAAAAAGCGACACAAAACCGTATAAATGAACCATCATCCTCAGTTTGATACTTTGCAACACTTCCCGGGTTGTACTTGATAATGGTTTCACACAAAGAAGGAATCATACGATATGATTCTTCAAAACTTCCACGGATCTGATGGAGGGCCCTTTTTTTTGCTTGCCACATTGTAAGATATGGAACCATTACTCCATACTCCCTGAAAACCTTGGAGCATAAGACCTCTGGTCTGACTTTTAAATTGGTCTTTACGCGAGATTTTATCTTCTCAACAATCCAACCAATAGACGCCAGATAATTTCCAACTTGATTTACATTTATGCATGTATATGGCTAGCTCCCAAATTTTTTAACCTCAAACGTTTGTCCGTCAGGTGACAAGGAAGCATGTAGGCGCCATTTGCAATCTTTGTTAGAGCACTTTGAGGTGATGCGGGACTTGTCATTCTTTACATACTTGTAAGTCAAATGAGTTGCGAATGGCATATTGTTCAAGTGTCATTCTCAAGTCCTTAATATTCTTGAAACAAAGTCCAACTGATAACACTGGATGATCCATCTGCTTCTTACGATCAAATTTATTAGTCATATGGTATGAGACTCCCTCAGAATCCGAACCTGTATTTAAAGAATGACAGGTTGACTGTGAGATGTACCCTGAAAATGGCCCCTCATCCTCTGTTAATGCTGTATGCATGTCCACATTCTCAAAATCCATCATAATGGAACCGCGATTTGATTCTCTTTCATTCTCCGAGTTGGCATCTTCAGCATCAGTGACATCAATATTAAATCCCATTGAATCATCCTCACTGTCAGGTGCATATGATTCGTCTACTGCATCTTCTTCGTGTGAACTTGGTGCCATCTAAACAAACAAGTACAAGCAATACAAAAAATAAATCAAAATGATATACAGGCTAGTCAAATGTGCGAGTAACCCAGCAGTAAGTATCTACTCTTGTTCATGTTTTTGTCACAATTCTGGCAAAGGGACACAATTGTTGGAAAATGAATAGTCTTGTTCTGTTCTGTAAAGAATAAAACGTGTACAAATTTATGCATAGCTTCTTGCACTGTCTTTTGAGAGAATATGAAACCACATTAACTTGGAAAAGGACATCAAACTATAAAAAGGGATTAGTTTCATTTTCAGTTCTTTATTATAGAAACAAGACCTGTACAAATTTATGCATAGCTGTACAAATTCATTATGTCTTCCAATCACAAAACTTCAACTAGAGAAACGCAAAAGACCTGTACAAATTTATACATAGCTTCTGGCACTATTTTTAGATAGATTTTTAGAACACTGATATCAGAAATTTAAGTGGAATACATATATATATATATATATATATATATACACACACACACACACACATGTTGACAGAATACAACCATTCTCATACCACATTTGAGAGAAATGAAACTAATTCTAACTTGAAAAGCACTGTCTTCATTTTCAGTTTTCTAAGAGAAATAATTATGAAAGAAAGAAAAAAATTAAACATAAAAGCATAGTTTCATTAATGAGATGGTGAAGGGTAGTGATGAAGGTGATGGCTGCTGGCAGTTGCTGGGTGATGGAGAAGGTGGGGTGGAGAAAAGGGCAGGGAGAGAGAGGGAAGCTTACATTGGGGTCACCGGCCGTCGTTGTGTGGTTGCCGGTGACGAATGAGAGGTGAGGGTGGAGGGGAGGGAGAAAACAGAGGGGAGTGTGGTAAGTCTGTAAGAGGGAAATATGGTAAGTCTGTAAGAGGGAAATAGGAACCTAGCTATGGGTCAGGGACCCTTATAGAGAGGGTAGTAGACCTGGGTGAGGTAGTATAGCCCTCGGGCGAGGTAGGTAGACTTTGAAAGAGGTATCAAAGTGGGCCTGTTTGTTAGCCATAGGACAGAATAGAAGAGGGATAATAAAGGTTGCAATGGTTGAAATTTTTGCCTCAAAATATGTTTGGATAGAGCACAAGGGACAAGTGAAATAAACTTGCCGAGTGAAGTGGCAACCAACTTTACTCTACTCAACCCATCAAAATTTCATTCTAGCCAACGTCAATAACTTACTTACTTTGCCTCACCTTCTTTCTTTCCCATCAAAGTTGTTATCCCTCACTTTTATCTTACTTTATTCCAACAAACCAAACGTATGTTTGGTAACAGGCGAGGAATTCATAGCTCTGATAATTTTTCACTACCACTAGAACAAGGATTCATCGTAGGGGATTTGTATAATCGAGGATTTCACATTGATATTGGTGTGTATCAATCATATAACTGAAGAAAATAAGGTTCGGTGTGCAAATCCATTTAAGTGAGGATTTTCTAATCTTACGGGGGGTGGTCGAATCTGAAAATCTTAACAAATGAAGATTTTCATTTGTCTAAATTCTCAGGAATTTAAAATTGCCAAATATGGATTTACCACAACTTTATGGAAACAAAAAATCGATTCCCTAAAGATTTGGTTGCCAAACGTGACCGTAAAATAATTCAATACTCATTTTATTTCAACCCACTCCACTTTAATTTTATTCCTAATTGGAGATTTACTCTACTTTTACTTTATCCCTCTTGAAAACAAATAGGCCCTTGGTGAGGGAAGGTGGCATGCCTAGGGGGTCGAACCCTAAGCAGGCAAGTGAGAATTCCCACCAACTCAGCAATGAGGTAAGTGTCCGTTCTCTTGTGAAGTGACTTAAAACCACTCAGTTGAAAAGTCATGAGAGTTTTGTCCATAAAAACTTCAGTTGGTAATTTTAAAAATAGGTTTTTATTTTTTTTATTTAGAGATTATTTATATATTATAAATTCTGCTGAGTTTTTAATTAATTTTTTTAATTTTAGATTTTATTTTCAAATTAGACCCTTTGCCTCTTAAAAAAAAAAAAAAGCTAAAGGAAGCTACTTGTTTCCTAAAGCTTTTGAAAAAAAGTAAAGTGGATAATTGTGGACAATTCAAAATGTGTTATGGATGAAAATAAACTCATAAGTTTTTAAGATGAAGCAAATGATGGGTTCTATATTGTAATTTTTAAAAGATGGGCCCAAGTTGCAACAATTCCTAAATGTTCCCCCCAAATACCTCATGAAATAAGAGTTGTCGTTTTTTTTATTTATTTATTTTTATAATTTTATCAAACATACTATTTATAAATTACAACTTAAAATTTAGAGCTTTTATTTCTTACCTTAATCGAACTTGATTATATTAATTATATTAGAGTTTCCAAATGGCCCCTAGTATGATTTAAGCACTTTTTTGAAGTTTTTTCCATTCCCAAAAATAGGGATGTTATTTAATGATTACTTTTTAATATTTATCTTTTGATTCTTCATTTTTAACCATTTATAAAAATACATAGTTTTAGAATTACTAGAAACCCAATTGTATAAAACAAGCATGGCCTTAAGAAGTTGATTTTAGAGAAAAACAAAAAGTTAGTCAAATGCAAAGTGCAATGACCACCTTGCACCCGTGGATTAATCCCTAGGCATGTCTTTGAAACAAGGTTCCAATACCACTAAACCATGAGTGTGTTGACTCAAGTGACATATGATTATTCATGAATGAAATATAATCCTGCGGCTCAAATGTGCTACAGAGGTATGTGCACCTTGATCGAGAGAATGGGACCTTAGTGACCACAGAATTGTCATAAACTCAACAATGACTGGGCCATGAATCCTTTGAGCCAGCGTTGGAGGATAACTAACAGCTCATCTTCTGTGTCTGAGAAACGTGCAGATCCCTAGACATAGAATTGGAAAAACACATTGCCTTTTAAGAAGTGGATCTCATATCAAGGTCGTTATTTCGAATCATATGTTATCTTAATCTGAAGGGGTAAATCAGTTGGCCTAGGACTATGGTTTGCATTTGGAGATTGTAAGTTCGAAACTGCACTACCAAACTGGGGCTACAGGGGAGTTTACCCAGCTTCCCTCTGGGCCGGAGGGATTAGTCAGTCTAAAGGGTTGGGAGCCCTCCTTTGATAGAACAAAAAAAAAAAAAAAAAAAAAAAATCATATGTGATCCTAGTGGTATTAGAATAGAACTAGCCCAAAAAAAGAATGCTCACCCATGAAATAATACTCTCCAATTTTTTAAGTTTTCTTCCACACACACGGAAAGAGGAAGCCCATGTCATGGGAAGGAGAGCCCACACACCTGGGAAGAGTGAGATACCAGGTGAGATGTGAGGCTGCCAACCGACTGTTCTCACTGTGAACATGGTTGGAGGGAGTCTGGATCCCCTTAAAGTCTACCTAACGCTTCCCATAAGTGAAAGGAGAGGATCTCTATAGTAGGGCCAACCAACAGAAAATTCGAGCCATCCAAAATAAACGACTTTGTTTACTAGCTATCCTTAAATTTTAGCCTAATATCAGTTGGTCCCACCGTCAAATTGAAAATCATGATTAGCACAATACAATCTTATGCTTATTACCTTATGTTTTAATCATTTTCTGAAACTCAGATTGAAAGCATGATTAGCACAACACGATGCTATGCTTATTGCCGTATGTATGAATCATTTTCTGAAACTCGGATTGAGAACATGATTAGCACAACACAATCTTATGCTTATTACCATATGTATTAATCATTTTCTGAAATCATATAGTGGGATCACCTAAAATTGGGCTAAAATTTAGGATTTCCAGTAGAGAGGAAGGGAGCTCATTTTGAATGACTTGGATTTTTAATAGGAAGCACAATGGAGACGCTCACGGGATCTGGGCTTGATTATAGGGCCCATTTTATGTCCTGTTAATCAATCGGGTAGAGTGGGACTGGAAGGTACTTCTCTGAATGAGGAGATGAGCCCACTTTAATCAAATCTGAATCCTCTGATGGTAAAAACCACAGAATTGTTGTGCCAATCCTCCTGAATCCATCAGTTGGGCCCGTTGAGAAAATCTAAAGCCTCAAAGTAAATTACTTCGCGGATTGGCTCGATCGAGTTAGACCAGCAGGTCAAGAATTTCTTAATTAACCTTCATGTGCTCTTTTTTCTATCTTTCCTTACTGTGTCCGAATCCTCTGCTGGCATGAATCGAAGAAAACTTATCTCTGGACGCATAAATTCATCAGTAGAGTCCACTTATTAAATATCAAACGCTCACTAGAACTTTCTTTTTAATGGCTCTATCCAAATTTTATTCCAATCAAAGCTGATCCCACCTTTAGATTGATTGGGTAAGACACACGAGACATGAGACTTAAAATCACCTATCTGAACAGAATGCATGGAGACTGCCAAGAAGTCATCATATGTGGGTTGTGATAAAAAAAATTTTGGTGCCCGTTAAACTACCTAATACAATCCTCCTTCTTTGTCATAGCTTGAATTCGAAAGTATAAAAAACTACCACAAACTAATAAGGGCAACTAAGATAATTCACAAACTCTACAAAGACCAGAGAATTGATTTATACTAAAAAAAAAAAATAATATCTAATAACTAAAGCAAACTAGTTTACTATCATCCAACAAATCAATTAAAAAAAAAGAGAGTTAAAAAACTTTTTTCTAAGACATTATTGGGTGAACAATAATGTAGTACCTTTATGACTCGAACAATAATGTTGTGAATACCAGCCACCATTTAAATTAATTAAAAAAAGATCATTTAAGCTTATTTTGGTGACATTTCTATATCTCAACTCTCAAAGTGTCAACAGAAGAACTAATGACATCTCTCTCTCTCTCTCTCTCTCTCTCTCTGTGTGTGTGTGTGTGTGAATCCTAAGATCTCTCTGTGTACAATGAACCCTAAGACTTGAACAATATTGACCAACATCTCTTCAAAGTACGAACTTAGTGGCAAACGAGAGTAACGGTCCTGATCACGTGTCACAAGATTTTAAGATAGAGATGGTAAATAGCCATCCAAGTGTGTACGGTGGCACAGATGCCACATCTCAATAGGGCTGTCAAAGCGCCTCGCTAAGCCCTTACCCTACCCTCATATATGCGGGCCGGGTTTAGGTCAAGTTAGAGCCCTTGGAACCCATAGCAGGCCTACAATATCGAAACCCTTATCCTACCCTTAAGGGTTAGGGCCGGGCTAGGGTTGGGCCATGGCCAAAATAAATGATTATTTTTTTAATATTATCATATATAATTATTCTTCTATACCCTAATGTTAACCCACCTTTATTCGAGGGACAATGTAAAAGTTAATCTTTTTTTAACACTTTTAAAAAAATGCACAAAACAAGTTACTTCATCATTTTATAAAGATCTTAGTTAGGATTAAATGAAATGAGGTAATGTGATAGTATTGTGATATGAAACTAGGAAATATAGTTTTAAATACCTTAACACACTAGCAGTAGTTACATAGTTTAAATAATGTGCCAGGTTTTGTTTGTTTTTAGTCTTAATAGTTTAAATAATGTGCTCGGTTTTGTTTATTTTCAGTCTTAATGGTTTAAATAATGTGCTCGGTTTTGTTTGTTTTTAGGCTATTATTAAGATTGTCGCAGTTGAAGTTTTGCTAGTTGTTGCCTTCTTTACTAGTTCATGTTCTATATATTTTTATAAAGCAATAATGTGA
Source organism: Camphora micrantha (assembly GCA_003546025.1). Classification (NCBI taxonomy): domain Eukaryota; kingdom Viridiplantae; phylum Streptophyta; class Magnoliopsida; order Laurales; family Lauraceae; genus Camphora; species Camphora micrantha. The sequence continues at coordinate 33,696,613 of QPKB01000009.1, read as the reverse complement.
ACCATGAGAACATGTGTGGCAAGTCGTGTCTAATACAATTAGATTTACTTCAAATAGGCATTTATTTCAAATAAATTATTTGTATATATGGTTCAAATAAACATTAGACCACTCTTGAGTTAGCATTAACCCTAACTTGTAATTCTTCGAAAGATCACCATTGGATTTTATAACAAAACAATTAAACTTTGAATATCGAAGATGAATGACAAAGATGATTTGATTCATGAGTCACAAACTTTTAACTCCGGATGTGGGGTTCACATGAATGAAACAACGATAGTCATAAAAGTTAGGGTATAGAAAGAAATTGACATCGATCAATAGTTAGTGGTTGAAACTCAACCTCACTTAATGATAATATTAATGACCTTTTATCTAAACTCTTTACCTTCAATAGTTTACATTGGTGAAAATCAATAGGATGAATGACAACTTGAATTTCCTTTTCATTAAAAAATATGTCCGTGTTAGGCAAACAAAGAATCAAATATCATTCAAATGATAACATAGAATTAAATATAGGGTGACAATTTTGTGATCTATGGGGATATTCATTAAAATTCTTTCTAAGCCTTGGTTATTATTGTTTGACAAAATATTAAGTCTCTATCATTAATTGCTAATTAGAGGAGTTCTTTATATATTTTTAAAAATCTCTCTCTCTCTCTCTCTCTCTCTCTCTCTCTATATATATATATATATATATTCTATATTATACATATTATTTGTTTTATATATTAATGGACAAAGGGCCGGGCCGGGCCGGGCCCCCTTGAGCTGGTTAAGTCAAGCCCTAGTTCGGCCCTCAAGGTTGCGGGCTTTTCAAAATTGAGCTCTACCCTACCCTCGGGCTTTAGGACAAAAAGAAAAGCGCTCGCTTTGAGGGCTTTTGAGGACTGAGCCGGGCCTCCGTCAAAGGTCCGGATTGACATCCCTACATCTCAATAAGCCAAAAAAAGTCACCTTTTGTTTTCCATTTGAATTAGGAAGAGAATTCCAACATTCGGCCCAAGTCCCAAGTCCAATAGTCTTCCCCCACACGTGCACGAAACCGTCATCTTGGGCGTCAGCATCTCTCCCACATCAACCTTCTTGGGCCCCATAGTCTTCCCCACACGTGAGGTGTTGTGATGTGACTTGTGAGACCACACCAAAACCGTCACCTTGGCCATCAGCATATCTTCCCCACCCCAATATATATCCCATAGCTTCTTTGTTTATCATGTGGCTGCGATGAGAATTCTGTAACAACGTACACCTTTTCATGCAAACCGAACCGAAATCAAGTCAAAAAACCATTTGATAGACCACATAACTTTCCTTGGTCAGGAAACTTGTACGTTTCACTCGTGATCTCTGTACGTTTTCACTCGTGATCTCTGATTCCAGTAATGTTTGAACTTTGAAACCAAGCTATATAAATAAGAAATGTCTCCCTGATCATCCAAATGAAATCTCATTCTGGTCTGTGATAAGATTGAAGAAAAAAGTTGGGTTTTCAACCATGTCGAACGAAGCTCTAGCAATGGCGGGTGCTGATTATGTGGAATGTGGCATTGATTTGAACCTATTGGATTCTAGAGATAGAGAAGACCCTCCACCTTATCTACTTGCTGATGATGCATTTGAGAAGGGTCATGATGATTCTAGTGATGGTGAATGGTATGAGGATAAAGAGATGAAGGAGCGATTGAAAGCGTGGGCCAAATATGTTGCATACACTGTGCTAAGAGGAGATTGATGAGCTTGGACAGTGGAATTGTCAGAAGATTTTTTTTTTCTTATACTTTGGTATTCTTTTGTAATTACAATTGTATAATGTAGTCTAGTGAAGATTTTTTTGGCCAAAACAGATGTTGCTAATTTAATTAGGTGCATGGATCATGTGTATCCAAGTTGTCAAGCTTTGTTTATTCCCTTTATAGGAGAAGTTGGTTTTTGGGCTATATGTTCATGGTGGGACTTGGTGATGAGTGGACATGGTCTTCTAGAATTGATGTGTCAGTGGGTGTGACCCCGGTCCTCTTCAATCATTGATCACCTACAGAAATGTTCCAGGGTGCACTACTGTTAATCCTGGTGAATAAAAAGTGTTCCTGATGCATTCATTTCAGAGATGAAGGTTGTATGTGGAGGGAACACTGCATATCACTAATAAGATAATCCTAATTCTCAACACAAAAGCTTCAAAATGTTAATCTCATAACAGTGTCTACTAGATAGGTGATTGCGAATGGTTTGACCTTCTTAAAGGTGATCCCCACCATAAAAAAATAGAGAAAGATGAAAAGTAGAGTTGAACAAAATGGGGTTGTATTGGTTTTATGCATGTCATGGAAAAACACCTCACGTGTGCAAATGATTTACGTGTTTCACTTCCATATGCAATTGAGTCTCATGGAAACAAGTTCCATTATTTGTCATTTATGGTGAATCAAGAGATGACATTTGATCCCTCAAGTTGTTTTTACCCTTACAAAGAGGATGAACGGCTCATATCGTGATTCAGAGCCCTACAAAGTTGAAAAATAGATTTACTAGTCTCGATTTTTTGCGATTTCCTTAAAATATGTAACGCAACAATGGCTCAAATTGGAACCTAAGCCGTTTTATTCTTTCAAAGAGAATGAATGGTTGGGATGATGAATAGTGGTCCACAATAGTAAAAAGAAAAAAAAAAATTGGATTACCTCCAAAACCATGTGATAAGGGGTCCATTTTCAAAAAAAAAAAAAAAAAAAAAAATCAAATTGTTCATTGTTTTTCTTAGATCTTTTTCTAGATCCATGATCAACCAAAACTGAAATTTGAACCTTCTGGTCGTTTCTGGCCTTCCAAAGAAGATGAATGGTTTGGACTCTAAAAAGGGGTCCCACAAAAGCTTAATTCAGCAAATCTGATGGTCTGAGTTTTTTTTGCAATTTTCTCAAAATATATGATGAATTTTGATTTCATAACTGTTCTTGGCCTTTTAAAGATATCCAATTATTTGGATCTTCATTTTGGGGCCCACAAAATTAAAATGTGAAAAAAAGACTGTCCAAAATGCCATTGTAGCACTGCCTACCAACAATGATGCCTGAAATAGTTTTACACCATCGGAAGTATTTCGTGCACAAAACCATACCCATTTTCACATTTTCATTTATGCATCACATGTGTAATTGGTGTAACCAAACATGGGATGTGTAATTGGTGTCCCTTATGAATACAAGTCAAATTTGACACTGTTCCAACTTTTCCTCAATATTGAATTGAAATCATTAGAAAATGTTCCATCTAAAATCATTAAATTTTAATGACATGAATCAAAGGGTTATGATGATCTAATGGAGTCAAGATTTCTACATATAAGTAGGTCTCATATAGATCTTTCCTCCCAATGAACTTCTGCATCCCAATCGGTTCAACTAAGAAGGGTATTTTTCTCCAAAAAAGTTGCTTGGGCATTTTGTAGTGGTGCCATATGTGTTGGTTCGTTGGCTCACTTACAAAAGTTCAAAAGAGCACTATGTGTCAATTTCCGACGAAGAGGCTGCTGCTTTAATATATATATATATATATATATATATATATATAATTTTACTTGATTTTAATGAAAGTGAGTATGCCTAAGAATCTTTTCCTAGTATGACATACCATATTTTTAAAACCTTGCGGAGCACGACGTACTTCACGAGCAATGGAGGATCTGGATCCTTCTCAACATGGATCATGAGAACAACAAACTACATGTAACTAACTAGACTATAAAGGCATTTATTAATAATATTTCGAAGGAACCCTTGAGACATTTGTATTAATTCTTAAATTTCTTTAGCTAGTCATTCCTACTAAAATCCCAAGGTGTTAGTAAAGGCAGCGGAAATATTTTTTAATACTCTCTCTCAGGTGGAGCCCACTCCTCAATACTACTCCTCAAGTGGAACCCGGCCGGTGCACTTTTGGCGACTCCTTTTTTTTTTTTTTTTTGCTCCGAGTAATTCCTCCTGATATTCGAATTCAAAACCGGCTGGTTCTGATATCATTTTAAATTTTTTCAACTAGCCATTCTTATCAAAACCTCAAGGCGTTAGAGAGGCAGCAAAAATACTTTTTAATATTTCTCTTCAGGTAGAGCCCACTCCTCAACACTAATCATGTGCCTTGGAAAATATTTAGCATGTCCAAATCCAATGATTAAAATGAAGTGGAATTGTGTCAATGCCAACACATTCATAAGCTTGTGAGCAGGTTAAATCAAATAAATACACACCCACCCACTTACGTCAAAGGTAGATGGTCAAAAACACTGTCATGACAAGCTGTCATAGGAACATGAACTTCTTAAATTTCAAAAACACAGTTTTGAAGGCTAGGGGTGAGAGGAATCTCTTCCTCTTCATAAGACCTTGGTGATCAAAATGGCATATGCTTCGGTCCTTGATGAGGTCCTCTCAACATTATGGTGATGTCATGCGTGAGATGATTAAAGCATCAGGATGACTTGCGTGGCTTCAGAAACATGGATCAAAATCACGGGAATTGAGAGGATAAAAAGGCTAGTGATTAGGCCGAATTGGACTGAAGTATAAGAGCCAAAAGTTGGGCTTATGGTGGAAAATGGATCAGGCCAAACGCATATTAATCAGGTCCTTTCCACCCAATCACAGGTGAACTTAATTTGGTGGGGCTTGGGGTTGGATTTTGCACATGCAGTCCAGCTCTATGGGGCTCACTTGGGGCTCACCTTTCATCAACACATCCCCTTTGATAATCTTGTCATTTCATGATCTCGAATTAAGCATAATTTAACACTCATTGAACCTTCACTCACACTCACCATTGAATTGAGTTTCAAAATAATATATGGTTCAAAGGCCAATGAATTTTGGGGCCGCTAAATCAAGGATTAGAATAGGTTTTTTTGCTCCCCATTGTCCATAAGGACAACTATCCATCTGCCATCCTCCCTGCATTGATAGTCATCCATTTAAATGGGCCCTCGAGCTGGACTCCACTAAGTATACTCAGTGTATTTGCAGGAGAGCATTCTCCTATAAACGAAAAATGAAAGCCTAAGTATGTACATACAAATGGAAGTTGAAATTCAAAGTCAGTGACTAATCACGGGCATATGAGAAAAACAATTACTATCCAAGCTTCCCAAAACTTCCACTTGAAAACCCGTGAGTTGGACTCACTCCACCCACATGCGAGTACAAACACCCATACATATATAAATATATGCATGTAAGAAGAAGAAGAAGAAGAAGAAGAAGACGACCCAGAGAAATCCCACTACAAGAAATTTGTGTTAAGATACAAAGAAAGACGTCTATGTCATCAATTGAAGCTCTAGCAATGGCCGGTGCCGACTACGTCGAATGTGGTCCTGTTCTGAACAGTAGAGAGGTCGATCAACCTCCATCACCTTATCTACTGGTGGAAGAAGGATTGGAAAAAGAGAGAAATGACATTAGGTTTGTTATGGAGGCGTCGTTCGATGAAGGAAGAATGAAGAAGAAGTTGGTGGCATGGGCTAAAGCTGTGGCTTCTTTCAGTGTTTCTTCTTCCATTTTGCAAATGTAATAGAATTTAGATTCTTCAGGCCCTATTGAACTCCACTTGAAGATGTTTGCAACAGTTCTGTTTCTTTTCTGTTTTTGGCTGCCGCATTTATTTCATCAGCCGTGCTACACAGCCCGGATTTTGTCCCGGGCTGTTTAGACTTTTTGTATTTCATTCATTTCATCTCTCCTTATCGAATGAAACCTGTGTTCTATATGGCAAGTTTGTAGTTGTTTACCTTTTGTCCTTTTCATAAGGTTTGTATGATTTTTAAATAGGCCACTGTGGTTTTTGTATTTATAAATAGGCTCCTACTCTTTCATTTCAATACCTTTCATATCCACAAAATCCATATTCCTAATAAGAATGTATAACCACCATGAAATTTGTGTTGAACTTTTATGAAAATGACAGCTTTGTCCAGACATCCATTAAACAAAAATCAGTATAATATTATTTATGAAAATACCATTATTTTTTCCCAAATCTCAATTGTCCCTCTTAATAACTCTTTAATGCAAATGGAACATAATCATGTATTTTGAAACTTTCATCAATCCAACGATCGGTCATGCATGGATTGAATCAATTATAACGAACTATAAGTACACGTTTTCATTTTCATTATGATTGATTTGAATCAAATTAATTAGGCCCTATACTGATAAAAAATAGATTTGTTTTCATTTTAATTTTCTGAGGTGGATTACCATTTACCTCACATAGACAGATTATTGGTGAGTCCTCTTATAACCACATTTGTTTTTTTTTTTTTACGTGAGACTCTTTTTCCTTCTTATAGGACACAAGATCATATTCTGATAGTGGTGAAAAGATAAGAAGGGGCATATATATGTGCATAAGATCCACAAGGTAAAACCACAGTCAAAACTTATGTTTTTGTAAAAATAATAAGAATAGGTCTAGTCACACAGTTAAGAGGACGGTCAAATTTCTTCCTTTTCAAGATGACATCAATTTGGGAATTCTAATTCTAGCAATTTGAGCAATTGAGGGTGGAAGCTACTGGAACACTGATTACGTTCAATCAGATTGTTGATTCAGTCCATGGTCATTATAGCTGATGAGGGTTATATTCTACCATTAGTATTTGGTATGACCAAACTTCATTGTCCTATTCACAGTGAGACTGGTAAACACTCCTTCAAAGTCGGTTAAATTAACACCTTTTGGTGGAACTGTATATATTTTTCGTGAACCCTTAACCCACTGGGACCATAACATCTATTTCATGTCAACTGGACCAGTAATAGATATTCATGAAAATAATAAGTTTGGCTAGACCAAAAAAAAAAATACAGATCCAAATCATCACAACATTTACCTAAACGAGCGCCAAATTAGTATTCTAAACTATCGGGTATCATATCTCATTGAAGTATTGCAATTTTTTTTTATAAGTTTGCCCTATATAACATATTTAATATAACAAGTTTGTCTGTAGTACTCTTATTTTATGACAAACTTTCTTGTACTACTTTTGATTTAAGACAACTTTGTCAATATTCTATCATGACAAGTTTGTCTTCTCTAATTGAATAATACATACTAAACAGTCTATAAATAATTTTATTCCAAATAGATCTATTTCAGTCAGTTCTATTTTAACCCGGCTAAGGTCTTACTTGGCAAATCTTATTTGTATGAAGTAGATCTACATGGAATCATTGTTTTACATATAGACTATATAGTAAGATGAAAAAATTATTTGAAATAGACGTTTTTTAATCCGATGGTTTAGGGTTCTCAAGAATTTCTCAGATCAACCATGAATTAAAACATCAAATTTGATTCCCCAGCCATTTCCATCCTTCCAAAGAAGCTGAACAATCTGGATCGTCCACAAAAGTCCATAAATGCAAATCAAATGTTCTGTCTTCTTATAAATTTTTTGAGATCCATGTTAGATCAACAAATGAAATTTGACATGATGGCTATTTTTGAGGTAATGAAGACTACCCATGGTTTCAGATCTCGCTTTAATGGCCCATAATTAAATATTAAAAAAAATTAAAAATAAATGGACTGGTATTAATCACATGCAAAACCCTGCCACTCCATGCAGAGGACATCAATGGTTCTCAACTTTTCGAAGTCTTATTGAGATCCACAAGGAATTAATGGTTGAAATCTAAGATTATAGCTGTTATTAGCCTTCTTAAGAGGATCAATGGTTTGGATCTTAATCATGGGCCCATAGTAATCCAGACATACACATTTAAATTTTTGCCTTTTGTGGCAAATTTCTCCAAAACCGTGTAAGATCAAGTGCCCAAATTTGACATGATAGTCGATTTAGAGGTTCCAAAGCGATCTAATGTTTTGGATCTTAGATTTACTGGCCCAAAACTTAGAAGAAAAGAGAATAAATTAACGCGTGAGAACCCAGAAAGTATATGTTGGAACACATCAATGGCTCACTGTTTTTCAATGATTTCTCGAGATCCACAACGAATTAATGTCTGAGATTTGAGTTCATAGCCATTTTTAACCTTCTAAAGAAATTAGCAGTGGTTAGGATTATGATCTAGGGTCCCACAAAAGTTCAAAAATGCATATTTATGTGTCTCTGGTTTTTCACGAGTATCTCAAGATTTTGTGTAAAATCAACAGTTCAAATTCACTATAGCAACGCCCCTCTACCCACTACAGACATTTATACCTTTTTTCGTAGTTGCTAAACAGTCCATTTAGTCTAAATGTCTATTCGAATCCTATTTTAAGACATCTAAGACCCTAGTAATAGAGAAGCGAGAGAGTTCATGGTGGAAATTGTCCCAAGGGAGGGCACTTTGGAAATTGCTTTTCCTCGGCTGAACCCCACATTACAATCATGTGAACTGTTTTCCTCCTATGACTAGGTCACGTATATGACTATAAAATCAAAGGAAAACTCAGTCAATTCCAAGCAAAACAGCAAAAAAGAAGCAAAGAAAAAAATTCCTTCAAACAGTTCTTCTTCAGTTTCTTGTGAGGAAGTTCTTCCCTTTGATATCAGTCTATTACATATCAGTGTGAAGGTGAACTAGAAATAGTAAAGAGTGCATGCATTTATAATTCATCAATGTGCGTATCACTAAAAGCCAGCCATGACAAACATCGATTCTCTTGACACAGATATAGATAGCGTTGAATATGAGAGCGAAGATCGAAGTCCCAGCGTAGGTAGATGAAAGAATCCCTCCCTCCCTCCCTCCCTCCCATGGTGGAAGACATCACACAGTGCAAGTTTAACAATTTCCCAAAGCAGATAAGACTGAAAGGGCTTAGCAGGTTGCCAATCTTTCCCCCACAAAAAAAAAAAAAATATATTCCTAAAATCCCTCATCAGGTGTCAATAGCACCTTCAAGCCTAGCATCATTCTGAATTGCACTAATCCAGCTGGACTGGAGTTTTGGTAATATAAAGCAACTGTAATACAACAAAGGCATAAGTTAAAAATGCCATGGCCCTGCCCCAGTTTCATGTAATCTCTATAGATTTCAAGCCAACTCCACCTCCCAAGGCTAGAGTACTCACAAAAGTCACTGTTAGCATTAACTTAATATTAGTAACCACCACCATTATCACCTAAATCAGTCTGATCCTTAAATTGGCTCACTGAAAATTCATTAAAAAAAGGTTTAGTCATTGATGTTTATGTTACCAGCAGGTCGTGCATATCACGTGTCAACTGGTGTACAAAACCAGCAACCCCTCAAAATTCAAAGACATATGATCAAGGGCCCATTCAGATCTATGTAAACCAAATGTGCCTCACTTGCAAGAAGACCTTGCAACTCAAATAAACTCAAAAAATCAGGGAAGTCACGGTGGTAACCCAGTAATCAAACCTAGTAATCAGATTTAAAGGAAACTAAATCATTAGCTTAAGTGCACAAAGACAAAATTTATGTACCTCACATATGAAATATTTGTTATCTTTGTATCCATGAATGAAGACATGCTACATCAACCTCTCTAACAGGATAGTTTTGCCCCTATGATCTTATCTTTAATCCCTTAGCTCCAACAGAAACAAAACACTCATCAAGTCTAAAATTTTTAGTTGCTGTATGATAAACAAAGGCCTGAAGCTATTTAATATCTATTTCTTACCCAAGTACCTCCCTCCTGACCTTAAATGACATCATCACTAAAATCTTGGATTCAACAAGGCCAATGATTTATCAATGAAGAACTCTTTAATGAGTCATATGAGATGTCAGATCAGTTTTCTATTTCATGGTTCAATTCTCACTTGGGTTTTCATCAAGGAATTTGCATAAGGGTGTCCCTCTTCCCTTCACTTAGGCTACTGCAAATCAGGATCAGCTGAACAGTACACATGTATCCATGATTATAGATGTATGATACAAGTTTCTTTTTGGGAAAAATTAATAAGATAAGCTCTCTCTCAGTAGGCAACAACAAACTTAGTCTCAATACATATACATGTTGGGGCATTTAAACGTATACACAGAACAAAACAGAACAGAGATTCAATCCAGTAACAATAAATATAGTCAATGATCAAAAAAAGGAAAATCAGCTAGAATGTTACTTTTCCAATTAATATGAATCTTAATCCAAGTGTCATCAAGCAGAATCTGCCAGCTGCACATCATAATGAGTGTTGAAAAGGATGTTTAAATGTTTATGAATAAGGAAAATAAGCAACAGGGAATTTCCACGGATGATGAGGAATGTAGAAACAGCTGCCTACTTCTATAGAAAGGAGGGAGCATTGACAATAAGTAAAGTGGCTTGTGAACTAGGAATGAGCAACCAAAAACCAACTCAAATTGCCCTCAGGCATCATAAAGAATTTAGTGGTCTCCTACTATCCTTCATTACCAAAAAATGCCAATGGATGAACAATAGAACTTTTATGTCAAAGATGTTGGGTTTCCTAAAATTCTTTTCACAGATTCTTCCTTAGTCTCTGCATGCATTTTTTTTAATTTTAATTCATCAGAACCCTATGATCATACTAAGAGGCGTGAGAACAAAGCATATAGACAATTCAAAAAACCAAGCATTAAACACAAGAGAGAGTAATTCAACAAATGAAGAAATTTCTACAAAAAAAAAAAAAAACGCAAAACAAACAAACGAACGAAACCATTGTTCCATAACTGTTCCACACACAAGAGAGAATGAGGCATGCCCTCTCCTGTTATGATTTGACATCCATACAAAGATGTGCAAAGGTCATCTCATGTAAGAGCTTCCATGGGAGGGAGTTCAAATTTCTCAAAGCTATGATACCTGGTTACTTGTCAAGCACAACGTATCCGTATAAGACTAATCTGATACTCATGTTTGCACCTGATACTGTACCGATACTTCTAGGGTACAAATTTAGCATATCCTACTTTCCAAGTCCATTATTTCAAATATTTTTACTTCTCAATATAAAAAATGTTAGAAAGGAACATAAACAATGATAACAGAAAACAAAAAAATTTAGAACACCCGCATCCGTATGTGTCTTAGAATTCCAAAAGGTTCTGAAACGTATCCCCAATCCACATATCCATGTCGGTACCCATATCCATATTTGGGCATCATTGTATGAAAGCTGAAAACAGAACAGGAGAATAAAGTCTCGGGACATCAACAAAAAGTAACTGAAGAAGGAAAAAATATCTGTACAATTTATCACATGAACCAGCTGGGTCATCCAAGAGTCTCAGAGCAATCTGCACAAATGGATTTGGGCATCTTGCGGCAGATAGCATTTGGTCTCTCCTTGTTCAAGAAGATACTGGAGTTAGTGTTTTGCATTTTTCATCTTCCTCACATGAAGGATAAATATAGCTCCTTATTTTTTTTTTTATTCATCTTTTTGATTGGTAACAGGAAAATTTTCACTCTTAGGAGCTTCCCTTTTATTTATCAATCAAAAATCTATTAATCATTGTTATATATACTCATGTCAAGAGAAATGAAACCGAGCTGTTTTCCGCTGTTTCTTCTTCATTTACATCCCCAACCTGTTCACTTATTGGCTTGTATAAAATGAAGAGTTTACTGCACTGAACCTGAGCAATAGCTTCATCCCTATGAACCTAAGTTCATAGCCATAAAGAGGTAACTACAAGATGTACCTGAGATTGCACAATTGAAGGTGATCACTGTCACAACCACAACGTTGCAGGTATGAATCATCATCATCAAAGCCTTTTCCAACTATGTTGGGTCAGCTAAGTTTGGATTGTAACAAAAGTTTTATGCTGACGATCAACCTACCTAATGCAACCCTCTTTCTTTATCCAAGCTTAGGATCGGCAGTAAAACCTAGCATAGAAGAGATACTCTTTGTTTTGCAATGAGAACAGACTTTGTATTGCTACCCCATGGAGAAGTGTAGAGAGTTACATGATACATCACTCAAATGCACCACCCAACATGCAAAACTCCTCTATTCAAAGGTTTTTTTTTTTTTTTTTTTTTGAACGGTCTCTATTCAAAGATTTGATCAACCAACTTCGCTGCATTTCAGAGGTACCTTTAATCTTGCTATCACATCAAATATCCTACAGTGCAATATTTTCTTCTAGCAGCACCTGAATCGATGCACAACTCAGGAATCACATACACCAGCTGCACCTGTAAATGCTCATCATCAAATTCCAAATCAATCTACCTACCTGTTCAATTCTGGGTTCCCAAACAAGGAATACAATCTCAACTTAGAAGCTCCAAATGGTGGAAGTTACCAGAATGTACTAACCATTGTCACCCTCGGGATTCAAAAAAAAAGCTTCCCATCCTAGATTAATCTCATTAAAAGACCATCTAAACAATGGGTTTTTGAATGCCCAAAATTTGATTTTGGTTTTTGCTTGATGCAATTACTCAGACAAGGAATTGAAAACAGCCTGAAATGTCCCATCATTCCCCTTCTAGATTGAGAACAAGGTTTCTATAAGAGAGACCCCCATAGATATCTGATTGTTCCAACCCCCAACTTTAAGCCCAAAGACTGTAGTACCACATCGATCAATCAGAGAGAGCATCACCTAGCAAAAACTGAACAAACCAAAGAAATTTTCTGAATCCTCCCTCCTTGCATGATTACAATGGATGAATAAGTAATGAAAAATAAATCATTCTCTATGCACCTTGATGAATCATCTCACCTGAGCTATTATTCAAGTTAAATATATCTGTGTTTTTTTTTTTTTTCAAATTCTTTTGCCAGTCAACTACAACTAACATAAGAAATCATTTAAAAGGCTACTAAGGCCTGCTGGCTGTTGCAGATTTAAATGGAGCCAGAAAGCAAGATACATGATATGGAGATGAAAAGCTCCAAAGAAAAAGATAAAGGCAGATTTCAGAATCGCTATAATTGCCCGAAGAAAATTATTGAAACATACCAGGTAAACATGCTGCTTAAATCTGCAAAGTGGCCCCTAGTAGTAGATTCAAAACTTGGAAATATTTTTATATCTAGTATCTTTTCCACATGTGCTTTGATAGATTAGGACAAACAGTAAGTTCATGCAACCAGATTTGAGAAAAACTGATGTAGGAAAAGGGTGGTAATATCACGCTCATGTGTAAATGTTTTGGGGAACATGGGCATGTATTAGTAGACTAAATATGATCTCTAACTACTCTGATGATATAAAAATAGGCAACAACGATTTTTGAGGAAAACTACGTTGGCAGAATGGCATCATTTTGGAGCTGCTGCGAAGGCCTCGCAAATCAGATAAAACACAGAGCCATATTTTTGTCGCTTCCCAAATGTGTTGGCATTATTTTGGTGAAAAATTGACATAATTTTGGAGCAGTCCCTTACAGATGGTGATCAAAATCACCTAAAACTTGGATGTTTCCTGATGCTGACGCTCTTTCATTGAGTACATACTACATATACAAATTAGGATGTCATGTCAAATCTACCCCATCCTCCTCTTTTGGGTTAGGATTAAAACCAAGTTTTAGCAGGGTGAAACACCTAATCAAGACAATATTCTTGCCCGACAAGAAGAATCACAAGGCATAAATTTGCAAAGCATTCAATAAAAGTTACCCATTCTTTATTGCAACAACGACAGAGGTAACACAATTATTCTCAGCAACTTAAAAGCAACAACTATAAAAGAAGATTCTAAGAATTATCAACAAGCTCTAAATATGCCAATTCTTTCATGTGGGACCAGGCCAATCACAGGGTTCGAGCCTTATTGGAAGCTCCTAACATAGAATAAGAGTGCTAAAAATATCAGCATGACACTACCATCTCTCTAAAAGCCCCAAAGTTCAACAGTTGTATATACAACTGTTGAATTTTGGGGCCTTAAATGAATGATTTTTATTATAATTGAGCTACCATTCCCACCATGTTTTGCAGCTGAACTATCAAAATAAAGAAATTTCACAAGAGCAAACCTGCTATAGAAACCCTAGCAAATCATCAAGCGAACCTGCATCGATTCCACTAAACCCTTCCAAGAGCCCTTCAAAGAATCCAAAATCCGAAGCCTCAGCATCAGCAGTCTCGACATGCTCCTCTCTATCCACCTGCATTTCCTCTTCCAAATCCATTCCCTTTGATTGATCCTCTCCTACAATAGCAGGCATATGGCCCTCAAACAACGCCACATGCCCAAACAGCTTATCCTTTCGCGAGAAGCTCGTCCCACACGAGCACCGCCACCTGCACTCCCCACAGTGCTTGAGGTGGCTCTTGAGATCAGAAACTACAGAGAAACTCTTCTTATTGCACCGATTGCACGAATACATCTTCGGGCAATGGCTTCTCTTGAAATGATTCTTCACACATACAGCGGATTTCAAAGGCCGGAATCGCTTGTGGGATTTGTTGCGGTTGCATCCTGTGAAAGGGCACGAGAACCGGATTTTCCTCGCACGGTCCTCATCAGACCGGTCCGGTTTCGAGAGAGCTTCGATTGTCTTGAACTGGTTTCCATGGGCGCGCTTGTGCATTCGGAGATTGGCGTCGCGCTTGAATCCCTTCCCGCAGATCTCGCAGAAATGCATGTGCTCTGCAAGCAATTCCACTGAATCGAGCTCGATGATTTCGGCATCTGCATCATCTCCATCTTCCACGTCCTTCCCGCCATTTCTGAAAGCTGTAGATTCTTCAGGAAGCTTTAGATCAACTAGATTTCTATCTCCTGCTGCTGGAATCCCTTGATCTCCAGGAATCTTCAGATTTCTCGAATCAGAGAAAAAAGGGAGCTTCAGATCTACCATATTTCCACTCATCGTGGACATTTCCTCAAGTTCCAGGTCAAATAGATTTCCATCTCTTCGAATCCCTAGATTTGTGGAACCCGCTGCTTTTTCCAGAACTTTCAGATCAACTAGATTCCCATCTCTCATTGCTGGAATCCCTTGATCTGCAGGAACTCTCAGATTTCTGGAATCAGAACCAAAAGAAAACTTCAGATCAGAAGCTATTTTTACTTCCGCTGAAGGAATCCTCAGCTGCTCTGGATTTCTCAAAAACTCCAGATCAGCTGATGTCCCCGTCAAATCGCATAGATCCGACGGTTTCGATGCTCTCGCCTTGATCGGATCATTGACTTCCACATCAAAAGAAGAAACAGTCGAACCTCTCAGATCCATCAGATCTGACGCGTTTCCTGCAATCGAACCCGTCAAACCTCCAACATCCGATCCAAGATTCTGACATTGAGAGGATCCGAGAAGAGCCGCTCCGTTCAAGATGATCTGGTGTATGGAGGAGCCGATCTCCTTGGAGACGAGATCGATCTGCTCGTCGCGGATCGAAGCGTTTCTCTGGAGCAATTCGGAGAGGAAGCGACGGACCGAATCGATCTTTCGGTCGAGGATCGAGAGATTGAAGAGAGGAACTCTCGGATCGGAGCTCGCGAGAGGGATTTCGATCTGACGAAGCTGGGGTCGTAGCGAGGACGGATTTTCGCCGGTGGCGTAAGCCATGGAACGATTTGGGGAAAGGTGGTCTGAGGGGAGCATCTTCGGGTGGAGAATCGAAATGGGAAGAAACGAAAAGAGAAGAAGGAAATGGAATTCTCACTTTGACGTTGTCATTATTTGATTTATATATATATTCGTGTGTGGGTGAAGAGGAGGTCACGATCCGTTGAACATGGCAGCATCTCCTCTGTGGGGCCTGCATCAGAATTGTTGATGTGGCGGATGGGATGGGAGTGTTTTGGATCATATTCGTTTAAATATCAACCGCTAGATGATATGATTGTGATCAGCAATGTTTGAATTCTAGCGTGAGTTTCAGTCTGGTTGGGGTGATATTTGATCTTGTATTTAATTTCCGAGCAGGAATTCCTCATATTGTTTAGACTTTACAATTTTTGATAAAGTAAAGTAAAGTGAAGCATTCATTTAATAGATATAAAAGGGACTTTACCTCATTTCACTTCAACAGTAAAGTTACCAAAAAGACTCCGTAACAACCCGTTTGGTACTTTACTAAAATAGATTAAGTCACATAAAAAATTACCTTAATTTAAAATTTTCTCTATATTTAAAATAAAAGGGTTAAAAACACTCACTTTTATCTACTAAAAGATAAAAATAAAAAAAAAATCTGCTTTATCTATACAAAAAGTAAAAAAAGTTCCATATCTAATAACTAAAAATAAAATACTCTCATAACGTAATTATATATTATTTCCTTTTGATTTAATATTTTACTTCACATGATTTTAGAAGTAAAATTATCAAATGGGAATCAGGAACTCTATTTGGATCGGTTACGGAGAGAAATAATCTGGATCGTTAAAAATGAATCCCATTCCCATTGTATTTAAGATTATATCCCCTAATTTCAGTTTTAATAGGAATTGACCCAAGCAGCAGCAGACAAGATTGAAAACATGTGACTGAAAACATCGAACGTGACTAGGTGGTGATGTGACACCGCTGCTCGCATGGTGGTTAGCCATTCCCATCTTAGGCTGAATGAGAACATTAAGATCCACAACTAATGACAAAACAGCCACATTGACATGGTCCCACTAAGGTCTGGTGAATGGAAGCGTCACAGGTGACGAATAGCTGGAGGAGAGATTGACGAGCGTGTGAGTGAGTTGGAGTCGGACGCATATAGCATGGTAAGGATGAGAACCCGAAGGGCCAGTGACGGCTGGCGAGTTTTTTGGAAACTCTATTAATAGGGTTAAGTGGGGGTAATGTTGATTTTGAAAAAAGAATAAAAATATAAGTAGCTTATGATAGTTTTTTATTTTTAATTATTTTTTTATAATAATATTTTGACTTTTTATATTGGAAAATGATTTTTTTTTTATTTTAGTGGATAAAGGTGACTGTATTTTTACTTTTTTTTTTTCTTAAGATGAAGAGAATTTTGAATTAAAGTATTTTTAATGTGAAATTATATGTGAAAAATAAAAGATTTATTTGGCTTGTACTATCCTCATAAAGTGTTAACTAGACATAGGCCTGGTCAATAAAGACTTACCAGGGGAACATATTTGGGAGGGGACAAAAGACTTCCAATCTTCCATTATGGCGGCAAGTGATGGGTGCTTGTCACAATCGAGTCTGAATTTTTTTTTTCTTTTTGAGCCGTGTTACTTGTCCCGATTTTTGGCCCGGGCAGTGGCACGGCTCCCCATGGGAGCCGTGCCACGTCCCGGGACAAAAGTCCCGGGACAAGTAGACTTTCACTTTCTTTTTTTCCTCGGCCTGACTCTAGTTTTCAAGATTTTTTATTGAGGATTTACCGAAAAATTAACCATATTTGACATATGCATGAAATAATGAAAAATATTTTTCGCTGCACAAGATCGTTCATCCTGCCATGATTTCTTTTTTTATTTTATAAGGGACGATAGCGTCACCCAAAATAAGTATAAACGACCCTAGTGTCCTTCTTCACTATATATATACCCTATCCCAAATCCAAATTTTCCTAATCCATTTTCCCTCATCCCTGTAGCTGAAAGGCATCCATCTAGTCCATATCAAGCCAAATGATGCAAACGACAATTGTTTATGCTGTTCTGTTCAACGCTCCCATGGTTTTCTCAAAGTGCTTGCAATATTCAATGCTGAATCTTGCATTATTATACCGCTAAAAACAAGAAGGGCTTGGATGGAAGGAACTGAGAAATTTGGAAGAAACCCTTGAAAACACGCTGGACCCCTGATTGGATGTAACAGGTCTTGCAGTTGGGAGTCCAGATCCCCTGTTTCGTCCAAACATGGGGAAACAGGGGATCCGGATTCTGCAGTTGGGGGTTCTTTAGAAGATTAATAAGATCGCGCAAGCACTGCATTTCGGCAAACTCCCCGCACATACTAAATGACATGCATTGGTGATCAAATAATTTTATGATTTTTTAAAGAAGGGATTCTTCTGTGTACTAGTGCAAGGATCATCAATCAATTTTGAAATGGGAACATGTAACAAGTTGAGACATGCTGCGATACGCCCACTAATAACTATTATAGGGTACTTCATTTTAACCCTTTGAATCATTGACACATGGCCACATTTATGGACTACTGCCCAGGAGAAATATCTTTTCGTGAGGCTTAGAACCCTATAGTTATTCAACCCATTATTCGAGTGTTTTTCATGCAAATCGAAAAAAAAAATGGAAGCAAATGAGGGTAATTACGGTTTTATAGAATTTACAAAAAAAGCGATGCTAGCGTCGCTTCATTTTAACTTAAGCAACGCTAACCTTCATTTTAGCTTGAGCGACACTAGCATTGCTGCTCCCAAAATTATATATATATAAAAAAAAAAAATGGACCACATTTGTGCAGTAGCAAATGCTTTTCATTATTTTGTAACTTGGATTAGGTTTGATACAGGTACTGTATGCAACTTGGATTAGGCTTTAACCCAACCTCAAAAGTTGCACCCATTGAATGCCTTTATAAAAGATTACACATTTCATGTTAGTGGGACTGGTTTGTGCTGTTTATCAAATGAAAATAAACTCAACCCAACAATAGTGGCCATTTACTAGACACCTTTTTTTTTAAAACTAGTATAAAGTAATAGAAACTAGATAGAAATAAATATAAATATATAACTTGTCATCATGCTGTAAAGCTGGAGGGCCAACAACTTCTTATGGATCTAGTTTTTCTAAGCTAATCCCAAACACCCTTTGTCTAGTCACCAACAAGCCATTTGTCTGCTTTTGTGAGACTGATTATGTATGATAACATTATATATATAATATTTTATAATATATCAATGCTATATTTTATGCTGTTAAAAGCATCTAAGACTGTCACATGTTTTTTTAACAAAAAAACAGATCAGATTTAATACTTAAAGTCAACATTAAAATAAATGTATTTTTATGTATGTAGACATCTTCAGTCAGGTCTCTCAAGTAGGTTTGGGGTTCAAGGCTTCAAGCAACCTACTTACGTTCATGCCTTAGGTGCTTATCATATCATTTCTCTCTCTCTCTCTCTCATATAATTTTCTTCTCGCTATTATTGTTGGTGCTTTTGTTGTGACAAGTGTGGTTCGGCAAAAAGCTAGTCTGAATTAAACAAGCCTGAGCCCAAATCCTAACCTGCAGTCACTATATTTGAGTTGATATCATAAAGCTGATTGAATAGGGTTGTGCTCAATTTGACTTGATATCTCAAACAGACTAGGGAAGCCTATATATACACATAAAGGCCCAGCTGTGAGACCACCCTACTAGACATTTTTGGTGACAGAAATATAGACAAAATATTGAGAATTCATGGATTTTAGGTCCATGGCTTGAACCATCATTGAATAATCTTGGCCCCTCCTGATCTAGCCCATAGCCACCCTAGCTAAGAAAGTGCTACCTGCTCAAATGACTCTTTTTCTTTTCTTTTTTTTTTTCAGCCAGTAGTGGCTGAAGCCTTGAGAGACCCGATTGATGCATGAGTGAGCCCACCACACTGATGCATGAGTGAGCCCACCACACGCTTGGGGAAGACCACCTGCACAAAAAGGGGAAAGCACTCGAGGGAGAGGAACCACGGACCAGACTCTAGCTAGTTGGGTGAAAATGGGATACCGAACCACTAGGCTATCCCTTTATTCTCTGTTCAGACATCTCAATATGGTTTAAGTGGAATTAATGACTTCTTGCTATAAGATAGCAGTCTAAGGAATTCCTTGTTTCATTAATAGAATCCCCAAAACCCTCAAATTCCCCATACTTCAGCCTCATTGCCGCAAAGGAAATGTGGAAATTAGTAATGATTAGCAAGAGTAAGGTTGTCTTAATTATATTATTAATCATACACTCAAATCTTAAAGTGTGACCAACACCTATTAGAATAAAATTTGAAGAGGTCCCATAGGATATTAGGGTTGGTCGATTATTAGAAGTATTTTATTTTATTTTATTTTCAAAGGTGGCCCTTGTGTGGAGTACCACTTCCCTTTCCAGGATGCATGGGTGGGATAGTTGGACCCAATTCCAGCGCCCCTGAATTCTCAAATTTCATCAAATTCCAAAGACTCCACAACCCCCAATTCTGGAGAATCCAGATTTGCCCATTAATCACCACCCCAACATATTCTATTCAGGTATTCCAAAAATTCCTCTACCAAATTATAACTACAGTTTTTCATTTGAATATTATTTGTTTAAATATCATTATAATAATGGATAAAAAAAAAATTCAAGAGGCCAATTGCTCTCAAGACTCCTTTTGGAGATGCAATGTGGGCCCCAATATAAATTGCATGGATGTGGTAGTGGATTGCTCATCCATTCCATCCACCATGAATGGTCATAGAACATAAACTCAAGAGTGACCATAACCCAAATATCACACATTTGGCCAGCGTCATTTAATGCACAAATGGATTAGCAGCCATTGGTATGGAGGATCCATCATATATATATATATATATATATATATATATATGGTTTTGGAACATCATACATGTGCAGAATGTATGCTCCAGATCCATTAAGATTTCCTCCCTTGTGGCAATGGATCAAAACAGCACGCTCGGTAGAACACACCATCAATCAGTTGCTCTGTATGTTGTTGCCCCTCAAAAGGTTGCCACAAGTTAAGCACCAGGATGAAGACCATCCCTACATTCACCCTGACTAAATCAGGGACTAAACTGATGCCCACAGTTGCCAATCTCATGATATCACAATCCATGCACATAAAAGTTCTATTTATCATTGGTTCAGTAGGCAGACTAATTCCATGCGTGGTGGTCATGATTTGGTGACCTAGACCAGACCATTGAACTAGTGGCACTGTAGATGAAGAATGCCCAACAGATGATCCAAGACCTATTCTTTTCTTAAACCATATGTACGCCATCTGTTATATGATTAAGAGCTTTAAAGCTTAGGAGAGCTTTTGGGCAGCTCCAGCATCCAAGATCCAATAAAAGATTTGAAGGGAAGAAACAGAACAAAGAGAAAAGGATGATGATAAAAAAAAAAGATCAATTCGGATAAAGCTGACTAAATAGTATCTGACCATTTAATCATCACCACAAAATCAAATGTGATTCCTGTGGTAAACTATGATGCAATCTCAAATGAAAGCTTTTTGGAGAGAGAATTTCAATGCAATGTTCCCCCCAACTGTGAAGCCAGAAAGATCTCCATTCTCAAGCAAACAATATGCTCCAAAAATAATAGGACCTTTTCTATTCATTCCAAAATGTAAATCCTCCATTTGACCTTTCCTAATTTTCCAATGCAATTAGAAACAAGGTGGGTGTGCATTAGATTTTAAATACTTTGAAGGGAAAAAAATCAATATCAAACCGCACAAACTAAAAAGGAGAATTTACAAATGAGTAGGAGAACATGACCGATGGATTATTTTTGTAGACATGCACTCTTCTAAAGAGACTTCTCGTACGAAGCTGCCAAGGTTTTCTTGCCTTCACACCCTAAACCGAACAACAATGCAAGATATATCATCCTTACTCTCTCTTTGCAATGCTTCAGCCGTTAGCTGCTTAGCTGCGGCCTGTGGATCCTTGTACTTTCTAGCAAGATTGATTGCGTCTTCATTACTCATGACCTAGATATGCATAAAACACACCAGAGCAAAAATATATTAAATTTAGGTTAATATTACTTACAGGTCAGGGTACATTCAATAGAAGTGCAGAGAATGGCATTTGAATAAGAATAGAGACCTTCCAGAGACCATCACTTGCAAGGATGAGAATATCAGTATTATGATCAATATCTGCATGTCGTATATCAGGATCTGATCGTAAGTGCGATTTAAGACTCTTGTCACCAAATGCACGAGAGACAGCCAATTGGCCATTTACTCTTGGGACGTCTCCTGACGAATCGTGCCACAAGGAATTCAGTCTCATGATGGATAGAAACAAAGATATCATAGAACATTTACACAAAACTTGATGCATGGATGACCAAATATTTAAGGAAATGAGGACTCAAACCTTCCTCCTCTGTGCCATGTGTATCTGACATACAGCATTAAGTGCCACTTCTGGAGGCGGCACTACTCATTACTTTTCAGTGACGTGTATTGCATAAGACACCAAAAACACGCAGAATAAAGGGGAGGCTGTAAAGAAAAGAAAGAGAAAAAGAGAGAAGAAAGAAAAAGAAAAAAAAAAAAAAAAAAGAAATGAAGGGCAGTGTACCCCTGGGTGCCATAGTACCGTTGGGGCTTGGGTGCGTAGTTGTCAATTCTGTTTCAGACCCCATTCAGTCCAGTCTCCAAAATGGAATGTTTCGGAATTTCAGCGAAACAACTCAGAGCAATTTTTCGGAAAATTTTAATACATGTGCATATTATCTATATAAAAATTAAAATAAATTCTAAAAATCTTATTATTTAATTGAGATTTGTAAAGGAAAAATGTAAAAATGATTCTTTGGAGAAAAAAGAAGGGGGCAAACCATAAAAGGGTAGAAGGATAGTTTTAACAAAAAATAAAAAGGAGGGGGAAAACTGCAAAAAGGGCAAAACCCTTTTGAAAAGTCATTTGACTTTTCTTCTTTTCATCCCTGCCAGAAAACTTTCCAGACTCATAAACCTTTTTCAGCGCCGGCAGCACTGTAGTAGTGGCCACGAGTAGTCAGGTGCGGTCCCTTCGTTTTTCACTTTTCCCCCCTTCTTTCCCTGTAATTGCAATCCTCTTCGTCTTCTCCTTTTTTTTCTTCATCTGAGGAAAAGTGTTTTTTTTTTTTTTTTTTTTTTTTTTTTTTTTTTTTTGAACAGACGAAAAGGGGATTTCAGATTTCAGCCAAAATCCATTGATTTTGGGTGAAATCATCAATGTTGGCCGAAATCAACCGAGATTTAAACTGAGAATTTATTGAATGGTTTTCGTTTCGGCAGCTTGGCCGAAACGAAGTGGTATTGACAACTATACTTAGGTGCAATAGGCCCAGAAGGTACCTCGGGTGCCACCAAGGCCCAAGGAATGCTATAAGTAGCACTGTTTTTCCATTTGAAGAGGAGAGTTAAGAGATTTCTAGATTTCCCATGAAGCCTTTCCACCAATGGTAAACCAGTTTCCATGGGAGATTTTGGAAGAGGACTTGAAGACAAAGATCCCTTCAACCCAAAATTTCTCTTTCTTGGCATATTATTTCTTGATGTGTGCAAGGGGGTATTAGGTCGACCGGAGCTTAGTGCAGACTCAGAATCTCCAGTTTGTTTCTTGTTTACTTCGCTGTAAACATCCATTGGACAAGGAAATTCACACCCATTTGATTGCTTTGATTTATGTGAGGGAAGTTGAGATTACATTTCGTGCTTCAGCAATCTAGTTCCTTTCGCTTTCATTGTTGCCTATTCGTATGCAGTGAATTTGCTGGAGTGAGCATCAATCTCATCTCCCTTGGCGTTTCAATTTATGAGTCTGTGATTGTAATCCCCACCGCTGTCATTTTCATAGTCGACTTAACTGTCATTTCCTTTCTCCATTCACTTTTGTTCATCGCACTTTCAGACTTCAATTTCGACTTCCTCATGATTTCGCAAAGATGTATATTTCTAATTCCACTCCCCATGGGACATACACCAGGGAGTAAAGTAACAAATTGCAGCTCCAGATTGATCTTCTCCAACAATTAAATCCATTTTTTTTAACAGCAATGGCAATTTACATTAACAGAGAAGGATTACAAACAAACAAGAAATCCCACCACAACAAAATGGGGGACGACAGAACAATGGTATAACAAAATTATACCAATAAAAATGACAGTAATAACGCAGTAAAAGCCCCATAAGTTTTATTTTTAACTTTCAGCTCCAACTTTTACCAATCCTCTAGAAACATACCTCATATTACGAATAAGCCTAGTGCATTGCTAGCCCTTAATTGTCAACTTTAGGTCGCCTAATCCTCATTAAGCATGGATCTGCACAACTCTGACTTCCCTCTTCCTAAATCTATTTGTAAGGCTTGAAAAAAACTAAGAGGAACTTCCTGTGGTCTGCTTCAGCTGAAATCTTAAAACCAACCTCTCATCAATTGGAAGACTATTGTTTACCCTGTGTATCTGGAGTATCTCAGAGATGAACATGGCTTGCATGGTTCTTCAGGGGTGGATGCAGCGTCTTCAAATTCTATTTGGGCCTCTTTGCTCAGGTCATGATACAGCGAAAGACCAAATTTGGTCCGCAATTTCTCCTTCTGTTGGTTCTTTTTTATAAAGGAAAGTCAGGTCAGTGGCTCAATTTCTTCTCCAATGCAGTAAATGGGTAATGGGAAATGGTAAATCTGCAAGTCTGTGGTATGATAAGTGGGTGACCAAATTGCCTCTTGCTGTCTTCTTCACTCTTCAAAACCTCAGCTCCTCAGATAGTCTTCAATCTAACTGTTAATGGCCTATGGGTCGTCCCAGATTCTGTTCCTCAAGATATCAGGTTATGTTTAATGCAGGACATTTCCAATCTACCCCCACCTAACTTACTGAATTCTGACTCATGTTTGGAGCAAGGCTACTAGTGGGGACCGTTCACTCAAAAATGCTTCGAAGTTGATGGCACTAGGCAACCTTGGTACCAACTGGTGTGGAATAGCATAATGCAACCTGATACAGCCTGTTTTGCCAGGTGATTGTTGTAGAAGATAAAAGGCCTTTAAGATAGGCCCAGCCCATCCAGACCCATGTATAGTCCCTCATGTGGGCCATTGTGTAGATTGTATAAGCTAATTTCTCTCCACTGTATAAGCTAATTTCTCTCCTCTTATTTCCTTGTATAGATTAGGAGATATTCTTTCATTATTCTAAATGTATACTTAGCATGTTTAGAGCCTTGATTAAGGCACAATCTGATTATAAATACAAGTAGTCGGTCCTCCATTGAGGCACGACCTTCTCACCATTATTCCTCCTCTTCTCCTTCTTCTTCTTCCATAGATTATAACATGGTATCAGAGCACTGTGGGATCTCTCATCTCATTGTCTCTGTTGCAATCCCTTCTCAAGGTTCTAAAAAGAGAACCCTTTCTCACAGCAGAATCACTGTGTCGACATTGTGCCGGGAGGATATCAAAGGTGGGCCATCATCCGATCATCTAGATATCAAAAACAACCACCACAAGGGTCGCCCATCTTCTCTAGGAATTATGGTTATTTTTACAGAATTTTTGGCACATCTGAGGTAGGCCATCTACTCTGCTTGTGATTTCCTAGTTTTTCACGATAGTTTTCATCAGATCCATCCCATCTTGCGGATTTTCATCAGTTTGTTATGCAACCTGATCTGAAAGATAGTCAGAAGTATCACATAGAGGACTGTGCTCACTGATCAGAGTTCTGATCCCATTGTGGGCCCCACGTTACCACTCTAGCACCAAAACAAGAGGTCGTCTGGCCCTGTTTTTGCTCTCTTTTGTGCTGTTTTGTTTTGGAGTTCATGCTTGTGCTCCAGTAACGAATCTGAACCAGTTTTCAGCCTCTCTTGCTGTTTATTACTGACTGATTGCTGTTTAGTCCTCTCCATCTCTCTCTCGGCTTGGATTAGTGAATAACAGAACTTCTTGTTTGCTGATTTTCTGCTGTTGCACATTCTGCTGCATTAGAGATCATGGAAAAATATGATGTTATCTCAATTAAATTTAATAGGCATAATTATATGTCCTGGTCCTTCCATTTAAAGAACTTTGTCGAAGGACAAGAGTTGTTTGGTTATCTTGATGGAACAATAACTACGCCTCCTACTCGAAGTACCATTGACTCCAAAGCCTTAGCCACCTGGTCCAAGGAAAATGCTAAAGTGGTTACTTAAATTCTTAACTCTGTCGATTCCTCTCTAGCCGTGGCTCTTCAAGCCTATACCACAGTAGCAGATATGTGGGCTCATCTCAAGAAAGTCTACCATCAAACTAATAAAGCCCGGAAATTTCACTTGGATAGTGAAATTGCTACATTTACTCAAGGGGATAAATCTGTGCAGGAATATTTTAATGGCTTCCTCACCTTATGGACCGAAAGGGATTCCATGTTGATCCAAATCGTCTTTTCTGGATTTTTCTTCAAGGCTCTCAAATTACAAGAAGAAACTTACATAAGCCAGTTTCTTATGAATCTACAACCGGAATTTGAATTTGTTCTGTCTGCCCTCATGAACAGAGAAATTTCTGATAATCTTGATACCTGCTTTCAAGAAGTCTTTCACAAAGAACTTCAGTTCACCTCACAGCGTGATTTTCTTGAAGAACCAAAGGCCTTCCTCGCGCCTCTTCTAGCTGACTCTGCTCTTCTGGAAACCCCCAATCCAAAGCCCACTCAACGTTAAGAATGCAAAGGCTTCGGTCATATTGCCAAAAATTGTCGTAAGAAGTTGGTATGCAGATATTGCAAATGCTTTGGTCATCTTATTAATGACCGTCGCAGCTTACAATGAAGGAATGAGACAACAGAGGAAGCCTCCCTCCACTCTGCCAAAAAATAATACTCCTATTGCATTCCAGGCTCAAGCACCCTTATTTAATACAGGTAGCACTTCTTCCGGGGCTATCTCCATGACTCTTGCTTAGATTCAAGAAATAATTCAAAACACATTTACCTCAGCCTAAGCATCTATGGGCTTTAATGGCAGTCGGTATCAAACTCATTCTCATATATTGCCTTTCATTCTTCAGCGTCTCTTTCTTCTCCCATCACCTCATCCACATGGTTTTTAGATTCAGGAGCCTCAAATCACATGACGTTTGTAGAACATAGCTTTACAGATTCTCACCCTTACCTTGGAAAAGAGAAAATAATCACTGCTAATGGTGATCAACTACTCATTTATAGAGTTGGTACCATTACTTTATCTATAGTGTCTCTGGCCAGTCCATCACCCTTCCCAATGTTCACTTTGTTCCAAAAATATCAGCCAATTTACTTTCTGTAGGACAACTTATTGACGATGGCTATCTTGTTCACTTTTCTTCCTCTGGATGTATTTTATAGGGGCGACAAACTGGGAACGTGATCGCGATTGGGAGTAAACAAGGGTGTCTGTTTTTCCTGGACATTGGACATCATTCCTTCTTTGCTTCTTCTTCTAATAATTTCAATAAATTGTGGACTATTTGGCATAAACGTCTTGGTCATGTGAACAATGCCCATTTGATTTCCTTGTTTAAGATTGGTTGTTTGGAATCTACTATTGATAATAAAATTATATCTTCTTTATCTCAATCTAAGTGTGAAACTCGTTGCTTAAGTAAGAGTCATATTTTGCCTTTTTCTATTTATAATTCTCTTGCATTGGCATCATTTGACATTATTCATTTTGATGTTTGGGGAATTACTCCTACCTTGAGTAGGACGGTATTTAAGTACTATGTGACCTTTATTGATGATCATTCCCGTTATGCTTGGATTTATTTCATGCGCTTGAAATCTGAAGTGTTTTCTATTTTTCAAAGATTTTATAACATGGTCCAAACCCAATTTAAGAAAGCTATCAAGATTCTTAGATCAGATTCTGATAAAGAATACATTTCTCATGATTTCTCTGCCTTCCTTTCTGATAAAGGCATTCTTCACCAAAAATCATGTCCGCATACTCCTTAGTAAAATGGAATTGCAGAAAGAAAGAATAGACACATTCTTGAAACTATTCGTACTCTTATAATTGCATCATTAACTCCTCCCAATTTTTGGTGTGATGCTGCACAGACTGCAGTGTATCTTATTAATCGTCTTCCTAGTACTATTCTCGGAAAGACTACTTACGGAGTTCTCTTTGGTCACACCCCTTCATACTCACTTACGTGTTTTGGATCTCTTGTGGCATTTTGGGGGAGGGAGTGGGTTCTGCTTGTGGCATTTTGGAGGTTTGGATCTCTTCTAGCATTTTGGGGAGGGAGTGGTTTTGTTTGTAACATCTAATTTGATGAGATCCATGTCATCAGGATTTTGGGTTTTAGGGTTTTCAAATGGGATTTTGGGGTTTTTAAAATCACCTTGTTTGAGCATCATGGAGTGCTACCAATAGAATATATAAGCAATAGATCTAAAGCAAAAAGGGTTTGCAAAGAGATCCTGCCAGCAGCATATCAGAAGTAGAGCGAGAGACAGATAACGAGGCGACCGGCTTCAAGGAAGATGACGGGATGGCGAGGAGGATGATGGTGAGGAGGATGATCGATTGAGTGAATGGAGCGATCGAGAGATGAAACCGTGGAAAGGTCGTTTCTTTGCATTAGAAATGTCCTTTTATACCTCCCCTTAAAAATCAAGGATTTAAGGGATCCGATGGGGGGAGGTCGGACCGGTGAAATCCGAGTCTTCATGGATCTTTAGAGTCTGCAGTGAGGAAACCATGGCATTACCAAACATGGGTTTTCCTCGATGGCGAGGAAAACCGGAGCTGAATCCTTTGTGAGGATCCTTACCAAACGTGCCCAAAGGGTTTTTGTGTTATGATCAATTCGAAAAACGCATGCGAATATCTCGTAATGTGATTTTCTTGGAACAGATTTTCTTATTTTCTTTACGTTTAGATAGTCATCCTATTGCTGTGCTCTATCTGCCACAATTCCCGGAGTCTGCTTCTCCATCAACTCTTCCCAAAGTCTATGTCCGACGTAACACGGTCCCTCGTCTGGTAACTCCCTCTCCTGATCCTCTCCCAGTGCCGCCTACTAAACCTTCAGGTAATAATACTTCTTCTGATAGCACCATCTCTCTACGATGCTCTAGTTGTCCTTATATTACCCCTAACCGCTATGGATTTCCCGCTCTTTTTACTTCCTTAGATAGTGCTCCTATACCCACCTCATATTGACAGGCCTCGAAGATCGCTTACCGGCAAGATGCTATGAATGAGGAATTGTTTGCTCTTGAAGCAAACCACATATGGGAATTGGTACCAAGCCCTGAAGGCACATCTATGATTGGCAGTAAATGGATATACTCCATCAAAGTTCACTCTAATGGGAGTCTTGATTACTACAAAGCCAGATTGGTTGCGCGAGGTTATAAGCAAGAATATGGAATTGACTATGAGGAAACATTTGCCCCAGTGGCTAAAATGACCACCGTTCGTACTCTTCTCTGTGTCGCGGCAGCCCGCAACTAGCCTCTATAGCAAATAGATGTAAAAAATGCTTTTCTTCATGTGGACTTGTAAGAGATTGTTTTCTTAAAACCTCCTCAGTACATGCTTGCCCTCCAAAGCATGTCTGTAAGTTGCGGAAAGCTCTTTATGGACTTAAACAAGCTCCTAAGGCTTGGTTCAATAAATTCTGAACAGCAATTCTTCAAGCTAGATTTCGTCAGAGTCACTCTGATAGTTCCCTATTTCTACGATGGAAACCGAAGGGCTACACATTCCTCTTAGTCTATGTGGATGATATGATTATCAATGGCAATGATATTGCCGGCATTACGGATCTCAAACACCATCTTACTCGCCACTTCAGAATGAAGGATCTTGGTCATCTCACCTACTTTCTAGGGCGTGAGTTTGTGAGTAACAAATCAGACATTAGGGTCCATCAACGCAAATATGCTACAGATTTAATCACTTCGGCCAGGCTTGACGATGCTTACACTTTTGACACGCCTATAGAATTGAACAGCAAAATCAGTACAAATAATGGCTCTCCCCTGGATGATCCCTCTGTTTTCCGGCGGATAGTTGGTAGTTTGCTCTACTTAACTATGACTCGGACAGATATTTCTCATGCAGTTCATATGGTTACCCAGTTTGTTAGCAATCCCCACAAACATCACCTTGTTGATGCTTTGCGCATACTCCGCTATGTTACAGGAACTCTTCACCATGGTCTCTTCTTCCCTTCTGGTACTTCTCTGCACTTATTAGCTTATGCGGATACTGACTAGGCTGGCTGTCCAGACTCTCGACGATCTACCACTGATTGGTGTATGTTTCTTGGGGAATATCTAATTGCGTGGAAGTGCAAGAAGAAAACCACCGTATCAAAGTCTTCTCCTGAGGCTGAATATCAGGCAATGTCATCCGCTAGTGCTAAAATCATCTGGCTACGCCGTCTTCTTTGTGAATTAGGTGTTTTTGTCAGTCGTTCTACACCTCTTCATGGGGACAATACCAGTGCTACCAGAATTGCCGACAATTCGGTCTTTCATGAACGAACAAAGCACATTGAGATTGACTGTCACTTCATCCGTCAACATGTTGTTACTGAGAAGATAACTTTGCCTCATGTCTCTTCTTTTAACCAATTGGCGGATATATTCAAAAAAGCACTTCCCAAAACGCGTCATCATGATCTAACTAACAAATTGATGTTCTCTACCTTACCACATCAATTTGCGGGGGAGTGTAGAAGATAACAAGCCTTTAATATAGGCCCAGGCGCCCAGCCCATCCAGACCCATGTATAGTCCCTCACGTGGGATATTGTGTAGATTGTATAAGCTAATTTCTCTCCTCTTATTTCCTTGTAGAAATTAGGAGATATTCTTTCATTATCCTAAATGTATACTTAGCATGTTTTGAGCCTTGATTAAGGCACAATCTAATTATAAATACAAGTAGTCGATCCTCCGTTGAGGCACGACCTTCTGTCCATTATTCTTCCTCTTCTCCTTCTTCTTCCATAGATTATAACAATTGTTTCATATGAAAAATACAACCTCTGTTTGGGTCAAGTGTTGGTATTCAGAGAGCCTCTGGCTGCCTTCTTATTCTTCAGCAGGAAGAATATGAAGATCATCTCTTCTTCAAGTGCTCATTTGCATCAAACATATGGGATTGGTTTGTTCAAATTTCAAGTCTTTCTCGCCAGCCTTGCTACTCAACGGCAGTGCTTTAGAGGAAGCTCTCAGCAGATAGCCGAAAGTTTTATTCCCTCGCTATTGGTGCACTTATGCTGATCTCAATCCAAGCTATTTGGAGGACTAGAAATAATCTGATACACAGACTCTACTCCAGGGACAAAAGCCATTTTGATCATTAAGGAGTAGGCTGCAATCACTCTTAGCTGAGTCCTCAAGCCTTTCAGGGGTGTGATTCTTGACCGCTTCATGCTCAAACTTGTTAACACCAACTGGCCCAGTGGCCCACAAAGCCCATGCACATAAGGCCCATGCTATATGCATCATGTGGGATCTCATTAGTTGACCAAATCCAGCTGTGTGTGTGCGTGTGAATTTTTTTGTTGACCAAATCCAAGCATGAAGTTGTGTATGTTTTTTTTTTTTTTTTTTTTTTTAATGCTATATTATTCTCTTCCCATGTACAAAGATTGTATTAATGGTCTGTAATTGCCTGGATTAAGGCTGGAAATATTATAAAGACGAGGGAGGATCGATCAACAAGGATCATCCAATTTTTCCAAAGTTTTCTTCATTCTTTTAAGGTGTCAAAACTCACCACCAGTCATTTGAACAATCATATCTGATCATGCCCAGAGCCCTCTGTGACGCAGCCAAGATCCACGATCGAATAATAGATCAATCTCCCGAAGGATTGATCGAATCCAAAGATGGATTCAAGCCACTAGGGCAAACTCACAAGAGGAGAAAACACCATAACTGAAGAGAAAACTCTCATAACTCAAAAGATTAATTGATAATAAGCATGTCTAATACAATGAGGCCTAACATCCTTTTATAAAGGAGGTGGCTTGATCCCTAAGCAACTATATTTCTTAATATATGAATCATATCTAAAATAAAAAGGAAACTAACTAATATTAATCATAAACAAACCAAACTACTAAATAGTATTTCCTAACTAAATGGATGTCCCCTTGGGCCTATGGATTGGACCCAATGGGTTGGCTAACCTATTGTCTGGCCAGTATCACTTTGCCATATTGCTCTCTGCTCTAGTATTTGTTTTGGTTGGCTATGCATCCTATAGTTCTGAAAATTTATTTTTAAGGTCCGCGATTTCTAGATTGGTCTACTCAAACAATCAACCCAAAAGTGTGTAGAAATTTAACAATATGCAGCGGAAATAAAATCAACAAGCACACACCACAGGGACACCAAATTTAAGGTGGAAAACCCTAACCGGGTGAAAAACCACCAATTTGAACTGGATCAAATCAAACACTATGAATCTCGCAATTACAAGAAACTCAGGTCTCTTCCCCAGATATCCCCTACCTAAGAACTGAAGTTACCTTGTGTCATTTCACACTTCAACGACTTCACACCGTTGATTGCAACAGATTCAATCCAGCGCTTGACTCCTCAAGTCTTTTCAAAAGAAGATAGTCTTTTACAAGGATGCAGAAGAACTGGCTCTAGAGAACTTGGCAGCATAACTTCATAAAAATCTCTAGAGAAGAATTCGCTCAATAACAATCTCTAACTCAGAACTTTGAGAAGTGAGGTTTGAGTTGTATCTTTGGAATAGCTCTTGAGTCCTTTAAATAGCCCTTAGGACGTCCTTAAGATTGCCTAAGATGATTAGCACTAAAACAAGCAGTTTAAGCACAATTAGAAATATAGGTTTCCAAAATTCGTATAGCACTGCGCCTTGTTCGCTCGAGCGGTCACTCCATGCGCTTTAGCGGATCAGTCTCTGTTTCAGAACTGGGCTATTCCTACTCTATTCGCTCGAGCGAATAGAATGGTCGCTCGAGCGGATCCCTCTCTGGATTGAACCGGAAATACAGCTCTTTTTCTTCATCTTTCTTCTTCTAATTCTTTCAGACTTTCTTCTTCTGAGACCTTCCAATCTAAATAAAAAATACAACTCAAAAGACCCAGAGTTTTGTCCAACCCATGAATTTAGCCAACACTCAAAATCCTAACAAGTTCTTGTTCGTAGCTTGCTGCGTGATATTGTATAGTCTTCTCTTTGTGAATCTTCTATGTATTCTTTTTGGAGGGGCTGTTTTTTGAAAGCCCCTTTCTTCTCAAATATTTTCTTTTGCAATTTAGCAAAAAAGAAAAAAAAGAGGAGTAAAGCAATTGATGCAGGAATTAAGGTACAATGGATTTATTCACTTCACTTACCTACTAGCATGACCACTGTACTTAAAGCACATGCATGTATATGGATCAAAAAATAAAATAATAATTCTGCTAAAAGATTGCAACGTTTTCATTTTCTTAAGATTTGTCGACCTGGCCATGATCACAAAATTATATTCTTGAACTTATACGAAAGTGACCAAATTGTAAACAATTTGCTAGAGTTTCTTCTTCACTACTTTTGGAAAGTCTCGTGTCTTTCCCATTTTGTGCCTCGAACACCCATATTTATGGGAATTTGGTTTTCGCTTGTGAGCTGCTGCTGCTGCATCCTTGCTTGTGCACCTGACTCCCTTATGCACCAGTGCACCCTTGTTTATGCACCCAAGCCTTTCACAAGCCTGAATAATTAAGGATCCAAATCTTGCTTGTGCACCCAAATATTTAAGATTGACCCTTCCCACAAACAGTTTCGGTGAGATACACTCGTAGGCCACATGTGGGACCCATGAAATTCTGATTTTTAATTAGTATTAGTTTTAATTTTAGCAAAGATTGTAATTAGGATTAATTTCTAATTTAGATAGGATTATTATTTGGTTTCCTACTTTGATTAGGATTGATTTCTTAGCCCCCTAGGTTTCTTTTATTATATATATGGCATTGTAGAGATTAATAATCTCAGATTTGGAGTTAATAAAAATTTTTCCTTCTGTGGGTTTATCGTTGGAGAGTGTCTTCATCGTGTGATTATTCCTGTGGAAACCCTAATTGTGCTCAGGCACTTGCGATCCTAACCCTAAGATTGTATCATGGTGAGAGCAAGATTCTTTTTTTGCTATATCAGCCCTATTACAAAGATGCAGACAATGAAGTTGTCACAAAGATGCAGTAGAAGAGAAATTTGGAAACCCTTAATCTTGAAACAAAGGGAAGAGATGGAAGGAGGAAGAGAAACAGAGTGCTCCATGAGACCTATCACACAGATTATAAAAATGAAGAAAACAAATGCAGAAAAGGGACTCGAGACCCACTCCGCCCAACATGGCCAAGTCAAATGACTTGACTCAGCCGAGTCAAGGGCTGAGTCCATGTTATAATCACTGATATCTAGGTTTTTTACTTTCGCAGGAGAACACGGAACAAATACCCTTCACAACAGGAATAGACCACTTAGAGACTTGTTTCCCAATTTAAAAAAACCACAAAATCACTCAAAAACTCTTCACACTAGGACTCATTGACTCTAAACAAGTCATCTCTTGACACATTAGACTAATAACTTGGACTCTTATTCAACATGAGATCAGCTCCTAACTTCAAGTATAATTTTGGACTGGAACCTAACTAACAGCAATCCAACTTGAAAATCAGAAAATACTAAATGAAATCAACTTATGCAATCACAAACCCAATAGGGCACAAGTGGAGGGTCCACTTGGGCCCCCCTTTTGGTTCTCCAAGCTTTGGATTGCATAAAAAATCCTTGGATGGAACCATCTCAATTCACAAAAGACATCAGTTAATATAATCACAAAAAAAACTCAGGTAAAAGGGTTCTTATCCACAGAAGGCATAATAGATTTAATCCAAGAAAAAGCATCTCCATTGAACCCAACATTCGCAATAAAATCACCATTTTGGTGGGTCGATGGCTAGTGCCAAGGCTTTAACAGATTGGACAAAAAAAGATATCAGGAAGAGAGAGAGCGAGAGCGAGAGAGAGAGAGAGAGAGAGAGAGAGAGAGAGAGAGATGCAGCAACACTGATATACCATTCAAGACAGACTCGTGGACCATATGTGGGACACAAGGAAATCTAGAGTTTTCTTATTTCATTATTTTTCTAATTTTATTTAACAGTTGTAATTAGGATTAGGTGTTTAATTTGGGTGGATTCTTATCTTGTTTTTTAGTTTGATTAGGTTGTTTGTTAGCCCCTAGGTTTCTTTTACCATATATATGGCATTCTAGAGATTAATAATCTCATGATATTTGGAGTTAATAGAATTTTTCATCGTTGGAGAGTGGTCTTCATCGTGTGATTGTTTCCGCAGAAACCCTCACTTTGCTATGGCACCTACGATCCAAATCCCAACCCTAGGATTTGCATCAAATGGTATCAGAGCCGAATAATCCTCAATTGATCGGCGTGATTACCATCTATTCCTCGTCCATCCAATCCATCGTTCCTCACCATCTTTCCCTGTAAAATCCCCAATCCCGACGTCATCCTCCCATTGCCAGTAACCCAAATCCCTCCCCTCGAACCCACACAATCAAACCTAATCTAGCCACAGTCCTTTTCCCCACCTTAAACCTTCTTCTTCCACCCATCTCTGCAAAACCCCAACTAGGTCCCCAAATCACCGCCCTCCCTAAGCCCCAATTCCCTGAAACCTTAAGAGCCCCACCATCAAATCCAAACCCATCCCCTTTCTGAACCCCATTCCCATTATAACCACTGAATACTGAAACCCCCTTTCGGACTTTACTGGAACACCTCCAAAACCCTAAACCCATCTTACATCCCTGCTGCCATGGATCAAAATAGCGGCCGCTATATCGGGCGTAGCGGTCTAAATGCCATTTAGTGCCGCTCACATCCGTAGCGGCCACTACGAAGTAAGACAGATTTCTACTTTCTAAAATTTTTTAATATGCATAATAAGACTTATTTATCTTTTTCTTCTCTCAAAATAACATTTCTACGTAACTCTTTTACGCTTTTATGCTTAACAAAACACCAAAAAACACATAATCACCGAATTATAGTCGATACAGAAAGTTCTTCGAGTTCTTCTCTAAGTACATCCTATTAGACACCTCCTGTAGGCACTCGTCTTAAGTCTTGACTTCATGACATAATTTTTCTTTCTTTTTTTTATTTTTATTTTTTATGAGCATTTTATTTTAAAAAAAATGATCATTACAATTATTTTCTATTTATACAGCAATACAGGTATTTATGCACCCGCCGCTACCGCTATTTTCATCCTTGCCTGTCGCCGTCAACCATCAATCAAACCCAAACCAACACTGTCTCTGACCCATCCCATCTCAACCGAACCCCAGTCGATCTCCAAGCCTAACCCCTCAGCATCCCCAAACCCAGACAATATATATGTGAACAAAAGAACAAGAGAGCAAGGAGCACTGAGTTCAGAATCGTACTTGCTTGCTGCTTCACACCATCGTCGCACCGCCGCCGCCATCACATCAGCGAGGAGCAATGTCGTTGACATGTCGCCGAGCACCAATGCCTCTTCACCTTTCTCCAATTTCCATCTTAGTAAGGAAAAAAAAAAAAAAAAGAGCCCTCTTTCTTTTAAGTTCTTTCTGCACAGTATCAATCAAAAAGAAAATGAGAAGAAAGAATATCCCACACGTGTCCACTATACACGTGCCAGCCACTTGGGCCTAACCTAAGTTTGGGACCAAGTCCATCATAGGCCTAGTTCAAGTTAATCTCTAGTCCATTGATCCGTTCCAAGTGAAGCCCAACATCAAAGACTCCAACCCAGATTGACATCAACAGAGGAGTCAAGGCCCAGATTTGACCACAATCAAGGACCAAATTTCCTTCTGCGATTACGAAATCATATGAAGTCAGATTTGAAATCCGTCTTCACCAAGGTGTTACTGGAAAGCAGATCTACCCATCAGGTCTGTCAAAAAATTTTAGATTGCATAAAAAATTATCATGGTTCAAAAGAAAAAGGCAAAAGTGGAGTCTTCATCCA
The DNA here is from genome assembly GCA_003546025.1 of Camphora micrantha. Classification (NCBI taxonomy): domain Eukaryota; kingdom Viridiplantae; phylum Streptophyta; class Magnoliopsida; order Laurales; family Lauraceae; genus Camphora; species Camphora micrantha. The sequence goes on along the minus strand of QPKB01000009.1, from coordinate 33,659,946 downwards.
CGACCACAGAGGACTTGACTGGAACCGTTGCGGAGTTATCGGAAAATGTTAATCAACTCCCTGTAACGATTGCTCAACTTTAAGAAACTATTTTGAGAATGGATACCGGAATAACAAATTTGGAAAATAATTGGTGTATGGATGTTAACCGAGATGATGGAGGACATGTTCTGAATCAACGAGATCAACAGGCAATCAATGTTGATCAAGATTTAATATGATGGAAAATTGAAGCCAAATGAATTTATGGATCGATTAGTGTGTGGAAATTATTTTTGCACACAAGCCAATGACATGGCCATAAAGTTACTCTGGTGGCAACTCAATTTCGCAATTATGCAGCAATTTGGTGGGCCGAGTTGCATAGATCCTGTTGAGACATGAATTGAGACATGAAAAAATCTTTTAAAGCAAAAGTTACTTCCAGTCAACTACTCTGGAGATCTGCATTCAAGTTCTTAAGATATGAAACAAGGATCTAAGACAGTTGTTGAGTACTCTGAAGAATTCATGACAATGCAAGCTCATTGTGGGTTAAATAAACGAGGCAGATGATGTGTTAGTTGACAAATATTTTCATGGGCTAAGAGTTGATATCCAACATATCCTTGCATTCAAAAGTTTCAATAATGTTGATGAGATCATCCAATATTAATGCAGCCCGACAGAAGACTAGGGCCCGCGGGCCCCCCTGATGGACCCGCTTGATAGGATCCACATGATCTTTGATTTGGCAGAGATCAATATCCTATCTAAATTAGTAATTTTAATTAGTTGCTAATAGGAACTGCTTTCTAACTTCTATTTAGGGTAGGATTAGGTAACTTCCTATTGTCAGTATTTTGATTAGTTTAGAAATAAAGTGCTCTATATATATAGAGAATAGACCTATTGTTTTATTATGCATTATTCAATCAAATTAATTAACTAGAGTTATTCCTTCGTGGCTATGAGTGTTTTTCTGTGTGGAATTCCTTTGTTGAATTCGATCATCCTCTTCTGAGAGGCTGGTCTATTCGATTGAAGGTCCGGGGCTGCGCCAAAATTGGTATCAGAGCCCAAATCCGGTCGCCGGAGAAACGATCGTCTTCTCTGGTTCGTCATCGTCCACCCGTCCCTTTCCGTTCTCCATCTCCTCTCTGTGCCAACTCTCTGCTAAACCCTAAGCCACCCAAACAGGCCACCAAAACCCCTTCAGTAGTACATCGAATTCTGTTATCTTCTTAGGATATGTTGTGACGGCACAAGGAATTAAAATGGACCCTGAGAAGATCAAAGCAATTCTGGATTGGCCAAATCCTACTACACTCAGTGAAGTTCGAAGTTTTCATGGTCTTGCAAACTTTTATAAGAGGTTCGTTTGAAACTTCAACAGTATTATGGCTCCAATCACAGAGTGCATGGAAAAAGGTGAATTTAAGTGGACTAGTTCTGCCACTAGAGCCTTTCAAGAAATCAAGCGTAAAATCACAGAGGCACTAGTTTTACAAATTCCAAATTTTGACAAGGTCTTCGAAATTGCTTGTGATACTTTAACTGTCGGCATTGGAGGTGTTCTTAGTCAAGAGAGACACCCGATTGCATTTTTCAGCGAGAAACTTTCGGATGCCAAGAAAAAGTACTCTTCTTATGATTTGGAACTCTATGCCGTTGTACAATCACTTCGTCATTGGAGACATTACTTGATTGGCAACGAGTTTGTTCTTTACTCAGATAATGATGCTTTGCGACATCTACATTCACAACAGAAGATCAGTGCCAACCATGCCAAGTGGAGCGCATATATACAGGAGTTCAGTTTCAGCATTCGCCACACAGCAGGAAAAGATAACTTGATAGCTGATGCACTCAGTCGACGAAAGTATGCGTTGACAACCATGTCTGTTAGTGTATCAGGTTTTGACCGACTCAAGCTAGATTATGCGGGTGACGAAGACTTTGGTTCTATCTATGCAGACCTCAGTAGTGGTGATCTTGGTAAACATCCTTATTATAGCATTCATGATGATTTCTTGTTTAAAGGTACACAACTTTGTCTCCCTGCCACATCCATTTGTGAATATGTCGTCCAAGAGTTGCATTCGGGAGGATGTAGTGGTCATTTGGGATGCAACAAAACTCTTGCTCTTGTCAGCGTAGATATTATTAGCCCGAATGAAGACTACCATTATTTGCATTTGCGAGCGATGTCGGACATGCCAGCTAGCCAAAGGTAACAAGAAGAACACTGGACTTTATCAGCCTTTACCTGTTCCTCATACTCCTTGGGAAGACATTAGCATGGATTTTGTGCTAGGTTTACCAATGACTCAAAAAAAAGTTGATTCTATTTTTGTTATCGTTGGTCGCTTTTTCAAAGATGACACATTTTATTCCATGTACTTCCACTAGTGATGCCTACAAGGTTGCCAAGCTCTTTTTCAAAGAAGTTGTACGTCTACATGGCCTTCCAAAGACTATTGTTTCGGATCGAGATACCAAATTCATGAGTTATTTTTGGAAGACATTATGGATGCTGTCCAATACTAAGCTCAAATTCTCTACAGCTTACCATCCTCAAATTGATGGCCAAACGGAAGTGGTAAACAGAAGTCTTGGACAGTTGTTGCGATGCCTTGTTCGTGATTACATCACAACTTGGGATCAAGCATTACCTATGGCTAAGTTTGCATACAATAATTCTGTCAATCGGTCTACTGGTACTTCTCCATTTGAAGCTGTTACAGGGGTTCGACCACGCCTACCTGTTGATCTTGTCTCTTTGCCAGTAAATGCCAGAGTAAGTGTTGATTCTGAAAACTTCTTTCACCACATGCAACAAGTGCATGAAGAGGTCCGCCGCCATATATCTGCCAGTAATGCCATTTATAAACAGCAAGCAGACAAGCATCGTCGATTTATTGAATTTGCTGAAAGAGATATGGTCATGGTCCATATTCGTCCAGAATGTATGCCTCCAGCAGTTTATAAAAAGTTGCATCCACGAAATGCTGGTCCATACAAGATTCTCAAAAAGATTGGCACCAATGCTTATGTACTTGATCTCCCATCTGATTTAGGTGTCAATTCTACTTTCAACGTAGAGGATTTTACCCTCTACCGTGGTCATGACAATGATGGTGAAATTGAAGAGCAGACTATTGCTCTCCCTTCGAATCTTCCACCTGTTAACGAGATTGTTGATGTGCTTGATGATCAGATTGTTTCCACTCGTCAAGGAGGTTTTCAAAAATTCTATGTCCGCTGGAAGAATCGTCCTCTCCGATGCTACATGGATCACTGCAACAGATTTTCAACGCTTGAATCCAAATCTTTATGAGCGCTATCAGGCGATTAACTCGCCAGAGTCGAGTTCTTTCAAGTCGGGGAGGGTTGATGCAGCCCAATAGAAGACTTGGGCTCGCAGGCCCCCCTGGTGGACCCGCTTGATAGGATCCACATGATCTCTGATTTGGCAGAGATCCATATCCTATCTAAATTAGTAATTTTAATTAGTTGCTAATAGGAACTGCTTTCTAACTTCTATTTAGGGTAGGATTAGGTAACTTCCTATTGTTAGTATTTTGATTAGTATAGAAATAAAGTGCTCTATATATATAGAGAAGAGACCTATTGTTTTATTATGCATTATTCAATCAAATTAATTAACGTGAGTTATTCCTTCATGGTTGTGAGTGTTTTTCTGCGTGGAATTCCTTTGTTGAATTCGATCATCCTCTTCTGAGAGGCTGGTCTATTCGATCGAAGGTCCTGGGCTGCGCCAAACATGCTATCCAAGCAGAGGATATTGCAAATTATCAAGTCTGGAAATTTAATGCATCGAAATGGGTTTTGCAAAAGAAATCACCTTAGCAAGATTCTAAACCAAGTAGTTCCTCAGAAAAAGTTTTCGCCAAGCCTGAAGGTCAGACTAGAATCACGTGCTTTCATTGTAAACAATAGGGGCACTGTGCAAAGGAATGTCCCAAGCGCATCAACCTCATTGAAAATGGAAGTGATATGAATGATACACCAAATGATCATACAGGAAAAGAAACTGAGGTTGAGACTAAGGAATTAGAGATCCTCCACCCCTATGAAGGTGAAACTCTCATGGTCCTTAAAGAATATACATCTCTACTGAGAAAAAATGCTTGCGAAATAATAGTTTTTGCTCAAAAGGTACAGTCAATGGACAAGCTGGCACGGTAGTGATTGATGGAGGCAGTTGTGAAAATATCATCTCTCAAGCTCTTGTGGATCATTTGAAGTTGAAAGTTCGAAAAAATTATCGTCCCTATTTTGCTAGATGACTAATGAGTAATGACAGGTGATGAAGTGCAAGTGCGATATGCATGTCCAGTCACTTTTGCCATTGGTGAGGACTACAAGGATACAATTTGGTGTGATGTACTACCGATGGATAGTGGTAATATTCGATTAGGTCGACCATCGATGTACACCAAGAATGGAACTAATGGCATGCGCAATAACACATACATTCATGCATGGTGGAAAGCAAGTCACTCCATCCAATGAAACTGGAACTGCCGAATATAGGATTAAGAACTCGCCCCAACAAGGAAGCACTTCAAGTACACACTGTCTACAAAAGCAATGTCAAGAAATACCGAGTTCAAGGTCAAACTCTTTTCCAACCGGGGGAGAATGATGCAACAACACCAATATACCATTGGAGACAGACTCATGGGCCATATGTGGGACCCAAGGAAATCTAAAGATTTTTCTTATTTCATTATTTTTTTAATTTTATTTACTAGTTGTAATTAGGATTAGGTTTCTAATTTGGGTAGGATTCTTATCTTGTTTCCTAGCTTGATTAGGCTATTTCTTAGCTCCTAAGTTTCTTTTACTATATATATATATATATATATGGCATTGTAGAGATTAATAATCTCATATTTGGAGTTAATAGAATATTTTCCACATGGGATTTATCATGGGAGAGTGGTCTTTATCGTGTGATTGTTTCTGCGGAAACCCTCATTGTGCTGCAGCACCTATGATCCAAATCCTAACCCTAGGATTTACATCAAAGGGGGAGAGAGAGAGAGAGAGAGAGAGAGAGAGAGAGAGAGAGAGAGAGAGAGAGAGTATGGCTGGAACTTTCAACAAACTAGGAGCAGTTATCCATAAAATGTAAACGCAAATAAAAGAAAACAAACTATTCTAGTGTGGCTAAATTGTCGGACGGCTGCTTGCACATGGGAATGAATGACAAAAATGCTTAAAAGGGAACAAAATGCATGGATTGGAATCAGATGCTGCAAGGAAACACACAAATAATAGAATGATAACAGAAAGGCAGTTTAGTACGTGAAATCAAGCATTCTATAAACAGAACTAATTAATCAACAGTTTCAGAAAGGTGGTCATGTAGAACCTGGCATATTTGATACAAAGCCGCCTCTATTCTCAATGCTCCCACGCTCTGTGCTAGGCTCATGATCAGTTGTCATCTGTATTGCTTGTCCACCTTTTCCAAGAACTGCACGTGAATCCCCAACATTGGCTATCCATAACTTTTGCCCATCTATGAGAATGGCAGTGACAGCAGTGGAACCACCTCGTCCCAAGTCTGGATTGTGGGAAAGAATTGCCCTGTCAGTCCTTTCATAGGCTTTTGAAATGGATCTATCTGGGTAGGTCCAAAACTCATCCTAGAACAACAATAACCACAACATAAGATAAGACCCATAGTTTGACAAGAAAAGGCATATCAACTTATGTAAACATGTAAATCTGTCATCTTCCAACTTGCGTAATGCTGCTTTGATTCACACTCCATGGAAACTCCATGAAGTGTGTTTCTCATTGTATACAAGGAAAACATGCAAGTGATTTGGCTGGTCACCATGTGGAGGGGTGTCAGACTTCTTAGGAATCCAATATCTATGAAGTGTGAACAATATCATTCATTGTGTGCCTTTGCATAAATTTAGATATTTAATCAACTTCGCATCCGTTATTACCACCAAGCACATGATTAACATATTCTGTAGCTCATCCACATGATATTCCATCAAATCACTGGTTCAATCGCCATAAACAAGTACTGAAAAAAGGTCACCAAATAAAAGTGCAGAAATTAAGGACAGGCCAATGTGGTGTTAGGGCTCATGATTTATAGTAAGTACATTCCACTTCAACTCTATCAATCAACCCACCTCCTTCATAATATTGGAAAATAGATGCTTTTGTAAGTAAGCCGGCACGCTATCCCCTAGATGTCCATCGTAAATAGCAAACAATCCAAGCTCATGTCCTTTTGTTTGGACGAATCTTGCAACATGATAATCCTCCATTGGATGGTTTGCCTTCCCTTTAACCAGACTGAATCCATAAGAAATCTTATTCGGCCCATGATGATTTCTCCCTTTACCATAATGAGCTCCTGAAAGCTAAACAGCCAAAACAAACTTTAATTTTGAAACAAATCCAACGTAACTAAATAAGTTAAATGTAAAGCACCAACAGATAATTAATCAAACCAGATTATTTCTCCTGTACATATAGCATTAATCAATCAAACAGAATCTTTCCAATGTTCAAATAAATCAAAGAAAACTTTCAATAATCCCAGTCACTTGAGCAGACCCAATATAAAACTTCTCTAAAAGAGGGCATTCCCGTGATTTTCTAGAGAAAGGGAGAAAAACTATAAATTCACGCAAAAACCAAATCCCTTGCCCCCAAACAAGATGTCAATACCAAGAAAACATTGAGAAAAGAGTAAAATAAAAGAAATAAAACAGAAACTTTACAAACTGAAACAGCAACCAAAGAAAAGCAATTCAAAATCAAATTAGTTCAACAAAAACAGAGAAAGAAACAAAAGTAAGATTAGATAAGAAGTCAACAACATCACTAAAACAAGACAAAGAAATGAAGGAAGGGGAATCTCCTAACCTGGGAATAGGCACCATTGAAACAGCATAGCCTGTCGATACACATCTGCACACCACCTTTGATTCCTCTCCCAAAATTCACAACATATACCTCTTCTTCTTCAAAGCCCTAAACAGTTTTTCACTTAAAACCTCGATTTTTTCACAAATTCTAACACCTGCTTCATCAAACCAAAAACCCAATGGAGAATTTAGAAAGAAAATAACAACCCCCCCAAAATCCAGAAGAAACAAAGACCCATACTGGGTATTTCTTTTGCATAAAACCCGCCTCAGAAACCGTGATTTCCCTACGAATTCTACAACCTGCTTCATCAAAACCAACAAAAATCCAAATTTCAGAAACAAAATGAACAATATAAAATAAACCCAAAAGCCCAAAAGAAGCAAAAGACCCAACTACTACTTTTTTGCCCTTTTTTTTTTTTTTTTTTATCAACTCACCTTAGAAACCTTGATTTCTTCAACCAATTCCAGAACCTGCTCATCAAAACCAAAAATCTAATCACATACATAAAAAGAAAAAGTAACCCCACAAAAGCCTCAAAGAAACTAAAGACCCAACTGGGTTTTATTCCTCAATTATTTTCCTTTTACACAGAAAACCCACCCCAGAAACCTTGATTTCCCCACCAATTCCAGCACCTGCTGCATCAAAACCAAAATCAAATCGAATCATCACAAAAAAAAAAAAAAAAAAAAAGAAACAAAAAAGCAAAAAACAAACAAAAATCCAAAAAGAAGCAACTGGGTATTTTCAGAATAAAATTCTTACCTATGTATCAATCTTCTCTACAGAAGAAAGAGTAAAAGAAGGAAGCAACAACAGGAAAAGGAATCCTTTTCCTTCTTATTCTTCTTTGAATAACGGAAAGCAAAATCAAAAGAACTTGTAATTCCTTTCCAACAATCAAATAATAAAGAAAAAGTGGGGGAAAAAGAAAAGGAAATGGGAGGATTCCTCGGCGTTGGATTCCTCCAACTTTTGTAAACTGTTTTTAGAAGGTGTATAGAGAAGAAAAGGGAAGACAGCACACAAACCCAGACTTCCTCCCTCAGTCCTGGGTTGACTTTGCTGTGTCTCCATTGCTACATGGAATTTGGGACCGGTCGTCCTTTTGTATGTTGCTCTTACCCCCTCATGTTTGGCTTAATTAAATAAACACCCTCCCTCCCTTCATCACTATTTTATTTTTAGCCCCCTATGGGACAGATGTTTTTTTTAACCCCCAGTAGATGGGGATATATCTCAACCTGGCCCGATATATATATATGAAGGTGCTCCTATAAGACAATCTCACCAAGTTTATGAGAGATGGGTGGGGGCTCTCACTTCCATATCCATTCTCACCAACTTAAAAGCAAGAACCCCCAACTTAAATGTGAGGGCCTCCACCCATTTCTCACCAACTCGGTGAGAGTGTCTCTCACTAGAGCATCTCTCATATATATATGTGTGTGTGTGTATGTGTGTGTGTGTGTGTCTAGCTCTCCTAAGATGAAGTTTAGTTTATCCTAAACTGAAATAGTGCCGGTCATACAAATTAAAGTCGATTATCGTTATTTTTTACATGATAATCGTCTCCAAAATCAAGATAAATCCAATGAGAACTTGATTTTTCAATTCCATCATGCAAAACATATATATAATCAACTTTGATTTGTTATTTCAACTTAGGATAAATTAAACTTCATCTTAAGACAGCCTTACTAGGATAAATTAAACTTCATCTTAAGAGAGCCTTACTCTATAAATATATATGTGTGTGTGTGTGTGTGTGTGTGTGTTTGTGTGCCCAAAGCCAGACTCAAGTCATAAGTGCTTGGCCGAGCCCAACCTGCCACAAATGTGTTAGGTCATGCTCATCCATTTTAATCAGTCGGGCACAAGCGTGATTAAAGCATTATGAATACTAATAATGAAGATCAAGAAAACATGTTAATGCTATTATACAAATCAAACTCTCTCCTACCTTGCCTCAGGTTTTCCATCAAACAAAAAATGGAATTAAGGAATTTTTTTAAGAATATTTTAAATAATATGAATTGAAATTGAAATATTATTCAACTATATCTCTTGTTCAGGCTAAGGAGGGCTTCGAGCTTTCTATATCTATTAATCAAGCTCGGCCCAAATTTCAAACGTGTTCAAATTTTATATCAAGGCTCAATCTGAGCACTCAAACCTAAGGTCCGAGTTTGGCCCAAAGAGGGTTGGACCCTGGTTGGGCCCAAATTGGCCCAACCCATGAGCACCCCTCCTAGTGGACCAAGATATCCACTTATTACCTACCCTTTTTATTAGTCTGAGGATGTAGTTTTTTTTAGGTAGAAAGTCTGAGGATGTAGTTGAAAGTGTAGTGGGCAACTTATTGCTAGATCACAAGCCCATCAACCCTGCCCTTTTGACTTCCCATCCAATGGTTAGGTGCCACCTGAGTGCACATTAATGTGCACTCAGTGGCGCACTTGAGGAGCCCCTCCAGGCCTATTACTAATTACCTTTATTTTGGTTCTCAAACTAATTACAAAGACTATGTAAGGTAAGTAATCCGGCGTTTATCTTATTAATAAGATCAAGTGAGCTCAAATTAAATCTACTTACATGGGATCACCTTTTTCACACTATACTTCAACTCATTTGACTCAAAATCTGCCTTCATCAAAGTGGTTACATTTATAGCTAATAATTGTTGTTACTAAATCATGATTTTTCATGACAAACTCTTGTTTTAAGGATAAAAAACTCGGTTCATCCATCATTAATAAGATTTTTCCTCAATAGGATTTTCACTTTGGATTGAACAGTTACAATTTGGTTGCTTTTCTCAAAAGCTTCTAATCAAGCATTTGATAATTCTTATAATAGTTGATAGTTTAAGTGAAAACGTGACCTCCATATATGAGATTTAATTGCTTTCTTATGACCTGCCTAATCCAATGGTGATGCCCAAATTGAAACTTGGACCCCATAACACGGAAATTGCATCTTTTGGATGGTTCAAAAAGTCATGAGGTGGGCCCAAATTGTATGCTTTTATATAACTTGACCTGACTTGACTTCTTTAATCACTCTTTGTTTATAGAATATATGTTTTTTAGACTTGCATATCTTAAGTTTAATACTTTACTACTATTACTTGTACTATTAATAGTACATTTAAAGATGTGAGTCATTTTGACCACCCTTTGAGCAACCTCCCTATTCTCTAACAATCTTCTTCTTTTTTTTTTTGGAAGTGGTTGAACAATCTTTTTCAATACATGCAGTGGTTTAAAGGGGTTGGCTTAAGCCTATAGTTGAAGTGTATGTTCAACTACTCTATAATTGCACTTGAAAAATTAAACCTAGGTTGGTGCTAGAGTCTACATTCCTGTGTGCGTGTGAGAGAGAGAGGAGTATGTTACAAGCTTGACTCGAAGTTTATAGTTAAAAATGGTAAATAGTCCGACATTTTTATTAATATGAAAGTCCAATGTGTAATTTTGTAACATTACCTCTCTTATTTATAAACATATATATATATATATATATATATATAGTGCGACCCTTGAAGGGCTGATTAAAGTCATTAGATTCAAAGAAATAAATGGTTAGAATAGAGCATGAATAAGTATGCAATACTTGCAAACAAAGACTCATATAGCTTAGTTCAAATGCTTAAGAACATGGCCAAGCCAGATATAATGCAGTCTGAACTAATGCCAGCAGGCAGACATATGTACACATTACCTCTCTTTTTCTTGACCTTTGACCTTTGACTGCATTCTATTATCTTTGAAAAATTCATGCTATACCTAAACTTTCATCATCAATAAATAAATATATATATATATATATATATATATATAGAGTACGTTCATAGCTCTTATAGGCAAATTTTTTTATGATGGACCGACCATACGAGGATGACTTATTTTTCAAATTCCAAAAGACACAATAGTAGCTATGTACGGCTATTGGTAGTGCCCGCCCGTTTTTTTATCAGATTTTCAAAAATTTATGTTTGAGAGAATTTCAAATTCTCCAAAAGTTGTCTCCTTAAGTGAAATTCGAAAATCTTCTTTTTGATGGAGGATTTAAAATTTCCACAAATGATATATAGAGTGGAATTCCAAGAATTCCAAAAGGTCTTTTGAGTGGTTGGAATTTGAAATTCTAATGAAAGAAACACTGCATTTCAAATGATAGGGGATAAAATGTCACATTATGTCCAAAAAACCCCAACCTCCCAAATTCTAATTATAAATTCCGGTAAAAAAACAGGTATGAATTTTTGACCGTGTGTGTGAAACTAAGATGCTAACACCACTCAATCATGAGTGTGTTGGCATTAGCCATGCCATTTCATTAGGTTATGATATGATAGGAGTGCCTAGATTCATATGTTTGAACAGTGGAGATTTTCTATGGTGGATCACACTCGAGATGAGGAATTCAATGAAGGCTTTTGAAGGCTTTTTTTATTTTTTTATTTTTTTGGGGTGGGATCTTTATCAATGGCGGGACTTATCATATTGAATGCATGGTTAGATCAAAGACCGCTCATAAATCAACGAGGGGGCTTACGATAAGAGTGCTGGATCATGGGCCTTCTCCATTGATCAATGTGGATGATTGCATGGATTTGAATGTTTGATTAGCTGTTGACATGTTGTAATGATGTGTCCTACTCTGGAAGAGGGCTGCTATTGTTTCAGATGTTTCAATTGGTAGGTTTTGTGAGTTTCTTATGTAATCTCTATCCATGATAGGGGTTATCATATTGAATGTTTGTACCATGGTTGGACCTTCTCATATTGATTTGATTTGGTTCCTTCATGAATTTGGATGGCTAGTAAAGTTCTAAATTTCTAATAATGGGACCTATTGTGGAAGAGGGGGTGATTTTGTTCTTATATTATTCTAATGTGGAATCCCATCCATATCATTGAATATTTAGATTGATCAAAGGGGTTTATCATATTCCAATTATTGAAGTGTAAAGGGTCATGTCACATTGGATGGTGTGTGATCATGGGACTCTATGATATGAACGGTTGAAATAGTCCTCACAGAAGCTGCTTGCTGCACGCACCTTCACAATTTTTTGGGCCTTCAAACAGGGGTGGAACTAGGATATATATAGACATTGGGGGGCCATTGTGAAAGAAAGAAAAAAATAAATATTAGTGGGGGGTGGCTTTAAGATTTAATTAATCAAAATAATTTCTTTTTTGCAATTTAGTGGGGGCCATGACCCCTGCCAACCCCCCTCTAGTTCTGCGTGCCCCTACCATCAAGGATGCTATAATTGTGAATCCGAACAAAATATTCTTCTCTCCCTCTCTCATCCCAAATGTCGCTATCAAAAAGTTGTTCAGATAATTTTGAAATTGAGGGTTTTCTCAAAAGTATTAGCAGAAAATGTTAGCAGGAAGGAGTCTTTTTTCCATAAGGCCACCATTATTAGTCATGGATAACCTTACCTTGTGACGAAAGTTGAAAAAATTACATTGATGTTCTCTGTACTTGTGCTTTTTTACGATATTACAAAATTGTAATTGGATTATGCAATATTGTATAATTATCTTGTTATTTCTCTATATTTTAAGGCGATATATGTGATATCGCAAAAAAAGTATAACTATGAAAAGTATCTGGGGAATTTTCTCAACTTTCGTCATAAAAAGAGGGTTGTCCATGACTGATGGTGGTCGTATGGAATAAACCCCTGGCATAAATGAACTGACTCTTCTAAATAATGAAAAATTATTGATCAATATAAATAGATATATAAATACAGTCATAAAGAAGTTGGAGGTTTTTTTTTTCTTCACTTCTTTTCTTGTATATTGTAATTTTCTTGTGACTTTGAATTCTGATGTTATTCTAAAGATGTAGTGATATTATCAAGGGTTTTTTTGAACTAAAAGCTTATTAAACAAATCCATGCTGATAGTGATAGGAATTTTAATTTTTTTCAAAAAGGACAAAAAGGATAAATGGGTTTTAGGTGCATTTTTTAAACCAAAGTGCACAAGTCATGGCATGGCGACCTATACCTGTCCCAACTCATTCTTTCCTTTCTTATTTCTTCTTTCTTCTATATAAAGTCCATTCTCTTTCTTCCTCTACCATGCTCTTTTCTTCATTTATCCAAGAATAATGCCTTCGCTTCCTCCCTAAACCCACCACAAAGGAGGTTGTTCATGGGGTGAGAAAAGAAGACGGAACAATGGTAAAGAAAGGAGGGTGTCATGGGGTGTTGATTTGGATCGATCCCTGGACACTGGGCCAACTTGGTAAATTAAAAATGGTAAAGAAAAGAAGAGAACTAATTGTGTGTGGAAGGGGAGAGTTGGTAAAGGCATAGCATGCAATATCACAAAACTACGAGCATTTTGGTAAATTAAAAACCACTTAAGATCAAATTATCCCTTTTTGGAAAAAATTCAAATTCCTATTAGTAATTAGCTTGTGGAGGGATTTTTTTCATAGCTTTTCAACAAAAATCCATGTTATCAAGAAATACCATTCTAAATAAATATCTTGATATTACCATTGTGGGAGTGGCCCTATACAGCCTCTACTTAGTGACTAATTAATAGTTTTATATAAAGATATGAGATTCCAACATAGATTCATAGAAACTCGCAGGACTCTACAATTTACCTTGAAGTACATTAATTGATCAAATAAATAACCACCTTTTGTACTGATCCTCTTAAAATTCCAATTTAAGAAGTGTCAGTTCTTTGTGTTATAGCTATAGAATGATTGAATTTTTTTTATAATATGTTATTTGCATGTTTTATAAGTGATCAATCTCATGTTGAACCCAACTTATATTTGAGTAAAATGTGATGAAATCTTGTAAAAAAAAGAGCATTGATTTTGAGCTATTCAAAATTTCCAAGAGCAAATCTCACCGAAGAGCCTAGAGCATCTCTCATGAGCCTCTCAGGAGTCAATCATATGCTAGTGCCTATTCTAGAGGGGAAATTATCTACCGCATTGTTGAGGGAGAATGGGAGAGAGAAATTTACAACTACTAAACTGCATTACATCCACCAATATACCAATATAAGCACACCTGCTCAATAAAATTCTAAGCAAAATAGGAAAATACATAACCATAGAGGATAACCACACCAAGAATAGAACATCCCTAATAATTTTCATGATTATATCCTAGCCTACATAGCATCACCAATCCAACCCCTTCGCATGTTGAGTCATTGACGACTTTAGCATGCATAGCACCCCACATTTCTTTAATAATCAACTTGAAACATTTGCATGCAGGAATGTTCCCCCTTACTATTTGTCTGTTTATATTAAAATACATAGAAATTGGTACAATTCATGATATAAGTGGTTAAAAATGAAGATCGGATGTGAATATACAAGAATGCCTATCAAATGACTTCCCTTTTAGTAAAAGTAAGATGGCAAAATGTTTGGTTTTGTACTAAATGGGTAAACTCATAATACCTACTCACACTTGTTTTATAACTCAATTCAAATGTAGATGTAACCATAGACCAACCTAATGAGTGCGAAGGCAATAAATATGTAAACAGGTCAAGCAGAGAATTAATAGTTTAGGACATCCAAACCCTAAACCAAGGAAGGACAAAATGTGTAAACTATTGATCTAAAAAAACACACTCAATTAAACTGACTCCTAGTGCCCCGCATCAAAACTAGGGGTGTTCATGGGCCAGGCTAGGCCAGGCTGAAGAATATCCAAGCCTGGCCCTACTTCTAAAAACTTGGCCCTGGCTCGAGCCCAGCCCGAGTTAACATTATGAAAAGAAAAATAGGACACTTGTAAATGCCAAAACCTTTATCTCCATTGGATTAGTTGTGCCTCAAGGAGATGTCATGTGTTCAAATCCTCTATCTCTCTAATTTTTCTATAATTACTTTTATGGCCGGGCCGGGCTTGGGCTCTCTACAATCCATCCTAGCCCGGCCCATTTATTAACGGGCACAACTGAAAAATCCAAGCCCGGGCTAAAGCAGGCTGAACCGGATTCAGGCTCGGGCTGGCCCGGTCCATGAACACCCCTACTCAAAACAATTTGATTTTATTAACAACTAAAGGAGTGGACATTTGCATTTTTTTAAAATTTTCTTCTGGTAAGAAAAAAAATCTAAATTAAATGAGAAATTAACCTAAAACCAGTACAATAGTCAAAACATAAAATTTTTGGCTTTACCAAATTTATTGTCCAAAATCCTGTTTTAAAGCCATATTCATAAGTAATTAAGAAATATAAGATATTTTGAGATCTCGTCTAGTACTTGATCAACTGACAAGAAATGGGACTCAGAATTAGGGATGTCAATAAACCTCTAATTATTTTGTCACCTGAAGGACCCAACTTGAAAATTTTGGGGATGAAGCCCCCTTTTTTTTTTTTTTTTTGCTTTTTCTTTACCCAATTGATAACATCCACATTTCGAATCTGATTGTTAAACCAATTACCTAAGTGTAGGAC
The DNA here is from genome assembly GCA_003546025.1 of Camphora micrantha. Lineage (NCBI taxonomy): Eukaryota > Viridiplantae > Streptophyta > Magnoliopsida > Laurales > Lauraceae > Camphora > Camphora micrantha. Next base: position 33,644,548 of record QPKB01000009.1, on the reverse strand, counting down.
ATATTTAGTGTATTATTATACATTGACTTCATATTATAGGATGATAATATTAAGAATGTTATAATGGCCCCCTTTGACCAATGTAACTCCTTTCACACTCTTATCTCCCAATGATCTTCAATTATAACCCAATGTGATGTTCATCGAATTTTTATCCACCATTAGGTTGAATCTAAAAGAAATTCTATAGTTAAAAGACCATTAAGATTTTAGGCTACTGGACGGGCCAAATTTTTGCATGACCCTTAACCAAGAAAAGACTTTTCTATCTATGCCACCTCCAATGATAGAAATGCATCCAAGTAGCAAGATGAACTACATGTACGTTGTATGCAATCTGCTCCGATTCCACGATTTAATATAGAAACACACAAAATTGATGGATTAGGGTGCCATATATATATTTTTAGACATAATTACCCTCCTGGTGATATTGTTACCTACCTAACGATATCGTTATTTATAAAATTGTTAACTGAGAGTGTAATTGCCTTTTTTTCAATTCAGAATATTTTTTAAGTATATATACCTATTTCAGATTTTATAAATAAGAGCGTGGAAGTCGATCAAATAATGTGGAGGCAAGCCTATAAAGGTTAACTCCCAACACAGCATCTCCCAGCAACATTGCAAAATAAATAATCATATATTAAAAATATTATGAAAGTACCTCTTTTTCAAAGAGCAAATTGCATAAAATGAAAATAGAAAAATTCAGATAAAAAGAGAACTGAAAAGATGGGGTAGAAGAAACTTTTTATATAAAGGAAAAACTGAAATTTTAAAAAGTGGAGAGCAGATGTGAGTGGTTTGATGAGACAACTATGAATGGCTAGTTGCATGAGATAAATAGTGGAAAGATCATGTAGAACATTTTGAGAAAAGAATAACCGTCGGTCAAAATCATAACCGATGATCAAAATTGGATCCAAAACCTTCCTTCTTAATATATTATAATTGAGAGCTCAAAAACATTCAAGAGTGAACCAATTAAAAAAAAAAAAAACAAAAAACGCAAGCTCCACCACCATAGAGCCCACCTCTTAAAAATCTGAATCGCTCAAAACATATATTCACCATATGATGGAGCACATACATGATAATTCAATTAGCAAAACTTACATGTAGATAATCATGTGCATTAATCATGTCATCAATAATATGCTTCTCTCCTACTATTGGCATGGAATGGATTGTGACCTGTGCCTCTAAGTTTCAGATTCGACATCTGGAAATCGGCATTTCTCAATCAACCTCGTCGCACACTCATCGAATATGCCACCACATAACTGCAGTCTCCACAACCGCGCCAAGTATCATCTCCTCCCTCCTCCACGTGTAACCGAGTTTTCCATTCCGTAGATCCAACTCTCATTTCCTCTTCTTCTTCTGCTTCTTCTTCTTTTTCTCTCTCTCTCTCTCTCTCTCTCTCTCTCTCTCTCTCTCTCTCTCTTTCTCTTCTGTTACAGTTTTGTTGTAAACTTTCGTTAATGGCGCTGATGAGAACGGAATACGAAGGAGGAGGAGAAAGAGAAAGCTTGTTGGATTGGTGGAATGAGATGAATGGATCCAAGGACTCGCATAGAAATCTCTTCTACGTACTCTGCGCCTTGCATGCTACTGTTGCTTTTGTGGCACTCGTAAGTATCTAACCTTCCTTCTTTCTCTCTTTGATCCCATCATAACACAATTCACAACACCCTTTCCAATAAAGAACATGCCCAATTCTCGATTCAAATGGATTGATTATACGTAGAATAAGGTAATTACAAATTTGGCCATTCCGATTGATCTAACGCTGGGTATCATTGCGTTAAAGTTATTTTCCGTCAAATGAAAATAACTAGGTATGAGCTAGCTAGAACGAAATATTTAATTAGGTATGAGCTACTGTTATCGCAGTGTATCTCTGATTGAGAATGTAAATTTAGATCATTGCCAATGTTGAATGTTTATAGTATTGTGATTTTGATTTTTGTGGAATGGTATTTTATGTGGTTAAATTTTGTTTACACTTTCCTTTCGGTGATTGTTCTGCGTCGTCGGTAACTTGGCAACTTGAGAGGGACTGAAAAAAGCAATTCTTAACACCTTGAGTGGACCCTTGACCAACTCTTACCGACAGGGAAACACTGATGTTTGTTTGGATTTGGGTATTGAGGAGCACTTTTTCTTTTTTTTCTCTTTTTTAATTGTAACTGTTGATTCTGGTCCCATACTAAGCGCTGTTCTAAACTGGGCCAAGATTCAGCCATTAGTCACCAAAGGGTATATAATATATATAATTAGTGTTTTGGAGAGACAAGGGATACAACTCACTTGATCATTTATCTATCTCTTTTACTAGAATTTATGGAAGTTATGCTCTTGGGGTCTTCTAAGTCGGTTTTAGGGTCAGAATCAACAAGCATTTGGCTTCATTTGTATCCGGGAGGTGACTTGCTGATTAACACCTGTTCCTTATTTATTTGGTTCGACCAAGTGTTTGCCTGTTGTTGGTTTGGTTCAATATGGTGTTTTTTGGGGTTGGAATTTTTTTTTTTTTAGAGAGAGAAGGCAACTGATTGACAAAACCTTGAAGTTTTCCTTATCCCACTGTCAAGAGATCAATTGAATTTGATTCGATCATATCTTTACAAATGAATACAGCAGAGATATATACAGATACCTTCAAGAAAATCCATTGATTGTATGCCCATCTAAGGTAAGTTAGAACAATGTTGATTGGGTTTGATTGGAGCAACATCAAGCTAGCGCATAGATCCTAATGCTCCCACTCAAGTTATAAAAAATACCAAACTAGCATTGAAGAAGGTAAAACTTATTTGCCAAGAGCCTTGCTAAAAATGTTAATAAGTTAGATGTCAGAAATACATAAGCTGTTTGGAGAAACCCATATTGAAATTTATTTTCAAAAACAAAATGATAATAAAGTTTGATATGTTTGGAAGTTGACTGTTTGGTGCACTCGTAGAAGATAGGATTGGGAGTTATGTGAAGAGGGGATTGGTCATCAGTTGTCAAAGGTCAGTTTAATTGGTTGGGAATGTGAGACGCTAAGATTGTCTTCTTTATCATTTTCTTATTTGAGTGGTAACATGAACTGAACCTGCACTTTGTGGTGTGAATACGAGCACCTTTCAATTGTGTATGTGAAATACCAAGATCTTGAAGTAGGTACCTTAGCCAAGTCAATGCAGAAGTAGCCAAGGCCATGGATTAAATTCGGCTTTGGTTGAAGAGCTAGATACAATGTTCTGATTCTTTCTCTTCCATGATATAGGATGTCACAAGAAGGGTGAACTAGTTAAAGGTTGAATGACGAGTCATGGGAGAGCTGGCCTAGTTCGAGTTTTGAGTACTCATGGGGTTGAAGAACAATGGTAAAAGATGATAGGAGTCCTTGGCTGGGTCTTGAAAGCAAAGGACGCCAAAAGAGGCATCAAAGATGTGTGGTGCTGGTGCCAGGCATGAATTGACTTAGGACATGAATAGAGAAAATGTCTGGGCATGTAATGGTCAAGTAAATTATATTGATTGGTCAATCATAAAAAAAAGCCACCTTGCTTAGAACACATTTTTCTCCATGGGAAAGGAAGCTGGTCAGGCTCCAAGAAGGTAATTCAAAAGAGCAACCTCCATTTTTAGAAAGATAATTCGTAGGCTGAGATCCTTGATATGGAACTGATGGTGTAAAATAGCGTCCACAGTGTGGATATTGACCGTATTATTTCTGGTGTCAAGCATGTTGTCATCATATCCAAGAAGCCTATAAAGGTGGACCCAAGAGGCTGCTGCAAATAGAGTAATGTGCTGTGATTGCCTAAGAAATGCGTTAGTCTCCCCATGTTTGGAGAACATTGGTTGTGGACAGGTAGTTTGTTTATGAACCCGCTGCGTACTGATGCAACGATGAGAAGACACAGAATGTCAGTAGTTTGGCAACGTGAGCAAAAAAGTCTTATTGTAATCGAGACCCTGGGTTTGAGTATAGCCCCTAGCAACTAAGTAGGCTTTGTAATGTTCCATTGTGCCATTGGCTTTGAAGTTGAGTTTGTAGTTTGTACACCCACTTGCAATCCAATGGGGTGTTTGATTGGTGGTGTCTGCCCATGGCCTAATTTCTGCAGCCATAGCTTCTTGCTTGTTTAGGATCTTTGGCTTATCACAAAAAGAGATGGCTGAGCACGAAGCAAAATGATAGTGAAAGAGATTACAAGAGCCAAAGAAATTGGTAATTAAGGTGACAGGGGATACCTGTGGGCTGAAACTACAAGGAAGGGGGAATTGGCGAAGGAAGAAATTGTGTCCCACAGCTGCAGTGGAGCATTGATAATCTGCAAGCTGTTTGGCGTGGGGGGGAGCGCGGGTAGAATGTTGTAGGTCAGGAGCTAGACAGGGTACATGTAGTGGTGGCCTGGTGGGTCAAGTTCAGGCATTTGAACTAAAAGATGGAATGGGGTGAAAACAGGAGGGTCCAAAGTAGATAGAGGAGGAGATTTGAGGTTGAGTGACAAGGAATAATTGACGAGGTGGGTATCTGATGCAGTCACGGCATGGGCAGGGCCGGACCCAGGCTTGGCTATTGGGGGCGCTCACCTTCCGCGGACCTCGGAGAAGCACTAGCCTCATCAAAAATAAACTGTCACCCCCCTCCCACTCCTCCCTAAAACTACATAGTAATAGAAAATGACATTATGGCCACCTTCCACCCCATCAAATGAAAAATTGGGTCTGCGACGGGTATCAAAGAAGCCTATAGACAGCAACCAAATTGCAGTAAATCTGCAGATTAAAGGACTGCTTCCTTCCTTAAGGTGACAAACAAGATTTATAGATACCAACATCACACAAAATTCACTCCTAAATGTGATACCATCAACTCACAATAGGGAGAAAAGGAAAAGAGATGGAGAAGAAGTATTAAAAAGGGTTATTCAGAACCGTTATTCAAGATCTTGACTCTGTTCTATCCACAGTGACTGCTACATACAAATAAAGCCTATGGATTTCTCTAGAAAAATCACTCTTATCAATCATCCTAATCACATTACAATATTTTCTAATATTTAGATGCTCGATTGATCTAATTAGAGAGCAAAAAAAAAAAAAAAAAAAGGAAAGAAGAATTCAAAATTCTCTCAATCAGCTCACTGGCTGGGTTGTCCAGAACTCTCTGGACAATTCTGCCTGTGGACCTCACATGGCCCACCATCTGGAGAGGTGGGTCCTACCAACTTGAAACCCACCCATTGGCGACGCAATGGTGCTGGATCCAACTGGATTTGGGTCCAATTTGGTCCACTTATTTAAGCCCAAAAATTCGTTTAGACTGCTGCATTTTCTTAATAGAATTTCGGAATATTACGAATACCCGCCCCACAGTGTTCTGAATTGTCAATCCAGCCAATGTTATTGTATAATTCCAGCAATTTTGGGGCGGACACAACTGAGTATCTCACACATGGGACTGGATCCCATGTGTTCAATCATAAGCTTCCTTGCAGGCCATTGATTGTCCTATTATATGTTCTTCAAGTGCATCATAGCCATCCACTTCAGTATTGAATGACTCCGGCAGTTAGGGGTAAAACATGGGAAGATGGATGGGTCAAGCGGTATATTTTGAAATGGGAAGTGGTCTTTTTGACAAGTTTCACATTTTAACTAGTGAAAATGGATTTGGTATCTAAATTCAGTTTTGATTATGGTACAAAATTTCCTAATGAAAAAGAAAGTTTCCAATTTCTAACATTTTAAGTTGATCCAAGAACAGTATGAATTAGTCATCAACTCTTTTGAGGAGCCAGTGTGCACTATTCATTGTATGAGGGAGTTGCAGTGAATTCAAAAGAAAGAGTAGAATCTTAATAGCATGAGAAGGAAAGGGCAAGCAAGCATGTTTTGCTAATTGACAATTTTCAAGATGCAAAGAACGGAAAAATGTGATATAAAAGCTTGTGGATAATAGAAAAGGTAATTAAAAAGTACAATTCAAGTCTCTAGTTATTTTTCTTAACGAGAGAAAATTAAGTTGAAATACCAAAAGCTCAAGATGTTAGTGAATAATAGAATAATGTATATCAAAGAGTCTTGCTAGCTCCCCTCACATGTGGGACTCCACATGTGGACAGAAACATACCAAATGACCATACGTGGACAGAAACACGTACCCTGAGATTTGAATACATGACCCCCTAGCTTGAATACCGTGTTAATTACCAGAAATACCAAAAGCTTGAGCTATTAGTAAATGACAAAACAATGTATATCAAATGATCCTGATATATAAAACATCATGGAGAGAAGTACATATTAAACATCATGGAGAGAAATGAGGGGGGAGATGGAATAGATGTTACCATGGATGACAAAAAGTGTGAATCTATCCAGAAGTTGCACGATTGAAGCATGCTTATTTAGAGATGGAGTAGATAGAGAAGACAAAGATAGGCACAATGATTTGGTGCGCCAGTGTCAATTATTCGTGAAGAAACAAAAAGTGGGAGTGACAAATCAACCCACTGTGGCACATACTTCCTTGGCTGAAGAAATGGATTCGGTGTAAAGGAAAATGAAAGCTTATATAGCCCAATATTGAGAGGCGAGGTGGCAGGGTGAATGCAGGATTGGTGATGCTGTGGCGGCATTAGATTTTGCAGTGGCAGGAGTATGGGGCTGGGAAGAATGAGCACCATGAGCCTGCTTGGGCATAGTCGGCAGCAGTTTGCCTTTACTTGACCTAAGTTCCCACATTGCAATGTGGTCCTTGACGACCATGGCCAGATTGACAATCATCCATGGGTCGACTGGAAGTGGCACCAGCAAGTGTTGTGGCTCCATTTATTCCGTAGTGGTAAGCTGGTATTGATTTTCTAGTTGAAGCCAGAGCAAGTACACCTTGCTGAGATTCGGAAAGGGACCTATGGATAGTATTTGCCTCTGTATAGCGACAAAAGAATCAGCAAGGCCATGAGAAATGAACTTTCTCCCGTTGCTGGTAGTTAGTGATGGCTTTGGGAAAGTTAAAGTAATTTGAGCAGAATATTGACCTTGAAGAATCATAGTTGAGATAAAGGACCAAAATAGTGGTAACGGTGAACGTAGTGACCGATAGCTAAAATACTACGTAGCGGATGATACGTACTAGCGTAGCGGTCTGATTCGAAAAAGTGGTAAAAACAAAAATTCAAAAAAATATACAAAAAATCTAAAATATTGAAATTAAATGTTAGAATTTGATGCTCTCTCTTTTTGCAGTAACTAAGATAGGGGATGTAACGGTCCCTTGATTTCATAGAGGTTTTGTATCGATGAATGATTATAAAACAACAATATTTATCTTTTTTTTCACATGTTTTCATGTTAGTTAATCTAAGTTAAAAACTATTATACATTTCAAAATTCATAATTTATAAGCATTTTAGCATAACTATAAATAACACAAGATCAACAAATTATAAAGAAATGCTTAAATAAAGCTTAAAGCTCAAACCAAATGGCGAATTAACTTCGATTACACACAAGCAATGTATTTTTGTAAAGAGTTGAGAAAAGAATACTTCTACTCATACCAAAGGGCGTCTTTACCATGATATACCTAGAGAAGAGCCCTTGAGAGAAACTCTAAGCATCGGCTTCAATTTGGCGAAATCTTGTGTTTTTTTAGTGTTCTTTTAAGCATGGAATGGTAAAAATGTTGCTTGGAGAGAAGAATAGAAGAAAGAAGCTCTACTGTGTGTTTTAAAACATTATGTAGAGTAAATGTCTATCACGCTTTGTAGCGGCCTATAGCGGTCTGTAGCGGGACTGTGGCGGCCGTAGGAGCCGCTACTTTTGCCGGCAGCGCTAAATTGTTTGTAGCGTAGCGGTCTCGGGCTTAGTGGCCACTATGTTGATCCATGGTTGAGATGATAGTGTCAAGTCCAACTAGCCAATACATCCCAAAAGCTCAAGTTGTCAGGAAGTAGAACACCAATATACTTAATACACCCTCGAACTGGATGACTTTTGAATTTGCAACCCACACGTGCCTACCTACGCGATATGTGCCTGCCCATGCCACCTCTTGGGTTCGAACTCGAGACTCGGCATTGCTTTGATACTACATCAAGTCTGACTAGCCAATACATCTCAAAAGAATAACGTGTCAATAAGAAGACGGCCAATCTACCTAACAAATAGATGCTGTGCACATTACTTTGAGAAAAAAACAATTGGAGAGATCAGTACATACATCATGAGCAGTGTCCGCATAGTTGCCAATGGAACCTTAAGAGTATTAATGACTTAGAAAAACTCTATAAACGAACTTCGAGAAGATAGAGGACCACCTTGCTTATAACAGTGATATTGAACACATTCCACTTTGGAAGGGTACTTCAATCTGCAAATGGTCAATTTACACACCTAGTGATTATCTGAAAGTGACAAATGTCAAAATTGTTAAACATTTTTGAACACTTACATACAATAGAATGGTTGTCTACACTATGTAGTATGTACTGGGACAATGTTGAACAAACAACTGGGTAGGATGGAATTATTGTCTTCTTTTCTGGAGAACTAATGAAGGTCCGTAGGATCTTACATTCCGTTGAGCTACCACTTATCCCAAAACCAATTGGTGATGGGAAAAGTGGTAGCTCAATGACGTGTAAGATTCTACAAGTGGTATCAAAGCCTGATAGGTTGGGTGTTCGAGTCATGGGACATGCGTTTTGCAAGTTGCGCAGCAGTAGTTGCGGCCGGTGTGCTGTTGAGGGAGTGATTGTTGAGGTTAATGTCCACCTACACTCCTGAGCGGTCACAATTGTGGTCGAGCCTTCGCCCTCATCATAAAACTATTGTTGTGCCGTTTTCCATCATCAATTGGTTTTGGGATAAGTGGTAGCTCAATGGGGTGTAAGATTCTACAAGGTCGAAGGCAAAATTTATCCTGATTTAAAAAAGAAGGGTACATATTTAACAATTTTTAATTCTCTTGGTAAATGCGTCCACCAATAGAGGTATAGGATTTCGATGATAATTGTTCGTGATGTTAAAAAAGTTCATTATAGTCTTGCTTAACCTGAATTCCTAATGAGTGAAAGCTCCACTTCAACATGACCGACTCAATCTAGAACCTCGACATGTCTTTGAAATGTGTTCTACTCTTTGGTAGTCCGGTCAGATCAACAATTTCCTATAGAATGGATGGAGGTTGAATCAGCAATATGATCTGTCTGATAATGGATCACTGGATTTTGGATGTATCAATTGAGCTCCTGTCTGTGATGTGTGTTTTTCAATGCTTTGAGCTGGACCTTGGTATTAATGATGAATGATGTCGGCATGTCGCAATATGATGCGTTGAATGTTTCTGATTACTGTGACTTGTTTTTTTGTTTTTCGAAAGATTATGCTTTTGATCATTTTATTCCTGCATATGTAGTAGATCTACTCGACAAATTTTATTCCAGTACTTTCTAATGATATTTAAAAGGTTGCGGCTTAATTGTAGGGCACTGAATTTATTCTAGGCCAGTGATTTCACTTATGAATGTGGAATTTCTTAAGTAAAAGTTGGAGAGTGGAGTTATCTTTCTGCTGATTCCTTAAAAAGAGTGGCCAAGGGAAACACTTGAGAAAACTACAGACTTGCTTAAATGGATATGAGGGTAGATGTAATGTTGCTTTTTATTTGGGGGGACATGCTTTCTTGACTAACCTACAATGTTTGCCTTTCTTGTGTTCTCATAAGGAAAGAAAATAGGACGCTTCCTTTGACTAATGGAATGGTGGATAGTATTTATAGTGTGCTTCGGTCTCTATGACACCGCAGTTATTACTTTCATTATCTTGTATTGAAATATGAAGTGAATGTAGAAGTGAGAAGAACATGTGATAGCTTCTTGACCTTGCCAGTTGGAACTTTTTCATTTTTCTTGTTGTTGTTTCCTTTCAGCAGCAACTGTAATTTGGCAGAACTTTTATATTTTTCATCGACTCTCTCTCTCTCTCTCACTCACTCAACAGTTTTTTCCTGCTTCAAATGTTCTTCATGCTCCTCTGCACAGTCAATGTGATATTACTTGTCATCTAGTCTTCATGTAGGTTTTTGTCTTTCAGGTCCAACTCATCCGCATTCAGCTAAGAGTGCCCGAGTATGGTTGGACAACACAAAAGGTTTTCCACTTCATGAACTTTTTAGTGAATGGATGTAAGGCTCATGTCAACTATATTATTATTATTATTTTGGAAGAAAAACTTTATCCACTCCTTCTGAAAGTTCAACATTTTTATCCATTATCAACATTGCAATTGACCATATGCTTTTTCTGACAGTGCGTGCTATTCTATTCGGACTGTATAAGCATGTGTTTTTTATCAAACCAAAAGTAAGTTTATTTGCCTAGTATGTGGTTCATGTAAGCATATCAGATCAATTTAACATGAATATGATGAATCATTCATGCACAATGTTGTGATATATATTTAAGTGCACTATCATTTTACTTTCCTCCGTTAAGTTGAAATGTTTTCGGGTTGGCAATGATCCTTTAAGTTAATTTGTAGTCGGGGTTTTAAAGCACACCCTTAATGGAATCAGGCTTGTGGGCACCTGCCATGATGGGCCAGTCTACAGGAAGGCTTTCACATGAATATTATGCCTTTCTGTTGGGCTTGGGATCAAATTTTATGCAATCATTAAATGGGTTTAGCAACATTGACCTCTGTAAGAACTGGAAAACACAGTATCTTGGTATGGATATTTCTTAAAGTTATTCCAGTGGGCTGATCTCAGGCCCCAATGTTGGTCCCAAGTCCCAACAAATAAATAAGCCAAGCCCAGTCTGGCTAGACGTCCATGTTTTATACTATCACTATAGATGAAGAAGGTGTTTTACTCTGGTGGCCATTGATGTTCTTTCACTGTCTTGATGGTAAATGCTGTATGCAGAAAAAAAAGGTAGTTACCATTGGAATGTTTCTGAAGCCTACTCAGTACCTGATTCAAGTTCAACTATGTAATATCTGTAGTTCAGGTGGCCATTTTAATTTTGCCTAAGTGTGCCTTTTTTAAAAATATCGTATTGATACAGGTTCTTGAAATGGCTATTCTAGATCTTCCAGGCCTTCTGTTCTTCTCAACATACACATTACTTGTGTTGTTCTGGGCAGAGATATACCATCAGGTGCCTTAATCTCATCGTCAGTCTCCAACCGATAACCATGCAGCAGAAGTTGATATTGAAAGCTAAATTTTGTTTCATAACATTAATTTTCAGGCAAGAAGCCTTCCCATCGATCATCTTAGACCCGCATATTTAATAATCAATGGAGTTGTGTACCTCATTCAGGTACAAGATAGAGGATATCATACTTTTCAATATTATTGGTTTCCATTTAACATATTGTGGTTTATGTCGTTGTTTACAGTGGCTAATTATACTCTTAAACCATGCTATTTTCTGATGGGTTCAGGTTGGCATTTGGATATATGTAGGAGTATCTCGGAATCCCATTGCATTCGAGGTCGCTAAACTCTTCTTTGCTGCCATTTCATTTTTTGCTGCTGTTGGATTTTTGATATATGGTGGGAGGTAATGTGGCTCATCTATGTAACTGAAAGAAACTGCTACGTTATTCATGGTTTCTCATGATATATTTTCTCTCCTTCCTCTGCCATTTCTTCTGAAGCTGTATGTGACTCTCAGGTTGTTTTTCATGCTGAGGCGCTTCCCGATTGAATCCAAAGGCCGCCAAAAAAAGCTGAATGAGGTTTGCAATGAGGATGGTTGTTTTTTGACAGCCTCGTTCACAAGTTACCTAATCATGTGAAGTAGGGAAAATAGATGCATCCTAATTTTTGGTATGAAATCCGACAAGTCCTCGGTCACTTTGCTACTCTGCAATATAGCACAATATTATTGATAGGTAGATTTGGCTCATCTCTAATTCCTTTGGTTGTTGGACCCTGTTTAAATTTTCAAGAGTCCCATCCCTTTTACAATCCTTCTTAGAGAGAGGTCCTTGGAAGTTTTACATAGCTGGTTTGTGTTGAGAGTTTTGCCATGAATGTTTGAGAATCTGGCATCCGGTAGGCATGGGAGTACGGAGGAGTACTGGGGCATGGCTTCCATGAAGAATCTTCTGCAAGGGGTAGGATCATTGTTTTTTGTGGGAAAGAATTTCATAATTTTCTTGGTGCTTGATCCATGGTTGTTTATCCAATGACCCATTCACTACAATAGTGTAAGTAATTACCTAAAATCTCCCACTTTGGATGTTTCACATCATAATCTCTACCCAATTTGTTGAGGAACATCCTTTTTCTTGCAATATAGTCTCATATGGACTTCCTCTTCTTATACCTTTTATTTGTGGGTTCCTTTGCTAGTTCACTCCCAAGCTGTCCTTTTATGTAGTTTGCAATCCCATGCACACTATCCAGGCCATTTAAGAATGTAAATGAGCCTACTACGCGGGCTATAACATTTAGTCCAACATTTGGAAGCAACGTTCCTTTTGCCTTCATTCCTTTTAGGAAGTAGAATTGTGAACCATTGGATTGTAGAATTAGAGAAAGAAAAATCAAGAGCATAGAAACATTTCATTTCTGGAGATTCTTGGAGAGAATACAACTATGCTTTTCTTGGAGTTCATCATTTCTAGAGATCGTGAAATTAGTGAACATTGCATCTTTGTTGGAGGAGTCTACTCTATATTGTTTTATTCTCTTTGGTGACTGCTGCAGCACTCTTGAATCTTAAATTCATGCTCCATGCAGGTTGGTTTTGTAACAGGGATATGCTGCACTTGTTTCCTGATCAGATGTGTTGTGGTTTGTTGGTTCTCTTCTACATTTTTTGCATATAAAAATAAAAAAAGCAAAGAGCAAAGTACACTACCTTAAACATCCATTTTCATTGGTAGGTTGCTGTTTCTGCGTTCAACAAGGATGCTGATCTTGATGTTATTGATCATCCTATTTTAAATTTCATCTATTACATGGTAAGTACACGACTCTACAACTCTTTTCTCCGCCTATCAGTTCTTTTTTAACTTGTAACTTCTCTTCATCTTCTCCCATTCTTTTTAGTTGGTAGAGATTCTCCCATCAGCTATGGTTCTCTTCATCCTTAGGAAGCTTCCACCAAGGCGTGTATCTGATAAGTATCACCCAATTAGCTGATTGTGGAAGCTTTTCCTACTCGAGCTGTTCAGATGCAATGACTGTTAGTTGCTTGCGGTTGTGAGCATGGAATGAAGAAATCAAAATCATGTATACTTATTATCCTTTCCATTCAAGTTTCCTTTCATGAGCCTTGCTTGCTGTCTTGATCTTAGGTATGCCATTGAAATTTTTGGTGCCATTGCATTTTGGAAGGTGGTGGTCATTACCACCTTGAAATTTGACTGCATTCAACTTGGGCTAAATCGGCTCAACTTGACGGGCAGTCGAGTTTGGTGAGTTGGGCAAGTTTAACCAGAAATTGTATCAGACTTGGTCAAGTTTATTTTTTGGTTGCTTAATTGCTTAACAGGGTTTTGAGAGACCCCGGATTTTGCGTTTCGAATGAGTCTGATAATACAACCCATTAAATTTGGGTCTGTGGCGATATTTAGTTTTTAACCATCCCTGTTAGGACTGTTAATCAGTTGGCTTGGATTATTTTGAATTTGATAAGGTCATTGATTAGGCAGCTTGGATAATCTTTCAAATTTAAAGTGATTTTTTTGCCCATATACCCTTCATAGTATGGTGCACAAGATGTGGTCTTTGATGCATCAAGTTTATGAACATCCACATACTTCGAAGTTCGAACCCTTGGATCGACCTTACCTCACTTTTAGGCTCTCTGCCTTGGTCAATAGAACTAAAAGAATGCCACTAAGCAGAGTTCACCCAGAGGGTCAAATTTAGACGGAGTTTATCAGTAAAAAAAATTGTCTGGATATGCATGCCCAATGTTTTTTTTTTTTTTATAAATATTTTTCTTGAATTTTGAAGTATTGACTTGGCAGGAAATTGTTAATGAATTGAGTTTATCACCTTGGACTCAGTTTCTTGGTACAATGATCATTCTTGGATTTAATCTTGGCCGAGCCAATAGTCTAAACCAAGATGCCAGATTTTTATGGGACCAAGTTAGACAGTCCTGGCCAGCAACTTGTTGAGGAACAAGCCTCTGCTTGTACCAATTAAAGTGGCTCGGCCAAGGTTTGCCTGGTCCTATCTGATTCTATTACTGTGATAGAATGGCTTATTTATGTATATGGGACGTCTGTTGTTTATTATTCCAGTTCTCACGGGCTCGTGGCATAGAATGCTGTTAAGTGGACTGTTCAAATAACCAAATCTGATTGATGGGATTCAATTCTTAGGAATTCATGGGAAATTGAGTTCCGAGGAAGGATTATTAAAGAAGTAAGGGGTGAGGGACACCGGGGTGGATGAGTAGATTGTACCCTTTCATGGGATTTAATTTACTACGGTGATGGCTACATTCTTTTCCTGCTACATGGAAGACTTGAGCTCAGAGTCCGGATCCCTGAATGGAGGGAGTAGAAGTCCACAGTAACAATAAGGTTGCTCCTGAGCAGTTAACTCCACTCTGTGAAAATGTGAGAGGATCCAGGCTTTGAACTCTCAACTTTCACACAGTAACGTCCCTATATGTCCGGTTTATTTGCATTAAAATACATATGAATTGAATATATGCGGTGGTTAAAAAAAAAAAAATAGAACAGAGGTGAATTTCTAGGAGTAGACATCGAATTGCATCTTCTTTTGATGATATTTCATAAAAGAAATGTTATTTGATGTTAACTTTTTTAAAATTCATCTATATCTTCATTTTTAACTACCCTTTATATGCAAAAACAGGCCTGGGTTCCCGTTTTGGAACTATCTTCATGCGTAGACCACCTATGTTCCACTGGTTGGGTGAGAAGTAAGAAGTTAATATATGATGCCCATACTTGGATAAAAAGCAAGGGCCCTGTTCTGATACATTCAAAGCTGGGGGCCCATCTAGGGCCACACTGATGATGGGACTACGGGATGGGAAGATCCATCTTGGTAGGACCCAAAAATTAAATTTGAGGTCAATCTCATGCATGCAACCTTTTGATATGCGGCCGAGGCTTTATTTAAATAAAAGCTTGACATTCGATCCAATAGTTCAGTTCATTTAGATGAGTACAAATCCAACTGATTAGATTAGTTCCCAGGTGGGTTCCATCTACAAGACAGATGCACAGAAAGGGCCAAAAAGTAATATATGCCACAACCAAAGCTTCTCCTTCTACATCTTTTTATTTTTTTTTTCATGACCAAAATACCTATGTAGGATTTTTCCAAACTATCCCTCCCTCTCCTTCCCTCTCTCCCTCTCCCAGCTCGCCGCCCACTCCCTCTGTCTCTCTCCCCCTCCTTGCTCGCTGCCTACCTCTGCCTGCCACCCACCTCCGCCCGCGCCTGACCCCTGTCCCCGTCCCTCTCCTTCTCCTTGTCTCTCTCCCTACTCACCGCCGACCTCCACCCACGCTCGAACCTCTCCCTCTCTCCATCTCCTTCTCCCTGTCTCTTTCCCTGTCTTCCTTTCCCTGCTTGTCGCCCGCCTCCTGACCCCTCCTCATCGTTTGGCCTCTCGGGGGGTGGGGGGGTGTATTTTAGGGGATAATATTTGGGTGTCCAGAGAGAAATTTTGAAAAGAGAAGGGATGTGGAAGGAGAAGCTTGGTATATGGCATTAGTAGCTCTCCCCATACAATTGAAGAGTAATATTGTATGCTAATTGATATATCTGAAATCCGCATTTACTTAAAATAAAAGATTTTGATGGGCCCATGCAAAGTAAACTTATTATACCCTTAAAAGAAAAAAATAAGACAGATTAGCACAAAATAAATTTGCTATATCTCTGAAAGAAAACAAAAGACGAGACTTAAATGGCCGACTCCATATTTCATTGGGCCCACCCAATGTATACTCAAACAAAGTGGGCTGGTGGTGAAGAAGCCACTGAACAAAACAAACAATAGCAACAACAATTCTGGTACCATGAGCAGGTGGTGAGATATGCGGTGGAGACAACGCTATTGAATAAGTCCTGCAACAGTGGAGGATAGGCAGTTGTGAAGAAGAGGGATCTGCAATACAATGTGAGGAAGACATGACAATGGTGGATTGTAGTGTCAAGACAAATTTCAGAATCTTTAAACAAAAATTACTACAAGTGAGGAGGTGTGGAAGAAATTGATTCAAAAAATGAACTCCTTATTCCTCCATTTTCCTCTTAGAAGTAAAATTCTCAAATAAGAAAATGACCCCCCAATAAAGAGTGTGTTGGATAATTTCATGACAAAGGCTGGGCCAGAAAAGATCCGTTTCATAAAAATTGCATGTATGATGATCCTGTATGTATCTGGTTTTGAAATGGAATAAAAAAAAAAGGGGAACTAGAATTGCTTCCCTTATTCATAAATTGCAGGACGACTGGATTCATGCATTTTGGTTTACCGCTTCGCTTCTTATAATGGGTCGGATTAAATTGTGACTATAAAATACCATGTACCAATCTAAAATAAAATACTATGTACCAATCTAAAAGCTTAAGCTGATACGTGGAAGACATGAATCAATAAGCTCTGATATCATCTAAGATACCACTTACCAATCCAAAAACTTAAATCTTTTTAGTTAACCATTACTATTAAAACCTCAAGGTGTTTGTAGAGACTGCATAAATACTAGTACTTTTCATTGCTCCCCCTCGGGTGGAGCCCACTCCTCAACAGTGACTAGTCTAGACCTGATTTTGATAGTGTGGTGCAGTGTTGAGGATATTGCTGACCAGACCATCACCGGTGTGCGAGTTTTGTGTTAGGTATCCTAAAACCTTGCACAAGGAGGGTCGATAGATGGCCGTCGAATGAGTTAGCCGGGGCAGACCGAGGAAATTTTACTTGGGGGCTCTATGTCAAAAAAAAACCTCGGAAGGTGGAATATGTAAAAAGAAATCTCGAGGACTCTGGAATTTTTTACTTTATTTCAGGTCTGGGTGTGGGGCTGAAGCCCCCCGACCCTTGTACTTCGGTCCACCATTGTGAGTCAGGGCAGCAATACCTTCATGAATACTGTCATTCATATTAAATAAGAAAACTCATTTATTCCAGAGAGCACCTAGGTTAGCATTGTTGAAGAAAATTGGTGCCAGCCAGAGTGGTCGTCTGGTAAGTAACATGTATAAGTACAAAGCCATGGTGATTGGTTCTTTTTTTTGAAAAAGTCTACCTGGACCGATTCTTGGGATCGGTCTCTGGACCGATCCCAAGCTTTTCATTCAATATTCAATATTCAATGAATATTGAATGAAAAGCTTGGGATCGGTCCAGAGACCGATCCCAAGAATCGGTCCAGGTAGCAGGGCTCCTTTTTTTTTGGGCGTCTGTTGTGAATTGTGATTAGTTGAAGTTTATTTATTTATTCTTTGGTGCATATAGCACATATATCAAGTATAAACCCATGGTGATTGGTTGAAGTTCATTTTGTTTTTTGTGGGCTTAAAACATATATACAAGTACAACCCATGATGTCTGGTTGAAATTTGATTTTTCTTTTGTGTGAGGGTGTACAGGGTGTCTGATGGTTTAGGGGTTGGGTTGGGTCATATACAAGTACACAAACCCATGGTGGATGGTTAAAGTTTATTTTTATGTGCGCTGGGGAGTTGGGTGGGATTGGGATTCAAATGGGTCACATTGGAGGTAGAACCATGCTCGATTTAGACCTATATCTGTCTTTATAGTTTCGATCTGACACAAAAGCTATGTTGTATCCTAATCTGGTATCAATTTAGTAAAAGGGCATGCAGATGAGTCCGATCCAAAGACAGAACCATGCATGCTTGATTTGAACTTGGATCCATCTTTCCAGATTCGGTTTCCGATCTTGATCTAACATGCAACTTGTGTGGCATAGGGGAAAGCCTGAAACTAGGGTTGCAAATGAATATCTGATTTTAATCCGAAAGTTTTGATCCGAAAAAAATCGAGTCTGGAACCTATTTTAGGTTCTGATTCATAAACGGGTCCGAGTCCAGAACTTAATTTAGGTTTTGATTGATAAACGGATCTGGTTCCAAGTCCATATAGGTTTCGATCCCGTGACCCAGGACTTGGCATATGAATCTTTGATATTTCAAATTGTACCTCAAAATAAAATTCTTTTGGGACATTTTTATATATAATGCCAGAGTTAATAGACTTGAGGCACTTTTATAAATTAAATGACTACTTATTTTAAAAAAAAATTAAAAATTTGAAGAGAAGTTAGAACTAACCTTTCAACTAGATCTAACTCTCTAGATGGATCCGGTTCCAGAACCAGATTCGGGTATGAACCAACAAAACAGGTCCATAGTCAAAACTGGATCCGGAATCGTTATTTAGAAAATGGTCTGGATCGGGTATGATTCCGACTCCGAAACCATTTCATTTACAACCCTACCTGAATGACGTCCTCAATGACAAAATCATGTACTCACGAGGAAGAAGTAGAAAAAAAAAAATCATAAAAAAAAATTTAAAATCTGTATTGTTATCATTAGAAACATACCAACGGATTTTATAGTCGTTAAAAAAAAACACTTAAAATAACTGTGACTTTTTTTATGACCTCTAAAACAATCTCGGACTCAAAATCTACTATCCATCTAAAGTGTTTTTTCCGGTAAATTCCTCTTCATATTATTTTCCATGTAAAAGGTACACCCAAAACCCTGCCCTGCTAAATGGAGGTCCACCTTGATTAGATTCATATAGGCCTATTTAGGCTCCAGATGGGTCTACCCATTTACAAGTTATTTTGGGGTCGAGATTTGTAGCCCCATGCCCAACCATGTCTCAGGTTTTGCCACCTCTATGAGACAAGGTCAATGCATCAAACAATATCCTCTTCTTGATTACTCCTCATCAAATGATGCCTTATATATAAAAACAACGTACGATAGCCAAGAGACGTGAAGGCATCTATTACGTTTCTTGCATTTGTCACAACGATACAAACTAAAACAATGATAACTGACTACAATACAAACTTCAAGACATTTTAGACTAAAATACCACAGCATCTCAATGGAATTTCTAATCTCTATATACAACAACAGCATAGTAACCATGTACCTTGTCTAAAGAGTACAGGTCGATTCACCTTCACTCACTTTCATAAGCTTTAGGAGAACTTTAGGAGATGTACAAAGGCCCATAAACTAAAACCATAGATATCTCAATACTTCTCTGTACTTCATGCCATTTGGCAGAATCAGAATTTCCTAGCCATCCATTCCAAAACAAAAGAAGCCTTTTAGATATTGATGAAAACTAATCCTACCAGATGAAAGATGACCAATAATTTTACAAAAGAAATCTTTTAGATATTGATCAAAATTAATCCTATCAGTTGAAAGAAGACAAATAGTTTTTAAAGCTCAAAACATTCCGTACACCCTTATAAAACTAAACTCTCCATATATACACCTACCACAAAGGCATAATTTCATGTAAACAAGGCCTCCAAGCTTGCTGCATTGAAGTGTTTGTGATGGCTGAGGTACCTTCAACTCCCATTATCCTTTCCCCTAAAACACCAGTAAACAGTGAGTACTCCATTGTGGAAGTTAGCCCTTATCATCCTAAGCCAGTTATCGCTTATCCAGCAAAGGCCACCCCTTTGCCACCGCGCCTTCGCAGGAGCCGTCGAGAATGAACAAGGTCTCCTTGCCAGCTAACACCCACAAGGTAAGTTATCTGTCTACATATCCATCCCTACTATTCATAACATGAGATTTCATATTTCATACTGAGATTTTTCTATGAAAGATCACTCTTTCATCGATATAAAGTAAGTTTCTAAATTGATAAATTTGTGATTACTTAAGAGTCTTTTCCAAAACTATATGTTGAAAAGTAAGAAAGCAATACTCTATGAAATGACGAAATTTGTGAAGAAGGATACTCTAGGATATACAAGAATTTTTAGTATCACAGCCTCACTCTTTGTTGTATCTACATATAATCTTGGTATGTGCCACATTAACAGATTATTGGGGAGCTTGTGGGGACATTTGTTCTCATATACGCGGGGTGTGGATCAGGACTAGTCAACAAGAGAGGCTCAGGGAACCTAATGTTGGTGGGCATGGCAGTGGTATGGGGCTTGGTGGTGATGGTGATGGTGTACACACTGGGCCATGTCTCTGGTGCACATTTCAATCCTGCCGTCACTATTGCATTGGCAACTTCCCAAAAGTTTCCATGGAAACGGGTAAGAAATGAGCTATGGACAGAATGTTATTAGCTAAAATGACTAAGAAAGAGGTACTGTACGTTCTCTTCTATTCTATTGGATTGAAATTCATAATCTAAACCATCTCAGTTATACAAATACTTTGTATGTACATTGATTTTCTGATTGCCCAGGGCTAAATGTCACCACAAGGATGATAAACAGTTTGATTACAAGATTGTACTTCTATTTTTAGGCCAAAATTACATGTATGTTTCTTGTATGATAAAGCGAGATTCAGCAGACACTGGTAGTGTTTTGGATCATAAACGCCAACAATCTGATCATCCAGAGAAGAGAATCCAAGAAAATGCACAGTCCAAAGGCCAAGATCAATCCATCTTTGAAGTGTCTTTGTTTTTATTTTTTCTTTTTTCTCTTTTTAAATATGAATTGAAGAGAAGTGCGACAATCTATAGTGTGATGTCATAATACATTATTTTTGTAGATTGAATATTGTGGGAATGTCAAAGGAATATCTGTACCCAGGTATGCTCAATGGCCAAGCCAGCCGTAGCCCTATCCTAGGCTGGGCCACATTTGGCTAGTTTTGGGCTCTAATATTTAAGGCCTGTGGGGGCTTAATTCACAGTATGATATTAAATGGGCCCAGATTGGGCCCACATGCTTCAAGCCCAGCCAAAGGGATTTAGCACTATGAGGTGTACATATTTCTCAAATCAGCCAAGCCTGGGCCTGAATCCAGGTTGAATTTTAGGTCCATAAACAAATGGGCAGGCTTGGACAAGCTCTGGCTCTCCTTCTCTCTCGGCAGGAGCCATATTATCCTACAACCAAGGATATTGGTATCTTCACCTTGAATTTGTACGTGTTGAGCTGATGGGCGTTACGATTCCCAAGTTATCCAGCCTAAGAGTACCTTGTCATCAGCAATTTACCTCAATCAACGAGTGTCAGATTGTAGTAACACTTTTTCTTCATCCTTCACAGCTTATGTCCAAGTTGTCTATTGATTGAGGGCTTAAAATAGTGGTATGATGCAAATCATGCAGCTCCTCTTTCTTTAGTTTGATAGATTTTTTTGGTTCATCGCTGGTCCATTTTGCAGTCTAAAGGATTGACTATGTGGATCAATAAGGACGAAAACAGGCCAGTTCAGTTGGGTCCATAGACATGGGCGCGACTAGCTAGATGGACCTGGATCCAAACCCAAATCCAGGACTGACTGAGTGTGAGTGTCCACTCCTCTTGATCTTGACCCATTGTTCTAGGTGTCCAATCCATAGGCCTTCACCTTGCCAAATAAAATTCATATATTGTTGACTCCAGTACTGATTTAGACCTAAACCCAAATTAATTTGGGGTATATATGTACGTAGTTACCTTTCCAACAATGAAATATATTTCATTCATTCTTTTTTGGCAGGTGCCTTCTTATATTGTGGCTCAGGTTGGGGGATCGACCTTGGCATGCCTGGTACTGAATGCATTGTTCAGTAAGGATGGGATGGGTCCCACCCTCACCCTCCCTCAGAAGGGGATCAGTCCACTGGATGCTATCATTTGGGAGTTCATCATCACCTTCTTCTTGATGTTCGTTGTGTGTGGGGTGGCCACTGATGAGAGAGCGGTACGAACCTTCTTTGGCTCCTTTACATGATATTATGGCATAGGACCCACCTGAAGTTCAGTGGACAGAGATGTGGGGCCCTCTAAAGATTGTATGTATCATCTAAATATACAGTGACTGGGGTGATCATAGGGATGGACCCAAGGTGATCCATATGCAACACACCACAGCAGTCGCACCAATGTAAGGCTGTCCATGGGCTTAAAGCCAACATGGGCCTAACCTGGATCTACTTGCATTTAATGCATGAAACCCAAGTTCATGTTTTAGGGTCTAAAGCCTAATATCCTCGATCTGGCCTAGGATCCAGGACTGTTGGAATCTTATCTCATACATTTACTTTACACGCACAAATTCACCTGTGAAGAAAGCCTCATTGTAGATCAAGCTTTTAAGCGGAAAAATTACTTTTATTATATCATCACAATGATTGATTTAAAGGACTTAAAATTTAACGGGATATGAAAAAAGTCTTATCTATATTTCTGACTTTCTCATACATGTACTTTGGGCGCACAATTCAGCTATGAAGAATGTCTCAGGTTCAGGTTTTGGCTTGGTAATTTCGATTTTATCTGGGGTCGTTCTTAACCTGCATGCAATTCAGGCTGGGCTTAGGCGTGATGATCCCATCCTTGTATTAATAAAAGGTGTGCTAGTGAGGGCCTCTTTCCATGTTCAAACTGGTTTTAATAAATTTTTTGGTGTTCACAGATCAATGAGCTATCTGGTGTAGCTATAGGCGCAACTGTGCTGTTTAATGTCTTAATCGCAGGGTAATTCATCATCACCATCATCATCATCATCTTGAAATGAGCTTATCCACCACCCCTACTAACACTTTATGGGATTTTGGCGGATTGCAGGCCGGTCACCGGAGCTTCCATGAACCCAGCCCGGAGCTTAGGACCTGCTATTGTTGCTAAGAATTTCCAATGGATTTGGATTTATATTTTTGCGCCAACACTGGGAGCCATCACTGCATCTGTCATCTATCGTCTGCTGAGAGTGCTAGACAAATCTGAGAGCGAGGCTTCAAAGACTGTATAATTCTCTTTTATGTACAAGAAACATTTGAATGTGATTGAAGATGCTGTTGTTGGGCACAGAGTTAGCAGGTTCTTGTTCTTCAGATATCCCATTATACTACTCTCATAAAGTTAGTTCAAAGATCACGCACATCAATTTTCATATGATCGAGAAAAGAAATACGTACGTAGTATGACTTTTTTTTTTTATTAAATGATGTGAGTATCCCTGAGACCTTTGATCCAACATGATTATGCCCCCGAGCGGCACCCGCTAAACCACACAAACACACACAGGGCAAATTTGGGACAGGTTTCTAACAAAAGACACGTAGGTGAGTATATATAATATAAAGGAGTTGTTTACTAAATTTTTAGAATTAATCAAGGGTGCAGTTGGAATCCAATTAAGTGTAACTGGAAATAATTTTGTCCTAATTTCTTTTCTTTAGCTGCCAATCAGATAGGTCAGCAATGAGGCCGGGCCTATCATTTATTTGTTGAGGTCCTTTGGGAAAGAAAGAAAAAGAAAGAGTTTCCTACTTAAGAGGTAGAAGCAGTACGAACCTTATCCCATTCCTTCGAACTTACTGACAAACAATATTCTGGTGATGAGCCCATACAAATCAAACTTCAAGGAGCTTAGTAGGCCGGCCTACACAGTCTTACTAAGCCGGCCTACACAGTCTTAGTTAGGTAAGGTTTATGACCTTGTACTATAAGTCCAAGCCAGTCATTTATTTGCTGTTTTTGTTAAACGGGCTTGTTTTTGGGCAAACCCGTGGCCAATAAGTCTCTACTTTCTGCCCAACTTTGGGTTAGGCCGAGAGGAGGTAAGTGAAACATCAACCTGGTCCATTTGCAACTATAATCAGACTACAATGTTATGAAACCAGCCGTGAGCCTTGAGAAGACAAGAAGACGAAAAAGGATATGAAGATAGGTACGTACAGGTGCAGGACTTTATCTGGAATTGAATGTGAGTAGCTAGGAAAGCCCACCATTCATTCTAGGTCCAGCAGCCTAACTAGTTTATAAACAAAATACTGCATAAAATTCATGATATCATAGGATAGTCCCATGATACGATGAGGTTTATCAGTTCTTGTGATATCAATTGTTCCTATTATATTATGAGATTTATCCTAAGCTTTCTATAACCAAAATAAAAAATTTTTTTTTTTACAAAACATGGAAGATGGCTTTTTGTGAAAAGTAAATACACATGTGACCACCATTTTTAATGTTCTGTCGTTCAAGAAATTTGCAAATTAAGATGCTGCATAAAAGCCATGATATCACCGGACAGTCCCGTGAGTTATAGGATTTATCAATTTTGGTGACATACTGTTCCCATGATCTTCTAAGGCTACTTGATCTCTCCCGACTTCCCGACCTGTAAAGTCTGATGCACTTAAGCTCTCTCGACTTTTCACCTTGGTGAAAAGGGAAGGGGAGGTGAAAAGGGAAAGTTACTGAAAAGAACGAGTATGGTTTTTTACTTTTTTACATTGGGATCCTATAATATTATGGGATATGGGCAAAAAAGAAAGTGTGTGTGTATATATTAGTCAAGTGACTCTAGTGGCATTATTTGAGTTTTAGTAATGAAATTGGAAAAATCAAGTTTAAGGAGGATTAATTTGTCAAACCCCCTTTTGATAGAAATGAGTTAAGATGATGATGAGATGAATTTGATATGGTGAAGAAAATTGTAAGGTGTTGAAGAAACTTAATAAATGTGAATAAGATTTTTAAAACCAATTAGAACTTAAATTTCAAAGAAAACCAAAGGTTGATAATCAGAGTCTTGAACTTCTGATGTCCAAAATCCGCAACTGGTACAGGAACACGATTGTTCTCATCGATTGGTGATACTATGGATCACATGCTCTATAAACGCTGAACCAGTACCTTGGACTTGAAATATTGATTGACCTTTAGATGGTATTGCCCTTCCCAATAGCTGGTCCCATATTATGCTTGGTTAAGTCCTAAGACCTTCAATGGATTAAGGGATGAAATATCACATCCGTACGGCAAATACTTGAACTGCTTGACTTTGAAAGAACCCAAGGTCTACAAGTAATTAGTGTTCTTCAAAGTTTGATTAGGTAGGTTTGAATTTCTTGTAAGGAAAACAATGATTGAAGTACGAAATGAACATAAAGAAGAATCTTGCCCAGACTATAGCTAATTTTAGCTTACCATACAAGAAATCATGGCCTCTCTCTCACTCTCACCCGCCACCCACCCACCAAGTAACTTTTTATGTAATTATGTTTGTAGAACAGACTATATGGGCTTAAGCATCTCGACCGGTCCGAATGTCAGTGGTCAGTGTTATTTTAAGGATGACATTAGGTGTGGTAGCAGAGAATCACATAACCAGAGCTATACTAACCAACAAATTAGGTGATTATCTTATTCATCCCACAAAATTGCAGCATCTCTTCCTGATGTTGCTACTCATAGCCATCATGTCCATCTCGTTGCCACCAGCTACATATATTCACAATCATGTGATAGGGACCCAATCCCCCTCTACTTTCCCATAGTCCTATTGGACATGTATGCCATCACATAGAGGATTAGGTAGGGATTTCTTCTATTCTTTCCTATTGGGAAAAGCATACCTACCAAACATCATCTTATTCTACATTACTTCGACATGCATGACCCACTTGACTTTGGTGAAGTTTTCCCACAAAAACACCCCAAAACACTCTTTAGTCTTTACTTGAAAGACCCATTTTCCCAGTCACACCCACACAGCTTTTGACACGTGTTTTGAGCTTACACATCCATTATCCATATAGTGGAATAAGCTTAATGGGTCAGTTAATTAGGGTGTGACAGTCAATCCCTTGTAAGAAAAGGAAGTAATACATACCTACTCGTTTTGAAATATGATTCGTTTCTTGCCCTCTCCTTTCTTTTTTCACTCACCATTATACATGGTTCTTCTTTGTTAAGTGGCAAGAGAGAACGACCTTTGTCTCAAGGCCTCCATACATGGCTTAAATAAGATGATTATCAATATCCATATCATGGAAGTGGCAATCTCTTAACATTTAATAATGTGGTTCTTCCTATCATTGCCAATCGCTCTACGTCACACATTTGACATGAAGGCCCAGGTCAACTCTTCCATTTGAGGGAGAGCATTTTCCCCTCTCAACCTCTCCTTGGATCTTTACCTTCGGAGATGTTGACTAGAGGCTTTCTAATACAGCTTGGTGTGAATGCCCGTATCTTTTGCAAACAGGACTCTCTTGGCATTGGAGGATTGTAGAGTAGTTTATGAATCTAGCTTCCTCTAACTAATACATTTCTCTTCCACCGATCCAAAACTATATTGTGGTATCAGAAATTATATATAATTTTCTCCAAATCTTTTACATGAAAGTCATTTTATTGATAAAGATCACAGGGGGTGGGGTGGGGGTGGGGGTGTGGGTGGGGGCGGTTCAAACTGCACTCCCTAGCTAGCATCTAGGACATGAGGATCTGATGTTCACAATCAAGGGACTGACTCCAAAGTAGCCACCAAAATTATATAAAGAAAATAAACAAAAAGAGGCGATAATGTGAATGGATATAGGCTGGAGGAAACCATATTGACATCGAGCATCGCCATCATCTTCTCATTCACGATCAATTGCAAGCATTCGTATAGCATTTTCTTCTTCCAGCATAAAGAAGTACTCTAACTTGCTTCGTCTTCATGAAGCTTAGTTGACACTTTATCCGGCTGCATCTGTAGAGACAGATAGAATGGCCAATAAGATCATGATTGTTTATACAAAAAAATTAAGATCATGATTGAAAATTAGGCAAGGAGTATCATTGTCTACTACAAAATTATAGCCTAAAACCAGAGTTTATGGATATTTGGAGAAAGTCGAAATAAAATTAAGGAGAACAGCCAAATATGGACATGGTTTTTGACACATATTCCCATTTTATCTACTTTTAGTCTTACAATAATAGTCCACCATTTGTACCAATCTATTACTTGAACGAAAGAAAGGGGTGTATCTGCTAGATCATGTGTAAAATAAGAACACTTATTTAAAAGAAATAGAAAATACGCTCATATGTGTATGTGTGTATTGTCTACAACAACATATCTTTTCATGAAAAAAGAAAAAGAAAATAAGCGCATGTGTGTGTGCGCGACCCCTAAAAATACATATCGGTATCTATATCTATAAAGAGCTAGGGGACGTGAGCCAGGAACCATGTGTGTATGTCAACAATTACATATCTGTCGTATCTATATCCCTAAAAAGAGAGGGGACATGAGTAGGGGCATACTTGGGTGGATGACAATCAAGGAGAGTAGGATGACGGATGGAAATGGAAGTGGACTAATGATAGGCCAATCGACAGTGTGATCAATTATTCTTGACCTTGGATTTTAAGCCTCAAGTTCACGACTTTGTGTTGTGTATATTTTGTTATGATTAAACCCAATTGTAGATTATGTTTGGATCAGTCTGATTAGAAACAATGGTAACTCGGTATGGAGTGGGTTGTGTGAATGGACTGGACCGATTACAGGGGCTTGGCAAAAGACTCTGTTCTTCTACCTTTTTTTCAAGTTTGTCGTGTGTGTATACTGAATATGTGTCTCTATATGGAATATGATCCATGTAGATTACCAGAACAACTTTTCCACGAAGACTTCATACTCTTACTAGGGGAGTGTAGAAAAAAAAAGGGTCAAAATTTGACATTTAGCAGGCAAAAGTCCATCAATCAGCACCCAATGTTCTTCTGACTATTTCAAACTTTGGGTTATGGCCTATCATAACCCAGTTCATCAGTTAGAAACCCATGCGTCAATTCGGCATCTACGGCTCTAAGTTGATCAGTAACATAAGTTCCATGGCTAGCATCCTATCCTTTTTCAATAACATGAGAGAGAGAGAGAGAGAGAGAGAGAGAGGGAAAAGATGAGAAATGACTATATGAGATGCATTGCACATTCACAGTAGAGAAGTACATCACAGTGAGGGAGAAAGGTGGTAAAATTCAGACACTCACACTTCCACTTAAATTCAAGCAATTTCATGAACGAAAGGGTCTTCAAGAAAGAACTCAGGCCAAAAGGGAGGAGCGCCACCTCCATAGCTGGAAGTGCTACAAGCATCACCCGGATTGCCGCAGCTCGAGCTCTCCGCGACAAGGGGAGGAAGAGAAGTAGGTGGAATAAATGGAATTGATTTGGGGGTGTTCTCTCCTTGGCAAAACATTGTAAAACCGGAACCACCTTGGCTGATTTCGCTGCACATGGGTGGCTGAATATTGCAAGGGAATTGCAGATCTGGCAAAGGAGTGAAGGGTATTTGATCACAGACTGGTTGGGATGGAGATATTCCAAGAGAGGCATTTTCCAAGTGGCATGAGTTCATCAACATGGCCTCCTTAGATGAAGGGATAGAATTCATTAAATTAATGGCCTCCATATCTGTAATGCTGCTTAGGCTGTTAGAGTTGGTGCTCCCAATCATTGCAGACCCAGAAGGGGATTGAAGAAGGTACTGTATGTATTGAATTCTAGCCAATTGCACTGCCTCTTGTATCCTGGCTGCTTGTTCTTCCCATGGATGATGTTGATCCATCACCTCTCTCAGATTGGCCAGAGCTATCAGATGAGGCAAGCTGGCGAAGAGGTCCGTTCGAGGGCGGTGGGTCATCGGATCGAAACCCATCTGAATCAGCTTCTTCTTTAAATGAGTGTTCCAGAAGTTCTTGATCTCATTATCAGTTCGGCCCGGGAGGTGGGTCGCAATAGCTGACCACCTACACAAACCATGTAAATACATAAATGAACAGAACTTGAAATCTTTCAAACATGAAATCTTACATAAGTTCTCAGTGTATTACTTATTTCCAAGGATGGAATGGAGATTGAGAATGGTCTGTTCTTCGTCTGCTGAGAATTTCCCCCTCTTTATATCTGGCCTCAAGTAATTTGTCCATCTAAGGCGACAGCTCTTACCACATCTATTGAGGCCTAGAAAAACCCAAAAAAAGAAAGAAAGAAAGAAAGAAAAGCAGGACCCTTGTTAGAGGTATAGCTCAATAGATGGATAAAGAAAGAGAGACGTAGAATCTAGGAGGTCTGTTTGCATACCTGCAAGCTTAGGGAGAGCTCTCCAACTCCCATGACCATGTTTTTGTATGTATTGGACAAGTTTCTGGTCTTCTTCAGGGGTCCAAGGGCCTTTCTTCAGGCCATTCTCATCGCAACAAGGAGATCTTCCCATTGTATTTTTGCTAGAGTTTTCACTGCTTCCTCGTTCCCACTTCACAGCCAAAACGGGCTTTATATTTATACACCCGTTTGTCTGCTGTTTCCTCTATATTTAATGCATCTGAAAAGGACTCTTGGGTCTTCCCACATCGACTGTTATTCCATTACTACCCTTGCATTTGAAAATGACAAATATTCACACAGCTCAGAGAGTCCAGAATATGAATAATGAATTAACAGCTTTTCTTTTGTTGAATGAAGAATTTTCGACACAAAAGTGATATATTATTCCATAATTAATGAATACACGTTCCCCTCCTTGAATTTTGCTCATGGGTTACCATGGATCTTATCAAATCAATTTCAACCATCTGATCAATTAATGCTGACTGTCCCCCAATTTGCTTTGCAACATCCTAACCGAATGATTAGGTTCATCTAATCTTGTAGCCAAGGGCAACTTTTGTCCCCCCAAAAATTACACAATGCAACAAGTTTGCAGGTTGCTGGACCCACCCAAAAAAATTGACATCTGCCCATGTTCACTTCTATTGGAGCCATTGGAGTCTATTACTCTTATTTGAGTGAAACTTTAGCATTGATATCGAGCAATGAGTGAATATCATTATGATTGGAGTGAATTTTTGGTACTTTTCATATCATTGGGTTGGTTTTATCTAATGGTTTGGACTCAAGAATGGTTGGACCTATCATTATGCAATGGAAGGGATAGAAAAATTGCTCCTCTCCACTAACCTGAAGATTTTTATTGAATTGAATGGAACCTCTCATTAGATTGTAAGGAGAACTTAGAAAACATTTTTGCTCTCTCATTAGATTGTAAGGAGAACTTAGAAAACGTTATTGCTTACTTTTCGTAGGACCTACTTAGATGCCTACTAATAAGTGGGAGTGGGGCATGTGGAAAGGTCTCCTCATGGATAATGGTTAACAGAAAAAATCAACCCCGTTAGATTATGTTAGGCCTTCATTTAATAGCCATAAAATCTAGTGGCCTTTTCTTCATAGGTTTCTTAGAGATTCATTTCAACGGTAGATAAAGGTTTGTTGAGAGTGAATTTGGACCCGGTGTCAGATCATGAGGGAGTAAGAGTGCATAAGTACCTGCACAAATAAAAAATGGGCTCATATGGCCCCATAAAACTTGGCTTCATATAAGGTTGCTCATAATAGAACATTTCTCATAAGAGACATTCATTAAATGGCCGATCCTATATTAGGGGATCCATTTATGAGAACAATAGTTGTTACCATCTTACTGTAGGCTCCTGATTTTGGAGCCTACAACTAATCAACCATGTAAAATTTTATCCATATCTAATTGAAAAGCGGCCCTTCTATTATAAATTATGCATAGAGATGGGCAAAGAGAGAGAGAGAGAGGGAGTGTGTGAGAGAGAGAGAGAGAGAGTACAAATGAGCCCACCGCTCGCGAATTTTTGAATAAAAATTTACTGACAAACACCTACCCTGTGAATTGGCACTGACCCAAAGTCTACTTCAATGACGGCGATATTCATTATTGAATTGTGCGCACCGAAAAAATATAATTAATACTCACGTGCCGATCACGCATATACCATTTGCCCTATCCAACAACAAGCATCATGTCCATGAAAACAATGCCAATTGATAAAGTTTAGTTTGGTTCAACGGTTTAGATCACATCACAATTGTTTGCCCCAAGTACAAATCTGAATAGAACAAGATACAAACTCACAAAAGCAAAAGAGGAGGAGGAGGAGGAGGAGGAGGAGGAGGTGGTGGTGGGGTGATCAGTAGGTGTCAGAAAATTCTTTCTATTATATATGCCCGTGTAGTCCTTCTCATCTTCTGAAATAAGGGCCACCAGGAACAGGAAAGGCCCCATTGATTTCAATTATAAGGACCCTTGCCAAAGGCAAGGTGGCAAGGACTTACACTTCAGGCCAACAACCAACTGTACATAAGTTGTTAAAATAAATGCAGTAGTGCTATGATCCTTTCTTGTTAAAATTACCTAAAACCAAAACTAAAAGTGAAATTAATGCAGAGTTGAAATTAAGTTTAAGATGACAAGCTAAGTAGAATTACTTTGTTTTGTCATAGGAGGAATAGGATCCAATGGAAGATGAAGATAAAGATGGGGGACATATGAGTATATGACTACTGAGTGGATAGAAAGGGTGGGGGTAGAGAGGTCATTTGAAACTAACAGTAAATAAACAAATGAAGGAAGCCACAACGTACACAAACGCGTGGCGCACGATGCCTAGAGCACGGGAAAACTAACCCATGCACGCAACCATTTACTCACCTTCGTCACCTCCGTCCGAAATTTCCACGTTACGTTGGGGATATTGCATGGCCGTCCACCCTCGTGCTCTTACGTATTAGGGTGATCCCACACAAATGGGGTGCGCAGTGCGCACAACATACCCTCTTTCTCTCACAATCAAGCAGTTAAATCTATATGATTAGCTAACTGATAGCTGATGGGTAACTGATGCTTGACATTCCACCTAAGGTAATTATTTTTAATGTCCATCTAATTGCTATCAAATAAAGGCTTTTTAGCAGTGGAAAAAATCGCCTTTTAGTTGCGGTCATAAACAACCAGCCGCTAAAGGCGGACTTTCTTCCTGCTAAAGGTCTCTCTTTTATTTTTAGTGAACTTTCTTGGTTCAAATTATTAGAAAGAATGACTTAAAGGAAACTTAATCATGGGGTTCGTGGACTCGACCTATAGGAAAATTTAGTATAGTAGATTGGGTGTGTTTTAGGATTTAATCCACAGTTTAAACCTTTCCATCATCAAGTTGGTCTGAGTTACAAGCATTCATTCTTTGGAACTGAGAATTATTTTTTCTAGGCATGTTTCTTCTCCTTCAATAAATAGGATTGTATTTATGTAAGTTGTTAAAAATGAAAAAAAAAAGTTGAATATTGAAAATGACCGTCAAATAATATGCCCTTTAAAGGAATTTGAATAAGGGAAGATGGAAAATGAAAACCCAAACAACAATCCAGTGATTTAATCAAGATAATTCCAAACACTCTTCCCTATATCCTTCACCCGCTCACCTTATTAATAATCCTTCGATGGAACACATTTTACAATGACTCTCTATCTATTTATACCAAGCAAACAGGACCAAAACAATTAGGATTGTTGGTCCTTGATATAGCCCCTTTCCTTTATATATCATCATCATCATCATTCACTTCCACCTGGTTCTATGGCTCATTTTCGAGTTATACTCTTTCATCCACTAAATTGAATGGGCACTCTAGAATTCTCCCTGGCCACATAGTATTAGAGAAACTTTTGTAAATGTAGCAAAATAATCAAATCATCTTGTATTTAAACTAGAAAGAGTTGCGTTACTAAATTAGGGCCACAGGGGATTTACCTGACTTCTCCTGAGCTTGTAGGGTTTAGTCTAGCCCAAAGGACTGTAACACCCTGCCTTATAATAGAAAAAAAAAAAAAAAAAGAAGACATCAACAAGTGGATACCACCCCCATTTCTTAGTCTCTCTCCATCGACACATTTTCTCTCCCAAATTGAAGGAAAAAAAGGTTATAAGCAGACACTAACCACCAAATTTGAGTTGAAAAAGACAATAATACCCCAGGTTTTTGATGTACAAATGTGTACATCAGTGGACACTCATGTCTTTTAATCCTGCCTTATTATAAAACAAACATGCGAATCTCAACAGACAGAACTTAAAAATAAAACATAGTAATATATGAACAGGTAATGAAGATGGTGTTGATGGATCAAAATGCCCACAGATGATTGAAATAGGGCAATCATCGTGTTAATAGTCTCTTTCCACGTGGGTGTGACGGGTTTCCCACCCTCACCAACTCCTGCTCTCATAGGCCCATTTTTTTCATTGTTATTTTCCCCTTGATATAACGATGCAAGGCCGTCTTGAAGTTCACGACTTATGTTATGTGTGACACTTAAAAAAAAAAAAAAAAAGTCTCACTTGCACTGACTATGGCAAGAACTTTAGAAAAAAAAAAAAAAAAAAAACACCTTGATTTCAATGGATGAATCATTACTTTTATTGGACAAAAACCCCTAAACACAGGTGTCAGTGTGAGATTTACTACTAAGATTTACTACCAATTACACAATCCCATGAAATGTAGAAAAGTCATGGGGTTAAATATCCACCAATACGTACTTTATACACCGCTAGCTACATACTGTTTTTTCTATTAAGTCAATATAAAGTATCTAAAGTATGAATGCTGTAGGTTGATATGGGTTGACAAGGCACAGTGTGGACTATATATTATTTTATTTTTTTAATAAAAATAAAATAATAGTCATACCTTAATCCGTATCACTGTTATATGTGGATTTTTAGTCTAATTAATTGATATCATTGGATGCCATTATTACAATTGATCAGATGTGTGGTCTATCATTATCTATCACTCCATTAAGATAAAAGTGGCTAATGCAAGTGAAAGTGTTCAACATCAAGTCATTTCTCCTTCAAAGAGAGCCATGGGATGTGACCCATTTGACCATTAGGCTTGTTAGAGGGGAAGTTGGTGCAGCCGACTCTCGGAGTCTTCTCCACCCTTGTATGTCTAGAGGTATTCTTCGTTTTCAATCTTCAAAAGCTGACGTACTTTGTCCTTCTAAAAACTAAAATCCTCCTGCAGGGCGTAAGATGTATGACTTTTTTGTTTAATTTACAGCTTGAGGGCTATAGCTTCAAGGAATGCGTCAATGGCATTCGTTGGTCTCTTGTCTTCTTTCCATTTGTCCTTTAATATGGAGGCATTGTTTCTAATTGATTATGATGATAGTTAACTGGACCACTGACTACAAGATTTATGGACATTCCTAAAATAGCCATGGATGTAGTTTTCATGATATCTACATCTAAATCGTATTACTGTGTAGAGACATGGTTTTCTACTTAGGTCAATTGTACATGAATTCCTTCACCCTTGATAAATTTGTTCCAATAGTGTTTTTTTTTTTTTTTCTCTCTCTCTTTAACTACGCAACACCTATCCACTACAGGGCCCACCAGGATGGATAAGTCAAGAGAGATAGGATGATGAACGCATAATATTAGGTTGATCAAATGATCTTAAGCCTTTATTTTAGGTCTTCAGAGCTAAATAGACATGCATTGTGAGAATTTATTGTAGTAAATTTAGGGCCAGTTAATTTTTGGAAAGATGCCTACTTGGATCAATGCCAACTCAAGCTGTGTGAAAGGATTAGATTGATCATAGATACACCCTTTGTACGGTCATTAAGAAGAAAAATACAAGTAGAATTACCCCATTATGTTTGTTATCACGAGGAAGGTTATTGGGGATGGAAGAATTCATCTATGATTTGGGTTGAAGAGTTCCTGACATTTTTGTGTATAATAATTTATTTATTTTATCAGATATTTATTTATTTTCTTTTCACTTTCGCTGATGAGGATATCCTTTTGATATTTGACCCGGCAAAACCATTTTCTTGGGCTCATGCTCGACCTTGCAACACGTGCACCAGGTAAGTTTGGGCGGTGTCAAACACATGTGGTAGGTGCAAATCCATACCTTATGCTAGGAAATCAACACCGAGGCGAGTTCCTTTGTGTAAAATTACTAGCAATGCTTGTAATGTTTCTGTTCCAAAATTGGTACAATTGGACACCTAAAGCTAAAAAAGGAGAATGGTGGGATGCACCGGGAATCAATTAGATAATAGGTAGGTGAAGCTTGGCCTCGGTCCCATCAATGTATACTTTTTCCATTCACAAATAAAAGTTAGAATTTATTGAGCTTTCCAAGTAAAAGTTGGAATTTATTGAGCTTTTCAATTGCATTGGCTCTTATTATCATGTTCATCGATTTTCTATGATCAATTCATTATCCTAGATAGATCAATTAATGACCAGCCGCCCTCCTCATCACTTTTAAAATAGTATAAAATGGAAGGAAAACTTCAACCACCTTCTATCCACTATATCCCAGTACATCCCACTCGCCCCATTTTCTCCCTAATTAAGTTGCCTACTTTACAGAGGTCACAGAGAGACTCCTAAAAAGGCAAGGTGGTGAGGGACCAACTCCTCATATTTTCATAATGTGACCACCAGTCAATTTGCTAGCTACTTGAGATCATTTTTCATTAAATAATCTAACTTAATTAAGATGCATTGAATATCTCCTCTAGGGTTACCTGAGGTTGTTATTGTTTACCAATGAAGGCCATGATCCAACATTTAAAGAATGCCAAATTCGTCCTAATACGAAATCTTATATTTCTTATAAGTAAGGGAAATTCTATATGCACCCACCCTTTTTACTGAACACACCCATATTTCTTCTTTATCTATAATATTTTTTCTTCTAAAGATGGAAGTGCTCAGCCAAAATAGAAGTACATATAGAATTTCTCTACAAACAAATATGCTGTACACTATTAAGTGGACACTACCATTTACGCCCTATATATTATGCACTAAAAATTACTACATTTGCACATAATTTCCAACTAACGGGCCATCAATTTATCCCAAAAATTCATTCTCCTTGCACTAATTACCATTTGGCTCAATAGTTTTCCTTGTTTGAGAATAATTGAGAACCCATGGAACTCTATGTGCCACGAGTTTATTATCAAAATGCCAAAGATTCTACGCCCTTTTCGTTCGTCAAGCATTTACCATCACTTTCTGTCTATATGTGTATAAAATCCAAATCCGTACGTTGATAACATCGATGCCTGGATTTGTATCTATATATGCTGCCTCATTTCCTTCGGCAGAAAAGTGTCCCTGGCAAGAAACGTCCGTCCTTATGTCTGGTTCCATATCTATCAATTACCCTATGGCCTTTTGGTCTCGGTTAGATATCAGAAGTTACATATGCACCTATCTTCTTATCGTACGATTTCAATCACGTGATTATTATTCTTCGTACATGCTTTTTATTCCCCTCTCTCTCTCTCTCTAAACAATACTGTATACCCCTGCAATGATATCAATGGTAGCTTTGTAGTTTCACCCAAAACCCTCGTCATTTTCTCCACTTGGGCCTCTACTCTTCCTCTTGAAGCGTCCCCCACCATTAACCCCTTCAATTCACTTATTATAAATGTCACATCTCGTAGCTGCAGCTGTCTTAGAGTCGATATAAGGACACGAGAGCTGACATTGATTGTAATTCTCTTTCATCTTTCTATTTTAACATACATCTAAACTGTAAGGCTGCATTAGTGATGGCACACTTCTTTTGAGGTCTATTTAGATGTAAGAAGCATAAAGAAAGTATAAGGATTATTAGATTTCGGTTGGATGTGGGGTGTATATATATATATATATATATATATATGGAGAATGTTCATATGCATCTATCCCTCACCATAGGGTGAGGGGCACTTTCCCCTTTTGCACAAGAAGACAAAAAAGTGTACCTCACCCTATGTACTTGAAAATGCACTTTTGTACTTGAAAATCCCCATTTATGGAAGTGTCCCTCACCCTATGGTGAGGGATAGATGCACAAGAACATTCTCCATATATATATATATTATATTTATATAATGTTATAGGGTTTTAGAGCATTTGTGAATCAAATTTGTGGGACAACATTTGGGGCTCTCTTTAACCTGAGAACAAGCATGCTCTTAGAGTGTGCTTTGATTTAGTTTGATTAATTGATCATGACCCTTACTTTATATGTAGATATATATATATATATATATATATAGGCTCAGATTTAGGCTCTAAATCTTGTATTTGATTATATCAACGTTGAACAATGTGTAGGTAAGTGTCAGGTGAGAAAACCAATACCAATTCAATACATAAATGAATTGGACTTTTTAGTGGACAATTGGGAGAATTTGGCCAACCTCAACCTGGCTCGTGACCTGTCGGCGCCAAGTCTCTGGAACGAATCAGACAGAGTAAAAACCAGACCACAGCCTTGTTCACGAAATGTCATGATTCTTCCTTGAAAGACAGGGACGTTTGAAGATTGCTTCCACAAACAAGGCACCTTGTCGGATGGACCACCAGTAAAAAAATATTCATTTCATTGAAGATCCCTGATGTCACCCATCTCATGACACACCCTATATTTAATTTCCTATTATAGCATAGTGCTCCTGCAGACGATGATGAGACATGGGTCCACACATCTCCCTCTATTTGCAATCTATGTAAGTCTCTTTCCAGATTGTGGGGCCCATTGTAGATGGGCATATCGATTCGATCAAGACTTCCTTCAAATCAAATCCGAGCCGTTGGTGCCAATTTTTGTGGTCTATTGACAAGTGGGCCGTCATTTTGGACGGTCTGGATTGAGGTGGGTGCAGTGCACATGTGTAGTTTCTGTGTGCAGGAGCAAGACAATTTGTATCAAGAAATCAAGACAAACAGGTTCAAACAATGCCCCATTGAGCTCGTTTCCATCATAATCACTTTTTGGAGGGAACTTTTCCAACTCCACTTCGGTGCGTTTATAGATACCTACACTACATGTCTCACCAATTACCATTCCCATGCAAATAAGCCATGCATATAGGTATGGAAATGGGCAAGGTGGGGGGGTCCGGCAGTGTGGGGATTGTTAACCTATATGCAGATAAATCCAAATGAAAGCTACAAAGATAAACCTAAACTCTTAATTAATAGGTTGAGTTTGAGTTGAATTGATGCTTGATGCTTGCAATAGTAAGGACGAATGCATGAACCCAACTCGTTTAATAGTAAGGTAGTAAATTCCAATGTAAATACAAATTAAGCATAAATGGAGCCAACCTGAATCATTCATTACCAAGTTGAGTTCACATTCATGAAGGCCTTTCTTTGGTTGGCTATATAGGACAATTGATTAGGAGTGATTCTTTCAACTTGAAGATCAAGGGATTAATCTCTGTGCACTAAATAGAATAAATAGAATGTGCTAACGTCATCCAACCATGAGTGTGTTGGCATATTAATTGAGTGTTTCTTTGTTTTCATTAAATTATATTGGAACACATAGTCATGAGTTGAGTTGTGAATGATATGAGGTAAGAAGTGAATGATATAAAGTGCGATAATGTAGATAAAATCTTGGCTTTCCTATGTATTGAATTAAAAAAGTGATGGATAAGTATTCATTTTCTATGCTTCCTTGATTCAATCTCCATTAAAGGAGAATTTATTTGATGGTTCTTTTCCATACATTCACCTTCTGGTCTTCGATTTTAACCACCTGTTGCAAGAATATGTTCCATAGAAACTAACAAGCCCCAAGGTCAAAACTCAAATTAAATCTGCTACCCCTAGCTAAATATCATCATTCACCATTAATTGCACCCAGTTTAAGACTCAAAATCTGCCGCCCCTAGCTAAAGTTCATCATTCACCATTAATTGTACCCAGCATAAGTGCATAAATTAACAATATTCACCATGACATGTATATTGATGGGTCCCACTTAGTGTGGCTCATCGCCAAGTAACTATAAGAATGGCAAAATGATCCTGACCATCCAATCAATAGGAGGGGGCGGCTGATTTGGCCTAGTGGCCAAGGTGAACTATCTAAACTTACCCGCCCATATACTCTAATCAATCAACAAAGCAATGGGATTTATTGCGCATTGTTGACCACAAATTCTTAGCTGGAACACTCAACTATTTCAATTTTCATGGGTACCACCAACCACACATCAAGGAGCTGGTCATCATTTGATCTCCCTTCATATCTTTTATCCTTCAAAAAACAACAAAATTGGCATCTCCACATAACCCCCCCATGTCTATAACAACCACAAAACAAAGCCATAATACTGTTTGTCTTTTTCATGCCCTCTTTAAAATGTAGCAACTTGTAGATCACTCTCTGGGGCGAGGCATCTAAATGGAGAGAGATGATGAAAGCTCAAACAAGTATTAAATGATTGGTTTCTCTTTTTTAATACAGCAACTTGCTTTTTAGTGAAATAGATGTATACAAGTAGAGGAAAATACAGTTGGGTAGATGGGGTATCTGCAAGCAGCTTTAGACAATGCATCTTAAAACAAGGATCGAGTTATCAGATAATATCTGTTTCAAATGGTTTACTGTCTGAGATCTTTGCATCCGACGGCCATCAACCAATCAGTGGAATTTCAGCAATAGAAACATCAGATCCTCTCCACACGTGAGTCGTATTTGCAGGACTATATAAAAGAGCTACTGCTCTTGTCACCGTGAGAATAAGCCCACCTACTGTAAGCAGATATTAAATTGGGAGAGTAGGGTCTTGGAAATCTATGCTAATTTCATCGTATCTTTGCGATTTCAATGACAGCGATTGACTTAAAATGTTTTGGGTTTTGTTTATGGGTCGACCCTCATCTCCCCAATGGGCGTGGACCAAGTGCCCATGTTATGAGGTAATGGGTTTAATCCCGGCTTAGGTGCTAATGAATTGACTCTGGAACTACTATAATGACAGACATCACCCTGTTAATCATTTATACCAAACCTGTTGATATTGATCGAACGGATAGTTGTCACCGTGACAACCTTCAATTGCGGAGTCTATGCCTTGATGCTACTGATCATGTTATTAATTATATGTTCAATCATAAATTAAACAACACCTAATGGAGTGAAATTTGGAGACATCTAACTCACTGCAAGAGTGGATGTTCATTTTGAACGGTTCTAACTTTTATTGGTGGACTCCTAGGACTCATATTATCTCCCTCGGAGATAATATCAGCTCCCGTAGTAAGAAACTTCGTCCCCAGAGATATAACACCCTCTCAATGTAGGTTCGATTTCTGTGTGGACAACCATATGAGGAAGGTGAGATAGTTTGTAATATAATAATCCCAGTGGACAACTTGTGAAGGTGTTTTACATTGGACCCTACCAGCAAGAATGATAATGAACAAATCGAGAATTGTTTATATTACTGAGGGTTAAGTCAAACAAATAATCATTAGGTGAGGTTTAGACTATGTTTAAGAGGTGGTCACATTTAGGGACTGCCTAGGGCGGGCCCTTTCCCTATATATGCTAGCTTCTAGATTACTAACTATCCAATCAAGGCTGTTTATTTTTATTTATTCTTATAGTGATTTAGACTGGAAAATGATGTAACCAATTACATCTAATTGCCCCTCTCAGCAGTAACAACAAATCAACAATGATTTATTATTAACATGATTATGTCAAACCTACAATCAATGAAGCTTAATTTTCTTCGTTTTGTCCTAAATTTCAGCATGTTCAAGCCCAATTGAGGAAAGAAAATCTCTCCGGCGTGAGGGAATCATACAAGAGGAAATTAAATTGAGGAAAAGTGTTGTTTATGGCACAGCATCTTTAGCAACCCAATGATGGGGCCCGTGTAAATTGGATCACAGTATAGCTAATTTATATATATGACTGGTTTGCATCCTAGAAAGTGGCCCCCATTTACGATTAGAAAAGTCATCAAATCCATCCCTTTTTTCCACATTCCACTCCAGTCTATGTGGGGCCCACTCTGGATTGTAATGGGTACCACATGATCAAATAACCAATAATAAGTGAAGAAGTAACATAAGTGCAAACCTCAAAACCCTGGGCAATGCACTTGAATCCTGCCCTCACCTATGTCCAATATTTTCTTCATAGGAAACAATAAATAACCCATCTCTTTCCTAGAGTCTTAAGTGACTCTTGGAAGAAATGTTTTAAGTTCATATTCAGCTAATTAAGTGCTAAAGTTACACAGCAAGTCCATCGAACTTAACGAGAGTCGTTCATACGACACATACAAGAATAATATTGTACGGACATCAGATTTAATTCACATCACAACTAAAGTGAGGAAACATCAATGGATTGTTCATGATTAAGAACGTCGTTAACTTCAATGGAAGAAATCTTCTCTTCACATGTCATTGATCCCATTCATGAGTTGGAAATTGCAATTCGCGACTTGGATTTGCCATAGGTGGACCTATAGAAAAAAAAAACTTGAAGTTTGGAGAATGTTTCCACTTTCCAAGTGGAAATTCAAATACTGTTGTATTTGAGAATTATGGGACAGTCCAATGGTAAGGGTGTCTCACCAAAGTGCCCGGGAGCTACTCCTAATGGATTTGGATAGTCTACCATTCCTCCCATGTAAAATAAATAAAAAAATAAAAATAAAAATAAATATTTTATTACAAATATATAGTTTATTACCTTTAAATCATCTCATACATTTAGCACTTCGCAGTATGTTTTACAAATAGAAACAAACTCACTACATAAACATAGAAGTATTAAGCAAAGAATACAATTAGCAGAATGCATCTAGATATGCATGAAATAATGTTACAGGGCATAACCCCACACTAAGCAAATATTTGGACACTGAGTGGGGATTATTTGAGGATTATAAGTAGATATATAATCACTAATCAAATTTCTAGATACAGCTAGAATCAAGAGGCAAAGTACTAAATATAAAATAAAAACTTCGCCAATTTTCATGGGCTTATTAGTGTTTGTTAATTATCTATCTAATCGTGCTTTTAATTCCTCTTACAAGGAAGTTATAAACCCGATTTTTTCTCTCTCTCTCTCTCCCCCCCTAAACCAAGTGCCAATTGAATCCCTTAAAACATTCAAAGCTAACAGCATTTACTCAGATCCACATTTCTCACAACCCTAATCCATGTTCACAAGTTGGGATCCTTTGTGTCCATGTATCCTTCACTAAAATAATTCTTCACTTGAAGGAGTAGAACTCCAAGTGTGGCTATCTATTTCAAATTTAACTTCATTAAAAGTTGGCTCTGGTGTAAGATTGATCATATATGAATAACATGTTTATATAATTAATTATGCATAAGATTGTGTTTCTCACATAATTCACATATAGAGGATGCTATGGTGGGGACGGATAACTCCTACTAGAATATAATCTAAAAAACTTTAGTTATATTTTGGGAGTGTTCATTTTGAAGGGCTCAGATTTTCAATATATGAGACCCCTATGGTTCTACTCCAACTCAAGAATTCTTTGGGGTGTGTTTGACACTTAACTAGTTAAAGTGAAGTTATATGAATCCAGACAAAAAATGATAAGGGATCATATCAAAAGTACACAATTTCAAAATTCTCTCCGAATTTAAAAAAAAAAGTCAAAAAAGCAATATTATTTCTCCACTAAAAGAAAAAAAAAACTCCACTTTTATATATAAAAGTCAAAAAGATTTTATACCAAACAACTAAAAATAAAACACCATCATAAAACCTTATATGTTATTCTCTTTTGATTTAATACTTCACTTCATCATACTTCAATTCACAATATATTCAAATAGGCATTTGGAAGTCTTGGACTGAGAGGATGCGGACTCCAACTTCGTACATTTTAATATCTACCGTAATCCTTCTGTCTTCCCTCTCTTTGTAAATTTTTGGGACAAATGAGAGCTGTCAAAGCAAGACTCAAACAAACAAAATATTAAAGTCAGGGACTTCCGTTTTCCGATGTAAGTCTGTTACACTTACATGTATATAAGAGATGGAGGATATTTTTCCCAACCGTTATGCCCAACACGGAGGGCAATGCCAATCTTTCCATGGTATTTTGTGAGAAGCTCAAGCCTCAAGAAACTCATGGCTTCTTAAATGTTGCCTACACTTGCACGCTACAACCTTATCCTTGTTGGCTCAACTGCCACCATATCCTACTCCCCATGCACCACCATGCACACTTTTTTTTGTCCCCTGCTTGTGAAAGACAATAAAGAGAAAAAACCAAAAACAAAACTAAGACTTCTGCTTCCCTACCACGTTTACATTGTTGTTTAGTGGCCTATTTGCGGTTGATTTATCGTTACAGACACAGAGAGAGAGAGAGATGAAAAAACCCTGATGTTGTGTGGCCCACCTCTGTCCTAGAGATAGTCCAAGGTCCTGGCATTTGACAGTGAATCTTATGAATGCAGGGTGTAAGGTTGTAGCAAAAGGCAGCTAGCTGCATTTTGGCATTTCGTGTTTGTTCTTTTCTGAACAAAATCTATGGTGACAGATTAACAGTCTTGAGTGTAAGACATTGCAGGATAGTTAAAAACTAAATCTACTAACGGTAAAATCTATGGCCAACGAGGAAGGCTTATCATGACAGTGAGATCTGCTTTCACTCACAGCTAACAGAAACAAGAAAGAAGAAACTTCAGCACTTGTAAATATAGTATATATGAGTCAAATGCACATACATGTACGAGTAGAGTGGGGATCGTCTCCTGACTTGGGAAATCAGAGCACGTGGTTATAAGAAGTTCATCAATGAAATCCACTTATAGAATCCTAATTAGTTAAAAAAAAAAAAAAAAAAAAACTTCATCATGTATTAGTTTGGGCCAAGTCTCTTTATAAAAAGAGTTGATTTGATTAATTTGATAAAGTGTCGTGCTGTTTAAGAGTGGGCTCCACTCATAGAGGAATATTAAAAGGTATTTCTGCTGCCTCTACTAACGCCTTGAGGTTTTGATAGGAATGGCTAACTAAAGACATTTAAGATAAGTCAACCGGACGCAAGTCCGAATCTCAGGAGAAACAACTCGGCGTAAAAAAAATGTATGCCACCAAAAGTAAGCGAACCAAATTCCACCTAAAAGGGAGTATTGAAGAGTGGGCTCCACCTAAAGTAAAATATTTAAAAGTATTTCCGCTAACTTTACTAACTCTTTGAGGTTTTGATAGGAATGACTAGCTAAAGAAATTTAAGACATGCTACTATTGGAGTGAAGCTCGATCAAACACCAATATAAGAGTGGACTAGAATACAGTGACTCCCGCTCTCATCCCTCCCACCAGGGATTGATTCTAGATGGGACGCTTTAATCCTCTCCAACTTGGCCACTGAGCCAACTGGCAAAACAAAAAAATAAAAATAAAAATAAAAAAAAACCAATATAATAGTGGACTTCTTAACTTTAATGGTTCGGATTTTGCAACTTATTGTCTCAGAATTTATAGCCCTCACGCCCTAGAGTTTATAAGCGCCGGCATGTTTGGTTGAATGAGGAGTGAAGTGTAGTAAAATAAAATGATTAAATCAAGAGTATAGAAAAGAAGAGGATGTTGACAAAAAGACGGTACTAAATCACAAAAGGTTACCCAAGTTTAGGTTATATAGCTTTTTGTCATAAAAACTATCACTCTCAAATCCTTTTTCCTATCAATTTGATTTGATCATTTATTTTACTCTACCTCAACATTCTTATATGCAATACAACAATCTTACATGCAATACACACTCTTATCCAAATAAAAATACGACTAGAGTCCATAAATTTCAACACTTAACTGGTAGGGTGTCTCATCTCATACCAGCTTCCATGGATTGAAACTTGTGCCGGGAGGTTGTCCCGAGAGTGCTGTGCCACATCCAATCTTAGAAGGAAATATTTTGACTAGAGCAAAACAAAATTGGACTTTGATACGAACGATTTGGACCACCTAATGATCTACCCTTATTACAAAATATTTTTAACAGTAAGATTGTAATTGCTTTGTAATTAATGTCGAATATATAAT
Source organism: Camphora micrantha (assembly GCA_003546025.1). Classification (NCBI taxonomy): domain Eukaryota; kingdom Viridiplantae; phylum Streptophyta; class Magnoliopsida; order Laurales; family Lauraceae; genus Camphora; species Camphora micrantha. The sequence goes on along the minus strand of QPKB01000009.1, from coordinate 33,599,773 downwards.
TTGGTTTTTGTCTTCAAAATTGTAATGATATATATTTAAACTATCAAAAGTGGAATTTATTGCATTGGGATTGGAAAATGTGAGTGCATCCGTATTCTTAACCTGGGCAACTTTGGCCAGCCATGAACAAGACCTAAATGTAAGACAATGTTCATTAAATGAATATGGTGGCTCTGGACTCTAGACCATAGAGCTCTGTCCCTGCATTTAATGCACTTTTGCAATGTAAACGTGAGCAGTTTTTAATTCTTCACATTTTCGTTTGCCCATTACGAATGTAACAGGGAAATATGATTCCAATGTTTAATAGTTATTTACCAAAAAAATGTTTAATTATTGCATATTTAAATGTTATATATGTGAAACATATTATTATGTTTTTCAAAATCACCATTAATTCTCCAAAAGTAATTAAGTATGTATAATGATTTTAGATTTCTTTGAACTTCTTGAACGTTTTTCTATAAATTTCTCAAAACTCATAAAATAATTAAGATATGGACCTAAACCACCTAATAATTGCCGGTATTACAGGAATATTGAATGGTTCGGATCACTGCACCGACAGAAGTGCAAAAAATTAGATTTATAAGCTGTGACTCTTTCATAAATCACAAATATTTATTTATTTGCTTGAGTCATCATTAGTTTTAGACCCTAGCTTCCATTCCGTAGGGTCCCCCAAAAAATGGTTCAGATCTTACCTTGGTACACCTCAGGTTTTATATTTGTGGACATCAATTCTCCCACTCATTTTTTTTTTTTTTTTTTTGATCGGTAACAAGCTAATTCATTAAAAGAAGAAAATGATATAAAAAAAAATAACAAAATACAAGAACATTGTAACCCTTCTCACACCTCAATGGGTCCTACCAAGGAATGCACCTCAATTCTCCCATCCATTGTCTCTCTAATTTTGTAAAGAAATGTGAAAGACCATAGATTTTCAATAATGGCAAGAAAAGGAGAATAGCTACTTCCCATAAACTGCAATAGCCGCAAGTAACGCTGTCTCCTAAGACGCAGACTTGAAGGACCATTAGCATGACATTTTGACCCACCGATTTTCAATAATGGCACATGTCCTTCCCACTTGTTTTGTGAAGTCACAAATCAAGTCCTATTTGTGACCAAACGTGCCTAAATGTTCCTATTTGGGGGGTCCAATCACCAATGTAATGGTTTCACCACCACGAGAGATTCGGTATATTTCGTGGAGGGTCTGCAAAAGCTGGCACAGTTCTGGAACATGTGGTGGGGTCCACATTTTGATTTATCAAGATGTCGCACATTTTCAGGCATTGTGTATTGGACAATAATGCTTTTTTGTCAAGAAAACTTACAAATGAACCCGGATTATAACTTGATTTGGTGTGTCTTTCATTAAATTTCCCACCCCTATCCGACCTCATAACTTTAATTCGTTTATCTAATTGCTTTTCAATTTCAGCTTTGAATATTTCCAAAACATTCAAGGCTTCAAATTTTTTTTTAATTAGATAAACGTAATCATAACGTGAGTAGTCGCCAATGAAAGTGATGAAATATGCTTTACCCTTAAAACAAGATATATTCATTTTACCACAAATATCCGTGTGGATTAATTCGAAAAGCTCAGAACTCCTTCTGGCAACTTTCTTGATTGTCTTAGCTTGTTTACCTTTAATACAATCAATGCAAACACCGAAATCAATGAAGTCAATGTTTGATAATAACCAATCTAACACCAATTTCACCATTATCTCGCAAGATGTGTCCCAGTCTTTTATAACAAAGGTTAGAAGAGTTTTCATTTATGACTCATCTTTTCATGCCAATGTTCATCCCATAATTAATGTGCTTCTGGGTATAAAGTGATTGTGCATACACTGAACCTAACTTTAATCTATACAATCCATCATATAAAAATCCATTTCCAACTAAAATAGTATTTTTATAAACTTTCAGCAATCAATGTTCAAAATTAAACACAAAACTATCATGATTCAATTTTGAAATAGAAATTAAATTCTTGGATATAGCCAGGACATAGAAAATATCATGGAGATCCAACGAAAGTATCCAGCACAAGTTGGTAGGTGCCTATGGCCTCAACTCTAGATTCCTGTCGGTTCCCCATCATGATGGTTCACTGACCATCACTTGGACTAGCTTTGAAAGGAATCCCTGCACACAACCAGATACGTGAATGGTTGTACCAGAGTCGACCCACCAAGTATTTGATGGGATGTCAGCTAAATTAGTTTTTGGAACAACCAAGAGACAAATTACTATGATTACCTCTTGATTCGAACCAAGTTTTTCTTTTCGGACAGTCCGATTTGAAGTGGCCAATCTTTCCACAGAAGAAACACTTCTTTGTGGCCCTTTTCTTCTTTCCAAGCTTTTCACATTCCTTTGGAACTTCAGTCTTAGCCATTTTCTTTCCTTTAAATTTATTTTGGGAAACAATGTTGATTGTAATTTGCCCTTTAGCCTTCAGCCTCCGTTCCTCTTGATCACATCTAGCGATCAATTCATTTATAGTCCACGGAGTTGAGTTCTGATTATATGCCACTTTGAATGGGCCAAAAGAGGGAGGGAGAGAGTTAAGGATGAATTGGATTAAATATCCTTCTGATACACTCATGTCAACATCCTTTAATTTTGCAGCAAGATTCGTCATGGTTAACATATACTCTCTTACTCCAATGGTCCCATCATATTTTAAATTTGTTAATCGGTTCATTAGAGATGCACCTAGGGCCTTGTTTGTTATCTCAAATTGTTTTTTCACCGAATCGAGGAGATCTTTAGCATTATCCTTAATTATAAGTGATCCCTTAATGCTTTTAGAAACAGAATTTGAGATAATCCTAACGCAAACTTTATTGCTTCTTATCCATTTATCATAATTTGTCACATCAGCGGCTGAACTCATTTCTGTAGGCTTTGGGGGCATTGGTTCATCAATAGCCATGTCTAAGTCTAGATAAGTAAAGGTCAGCATCAACATGTCTAACCAATCAACAAAGTTCGATCCATCTAAAATGGTAATGACCCCTAAGCAGGAGGGTAAGGTCATAGATTTGGAGGCTGTAAAATAAACATACACACATTAAATTTATGCTTTGAATTAAAATAATAACAACAACAACAACAACAACTTTGAGAATAACGGCACATCATTGTAATTATACGTTTGGGTTGAAAACAATATGTGAATTATCACTCTCCTATAATCAATAAGACCATATTAATAAAACATGTCTCAAATTAATTGAATTTACTTTTAAGTCATAGAACAATTAACTTATTAAGCATATCTTATTCCAATTTCAAATTATGAAAAGGATTATCAAACCTTTGGGCTGATACTCAATCTCATAAATGAAATTGCCATATAGTGTCATTGTTTATCACACAATTGAATTAGTGATCTATTTAATTGTAAAATAAAATATATAATTTTATCATAACTGGGCTACTTTGGTGACTATCAAATTAATAAAAAAAAAAACTGTGCATTTGAATTAATACGTACAACAACACTATGTGTTCTCATATGTCTCTTTACATCATCATAAGTAATATGGATTTATAAATCATTAAATGTCCCATGATTTTTTTTAATCGGGCACAAAATAAATCTTAATGATGATCATTTGACTTAGTTTATTTTTTTAGATCACATTTCCTTTATAGGTACCCTTTAAATGATTAATGGTCCAAAATAACTTTAATTGGGTGATTAATCAATACATAATATCTTTAATTGATTTATCATCTTGATGGATCCATTCAATCCATCCATTGATTTTCCTTACATTTGGCATAAAACCATTTAAACATGAATATGAACAGTAAATGTTAACTCTAATCACAATAATCAAATAAAAATAAGTGCGGAAATTCAACTTATTAAGTTAAAAATAAAGCTTATCAATTATGCGCAAAAATCAGAATCACTTTATGACTGATCCAAACCGTTAATTATGAAGACCTCATTGAAATGAACCTATAGATCAAAACAGATCAAAATTTGAACCCATATGAGTCCATTATGGCAAAAATAAAACTTCAACGGTTTAGATTTACTCTCATCTGGTCAACTGCTTATTGACCAGTCGGACCAGCAGGTTAGAAGAATTTAGTGTATTAGTTTTAACGGTTTAGATTTGTCGGATTGGTTCTATAATGGTCCCAATTAATAGGTCTATTCAACACTTCTGTACAAACTAACATGTACAATATTTTTCTGGAATTGGGTTCTACACAGGTCAGGTTGGGACAGGTCATATTTACCCAACGGATTCATTCTTGACCGGGTGATAAACTTCAGTGGGTCAAATCACGTCGGGTTAGACTTGACCTGGTCTTACTAACCTAACTTGAGTCAGGTAATCAAGCCTGACCAGAACTGGCCCACATGGTAGAGAAGGACGCAGATTAGTTTCTGTCCAGTTTTTTTTATTTTTTATTTAATAATAATGTCCACTTCGTTTTTCTACTCTACCCTCTTCTCTCTTTCATGCTAGTGTTATCTTCCCTTCCAAAACCTTAAAAAAAAAGTATATATACAAGAAAACTTTAATGCTAAACCTTGAGATCAAGAAGAAAAAATATACAATCACTTAATACATTATTAATCAATAAACTCTGATGATGCCAAAAAGTGGTCTTCGGGCACCACCGGTCAAGTGATGAATAATTAATGCGAGACTTAATGGGGAGGGAGAATTTATAGTAGTTCGGTCAATCGTGACCTGCATCCACTCTTGAATGGCTTTGGTTGGCAGATACTTTATTAGCTCAATGGTGCAGGGAGCAAAGGGTACAAGCTTTGAGAAAGAGAGGAGAGAGTCGTGCTCAGGTAAAAAATATGATCCCCTCCAAGTGTTGGTGGGGCTTACAATTTATAGTCGCCCCCTAACAGATTAGGGCGACTTACTAGCAACTAGATAGCTATTGTGGTGGAGCTCACGACTTCTTCTCAACGGGAGAGGTGGTTGAGGTGTTCTCCATGAGACTCGGTCAAAGATGAGGAGAGGGCTGACTCCTTCCAAGGTGGCGAGGGTGAGGCTCTTGGATGTTTCTCCTGATGATGTTGCCAGGCTATGTAGCTCCCTGATTGACTTGACTTGGACCACTTTGGGCTTGGTGGGTCTTTACAAGATTGGGCTTTCCACATGAATTGGGCCATTTGGGCTTGGCCCATCATTTGCCCCCCAATGTCCCACGTTTAAAGAAACTTTGAAAGGGGAGCATTTCAAATATTCAAGCTCCTTCTCTCTTCCAAAACCTTTTTTTTTTTTTTTTAAATTTATCCGGAAGAGTCCTCCTGGTTTTGGACACATCTTGTTAGAATGGAAACCCAGACTCTGGTTTTGCAGAAGGCCAGGAGGCATCAGAGCGCGATGGCGGCACGAAGGCAGCCGCGGCCAGCGCCGGCTTGGACGCCCGCGCGGAGGGAGCAGAAGTGCCCGCGTGGAGGGGACAGCAGCGGCGGATGCCCCTGGCATGGGCAAGGCAGCAGCCATGGCAGTGGGCGCCCTGGCATGGGTGAGGCAGTAGTGGGCGCCCTCGCATGGGCGAGGCAGCAGCCCTGGCAGTGGGCGCCCTGGCATGGGCGCCCCTGGCAGTGCTGGGCGCCCTGGCAATGAGAGGCGCCCGTGCTGCAGGAGCAGCAGCGATGGCGGGCGCTGGGCGAGCAAAACTGTTCTGAATTTTTTTTTTTTTTTTTTTTGTCGATCCGCGAGAGAGCCGCTAAGCTGAAGATAGACTGCCTGTTTAAAAATAGTGCAGAGACCAAGCGTTTTGTTTTTACGACCTGCGAGAGAGCTGCTAAGCTGGAGACAGACTGCCTGTTTAAAAACAGTGCAGAGGCCAAGCTTTTTGGCGACCCGCGAGAGAGCCGCTAAGCTGGAGATAGACTGCCTGTTTAAAAACAGTGCAGAGGCCAAGCTTTTTTGGCGACCCGCGAGAGAGCCGCTAAGCTGGAGATAGACTGCCTGTTGAAAAACAGTGCAGAGGTCAAGCTTTTTGGTGACCTGCGAGAGAGCCGCTAAGCTGGAGATAGACTGCCTGTTTAAAAACAGTGCAGAGAGGCAGGTCAAGCTTTTGGCGATCCACGAGATGATTCACCTCGCCTGGACCTGTTGATTTCCTCAGCATTCATATATTTTTGAGCTTTTGCCAACAGTTCTGGCATGCTCTTTGGTGGTTGCTTCACCACTGAAAAGAGGAAACTCGACGAGCGAAGGCCTCCCAGGAAGGCTGTCATGGAGACCTTGTCGTCGGGCTTTTCAACCTGAAGTACCTCCTCGTTAAAACGAGTGAGGTAGCTTCTGAGGCTCTCGTGTTTATCCTGCTTTATGCTGAGCAGGTGTGTGGCAGGCTTCTGGTGGCGACTCCCACCGATAAAGTGTGAGACAAAAGATTTGCTTAACTCTCGAAAGGTGGCTATGGATGCTCGGGGGAGATTGGCAAACCACTGCCGAGCGGACCCGTTCAATGTAGTTGGGAACGCCCTGCACATTATTTCGTCAGGGATATTATGCAGTTGCATTTTGGTTTTGTAAGTCCCCAGATGGTCTAATGGATCTTTCGTTCCATCAAAGGTCTCCACGGATGCCATTTTGAACTTTCGAGGGAGTGAGTAGTTCACCACGTCAGGCTTGAACGGTGTATCCGTTCGCCCGACTAGATAATCTATCGTCTCCGGTGCCCGAGCCCTTATGGCGTTGAAGACATCGCCCAGTTGATTTTGCATCTTTCTTATCCTTTCCTCCCAGTGATTGCCGGGTTCTCTCGATCGATCGCAGAAATGACTCCCCACTTCTATGCTTTGATTTTCGCTCTCCTCCTCTTTGAAATGGGGCTCCTCCCCATTAGAAATAGAGGGAGGAGGCGGAAGTCCGCCATGATTCGCTCTACCTGGAGGTGGGGGTCCTCCAAGCTGGGCTCCACCGGGAGGCGGAGGAACTCCGTGATGGGCGCGACCTTGAGGGTCGACCAATAGCACTCCAAGAGGAGGATTATGAGGAACTCCCTGGCCGCCGGTGCCCGGGGGATGGGCGCCCAGGCCTTGGGCGCCATGTTGATGGGCGCCCAGGCCTTGGGCGTCATGGGGATGGGCGCCCAGCCCCTGGGCACCATGTGGATGGTCGCCCGGGCGAGGCGCTCCCTTACGAGGAGCTCCCTGGCGAGGCCCTCCTTGCGGTGCTCCTCCCTGTCCCGCTCCTCCCTGCCCAACGAGCATGAGCTGTAGGATCTGCTGGTTTTGGGCTACCAGCTGCTGCATTGTCGCCAACATCTGTTGAGGTGTGGGATCAGGAGCGGTAGCATTTGGAGGAGGATGATTTGGTGGAGGATTATTCTCTTCCTCTCGCCTGGAATTGTTTTCTTGTCGCCTCGTCGATCTGGTGGTGGTCACCATAGTTTTTGAGAATAGAGTGATATGAAGTGAGAATTTTGACGTTGTCCCCACAGACGGCGCCAAACTGATGATGCCAAAAAGTGGTTTTCGGGCACCACTGGTCAAGTGATGAATAATTAATGCGAGACTTAATGGAGAGAGGGAGAATTTATAGTGGTTTGGTCAATCGTGACTTACATCCACTCTTGAATGGCTTTGGTTGCCGGATACTTTATTAGCTCAAGGGTGCAGAGAGCAAAGAGTACAAGCTTTGAGAAAGAGAGGAGAGAGTCGTGCTTAGGTAAAAAATATGATCCCCTCCAAGTGTTGGTGGGGCTTACAATTTATAGTCGCCCCCTAACAGATTGTGGCGACTTACTAGCAACTAGATAGTTATTGTGGTGGAGCTCACGACTTCTTCTCAACGGGAGAAGTGGTTGAAGTGTTCTCCATGAGACTCGGTCAAAGATGAGGAGAGGGCTGACTCCTTCCAAGGTGGCGAGGGTGAGGCTCCTGGATGCTTCTCCTGATGATGTAGCCAGGCTATGTAGCTCCCTGATTGACTTGACTTGGACCACTTTGGGCTTGGTGGGTCTTTACAAGATTGGGCTTTCCACATGAATTGGGCCATTTGGGCTTGGCCCATCAAACTCAAATGCTTGACAGGAAGAAAACCAACAAGAGTTTATTCAGATTAAAACTCAAACTTAAGTCTCTGATAGTATAACTGGATCTAATCTGAATAATAAACTGTACAATGTCTAAAGATGAAATTAAATAATACCTCCAGAATCCATAGCTTCTTAGTTGAAAGATGAGTTTTACAATTCTCTACAACTTCCAAGGTATTCTTTTTTATAGGCTTTCTCTTAGTTCCACTGATGGAATCCCATGAGGCCATGACTATAGCCTTTTCTATTATTATTTTTCAATCGGGCCCGTTTGTAGAAGTCCTTTACTAGAGAATGTCCATTCCTAGAGTAATTGTGTCCTTGACACTCTCGAACACATGAGAAAATGGATCAGTCATTTTACTATAATACTAAATGACTGTCATCTTCAAAGATGGAAAAACATGGAAAGCAAACTAACTTTCATTCATGCATACGTCCTTTCATATATGGAGAGAGGGGGATCACCTTAAATGGTGTTCCAATACAGGCATGACTCACCGGTCACGAGTCACGACCTTCCACTTCAGTTCTACTTCTAATAGGCATTACGTGACCCGCAGCCATCGATCAGATCGTAAAAATGAATATTGAGGAGGCAAATTATATACTGTTGTGAGCATTAGGGCAGCCCACTTCGCACAGGCATCTGCAGTAGCATTAGTAGTTCCCCTACAAGATTGTGACCTCCACATCCCAATCATCGTTAACATTTTTCTTTAAGAAATCATTAAGTCCCATGTTCATGCCTCATCATTCTCAAGGGACTCTACGACATAGAGATTGTCTCTTTCAATTATAACATTGATAAGGTGTCCTTGGAAAGCAATAATTGTAACCCACTAGTAGGGCTTTAAGTTCAACATGCAATGGATTGGTGGGATTTATCTTGCTCGAGAGCCCTACAATGACTGATCCATTTTCTGTGCGAATCATGCCTCCGGTACGCTACCAGTTCCTGTACCTCTAGAAGTACTAAGCGTTCAAAATTGAGTTTCAGCCGGCCCCTTTGGGCGACAAGTCCAACCCCACCAGGGAACTTTAAAGTAGGCGATGTATGATGTGAGTTTTTATTTCTTGGCAACCCAGCAAAGGGGTTTGTGTCGTGACCCCGGACTGAGACCGAGCCAGCTAAGGCCCTAAATAGGAGCCGCAGCGTGGCGGGCCGGAAAATTCCACCCACTCGCATTGTTTTTCCCATAGGTTTCCGTGGTGAGAATTTCAAAACAATCATCACAACCTGACTCAATCAAATCACGACAGATATATAGCATGTAGCAAACATATAATCAAAATTGAAGGTATATAAAGACATTCAAGCCTCGTATCAAAATGAGAAATATATACACAAGCAAATCCAAAGTTAGTTCAAGTTTTATCACATCACAAAAGTAAGTTTGAAGTTATACATCCCAATAAAAAGCCAACAAAGGCTAGTTAAACAAGTTCCCAAAAAGAAATATTATCAACCCCCAAAATGAACACGTGTCTCATAACTCTTAAGCAACCGGCGGCTCAGCCGCCTTTTCCTCACGCTCCGCTTTATAAGTAGCGGGTTCGACTTCTGGCACCAAATAATTGAGTATTAGACACGACGGTTTGGCAAGCCAATAAAGCAAATAACATAAAGACAAGTGTTTGCAAAGATATTAAAAATCATAGCGATACATTTGAAAGTCTAAGCATAAGTAACGATGAGTTAAGGAAGACAAAATACCGCATTCAAAAATTAACATTGAGAACATTTAAAAGATTAATATGAACTGAACAAAACAATGGCAACCCCACATTGAGCTATATTCTTCTATTACCGAAGTAACAAGAGCAATCAAAATAACCGTTACAATATAAAATGGGCGGAACAAACATATTATACATAATAGCCCAATATAGATAAGTAACAAACAAAGTCCACCGCGGAATAGATAATAAACGAACAAAGTATCCAAGCTGCAATTGGCGAAAGTATTTGAGGATCCCAAGCCGCGTGATTAGCCCGACTAGGCGATTCAAGTTTAGTGGTGCTGACCAAAATCTGAATCAATACAAATCAATCATCGAAATACATTTCAAATCGATAAAAGGAGTTCTCTTTACAAAACATAAACGGACATACGAAATCAAGCAAACGAGTAGCCTTACCGAGAGTTTATAACATGAAGAACCACACAAAAATATTCAAAGGTTTTATAAGAAACAGGTGCAAACCTTCAAACCTGGAATGGAGTAGTTAGTCGTGTTGGAATGGCTTACCTAGGGCCATCTCAATGAGCACTCGAAGTCCAAATGTCGAGTTAAAAGAATGAATTTGATGCATCTGAAGTTATCCTGCATTTGAGGCCTCCGAGTGCATGTCGAGACTTCGATAGAGTTCAAGGTATTCCTCAGGTAATTCAAATATAAAGCTTCTCCTTGTTTCTTCCTTAATTTTCATCATCAAATACACATTCAAATTCCAAATTTCCATCTGAGCATGAGTGAGACCTCAGGCGTACATACCACAATGAAAACAGGGAAAAACAAGGCTCAAAAAATGCCTTGGGACATAACCCAGGCTCGCTAGAGCGAGCCATCCAGAGGACTGGCTCGTTATAGCAAGCTGGTCTTCCAGCTGGGCTTTCGCCTGGCAGGGGGTTGACTCGCTATAGTGAGCTAGCCCTCTGTCTAGCCTACTTAAGTGCGAGATTTGAAGTTTCTTTTCTAAAATTTTTGAACCCTCACTCCTTCTTTCTCAATAAAAATCATTCCCTTGCCCTGAATTGAGTTCCCTTGAACTTAAATTAACCCCATTCAACACCAAAAATAGTAGCCCATTCCATTCACAAATCAAATGCAGGAATCAGATATAACCATAAGAAAATACATAAATTCAGAAATGGATTCCAACAATGTAAAACTATCACTAGACTAGAATTTCTTTCCACTGATAAAGATAAATCCTGTAGAAAGTTAAGCATGAACTATACACTAAAAACCCTCCTAAAAATCAAACCTTTCATAGTCAAATAATCAAATTGAATGTAATAACATTTTCAAATTAGAAAATTTTTTTTTTTTTGAAGCAACAAGTTTTGTTTTATTGCATGCATCCCATTATCAGGTTATTCACTTGCTTCGAATCCAAATAGGTCTTAAATCACTCCCAGAACTCCTCTATCACTGCAAGCCTCCAATCTACACAAAACCCCCATGAAAAATATCTCAAAAATCCAACATTTTGAAAAAGAAAAGGCTTCTCCATAGAAGACCTTGCATGCACGATAAAGAGGCTCTAAGGGATTAAACCAAACTAAGGGTAAAAGAGGGAAGCCACTGCTTGCCTCAAGAAGCTCTAAACAAGAAGAGAGGCTTGAAGAAGAAAGTGGTTCCAGCAGAAATCTTTCAAAAACAGTGTCTTTGGAAAGCTCTAAAGATGGGGAAGAAAATGATGCATCCAAATCCCAAGCATGTAGAGGAGAGAAAGATGAAGGAGAAGGTTTTTTTTTCTCTCAAGTCTGGGACAGCAACAGAAAATGGGGAAGAGGGTTGTAAACGTGGGTTTTAGCTGAATTCAAATGGGTTGTGGGCCCCACTGACCCTTAAGGTTCAAATGGATAAAAACCCCATTTGTGGATCTCGAATGAGATCGCCGAAGAAGGGAAAATCGATCGTCGAAAAATCTAATTTTAAAAAAGTATATTTTTCCTCATGATTTGCAAATATCGAAATTCATGCACAGATTTGGTGTGAAAAGTCTATTTTGCCTTTTTTCTCGAAAAAAGGAGATTTATGGGGTTCGAACACATACGGAGCAAACATAAAAGTTGTAGAGTCGGATATGACAAATCAAAACAAGTCGAAATCTGAATTTTTTGAAATAAGGGACTAATTCCCCGCACAGACACGCGCTACACGGGCCACCCTTGGCCGTGTTAAACCGAGCTCAATGGCTCTCAAAATTCCCCAAAGCTATTCAAGACTCTATTCTAGTAAAAATCAAAGTTAATCGTCCTCTAATCCTACTTAGAGACTAATTACGGCTAAAACAATATTAATCATACTAAACCTAGTTCAGGGTTTGACATCCTCCACCCTTTAGAGTATTTGATCCTCCAAATTACAACGAACCTCTGGTAGTAGGTGAACTTCTGAACTTGATCACGCAGTTCCTAAGTAGCTTCTTCCATTCTGTGGTTCTCCCAAAGCACTTTTTCCCAGTGAATTGTTCGAGTCCTTAACTCTTGCTCTTTCATGTCAATAACTCTAACCAGTTTCTCAACATAGGTGACTGGTACTTCTTATTGTTTGTTATTTGAGGCTTTTTATATTATTTGTATATATTATTTCTATTGCAAAAGGGAGTGTACTCCTATTAATAAGGATGCACCTTTTCTCCTAGAGTGACTTGGGATGCCTACCAATTTACGAAGGTAGTTTTTGTATGTGCATGGGACTTTAAAGATATGAGATGATCTAAAAATCAATTTAATCAGATAATCATAGCTCCTAATTTGTTAAAGCCTAAACGAATAGCGATTATTCAAGTGCATTTATTTTTGTGACTAAAATCCGATAGCAATTAATAGTCAGATCACTGCTAAATCGAAGATAATGTCAATTCATAAAAGATAAGTAAACATAATTGGTTTAAATATCTAAAAGATTTGACTTCGTTGTATAAAACAAAGAGAGCGGAAAAAACCTTAAACTAGAATGATTTGGTACATAGAGATTCCAAAAAGATGTGACGAGAACATGCTCTTTAATACTTTTCTTTCTTTGACAAAATAAATAAAATAATACGTCTAGAACACAAGTCACTAAAGCACATATGATTTACTCTGAGAAAAAAGTTTGATACACAACTTCTACTGTCCAAGCATTTTGTTGTTGGTCTCTTAGTTTGAGATGTTAAAAAAGATAATGCTCAGATGACACTCGATGCTTAGTATCAGTGTAGAAAAAAAATCTAAAATTGATTTCTTATTTTTAGTCCTTGAGTTTTGCCCTGACCCTTAAGGGTAGTATAAGGACCTAAGTATTGCAAGCCCTTCGAGGGCTTTGCCCCCCGAGACCAGCCCTACAAAAGGACAAAATCAGGCCCAACTCTTTGATAGCTTTAGAGACTATGAGCAATGGAGAACGAACCACAGTGGGGTAGTGAATGTGGGGCCATGACCAAGAAGAAGTCACTGCAAGGAGCACCAAAAAGGGCCCCCCGCATTTGTGGGTCACAGGAATGCAAACGTTCTACACCAAAAATGAGGATTTGAAACCGTGATTTGGCAAGGTTTATAGCCGTTTCAAATTAGAAACTGTTTCTGACCGTTTGGAGCAAAAAAAACGTTCCTCATGAAAAAATTGATGCTAAAACCATTTCTTAAAAAATGAAAATCGTTCCCTCCCCTTGTTCCTCATTACGCCATTTGTTTTAGTAAACGTACCCTAGGCATTTCCCCTTGTCTCTCTCCTCTTATCGAAAATAGACGAGAGAGATGATCCTTATCCTCAACCTTCGACCTTGTCCTCAAACCTCCTTGCACAAGCGACCTTGTCCTCAACCTTCCTCCACGATCGTTGTTCGCTCCCCACTACAACGCGATGTATCTTTTTCTAGCTCTCTGACCCAGAATCTGGCATGGGTGATTGCATTTGTGATTTTATAAGCTATTGATGGTTTAGGTCTTGACATTGATTTTAATTGAATCAGGTTAGTTGGTCTTTTTTGGACACCAATAAAATAGGTTAACCAACCTTCAAGCTAGCTGACAAGCTTTGGTGGTCCTTTGTTGTTGCTTTAATTAATTCATGTGACTGCCCTAGGAATTGTGGATAGGCTACATTCCTTTCTCAGAGCAAACATTTTGTGAAATTGTGTTGGTCTTTTGAGTGCTTCACTCTATTTACTTGTTCATCAAATGTACCACTATTGATAATTCCTCTACATATGTTGTGTCTCGCCTAATGCTGGTCCTAAGCACAAAAGATGAGTGTTGGTGTCCAATAGAGCATGCAAACCAGTGGAATTGTAAGTGCCTAAAAATTACGGACTTAGTTAAGGTGGGATTTGTTGTAAAGCTTTTGGGAAATAAAATAGCTCTTGAGGCCTGAAAAGGAAAGAAGAAGGTTAGAGGCCCTCGCTGCAGCCAGCCGAAGGCACTCCGATGCCAAAGTTAGTTCAACAACTCAACAAAGGGTGAATGAGTGGAGAGGAGAAGAAAGCTATGAGTAAATGGTGTTTGCATACCTTAGATCATCCCTTAGTGGGGGTAGGTGGAGGTACTATCCCATCAGACCATACCTTTTCTTTTCAGTGGAGGTACTGTCCAATCGGACCATACCTAGACCTTCTGCATGATTGTTGATGTGATCATCGGATAAGGTCTACCCCTTAGCTATATCCGGAGCCCATTTTATCTGTCAGTATGTAGCCGTAATTTAATTAATGCCGATTGACACCTAGTATCCACCTCGGTCGACCGAGCTGATGGAGGTACCAAAGTCAAATACAGCTTTATTGTAAATGCATCTTTGGCAATGTTGCAGAACTGCGCAGGGTTGGTGCCATTACCGAGCTGTATAAAGTCGAGACGATGTCAGCTGGTGCTTTTACCGAAGCTAGCTCAAGTTTGGCACGAAGTGGTACTGCTACCGAGCTAAATGAGATCGAGGTCAAGACAAGCCTGATTGGTACTTTTACCGATATCAGGGTTTATCACGGTACTTGCGGAAATGTCCCCTTCTTAGAGCCTGTCTGGCGACATAGCATCTTAGCCCCTGCCAACTGATGCCTAGCGACTACAAAATAATAATTGATGTTGTAGAGCTCAATAGGATCTTGGGGATTAACCTTGGTGTCCATGACATCGAGGATGCGTACGATGTATGCTAATCGGTAGGGGATAGTCACTGCTTCTACCTCCGGGGGAGGTCGGGATGGGAGCAGTTCGTTATAGATCAGGAGGATTCGAGCCGACATGCCGGGGATGATCGTCTGTTCGTCTCCGGCAACTAGGAGCTCAGGGAGAACGAGATCGCGGCGGAGAGGCGATACAGGATACCCCGTCATTTCGAGATTCCTCCAAGTAATTATCGACTTGCTCTATTCGTATTTCACTTTTTCTTGCTTTGCCGACCTGACGCCCTTATGTTTGCCGTGCAGAGATCGGGTAGAGAAGGCATGAGGCTCACCTATTTGGTTGGCGGCAAAACAACGATTGGCAGAAAGCGGTGCACAACTACAAAGGTCACCACACCTGGGCTGCCTGGTCTCTCCCTGGGTACGAGCCTAAGTATCGTACTTATATCAAGAGGAAGTCCGACGAGCCTGCGGACGCCCCTGTCGACCTTGAGCGCTGTTGAGTTCATGAATTTGCACATTTACGTATCATTTTAGGATGAATTATGTATTTAATTAGGTGAATTGCATCATTATTCATATAATTTCATCATTTCATGCATTTTCACCCAAGAACCTGAATTTTCATACTTTTCATACATTTTCTGTATTAACTTAGAATGTTTTGCAAATTTTCTCCGAAGAGTCCCAGTTGGAGTAGAACTCTGTCCGGATGGGTCCCGCTTCAATATTGGCTCTTCAGTATTTGATGTATTGAATTAGAATGTGCAGAAAATGAGAATTGCATGCCTCTGTCATGGAACCCACTTTCCAGCACACATTGTCATCCTAGGCCCTGCACTGCTGAATCAAAGTAAATTGAAGAATTCACCATGTGGACCCCACACACAAGCCATATGAAAATTAATCAAAGGAGGGGTCCACTCATCATGTCAGTTGAAGAGTCCTAACTACAGTAGAAGACTTCTCATAGGGCCCACTGTTCAAGCAGATGAAATGTCCCACATGGCAAGGTCCACAGTAGTTGCAAATTTGAAATTATTGATGGATAATTTAAAAAGTACAGTTCTGATTGGAACAAAAGAAGAAGAGTTTGAATCATCCACATCTGATGTCCTCTCAAAAATAAAAGTTGTGCAGAGATAGAATCCATTGCAAATCAAATTTTAGAAGTTAAATCTCGTTTTTCTCAGGACAACTCATCTTCAAATGGCCATATCTTTCAATCCGACCGTCGGATCGATGAAAGTTACCTACCGATGGAAAGCTTATTCAGATTAGATATCTGTAGAGCCAAAAAACATATAAATCAGAGCTATATTGATAAAGTTATGGGCCTAGAGATTTTCATATTCATTTTTAGATGGGATTGCAATTAAATCCACACCGTTGATAATCAATTGCTGCACATTCCTTGTGGGACCCCATCTGAAGATTAGCTAAGCCAACCAGAGGTTTCCAGATGCTTCCACCTCATTCAAATTCAAAAAGGATAAGAGATGTACATAAACATAAATCAAATTTGCAGATAAGGTGTCTAGATTCAATGTATCTAATAGATAACCGGAGAAATAAAAGGAACCAAAAAGTAGCATATGAGAGGTAACTCCTTCTCCTTGGACGTCCATAACTCTCTCTCCTCTTTCTCTTCTTTCCATAATTAATAGAATTTAATAGTTATTTTTGGGTATTCTGGAGCCCTGTTCCAGAAATTAAGAATTTTAGAAGACAGATTTTTGAGAGACCATTGTACAAGAAGATGCTATCAATGGAATTACTTATGGAGTTCTTTTCAATGGCTGGCTAGATTACTGGATTGGAGCATACAGATGAAGCTAAGTAGATTTTTAATTTAATCTATGTGATTTTTCTATTACTTTCTTGTCTCTTTCAAAATACATGCTCTATTAGAATAATAGATCTGTCTTCATGCCTTAGGCAGCCTCTATTTTGATTTCTAATGAAAATAGTTTGATGATTTATACTTATTTTGATAGATTATGCTTAGAGCTGAGATCTTTTGATAATTTATGCTTAATTTGATGAGTCATGCTTATGATTTTTCATTCTTTTATGAAGTGAAAGAGGTCTTGGGTTGTGACCTTATTCTTAAAAATTGATTTTTGCAAAAGACAAATCGTCTGGATCCAAAACATTGATTTGTTTCTGATCTGAGTTATTTTTGGGACAAATAGTAGAATAATTGCATGGATGGATTAATTATCTTGCTTAGTGGATTTTGGATGCTCTGATCTGTTTTACATATTTGATCAGTTAGTGTTTCTAAATTTTTTCTGGTTTTTTTTCTTCGATCTCAATTACTTATTAATCTTTGATTAAAAAAAATAGATTTTGAATTTTAATTTAGTAGTGCTCCTTGTGGGATTCGACATGTACTTGCCACTGTCTCAAAAAGACAACTGTGCACTTGCAGTATTAAAAGATTGAATTTAAACTCACATCAAGCGCCGAAGTGCTTCGGGTGCTGAGGCATCTTCATCGCGCGCCGAGCCGGAGACAGATTTACAACAAGTCGTTGAAGCCCATACCTCTCCGAGCTCGGAAGAAGAAGAGGAGAGGATGACGCGCAGCCAACCTGCCCTGCAGACAAAAAGGCTAGGGGACAAGTTCTTCAGGAAGGGAGTTCCTTCTGCTTCCAACCCTCTTTTTGCCGATCCAAACCCCGCCTCTGCGGCCTTGGGTGTCGCATTGGCCTCTTCCGCTACTGGAGCTTCTAGTTCAGTCCGACAACGCCCTGCCGAGACCAGAAAGGAAGGGGCCCGGCTAGAGAAAAGGCCCAGGTCCGAGGGTTTGGCTCGACAGATCGGCAGCGTCCCCACCGAGGAATCTTGGGAGAAGGCTCCGGAGAGGAGGTCCGGGGCCAAGGGCTCAGCGGAGCAAGGCCCTGAGCAAGGTTTGGCGCTTCAGCCCACGGCGTCGGCTCTGTGGAGGCCAATCCTCCAGCTCGGGCCAGGGAGGCCGGTGATGGTGGAGGACCGTCTCCATGGCAATCCTCTTGCTGCCGCGGCGTTCTCTAATGCTTTCACCCTGCCGCTCGACATACAAAGGCTGCAAGGAGTAGATGACACGACGCTGCTGATAAATTCGTTGTAGTCTGCCTTCTCGGTACGTTTCTTTTGTCACAGATTTCTGTCATTGCTTGAGCTTGGTTGTTCCTTTATGACATTTGGTCTCTTTTCTTAGATTGTACAGGAGGTGAAGGTGGCCTTGGACATGGTCCAGTAGAGAGACTCCAGGGTCGAAAAGCTCGAGATAGAAAAGAAGAAGCTCCTGACGACCCTGGAGGGTAGCTGTAAGAGGGAGCAGGAGGCTAAGGAGAAGGCTATCAGCCTGGGGAAGGATCTCGAGTTGGCAATAGTGGATATTTACAGGTTGAAGGTAGAGACCCATGAGCTGAATTGGGCGGCTGAAGTTAAGGCGAAAAGGGCGGCCCAACTAGAAGCCGAGCTAGCAGAAAAGAAGGCTGAGCTCGAGGCTGCATTGAAGGCGAAGGATGACCTCGAGGCCTCAACTCAAGCCGAAGTTAATGCCGCCTATCGCGACGGGGTGGAGGAGGCGACAAAGGACTATGACGCTCAGGTCGATCAGTTAGGCCCTCGACTGTTTGAGCTTGGGTGTCGGGTTGTACTGAAGAAGATAGGGATTCCTGAGGACAACCCTATATATCAGGACCTGCCCAAGCTCGAAGATCAGGTCCCTGAGCCGAGTTCTGCACCTCCCTCGAACTTCTCCTGTTGACGCTCCTCCCGAAGCTCCTGTCGAAGCTCCTGTTGAGTCTCCCTCCGCCGAAGCCCCTCCAGATGAGGTCAACCCTTCTTCCACGATCGAGACTGGCAGGGCTGTTTCATAAAGTTGTATTTTTTAAGTGTTCTTTCTTTTTTCTTCTTTCCATTTGGAAATGTAATGAATCCATGTACATTTTTTGATCAAATGAATACAAATTTTTCTCTTTTCCAATGTTTGAAATTGTACATTTTCTTTGAGAATTACATATGTTTATTAACCGAAAAACTCTTAAGTTCCTTAACTCAAGAAAATGGACTTGTACCACGTTCACTCTTGTTTCAAGTTTAACTGAACCCGAAGGAGGTAATCTCGACTAAGTTTTTTGCATTCTAAGTAAATAAGTTCAATAACTCAAATACTTCGTGCAGTTGGTTCCATAACTAAACTTACCAATGCATTGAGTTCCCATCAAGTCCTGTGGCTTATGGTTGGTTCCGCAACCAAGCTGTAGTAGTCACCTAGTTCTGCAACCTTGTGTTTTGGCATGGTTGGTTCTGTAACCGAACTGGTATTGTCGCTTTGCTCCGTAACTCGGTGCTTTTAAGCAGTTGGTTCCATAACTGAGCTGAAGCCACCGAGATGGATTCACCAAGTTCTATAAGAAGGTGTCTTGTATGGCTGGTTCCGTAACCTAGCCGAGATTGCATAGCTGGTTCCACAATCGAGCTGAAAATACTGGGTTCCGTAACCCGATGGCTGGTTCTGTAACCAAGCCGAGTTTGCATAGCTGGTTCCACAACCGAGCTGAAAATACCGGGTTCTGTAACCCAATGGTTGGTTCCGTAACCGAGCCGAGTTTGCATAGTTGGTTCCACAACCGAGGTGAAAATACCGGGTTCCGTAACCCGAAGGCTAGTTCTGTAACTGAGCCGAGTTCGCATAGCTGGTTCCACCACCGAGCTGAAAATATCGGGTTCCACAACCCGATGGATGGTTCTGTAATCGAGCCGAGATGATCGCCGAGTTCTGTAACTTGGGCGTAACTGGTTCCACAACCGAGCTGGGATAACTGTCGAGTTCCGTAACTTGGAGAGAAACAATAAAGTATAATCATTCCACAAGCATTCCTTTTATTGATTTCAAGAATTTGGTATAATTCAAAAGTAATACTTCTTGAGGTGTGCAGCATTCTATGGGCGTGGTAACTCTTTACCATCCATGTCCTTAAGCCTGTATGCTAATTGTCCCGCTGCCGAAATCACTTTGAATGGCCCGTGCCAATTCGGCGCCAGCTTGCCTTTGTTAGGATTTTTGTCAGCAGGAATCATCTTTTTCAAGACCAGTTCTCCAATTGAAAACTTCCTTTCCTTGACTCTTTGATTGTAGTTTTTGGCCAATTATTGCTGGTAGAAAGCTAGGAGGATGGCCGCAGCATCCCTTCGTTCCTCAGCCAGGTCAAGTACTCGGGCCAGATTTACTTTATTTTGGCCTTGGTCGAAGAGTTCAAACCTCAGGATTGGAAGACTGATTTCGAGAGGGATCACGACTTCCATTCCATAAGCCAGGGAGAAGGGCATTGCCGAAGTAGATCGCCTTGGGGTAGTCCTATACGCCCAAAGGACACTTGGAAGTTCTTCCACCCGTCTTCTCTTAGCTCTATTGAGCATCTTCTTGAGTCCATCGAGCACCACTTTGTTTGAAATTTCAACTTGATCGTTGCTCTGTGGATAAGCTGGAGTCGAGTAGTAGTTCTTGATACCGAACTCCTGGCAGAAGTTCCTGAAGTACTTGGAGTTGAACTGAGTCCCATTGTCTGAGACCAGAGCTCGTGGTACCCCAAATCTTATAATGACATTCTTCCAAACGAAGTTCCTGGTATCGTGCTCGGTAATGGAGGACAGCAGCTCTGCTTTTATCCACTTTGTGAAATGATAATAGCCACCTCTTTTTCCCTGGAGTTTGGTGAAGTGGTCCCACGATGTTCAACCCCCATTGGACAAAAGGCCAAGGACTAGAAAGTGGGCTCAGGTCCTGTGCTGGTTGATGGAGGGTGAGTGAGAACTTCTTGTACTTCTTGCATTTTTTGGCGTAGAGCTGGGCGTCTTTCTGCATATAGGGCCACCAGTAGCCCTGACTGATGGCTCGGTATGCAAGCGACCGACCTTCGATGTGGCTTCCGCAGATTCCTTCATGACTTTCATGGAGGAAGTCTTTGACTTTGCTTGGGTGAACGCACTGGAGGTAAGGGCCGGTGAAGGACTTTCTATAGAGTTTGTCGCTCGGTGACAACCAAAACTAAGCTACTTTCAACCTGGTCTTGTGAGCCTGGTTCTTGTCTTCAGGGGGGTGGTCGTCCTTCAGGAAGGTGATGATCGGGCCCATCCAACTTGGACCGAGGTCAGCGCACAAAATTTGCGGAGGAAGCTGGAGTTCTATACTTGATTTTTTAGTGTGTCCACCTCAACTGTTCCTTTTCTTCCGGCCTCGACGGCAGAGGCGAGGCTGGAAAGAGTATCGGCATGAGAGTTGGAATATATGTCGATCTGTCTGACTTCAACTCTGATGAATTGAGAAAGTAGATGCTTCGTGTGAGCGAGGTAGGCTGCCATCATTTTGTCTTGAGCTTTGTAGTCTCCGTTCAACTGGCTCGTCACCAATTGTGAGTCATTGAAGACCACCAGCTGCAATGCCCCTAGGATTTTGGTGTTGCCTAGCCTCTCAATTAGGGCTTCGTACTTAGCTTTGTTGTTTGACGCCTTGAAGTCAAAAGTTAGGGCTTGCTCGATGACAAACCCCTCTGGAGACTAGAGAACTATGCCAGCGCCAGCCCTCGACGAAGACCTTCCATGCTGAATCAAGGAACTGCTTCTAGGTCTTTTCTTGTTCCGTCTTGGTATTCTCCTCCTCATTGCCCCCTAGTTTGGTGTCGAGCTATCTCGGTGCTGAACTAGAAGAAACAAACTCTACAATGAAGTCTGCCAAAACTTGAGCCTTAATCGCCGTTCTGGGTTGATACTGGATATCGAATTGCTCCAGTTCGACGGCCCATTTTTTGAGATTCTTCCAGAGAAGTCGGCCTTTCTGAAAAGGGACTTGAGTGGATGTTCCGTAACAACCACTATAGTGAACGTCTAGAAGCAGTGAGAGAGTTTGCGAGAGGCACTGACGAGTGCCAATACAAGTTTCTCCAATGGCAAGTACCTGGTCTCGGCATCAAGGAGGATCTTGCTCATGTAATATATAGGCTTTTGCTACCTGTCCTCTTCTCTAATGAGTACCGAGCTCACTGCATGTTCTGAGACCGCCAGGTACAGATAGAGAACCTCACCCTATTTTGGCGTAGACAGCAGGGGAGGTGAGGATAAGTAGTGTTTGAGCTCCTGCAGGGCTCGATCGCACTCCGGAGTCCATTGGAATTTCGAACGTTTCTTCAAGAGCTGGAAGAATGGGTGGCACTTGTCCGAAGCTCGGCTGATGAAGTGATTGAGCGCAGCAACCATCCCCGTGAGCCTCTGGACTTGTTTCGCCATGGTTGGACTCTGAATTGCCTGGATTGCTGAGATCTGACCTGGGTTGGCTTCAATTCCCCTTCCTATAATCAGGCTTCCCAGGAATTTGCCAGAGCCGACCCCTAACGCACATTTGGATGCGTTCAGCTTGAGTTGAAACTTCTTGAGGACGTCAAACATTTGACGCAGGTCGGCCAAGTGGTCCTGTGACCTTTTAGACTTGACGACCATGTCGTCAATGTAGACCTCCATGGTTTTCCCGAGCTGAGCCTGAAACATCTTCTTTACCAGCCTCTGGTAAGTCGCTCATGCATTCTTTAACCCAAAGGGCATCACTTTGTAACAGTAGATGCCTCTGGGTGTTATAAACGCAGTCTTTTCTTCGTCAGGCTTGCTCATTGGGATCTTATGGTAACCTCGGTAAGCGACAAAGAAACTCATCCTGTCATGCCTGGCAGTTGCATCGATCAACTGGTCGATCTTAGGGAGTGGAAAGTTGTCCTTGGGGCATGCCTTGTTGAGGTCGGTGAAATCGACACAAACTCTCCACTTCCCGTTCTTCTTCTTCACAACTACTCTGTTAGCTAGCCACTCAGGGTAGTGGACTTCTTTGATCGCTTCAGCTTCCAGTAGTTTCTCCACCTCTTCAATCACGGCCTCAGTTTGTTGGATCCCCATTCTGCGAGCTTTCTGGATGACAGGTTTGTGCTTGGGGTCCATGTTTAGCTTATGGCACATGATTTCTGGATCGATGCCGGGCATCTCGTAGGGGTTCCAAGCGAAAATTTCCTTGTTCTGTAATAAGAAGTCTAACAACTCGGACCTTTCTGGCTCAGTCAGTTGGCTTCCGAGCAGAAAAAACCTCTTTGGTTCGTCTGGATTGATCCTGACCTTGGCCAAGTCTTCAATGCTTTTTTGTTCTGGAGCTCAGCCAACGTTCTCCAGTTCTGCTTCCAATTCGGCTATGTGCACCTGGGTTGGCTCTGTTTCACTAGGCACTACGACCATCAAGCATTGTTTGGCCATCTCTTGGTCACCTTTGACAGTGACCACTTCAACTCTGCCGTTCCCATTCTCCAATGGAAATTTGAGCTTCTGATGATGAGTGGAAAGCACGACTTCCATGCTATGCCGCCAAGTCCTTCCCATTATTGCATTGTATGGTGATGGTACATCCACCACCAGGAAGTCAGCTTGCATATTGGCTCCTCCAATTTGGACCTTCAAGGAGATCCTTCCCTTGGAATACACTGGCTTTGAGTTGAAACCTATCAAGGGAGTGCGTGATTCTTGCAGGTCCTCCTCCCTGAGCCCTAGCTTATTGAAGCAATCTTCGAGGAACTCTCGGGGTCCACAAGCACCCTTTTCACCACGAAGTTCTTCAACTTCAGGGTCAGGACTAGTGGGTCGTTGTGGGGGAGTTGGACTCCTTCCAGGTCCTTATCTGAGAACTAGATCTTAGGTTTTTCTTTTCGAGCCTTCTTTGCAGCGGGCTCCAGCTCGGTCGTCGTCCCCTGCTTATTGTGTGAGGCCCTCCTGGCCTTGGCACGAGCTTGGTTGCTCCCCCTTGGCGCGAGAGCTAGGTGGATGACATTTATTATGCCCTCTGTGGCTTATCGCTATCTTCATTATTTTGGTGCTGATGAGCTCAGACATTATTATTCCTGCCCTTGTCTTTGACGTAGTCCATCAAGTGTCCGTTTTTTACGAGCCTCTCAAGATGAGACTTGAGGGACATGCAGTCTTCTGTTTTGTGCCCGTTTTGTTTATGGTAGGCACAAAACTTATTTTGATCTCGCGTGGAAGGATCACTCCTTATTGGCTGTGGCCTCTTAAAGAATGGTTGTGTTTTGATCTTGCCAAGAACCTTGTAGATTGGCTCTTTGAAGATTGTATTCACAACCTTGTAGGAATTAGCAGATGGCTTGGAGAATTTCTTCTTGCCCCCCCAGGTGGGAGCCGAGACCATCATCGAGCTTGAAAAAGCTTTATCTCGGTTTGCCTCCTCCCACCGAAATGGCTTTTTGTCCTTCTTAGGGGCTCTGTCTTCATGCCCGAAACCAAAGCTTTCTCAAACTTGGATTCCGTCCTCCTCTTGCTCAATGAACTGGTTTACCTGGGTCATTAATGCTTTCATCGTGGCCACCGGGTACCGGACAAGTTCCTTTTGGAGCTCGGTGCCTGGCAGCAAGGCTTGTTGGAAGCATATGATAGCCACTTCGTCATTGGCGTCCTCGATCTGGCTGTAGATGGTCCAGAATCTCTTAGCGAACTGAGTAATGTTTTCAGTTCGTTTCATCCTGATCGCCATCAGGTCGTTGCCTGTCTTGGGACGACTCTGTGGGCCTGAAACTTTTCCACGAAGGAGTTCTTGAGTTGCTGCCAACTCGAAATTGAACCTCCCGGGAGTGTGCAAAACCATATGAGGGGGAGGTCCCTCAAACTGAAAGAGAACACTATGCAGTTCAGGTGTCTGACGTCTCCCCGAATCGACATCCTCTGGGTGAAGTATCTGAGATGTGCTGCAAGATCCCAGGTTCCGTCGTAAAGGACGAACCTCGGAACGCTAAACTTCTCGGGAAGTGAAAAATCTCTTGCCTCTTGAGAGAAGGGAGACGTGTCGAGATCTTCTGAGTTGTAAGCATTTAGCCGGTCTCAAGTGAGACCGGCTACCTCCATATTTTGCTGAATGGTTTGCTTGGCCTGTTGGTTAAGCCATTCTTTCAGATCTTCGGTTTCTTCTGGTCTCCGATTTAGCCTCCCTTGGGTGTCGTCTAGGTGGCTGCTGCTCGAGCTTTCATTATAGGCTCGATGGCGCCTCTTGTTGTCCAAGACTTGCCTTAAATCCTGGTCTACTGAAAAAGGCCTGGAGAGTGGGACTGAGTTTGTCACCTTCTCTTGCAGTTGCTGCTGAAGCCTTCGGATTAACTTATCTTTCTCTTGGATGAGGAGATTCTGAGCTCTGATCTCTTCTTCAAAAGGATTATTGTCGTCGACATCGTCATTAGTCTGGTAATGTGACTGATGACACCTGACAGGTGTTGGAGACCTGTTCTGTCGGGAAGCTCCTGCCGGGGGAGCATTCCGCTGAAAAGTGGGCGCCTGCTGAAAAGTGCCTTGATGAGAATGCTTGATCAGTTGGTTATCTTGCTGGGGAGGTGCTGTTACCCTCCTTGAAGTTGACTCCAATCGAGTGACAGGGCCTCCTGCACCTCCCAATCGAGACCTTTCACCAGATCTTCTCTGGTGAGAAGCCGGCGGCAGTTGCTCTTGCAACATCAGTGGCAACTGCTTCAGCATCGCCCCTTGTCGTACCAGTATCTCTTGCAGCACTGGTGACAATTGTGTTGGCAATGCTGGTGGCGGTGGTAAAGTTTTTGACAACTCGTTGACCTTATTAGCTTTCGGAGGCATGGCTTTTTTGAAATTAAATCTTTCCCACTGACGGTGCCAATTGTAAGTGCCTAAAAATTACAGACTTAGTTAAGGTGGGATTTGCTGTAAAGTTTTTGGGAAAGACAATAGCTCTTGAGGCCTAACTGCAGCCAGTCGTAGGCACTCCAACGCTTAAGAGTGAATGGTGTTTGCATACCTTTGCTGGTTTTACCTCATGCATATATATAGACGTTGTTCACCTTAGACCATCCCTTAGTGGGGGTAGGTGGAGATACTGTCCCATCGAACCATACATTTTCTCCTCAGTGGAGGTAGGTGGAGGTACTGTCCCATCAGACCATACCTAGACCTTCTGCATGATTGCTGATGTGATCGTCGGATAAGGTCTACCCCTTATCTATATCCGGCGATCATCTTATCTGTCAGCATGTAGCCGTAATTTAATTAATGCTGATTGACACCTGGTTCCCTCCTTGGTCGACCAAGCTTATGGAGGTACCAAAGTCAAATACAGTCTTATTGTAGATACATCTTTGGCAATGTTGCCAAACTGTGCAGGGTTGGTGCCATTACCGAGCTGCATAAAATCGAGAAGAGGTTAGCTGGTACTTTTACCAAAACTAGCTCAAGTCTGGCACGAAATGGTACTGCTATCGAGCTACATGAGACCGAGGTCAAGACAAACCTAATTGGTACTGTTACTGAGATCAGGACTTATCTCGGTACTTATGAAAATGCCCCCCACAGGAACTATAACATTTTGCATGGAAAATGGTATAGCTGATATATATGTATATACAATTTCTTAGATCACTAGCTTTATCGAACTCCCTACTGCGATTGATCTTTTTCCCTAGTTGCTGGTATTACTAATAAGTCATGAGTAGGTTATTTACCCCGGGTGTTTTACATTCATTATGTGTCCATATGGAATAGTGCCTATGCCATTATTTTGATTCCTTTACTTTTCATAATGGCTTTTGGGTTTGTCTTGAGTGACTTTTAGCATCAACAAAGGTGACTGGATTGCATATTCTTGAGTGGTTGAACTTGTCATATCAGGCTGAATGATTGGCACAGGTGCTATACCGCTGAATCTCGTGCAGGTGCAGTGTATTTGAAGAACTGCCCCTGTTCAGGGGCAAATCTTTGTAACAGAATCAGTGTAGATAGGCACATGTTGAGCCATTAATGCTACACTATGAGATAAATGCTTTTAAAAAACAGTTACAATGAACTGGGGCGGGTGATTGCGACTATAAATTTGCTAGCTTAATTCTCATGCTTGTTAATTGTTGTTGATAGCCAGAATCAAGAAGCAAGTGATGATTGGGGTGCATGGTCATGTAAATTTGTAATCCTTTCTTTCTTGGCATGAATAATTCCCTTTCCCCCTTCAGACCCGTTCTTTGAACAAATGTGCAAACCCAACTCAATGTTAAGTCATTTTGTATGGTCTTTTATAAACAAAAAAATTTCCATAGGCATTTTATTAACAACTAGTGGAGCCCTACACGTGCAATGTACTTGCACCGAACACATAGTTTTACTAAAAAAATTTAAAAAAAATAAAATATTTAAAAAATTCAGTAGAAGCTTCAATACATTTAAAAATCAAATTTCAACAGAAAATGAATGATTGTAAATTGCAAGACATGTGCAATGTCCAAACACTTCTTTTTTCCTATACATTTGAAAACAATAAAAGAATGATATAGTGAGAAAAATGAGATCTCAAAAGACAATCGATATGGGATTTATATAACTTTTTGAGGATATACATCACATATTTCTAGATATTTTATCATGAATGTGTACAAAAAAAAAATTAAATTTACTTTATTTAACCTGTCAGGTCGACTTATCAATTTCTTGGTAGACTTGATCTGCTAAAGTTGGAGTCCAGTCGAAAGCATAGTCAAATTGATAACCTACAGTTTTATAAAAAATAAAAATAAAAACTAAGAACCAAATGAGCTTACTGTTATGACCATTTACCATGAACATTATACATTCACTACAAAATCAAATTCTATTAAGGAAAAACAATTAATTATATCCTATTGAAACACATCAGAATAAAAAAAACTTAGATGGTGGTTTTAGTCATAACTTACAAAGAAAAATAACATCTCACACTGACCATCAAGAATAATGAAGTAATTCGACTTGTCCTCAAGCGACAAGGATTAACAATGGTGGAACTATGATATGAACTTTGATGGTTATGATTTGCAGAGCACTTGTTGATCAATATTAGTATTTAACAAGTGCTTTGTTTTATTTTATAAGACAAACCACTATCAGGTAAAAAGAGGCAATATCTCTCCAAGAGTCGGCATCTTCATTTGCTTGATACAAAGTGCTATATTTTATACCCCATAAGAAAAGGATCATACAAAGTAATCATAGAAGTTCAGTTAAATGGAAGGTCACAAATAGATATATCCATTGGAAAAAAAATACCAAAAAACAAAAAACTACAAATACAAATCTTCCAAAAGAATTGAACCTTCCCCATAAGAAATACATAAGAATATAACCTAGGTATTCTAAATCAACTATTCTGCTATGTTCTATATAGAGGATGGGAGTACTGATCAAAGTAAGAAAAATTCAAAACGAACAAAGACAAACTGAATTTGTTGCAGCTCAACATCAAATACTTATTTTAGTTGTTTACACTTAAAATGATCACTTTATTCACTGCCTCTGAAGTTCATAGTAACGCTAGCATAACTAGCAGTTTTTATGAGATTCTCGTTTTCCCTTTAAGGAAATGCATGACACTTCATTGAAATATATGAAAAGAAAAAGAACAACAACAACAAGAAGAAGCTTGCAATGATGAAAGAAATATATGTGTTAGAAAATTATCAAAGTTTTTCAATTTAAACCTCATGAGTAAGAGCAATAATAAATGAATATATTCATGCCCTTGAAATGCCCTTTTATAACAAAAAAAATTCACAAAAGTTGTATATTAAGAAACTAAAAATTGTACAGAACAATAACAATTTTACAATAGCAATCTATAAGACCCACCACTAAATTGCATTTATGAAATTATCTTTAGCAATCACTAATACCATAAGAGAACCAATATTTAATAGTAGTTATCGCATCATCTAACTTCTGATTATTCTTCCAACAGGGGTATAAATCAATATCAATACAACTATTATGTCAGATTGAAAACTCAATTACTCTAACTAAATAAAATACAAACGCATGAAGCAAAAGGAAAAAGAATATTTAATTTTTTTTTCATGGTAACTTTCATTAAAAGAGAGAAAAAACCTGGGCGGACATAAAATGAATTTAAGTTTGTCACTTTCTTATTTATGATATTTTGTTAGTTGCTACTTTTTTCTATAAAAAGAAAAAAAGAAAAAACTAAACATAAAGCAATAATGCCAACGAAGTACTTGTATATATGGGATGTGCTTATAAGTTTTGGAGGTCCTTATACCTTTTTCAAAGGCCATAATAAATAATATACAACTGAAGAAACATCAAATTACAAATATTTAAGGTTAGTGCACAAAATATTAAATGGTTAATATTTAAAAAATAATAACAAAGGGTTACATTCGTATAAAAAAATAATCTCATATCTTCTGAAAACCTCTCGGAGCGCTTTGATGTTCTTAACTTTTAAATTTCAAATACAAATACCACTCAAGTATCTTTTAGTTCCACCAAAAAATAAAAATAAAAATAAATAAATAAATAGAAACTATTTGCACAATTAGCATTGTTTCAGGTAAAAAAAAAAAAAAAAAAAGAGAGAATATTAATTCTCTCGTGTGCAGTCAATTTGGTATTTGAATTATAACACAACCACCAATTGGCAACCAGCAAAAATAACAAAAGTAGCAAGTTAGCTAATACCTTTTGTTGCGACTTTTAAACTGATTTTTAAGTTAATGGCGAAGTATTTAAAGTGCCAACGAAATTGTAAGTATTGAACACCAAAAGGTAGTAAGTAAAATACACTTGATTCCTTTTCTTTTGATCCATTATAAAATATACTATTCATTTTCTTTTTTATTTTCATCCCGTCTTAGTTCAATGTTTATTATTGAAAAAGTACAGGTCATATAAGTTTTCAAAGTTAAAAGGTAGTATGTACACCGTGAACCACATAATAGAGTAAATAGAGCATAGTTAAAATCATTTGTTTTTCCTACCTTTGCTTAGTTTATTAACCGGCGTGGACAAAATAGTTCTAAGAAAGTCTAAAAAAACTTTCTGAATGATAAAATTTGAAATATTTTTCGTTTGAAATGATTCTTTAATAGCACCATATCTCACAATTAATCTTACAAAAGACAAGAAAATAAAAAACAACTGAATAAAAATTTAGAAATTAGTGAACAAAATGGTTCAATGAGAACCATGAATGAATTCTTATTGGTCTTATCCCACTCTTGAGGGATTTGGAGGGTGACGATTGAAGAGGCCTTGGTCTAAAGCGTATGAATTTAACTAACATAAACTAAAACAGGAAAAATAAACAAAATAAAATGTCAAATTCTTATATAAAAATGGATTTTGATTTTGGCCTTTTGAATATTATCACCTGTACTGCTTTAAAAAAAAAGCCCTTCCCCTTCAACTCTATGGAGAAGGAAAATAGATTCTGACAGATAATGGAAAGTTTTTCCATGCTTTATACCATTGTCTTTTTAGTTATTATCTACTTTGCTTTTCTCAACCATGACACTTTCTGTTTGAGTTTTTCATTTTCCTATCTCACATAACAAAACAGTATCAATTTTACATTTTAAATGATATGCACAAATTCATATTCCAAATATAGAGTGAGAACTAAATACAAAGTTTTACCATAAGGAATCACGAAATACGCACAATTTGGAAGCCTGCGGTTAAGATTTAAGAAATAAAACAGACATATAATTAAAATTATTAGAGCACGAAGGCTATCAATAGGCCTAACTTTGACCCAAACAGGAATGAAAAAGAAAAAACTAACTCTCCATCATCATTTTCTTAACTCTGATTGCACCCATTTTTCTTAGAATGGATATTTTATTGCAACATTAAAAAAGATTGAAGAAAAAGACACAATCAAATGATAATAATTTCATTAGACAGTGCTCACTTACATATATGAAAACTCTATCCATTCCAAAAGAAGCTAAGAGGCAATGAAAAATCTGTTAAAATGCTATGTTCTTCCTTACACAATTACTTATAGAGGAAAAATCTTGTACCCACAAAATTCCCTGCATTGAAAATCTTTTAGTATCTGAATAAGAAGAATGTTAAAAGAAAATTGAAAAAAAAAAGAGGAAATAAAAACAGCATCTAAGATATTAATTTGAGATAGATTTCAATCTTATCTTCAATCTTATCTTCATTTTCCTTTTCCTTTCTCCACCACCTTAAAAAAAAAAAACACAGAAACCGAAAAAAAATTACTCGATTTATTAGAATGTATTAAAACGAAATTTTATTACGTTTAAACTATCGGCATCTACTCAATAAAGTAGATTAAAAAAAATTTATTAGGATCGTATGTGCCAAGTTTGGTTTATCTGGGTTCATTTTGGTATAGTAGTGGGGTAGTTAGCAATTATCCAGAGAATTTAGGCGGTTTTTTCGTAATTTTAGATTTTTTACATTATGGTACTGTTGAGTAGATATTTTTAATTCTTAAACTTTAGTCTTCTAGCTCATCTTGATCTAAATCCTCAAAACCCCTCTAAATCCAAGCATGACCCAAAGTCTATTTTAGACAAATTGGGAAATTCCCATTATGTCCCCCATCTTTATCTATATGATTCACTCTCTCTTATCTCTTTTCTTTCTCTTTCCTTTATTTCATTATATTTCCTCCCTTACTACATCTTACTGTCTTTTTATTGGGCAGGCGTGTAGTTAAACAGTACTACATCTTACTCTCTTTTATAATATAGTTTAGATATAGATTACTCTCTTTTTATTAGGTAGGTGTGTAGTGAAACTGTACTACATCTTACTCTCTTTTATAATAGGGTATAGAAATATAACATAACATATATAATAATAATAGTAAGTGGGGCCCACATCTTGCATTTTATTGGGCATGTGTGTAGTGAAAAACTAACTAAGTGGGGCCCATATCTTGTATTTTATTGGACATGTGTGTGGTGAAAAAGTGCTACACTTTGTTCTCTTTTATATAATGGTATAGATATAGAAATATATCTAATAATAATACTAAGTGGGGCCCACATCTTGCATTTTATTGGGTAGGTGTGTAGTGAAAAAGTATTATATTTTGCTCTCTTTTATATAAGGACTAGTGGAGCCCTGCACGTGCAATGCACATGCATGGAACATACTATTTTAGTATGATAATCTGAAAAAATAAAGTCACTGGAAAACTCAATATTAACTATCCCAATGGAGAATGACCATGCATGTAACAAATTAAGTAATTTATAATCACTCATTGTTCTTGTGAAATTTAGTAAAAGCTTCAATAGAAAAAAAGTAAGAAGAAGATTGAATAACAAGATATATGGAAGAAAACTAATTAAAAAAAAAAGTTGAAAACCAATCTTTTATGGCCATACATGATTCGGCAAAACACTCACAAATTTCAATATAGATTGATAGTCCGGCCTATTTTCCATTAAAATTTATCTAAAACCTAGCACCAAATACATTCCAAATTCAATGAAACAAAATACTAACAAACCAAAACAGTATCCAACTCATAGTTTTAAATGAATCAACAACAAATCACAAGGATTCCAATCAATTTTTGGCATTCTCATCTCTTCCTTTGACAAGCAAATCGTGTCTTTACAGGCATTGCGATCGAAGTTGAAATTTTTTACACATGAAAATCTCAACTGAAATTTCTCATTTGAATTCTTGCAGCGAATGAAAAAATTCTTCAAACACAACCCTTTTCATGATCATTTGAGCCAAGCATTTCATTGAAATATAATAATACTAAGTGGAGCCCACAGATGTGTAGAGAAAAAGCATGACAAGTTCTTCTACTAAGTGGGGCCCACAAATGTGTAGTTTTCTTTTATTTTATATATATATAATATAATAATACTAAGTGTGGCCTACAGATGTGTAGTTCGCTTTTACTCTACATCTACACATCTGTAGGCCACACTTAGTATTATTTTATTATATATATATCTAATATAATATAATACTAAATAGGGCCCACATATGTGTAGAGAAAAAGCATGACAAGTTTTTCTACCAAGTGGTATAATATAATAATACTAAGTGGGGCCCACAAATGTGTATTTCTCTTGTATTTTATACATATATAATATAATAATACTAAGTGAGGCCCACAGATGTGTAGAGAAAAAGCATGACAAGTTCTTCTTTTTTAATGGGGCCCACATATGTGTAGTTCTCTTTTATTTTAGATATATAATGTCATAATACTAAGTGGGGCCCACTGAAGTGTAGAGAAAAAGCATAACACTTTTTTCTCTTTTATAATAAGGGCATAGATATTATATGATTATTATTATAATATAATAATTATATTATATTATAATATTTGGGGGTGGGGGGGGGGGGAGGGGACACAAAGGTATAGTGAAAAAGTATGCAACTTCTCATCTTCTATAATAAGGGTATAGATATAGATTTTATATTATTATTATAATATCATAATAATACATTATTATATTATATTATATTATATTATTTGGGGGTGGGCCCCACAATGGTGTAGTGAAAAAGTTTGCATTCTAATATTTGGGGTTGGCTCCACAAAGGTGTAGTGAAAAAGTTTGCAATTTCTTATAATAATATATTATTATATTATATTATATTATAATATTTGGGGGTAAGCCCCACAATCGTGTAGTGAAAAAGTTTGCAATTTCTCATAATAATATATTATTATATTATATTATACTATTTGGGGGTTGGGCACACAATGGTGTAGTGAAAAAGTTTGCATTATAATATTTGAGGTTGGGCCCTACAAAGGTGTAGTGAAAAAGTTTGTAATTTCTCATAATAATATATTTTTATATTATATTGTAATATTTGAGGGTGGCCCCCCACAATGGTGTAGTAAAAAAAGTTTGCAACTTTCCCTCTTTTATAATAGTATAAGTAGATATTTGGGGGTGGGCCCACAATGGTGTAGTGAAAAAGTTTGCATTATAATATTTTGGGGTGGGCCCCCACAAAGGTATAGTGAAAAAGTTTACAATTTCTCAAAATAATATATTATTATATTATATTATAATATTTGGGGGTGGGCCCCACAATGGTGTAGTGAAAAAGTTTATAATTTCTCATAATAATATATTATTATATTATATTATACTATTTGGAGGTAGGCCCCACAATGGTGTAGTGAAAAAGTTTGCAACTTTTCCTATTTTATAATAGTAGTGGTGTAGTGAAAAAATTTGCATTATAATATTTTAGGGTGGGCCCCACAATGGTGTAGTGAAAAAATTTGCATTATAATATGTGGGGTGGGCCTCACAATGGTGTAGTGAAAAAAGTTTGCAACTTTCCCTCTTTTATAATAGTCGTAGATTAGATAATACTAAGTGGGGCCCACATCTTGCATTTATTAAGTGGGGCCCATATCTTGCATTTTATTGGGCAAGTGTAGTGAAAAAGTACTACACTTTGCTTTCTTTTATATAAGGTTATAGATATAAGGGTGGGCCCCACAACTTGCATTTTATTGGGCATGTGTGTAGGGAAAAAAGTACATCGATTTTATATAAGGGTGGGCCCCATAACTTGCATTTTATTGGACATGTGTGCAGTAAAAAAAGTACATCATCTTTCTTTTTTCTATAAGAGTTATAAAATATAATATTATAATATAAGAGTAGAGATAAAGAAATATAAATCTCTTTTATATAAGGTGTAGATAAAGATAAAGATAAAGATAAAGATAAAGACAAAATTCTATATAAGGGTGGGCCCCACAACTTGCATTTGATTGGGCATGTGTGTAGTGAAAAAGTACTTAATCTTTCTCTCTTATAATATAAGAGTAGATATAGAGAAATATAAATCTCCTTTATACAAGGGTATAGATAAAGATAAAAGATAAAGATAAAGAAAAGAAAGATAAAAAAAGAAAGATAAAGATAAAATTCTATATAAGGGTGGGCCCCACCACTTGTATTTGATTGGGCATGTGTGTAGTGAAAAAAGTACATCATCTTTCTCTCTTTTATAAGAGTAGTAGATAGTAGAAATGTGCAAACTCAACCCACCATTAAATTTGTATTTTCTCAACTCACCATTAAATTTGTGTTTTTCTTTCGTTCTTTCTTTCTTTTGGTAAACCTCGTCATTAAATCCGTTGAATGTTTCTACCAAAAAAAAAAAAAAAAAAAAAAAACAAACAGGGCCATAAAATTGTGTTAAATGTGTAAACGTGTTAAATATCAAATGTGTTAAATGTTCATTTTTTATGGTGACTAGAATAGTAAGGCATGGACCTATTCAACCCCAAACAAATCACTTATTGTTACCACAGCTTGGGGTCTGCGAAATTCTTCAATGCACCCCTTCCGGGCAAAATTGGAGTTCATTTGGGCCATGGGGCTGATTGGTTCCATTTTCAGAATATATTTTGGTTACTTTTATCTTTGGATGGGTTAGATTCAATTTTTAATAGGTGGGAGTGGTAGCAAGGTTTATAGATGCCAATCTAAGTCAGGTTCAGTTTGGCAATCTGTTTTTCTCTGTGTTGCCAACGAGAGCAATGGGAAGCTTGTTTCCAACCTGACCTGACGTGTACCTGTACCTATTAAAGGGTTTTAGGCCTGGCCGGTGAAAGTAACATTGCCATGGTTGGTTATTAACACAGTTGGATGGTTAAGATTGTGTGTTGAGACATTTTTTGTGTATAGCATACCCCCAGGAGTCCTACAGGATGGAATGTAGTTTTCACTGAATGAGATGCCTCACCCATTTTCAGTGAATTGTCAAGCGCCAGCAAAAAAAAAAAAAAAAAAACCCTTGTGTATTTACATCCTTTTGTGACTCTGTAGTACTTTTTGGCCCTCTTTTTTTGCATAAAGGCATCCAACCTGTACTACTTTTTTACAGTTATGTGCATCCAAACACAGCACTAATCATGTCATTGATTTAAAAAAAAAAAAAAAAAAAAAAAAAAAAAAAAAAAAAACCCTCAAGAGGAGGGATGCAGTCTAGTCCATGTTATCGTAGTTGCCCTTGGTTTGGTGTAATTTGGAGAAAGATCATGTTAATGATGGGTGAAGTATGATTTTTTACTTCGAATGCATAAGACGAAAGTGGAGTAGCTCATGTTTATTTTTTTCTGTGTCTTGGATTATGAGGATCTACATTAGCTTGGTTGCATTTATACATGCTAACTTTCAGATCCTTAGGAGAGGATTTCAGTCAAGTTCATTCCATCCTCTGCTTGTGTATCGTGTATAGATGAAGCATAAGTATAAAAGATCATGTTTTATGGCTAGTATGACTTTTGATTGAAAATGTTACTGAATATGCCTTATTGAAAGTTGTTGACATTTCAAGTAAAGGATTCAATATTTGTTGTTTTCCTTGCCAGTCTTCTGTATTTATAGGGAGACTTCACATTGGCTAGATTGCATTTGTACAGTGACTGTTTTCTTGAACCCCTAGAATAGGATTGCATTCAGTCCATTTATCCATAAATGCACTCCTGCAATTGTGGTAATGTTATGTAGGAGTGGTAATTCTGTGGTCTTGTCCTGGCCTGATTCTATGATGGTTTGCTAACAAAAACAAACTGAAATAAACACTATGTATTTAAATAATGTAAACTATTGAATCAGTCATGAATATATATGCTTTATCATTTCAATACATTCTTATGATATCATTTGAGTGTGTTCTTGATTATATCAACTTGGAAAAGTTATTGTTTTAAGTAGTTCACATGATTTGTCTTTTTGACATACTTGCAAACTTGGTTGTGGTTTTGTGATGTTGATGACGTTTTTTTAAGATGATAGCATGTTAACCAGTGGATTTTGTGTATGGGTAGCAAATCACCTTGCCTTATGAAAGATAAGAAGTCCAGTGTTGGGTATTAATGCCTGCATGAGTATTTTCCTTACATAAGGTCCTACGGTCTTTTTTTTTTTTTTTTTTTTTTTCAAATTTTAATGATGAATGGGTTTATTGCCGTTATCTGTTCTATTGCTGGCAAAATTAACTTGTTTTGATTAGTTAGTTCTACGGACAGTTTTATGTTGTGCAAGCATAGTTAGTAGTCATTATTCATGTATGGAATTAAAAGCACAAAGGTACAATATATATTGCACTATATCTGTCATGATTACCATTGCGTCCACGACCACCACTATAACTACAATAACTACTAGCACCATGTTAGTAGCAACAACCATATCCATTGTAGCCCTAGACCTTTGGATAAGAGCGTAGTACCCCACAACTGACTTCCTCAACTGGGAAGTGGTGGTGTGCTCTTTGGACGTAGTAGTTGAATCCATTGGTGATTTTCTTTTAATTTTAAGTACTAATGCTGCTTCTTGAATTTTGTTTCTACTTGTACTTTTCAGGTGAAGATCCTTAGAAGATAAATCCTATGGGTACAATGGTATTGGATGAGTTGTAGCCGTTGATCAAGTTTGTGCCAATTCTCTACCTATTCAGTTTCATGCTTTCCCCTTCCTCGTATTAGTTTTTGGGCATTCAATCATTTACTTGAAAACTGATGGCAGATTTTGCCTGAGATAAATGGTCTTGTAGTGTTTGTTGTCAACAACTTAATTTGGAATGAAATAATCATATATTATACACAGGTCAATCCATTTTACAAGTAGTTTGCAGGACCTAATATTTCTGTCGCACTTTGCAAGACCCAAAAACTCGTTACCCAGTTGTGGTTCCGTTCAACAAAGTGAACTATGCTAATGTGTCTACAAGCATCTACGAGCTGGATGAGATCCAGGAAGTGAAATGAGTTTTGAGTGTTGTGTGGAAGGCATGCATTTGTAGTGTTTGGAATATGTAATATACATATGAAAAAACTGGCGTTAATATAGGCTTAGGTCCCAATAACAAGATCTTTATTAGATTTCAAGAACAAGTGATTAATCTAGTAATTAACCCTAATCCAGATTAAAAGCAAGCAATCACACAATAAGAAGAACACACGATGTATACGTAGAAAACCCTACTTGGAAAAAAACCACAAGCCTTACCGTCTAGGCCAACAGACCACTAAGTACTATGATCGAAAATTACAATAAAACTCACAACTATTTTCCAGTTGCTAACTTAACCTAAGGATTGCTTTGATTTTGCCGACTGCTCGCCGTAAACCTTCATCGTGCTTAAACAAACCACCTTGAATTCCTCTTCAAGATGAATCTACTTAAAAAAAGTAGCAAAAAGAACCTCCAAAGACTTGAACTTCAACGCAGCAACTTGAAGCTTTGGAGAGAAAAACAATCTCTTAATAAATCTCTAAATTTATGGATAGGAGAGTGGTGCCCTAGAGTTGAGAGAGGAAGTTAATATATATGTTTTAATTCGTACCTCAATACTTATAAAGCAAGTACGACTTCAATAAATATACTATCTCAAATTAAAATGCAAATCCGAAGAAACTACAGTTTCCATGACCTAGGCGCGCACAGCGCCGGAGTGCGTCGAGGTTCTGTCTCGAACAAGTCTGATGTTGCAATTTATCACTTCTGGACACACGAGTCCTGATGCTTATCATTATATGTATTTGAAGTACTTGTAGATATGGAGACAAGACCTGATTCTTTGACTTTCTTTTAACTCTTTTCTTTTCCAAAATATGTCATCATGACAAAAGACCTTATGCGATGACACATGTGATGACAATAGTTCCTCCTTTCTTGTTTACTATTTTCTTTCACTTGTGTTGTGATCATGAAAGTAAAATCATTCCCATGTGATGCTAAGTGAAACTCACAGTAGTGATGCACGGTGCACCCATGAACCCTTTGAATTTTGATCGAATTAGTCTTGTAGTCTTCTTTCTTGGCACTTCCACTAAAAATACAATTGTAATTAAATTTTAATTTTTGTCCAATATCTAATAAATTTACCAATATTAATTATAATAGGATTATAATCCTTATAACATCTCTGATTGTGTAACTGTAATCTTTTATATTTTTCAGCATTGGTGATAAGTGATAAGTTTTCTGAATTGGGGTCTTTGGGATCATTAAAATTGATTAGTAATAGATTAAAAGAGATATAAAAAATTTCAAGCTGAGCTCCAAAATGTTTAATATGAATGTGGATAGATGTGTATGCTACAATTTATGGGTTTCAATTTTTTAGGTGATTTTTTTAAAAATGCATTTAGTGGCAAATAACCATATTGCCACAACATTAATATTTTTTAAAAACAATAATAATAAAATTAGGGACGATTTTGGTATTGGAACACTTAAAAATTTTTTGAATATAGAACTTTAGAACGATTTAACTTCTCTTTCATCAAAGTTGGATGGGGTTTTCTAAAGGAGGATTTAAGTAACTTTCTCTTTGAGTTTCATCAAAGGGGCATAATTAATTAAGAGATGAATGCAACGTTTTTAACTATAATTCCCAAAGTGCCTAACCCTTTGGAGTTAAAGATTATAGGCCTGTTAGTCTTGTGGGTTGTTTATATAAATTGCTAGGTAAAATCTTGGCAAACTGCTTGAAGAGTGTGCTTCCTCTTATTATTAGCCCTTTCCAATGGGCCTTCTTGGCAGATAGGAAAATTCTTGATGGAGTGCTAATTGCCAATGAACTTGTGGACACCATGCATAAATCTAAAAAGTGGGGGTTATATTCAAAATTGACTTAGAGAAAGCATGTGATCATGTGGATTGGAATTTTGTTGACTACTAGTTGCTTAGATTAGGCTTTAGTGAAGCCTAGCGTGGTTGGATTCGCGAGTGCTTATCTTCTACCTCTTTTTTCGTCTTGGTTAATGGTTCGCCATCTTAATTATTCAAAGCTTCTAGAGGAATTCGGCAAAGGGATCCCCTCTCCCCTTTCCTCTTTATGATTATGGTGGAGGCCTTGAGTTTGCTTCTTATGAAGGCAAGACAATTAGGGGTGATCGATGGTTTTGGAATTGGGCACATTGGAGAGGCAATTGCTCATCTTCAATTTGCAGATGATACTATTCTCTTTAGCTCTACCAGGAGAGAATAAATCTTAACACTCAAGAGAATCTTTGGTGTTTTCAGTTGGTTTCGGGTTTAAAGATAAACATCTCCAAGAGTCTGCTGGTGGGAATTGGGTGTTCTAAGGAAACCACGACGGAGTTGGCTTACAATTTTAGATGTAGGTCAGAGAGGCTTCCTATTATTTATCTCAAGTTGCCCATTGGAGCAAAGGCAAGATCTAAGTCTTTATGAGATCCGGTGATTGAGAATTTTAAGAAAGAATTCTTCGTGGAAGAAAGTGTACTTGTCCTTGGCAGGGAGAATCACTCTCATTAAAGCTTGTTTATCAAATCTTCCAGTCTACTATATGTCTCTATTTAAGATGCCAAAAGTAGTGATTGAGAGACTGGACCACATCTGGAGGGATTTCTTGTGGGATGGTCAGCCTAGCAAGAAGAAATTACACTTGATGAAGTGGAGTGAGGTGATTAAACCTAAATCCAATGGGGGCCTTAAGTATTGGTAGCTTGGAAAACAAGAATTTGGCGTTATTGGCTAAATGGTGGTGGAGGTTTGGGGAGGAAAATGCGGTTATTTGGCATGGGTTGATTACTTCTAGATATGGTGAGGATAAGTGGAGGTGGTGACCTAAGCAAGGGCCCAATTCTCCTAGATCTGGTACTTTGAGGGCTATTGTTGCTTTTGGGGATAAGACTAACGTTATAAGGGGCAAATTTGGTACAAAGGGGTGGGTTTTGTGGTGGGAAATGATAGGAATGTTAGATTTTGGTTGAATGATTGGGTGGGGGTAGGGCCATTGTGTGAGTTATACCCAAGGCACTTTAGACTTTCGGTTAATAAGGAGTCCTCTGTTGGTGATTGTCTTGAGACAAGTAGTAGCTCTACGGTGTGGGTTGTGCCTTTTAGAAAAAGACTTCGACCGTTGGAAGGGGGTACGTATGAGGAATTGTTGAGTATTCTTACTAACCTGTTTCTTTGCAGGGATTCTAAGGACTCTCGGATTTGGAAGCCTTCCATTTTCGGGGAGTTCTCGGCAAAGTCCTTCTATTTGCCCTTGGGGGTAGTCACACCCATAAGGCTCCTTATTCCCATGTGTGGTTGGGGCTGCCACCTCCTCAGGTTGAAGCATGTTGTTGGTTAGCAATTGCGGCTAAAGTATCAATAGCTAATAATCTAAGGAGGAGAGGAATGACATCATCCAATATTTCAGACCTTTGTGTTATGCGTGGCAAGGTGGAGGAGACGGTTAACCATCTATTTCTTCATTGCGAGGTGGCAGTCACGGTTTGGTGCAATTTTATAGGGAGATGAGCTTTGGCGTGGTGTTATTCGAAGAATATTGCAAAGGTTGTAGATTCTTGGCGTGGTGGGTGTTTTGTTGGATATGGGCGTATCTTATGAAGGATGATTCCTTTTGCGATTTTATGGTCCATTTGGGAGGAAAGGAATGATGGGGTCTTTAGAGGGTCTTCTTCTACGACAACAAATGTGATTTCCAAGGTATCCTTAAGGATTGCTAAGTGGGCTTTAAGTAGGAATGAGATTTCAATGTTCAACTTAAATGATATTCTTTACAACTGGAAAGCTTGTATGGGCTGTGGTCCTTTTATGGTGACGAGAATAGTCACTTGGTCTCCCCATTCCTTTGGCGTGTATAAATTCAACGTTAATGGAGCTTCAAGGGGTAAGCCGGAGCCTGCGGGAATTGGGAGAGTGCTATGGAATTGAAAAGGAGAGTTGCTAATTATGTTGTCTAAGAATGTAGGCATATGTGACTCTAATGATGCAGAGGTGTTAGTTATTTTGGAAGGTGAGATATTGTTCTCTACTAGAAATGAAGGCACCATAGCGGTTGACAGTGATTTTTCTAATGCGATAGCTTGGGTATTAAACCGGAAGGTGAGACTTTTGAAATTTTAATTTATTTTCAATGAAATTAAGGAGCTTTCAGCTAGAATCGTTGTTTCCTTTCATCATGAGGTTAGATCTGCAAACTCTATATATAGCGAACGTGTTAGCTAAGCAAGGGTAATGAGATTATCTCATTGGGTGGGTGTGATAATGTAATTGGGGTGGTGTGATGTACAATGCTCTTGTACCATCACCCTTTTTCTCTTTCTTTGGCTTTTATCCTTGTACAATGATTTTCTCTTTTGTTGTAAACCGTTCCAAAATTATGCATTTGGAACGATTTTCAACCGTTTCAATGTTTTAGGAACTTTGTGAAACCGTTCCTATTTCTATTAGGAACGGTTTTAGGCCGTTCCAATTTCTTACTTTTGGTGTAGTAGAAGAAAGGGAGAATAGAGAAGAAGAAGGGGAAAATAGAATGAGGTTTTTCTAATAACTCCCTAAATGATATTGCCAAGCACGTTTTGGTTTTTTCCATGTCTACGGTTTGTCATAATCATTTCGTAGAATCCGGGTTTAAGGAAAATCTTTTAGTAAAAATCTCCATATATTATCATGTTTGTGTAAATATATCATCTTCATCATCACCAAATATTTATATTGGGATAAGACTTTGATGATGATGATGATAATGTATTAAACATAAATAAATATAATTATATATATAATACTAAAT
The DNA here is from genome assembly GCA_003546025.1 of Camphora micrantha. Lineage (NCBI taxonomy): Eukaryota > Viridiplantae > Streptophyta > Magnoliopsida > Laurales > Lauraceae > Camphora > Camphora micrantha. The sequence goes on along the minus strand of QPKB01000009.1, from coordinate 33,557,446 downwards.
ATAAGAGGGCTGGCTGGACCATGACTAGTCTTGTCCTAACTCCTATCGTAGGCCTGCAAAATTTTATCCTACCCTACCCATGGAGTTTCCAAGAAAAAGAGAAGCCCTTTGTTTTGCGGGCATTTTGAGAGTACCCCATTGACATTCCTAATTACCACCTACCTGGATGGATATGTTTCTCACAATAAAAAAGACAAAAACTGCTTCAATGTTTCAATATTATGTAGTATATATTGTATACAATGTGATTTGCATCCAGCTTGTTTTTAGTTAACTGCACATGCCTCATGACTATTAATTACTTACATTGTGTACCTAATTCTCAAAGCATAGTCTTCCCGGAAACATTAATATATATATAGAATTGCCAAGTTACAACATCACCAGCCCGAAAATGCTACAAATCAGAATAACATATTAACAAGGATAGATTTCATCAATTATTCTTGTTGACTATGTATATAGTATTGCATCACATACACACTAGGATATCATATACAAATCACTCTCCATGCACATCATCCAGGATTATCTTAGCTACAGCCTACAAATATATCTATCACCTTGTAAGATACTGATATGATTGCCCATACGTGGAACTCATACAGTTGAAGATTATATAATTAGTTGGAACAGCAGTCATGTAGCCCACACCTATCCTTGTTACCTAATTAAGAAAGTGAGCTCCATTATTTCTAAGGGAAGAACCCAAAGACATTTTCTCATCAACAGAAGGGTCTAAAATATAATAAGAGCAATGATTTAATAACAACCGATTTAATTAATGTCTTTTAAATCAAGATTCTAAAACTTTTAATACTTCGATTCAAGTTCGATAATTAAAATTATTCGCTAAAAGATTCCGATTCGCAGCTTTGTAAATTGCTAAAACCCTGGTGTTTGTGGTTGACAATATTGTAATATTTTGTGGACAACCAATGCCTCTGCTTGAGCCTTGCATTATTAAAGAGAGTGCACATGTACCCTCTAAAATAATCTTGTTCATAATCAACTTGTTATGTTTTCCTCAACGTACGCTTATTTATTAACATCCACATATCATTGTTTAAGATGTACGTACACTTGTGACTTGACAGGTATTGGCACAATTCTATCTTTATTTACAACTTCGTAGTTTAATTATTTTGATAAATCATATATGGGGAAGTTTCAAGTGCATCTATTCCTTACCATAGGTGAGGGACACTTTCATAAATGGGGATTTTCAAGTACAAAAGTGAATTTTCAAGTACATAAGGTGAGATACACTCCCTTATCTTCATATGCAAAAGGGGAAAGTGCCCTTCACCCTATGGTGAGGGATAGATGCACGTGAAACTTCCCCATCATATATATATATATATATATATATGATATAATGGTAAAAATCTCGGATACCGTGCATGATAACGTAAATTCGAGCAGCTACCTTGTGCAAAATTGTCAAACGTTAGATACACCTCCAGTTTAACGCGACCCACACTAAGTGATGACATATATATATATATATATATATATATATATATATATATATATATGTACCCAGTTTTTCAAGTGCACATTGGCTGCACGGTCCACATATGCTTATGGGGCCCATTGTGAGAGCACCTGGTTTCACCCTTACCTATTTACTTCGTCTTGCAAAAGGGCCATCAAATAGACCACATGCAAGAACACTTGGCCCCATGCGCAAAAATGGCACATACGGGCAAGATCCAATAATAGGTCTTACCAACCTTGCATGTGATCTATCCTTATAAACAGGCTAGCTCACTGTACAATTTGGACAAAATACAGGATAGGTGAACCACTTTCGCAGAGATCCGTATCCAACGTACAGGCAATATTGTCCATCTCAGGTGGGCCCAACCATGATCGAGGTGGGTCCGTCCGATAAAAATTCAGCACACGTGGAGGTCTCACACCCTTGCTGAGTACAAATCAGGCTGTAAATGGGGCCCCAATTATCCAGCTACCCAAGGGTCATAATCCCAGAAAACCCGACATTGGTCATTTGATGGTCCCAACTGAAAATCAGGTTCAGGGTCTCAACTAAAGAAGTTGAGAATGAGGGGTTGTTGGATCGGTAACCCTACCTCTTACTCGGCCGATAAGGGATCGACCATGGTCTCCACCCGCTCCTGGCATGTGTGGGTCTTCACATATAACAAGAAGTTCTATGTTGGGGCAGGCCCAGGAAAATTCTCTTCATGGGCCAGAAGGGAGTCGCATTAGAAATTACATACAATTGTAGGCTCAGAAGTTTTCTTTGGGAAGTGGCATTTAGAACAAAGAAGGCTATGTGCAAGTAGGAATGGCAATGGATAAGATTTAAATGGAGACCCACTCCGTTATGCTCCTATTAGGTTCGGATTTGATAGAGATTTTCCTGGTGTGGGGTTAATTTAGGTTTTGCTACTGTACCCACACCACCGCATATATATATATATATATACATATTTTTTTAATTAAAACTATAAATAAAACTCTTGTGGTGTAAGTAGTTAACTTAAAGCATTGTGCGGAAAAGGTCGGGATGTAGTCCTCAACTATATTCATTTCCATGCATTTATATATTTTAAAAAACTTAAGTTATAAATTCAACTTGACTTCAGTTCAAGTGGAATAGATTTGGTATCACATACCAATGACCATCACAAATTAGGTCAGAAATGGATGATAAAAATTTAAAACGATTTCAATTTTAGATTCACCCTTTCAATTTTAGATTCACCCAAACCCAAACCAAATCTGACCTGCTGACGTTCGTATATCAAGAACAGTAGGAGGTTTTCATAAATGCGTGGAGGTGGGGAAGGGGAAGGAGCGAAGAACACCTCACTATTGGGCTATGATAGTTTGTAACTTCAGCAGATGGGGCCCACTAAAGTCTTAACAGATTGGAGCCATGGTTTGGACTAAACTTTCTTTTAAACGACCAATTGTACAAGCCACGGATCGGACTGATTATCATCTGAAATCTGATAGTGGGTGAGCTCACGGAAGAAGAAAAAGCTGATTTGACAACATGGATGAATGGGTCAGATCAATGTTTGTGATTTGTGATGTAACATGACAATATTGTACAATTGAGCTTCCTTTTTTTGTTTTTTTGATGTTAAGCTTTGTTTTTTTGATGTTAAGTACAATTGAGTTGTGTCACTCATTCCCAATCCTAACTACAGACAAGAGAGAGGATCCCACGTTTCATATGTACAAGAATCTGATATCTGATCAGCTGGTCCCACTTAATGAGCAATCAAGATCATCACCTAATCAGCTGTACAATTACGGATGGGGAAGTGACTCTTCAATAATGCCACCATCAAGTTCCACGTTTCATTTGAAGTGGCTTCAGCCTTCTTTTTTTTTTTTTTAGTCATTTCGCAGAAAGTTTAAACATTTATGAGAAAATTTAATGTTATATCTTTATAACTATGTATGCTCTTGAATTAAAATCATGGTATTATTTGCCATATCAGCCCACTTAAAAAAACCGATATAGTATTGATATTGGTTTGATCCGTAGTGTCGCAGCGTAGATCTTATTTTTTTGTACGCTTATAAATTAAAAAAATCGGTTTGATCCGTAGTGTCGCAGCATAGATCTTATTTTTTTGTACGCTTAATAAAATTTAGAAAATTATAAAATGCTAAGAAATAATTTTTTTTCTATTAGTAACAACTATAAAGTAAAATATCAGTCTCCCTGAGTTATGACATCTTATATTGTTATCTTATCTAAAATTGTATATATTTTGTTTACAATTGAATAGATTTACATGTATATATTAAAATAAGTCGAAATATTGTAAGTTTTTAAAAAATAGAATCATAATTTTAAATTTAAAAACTTAAAAGGTGTACTCATCTCTTAGTAATCAAGTAAGTTTTGAATTTCAAGAGCGTGAAGGTAACATATTGCATTATGATAATATGAGTACCATGTACAAAGCAATTCTACATTTATGGTTTATTTGAGATGGGAGAAGGAACTTGAATGCATAGCTTAATTCCAAGTGAAGTGGCCTTAGACTAGATATCATCATCATCGTAATTATTTCTTTGGTTTGGATTATAATAATATGATCTACCCTCAAAATATGTAAATCCAAGACAATGAAAGGTATCCACAATAAAAAAAAAAAAAAGAGAGCACGCAATCATCATTTTTAAAATATATTTAAACAAATCTTTTAAAAATTTAAAAAAAATAAAAAATGCTAACCTTGGTAGAGTTGTATATGATTTTCTCGGACCAAATTTGCAAAAAAAAAGAAAAAGAAAAAAGAAAAGGCATTTTTGATTGCTTGAAAATGAAAAGGTGTTAGAGAATAGGAATGGTAGCAATTGATTTGTTTGAAAGAAGGAAGAAAGAAGTATGATTGGAGGAATGACAAAAAAAATAAAAAAATAGTGGTTTTAAACATAGTCAGCCAATATTTTTAAAATATCGATCGATATATCAGCCATGGCTAATAACTTGATATATTAGCCGATAATTTAGGACATTTTGGAGGTTTTTTTATTACGTGGTTCCAAGATCATTTCCCAATAAGGTATCATATCGGCATGGACTCAAACCAATTCGTGTCGGCCGAGATGAACTAGTCTCGGCTAAGAATTTCAACCATATATTTATCCTTTTTTTTTTTAATTAGGAATAATGATGAGTATCGATCTGGATTTATTTATTTATTGGAGTCCACTGCATTCCTTGCATATAGTATTCATGGTCTTGATGAAGTAATGTCCGGGGAATTAGTAGAATTTAATGAGGGTACAATAGGCATTGCTCTGAATCTAAAATCAAATAATGTTGGCACTGTATTAATGGGTGACGGATTGATGATACAAGAGGGAGGATCTGTAAAAAACAAGAGGAAGAATTGCTTAGATACCCATTAGTGGGGCTTATTTGGGTCATGTTCTAAATGCTCTGGCTAAACCCATTTATGGGAAGGTGAAATTCTCGCCGAATGCATTATGTGTCAAATTAAAAAAAAGTAGGAATAATATCATGATGTAGAGGGAAATGAAGAAATCTTATTATTATAATCCAAACCCAAAAGCCCTTTGGATGCTCTTTTTCGGTTTATTTTTCAAAACATATCATGGTGTATATCGACAGGAAGGCCCTTTGGATGGGCCTCTCCCCCATAATCCATTCGAATAATCCTGAGTACCGACAGCTGGAGGGCTTTTCAGGATGTCAAAAGGACTACTTAAATTCAACAGAAAGTCTAACTCCATCTGAATGGAAAAGGTTATATAATCAGCAAAAATGTTGTGCTATGGCAAATCTATCCTATGGCCCACTAGATGAATGGCCTGATTGCCCAAATCTTCACATGGCCAAAAATGGGATGAAGAATTCCATTAGTCACCATGTACAAATTCTCTATTGTGTATGAAATTTATTAGGATAGTTTTGTCAATGGTTAAAATCAGTCACTTGATGGGCTAGATAAGTTTGCTTAATAAAAAAAAACACTGCATGAAGCAAAAGTAGAGATTACAGTTAAAAGTTGTTGAACAGAAGAGAAGACAATGACCCCTAGAAACAAGCAACAACCCAGACACACAACAATGAATGGGCAAGAATGAAATTAATAAAACTCTGAAGTGTTCTACAAGTTAAATTAAGGTGGTGTGGCAAAAAGGTGAGACAATGGTGGAAGGTAAAGTAGGAAATTTGGATCACTTTCCACGAATCCATGGAGAGGATATATTCAATGTCTGATAGGAAATGTTTGGGCCAACAACTATGCATGTGATGAGACACACTTGAGCAAACATAAGTCGATTCAAACAGTACAAATTGGGTCTTCCTGGGTATCATGGGACAGCTAAGGATTTTCTATTGTTCAATTGATCAACAGGATTGGATGCCATTAATAAAATAGATGAAGAAGAAGGAACAATGGTCTGAATTCAATGGACATTTTGGTTGAGCAGTTGAGAATTTTAGATTGTCATGACTTTTAGACCATGCTCCATGCATGACTAGGAACCCCATTTGATCAGTCCTAAGTAGGCATTTTTGTGGTGCAAGATGGGTGCAAATTATGAACCTAAGTTAATCCTTGAATCTTTGAGATTATGATAGCCATTTACCTCACACATGTGATCATCTGTGAATCCTTTTATTATCACGCGGGGTCAACATGTGTGTACCCCACATGCGCACTATCCACACAACCCTGTGTATCCAATCTCTCACATGTATTAATTCAACTAGATTTGGTTTTAGTTTAAAAAGCTTAATTCAAATAGGTTTCCTTAATTGGTCAGGACACCTAAGGAATATAGTGGAAGATTCCTTAAATGGATCAACCCACAATGGTTAATGGTTCCATTGGTTCATCTTCACCATGAAACTGGCAAAGGCCCAAGTCAAAACTCCAAAAACCCATTGAAGAATGCTTCGCTGGTCACGGTCCATTCAGGAACGGTTCTAATTGTTTGTCTAGATGTTGTTGTTGTGATCCTAGATGGATCCAATCATAACAGTCATTAATGCTAAAGCATTTATCATAATGGCCACACCAGCCTGAAAGCCCCTCAAAAGAAAAATTAGTAGCTTGCTAATTAACTAGGTCAGTGTCTGCTACCCTTTTTTGGGTATATTTCTGGCCCACCCAATGAATAAGCAAATTGGACTACTCATTGAAGCAAGGCAATTCAATGGTAAGATAATCTCTAACCAAGGGATTAGGTTTCAATCTCTACTCAAGGGGTTAGGTTGTGGTTCACTCCTATCCTTAAAAAGGGATGAGTGGAGAAATGTAACTCACTGGCGGTTGGTTTTTTCTTTTTTTTTTTTTTTTTTTTTTTTTTAAGATAAAAGGAATAGATTTCAATGTTGATGATGTGGGGATCAAGTAATCCACACACTTGATTTATGGACCTAATATTGCTATCAATGGCATGCAGGTTATTCTTTATTTTCTAATAAAATTTTACTCTCTTGTTCTTCATTTCATATTTATTGTAAAGAATACTCTTTTTTTTTTTTTTCAAACAAACAAGCACGTGCATTTGTTGCATACGTGGTGTTAACAGGTGGGGTCATCTTAATCGCACGAATTGACCACCTCAATTGTCTTTGTGATGGTTGGGATGATGTGTAAAAGGGATACAAACATATCTTCACGATCACTGGGTGATAATGATAGTAAGTATTTCTTTAGGGCCTGTTTGGATGTATGGTGAGATAAAGCATTAAATCAAGAGAGAATAAAATATGATGTGTTATGATGGTGTTTTATTTTTAATTGTTTGGTATGAAATTTTTGACTTTTTGTATAGAAAAGTGGAGTATTTTTTTATCTTTTTTAGTGGAGAAATAATGTTGCTTTTTGGACTTTGTTCGAAAAATTTTGGAGAGAGTTTTGAAATTGTGTATATTTTATAAGACCCCTTGTCATTTCTTGTCTTGATTCATTCTACTTTACTTTAACTAGTTAATTGCCAAACACGCTTACCGCTTTAGATCACATGGGCACTAGGGTGGTGTAGGACTTGCGAGTGAAGAACTAATCCCCATAAGGATCCTTGACAAGTAGATGAAGAGGGCTAAGAATCAAGAATGTGGGCCGCATATTTTGATAGAGTACGAGAACAATGGTTAGGATAAAATGTGGGCCGCATATGAAAGGCAATGGGTGTGTTAGAAACTAATTCCTCTACAAATTAAATTATGCCTTAAATGTGCAAGCATCATAGAAGAGGAACCCCAATAGGCCTATCTATTGGTGATGTGGATAGTTGATTTTATGGGACCATCTAATCATGGCTTCCCACACAGATCAACAGTCAGATAATTAGGCCCAACTGTTAATGCTCAATCTTTTAGTAGTGAGAACGCATCATGAGCTTGCAAAATCAAGAAAAACCCTTAGAAATAATCAAACTCTAACCATCATCAAAGAAAGAAAGAAAACATCACTAGTATAGGGCCACTGATTTGCAGAGTTTGGTGATAGGCCCAGTTAGAGTTCTACTTGGGGATCCACAGCTTAAGCTTGAGAGGAGCAAAGCGCTCAGCTCTCTTGGGTTGAGATTGGGCCCCGTCTTTCTCATGCATACGTTTATGTCCGTTAATGACTCAATTTTGAGCTTGCACTAGTATAAATTGTTAAACAATCTTGAGATAGTCAAGCTGAACAGGGCCTAACTCTGGCCCGACTCATCAGCTATTCATTGATAAGTTTAGCAGCCAATGAGCCCAGCAACACTTCATCAATTAAGTTTGCTGACTCTTTTCAGACAGCCAATAACAAAAACATAGCTGTATGTAATATTCAATGGAGGGTTAATTCAGGGATCCAAATCTGAGTAGTTATAATCTTTGGTGGATCAGGAAATTAAACACCCCTCCCTCTTCCTTTCACTCTAATAGCTAATATCACATTTAATGCCCCAAACATAAGTCCAGCTGAATTGAAGCTCATGAACTTGAAAGAAGTGAAGAAAACAGATTGCGCAAGCAGCGTCTACTTGTATACTTCTTCTCCAAATGGATGTGCTAAATTCCAACGATGAAGGCGAAGACAGTAAAAAAAAAAAGACCATAAAATAACAATTCGGGCTGATTTGTTTGAATGGAATTAAATTCTAAGAATGCATTCTGTAAAGCAGTTAAAATTGAGTAAAGAGAGGTGTTGATTAATAGAGGGCAATAAGATTATCCCCCTTTCAATGGTAAATAACACCCATCCAGTAATTCAAACCCCATCTCCACCTTCTCCTCCCCACCCCACCGACCTGTAGGCTTCTTAGAGAAGTAATCGTAACAAGAAGCAATAGGAGGCTTTAACTTGAACCAGTCACCATGCATCATCGGCCACATGACTCGGGAGTTTCAAAGCAGATGAACTTGAAGCCGACTGCCAAGGGGCAATGAGTGAAGTGAAGCAGAAGCTGGCCGCAAGAAAAACTAGTGTAAATTAAAACGGAAGTGGGATGCAATTGCATTTCTATTATATTGAATGATAAAATATGTACTCCCACAATGAAGAATACGAGTCCCCTATGAACCCCCCACCTCCCAATTTACAAACATATTTTCAAAAAGGACAGTGCTACTGTCACCACCATCTATACAGGGAAACCTGAGATTCTTCACATTAAATCTTGCTCGTCAATGAGCTCTACCCACAAGATTACAGCGAAAGAAGTGAGAAAGGAAAGAAAGCCACCCACCTCACTGAAGTCCATCCAAATCCTCTCAACTCTTAGTGGCAATACTCTCATAGAACAAGATGTACCCATGGTCCGTGTTGCTCGAGTACTCCTGTGTAGACCCAAAAAATGTTTGCACCGCCGACTCATCGATCATCTCCACATTCTCGTCATCAAAGAAGAGCCAGTGGTTGTGACTTTTCACAAGGCTGACATAATGACCATGGTTCGGTCCACTTCCTACATGGACGACAACTGCAAACAGAGAGTACTCATTGTCCGCATCATCCATTGTGTTGGTCAGCTTCAACTCCATAGGAAACACAACACGGTACGATAGCTTCTTGTACCGACCAAGCTGCTCTATGTATTTGAAACGCTTGAGATGGATTACTAGAATATATGGTGGCTTTTTAATCTTCATCCTTTTCTGCGCTTCCTGCAAGCTACATTTGGAGAAGCAAAGACCACAAGAATAAAAAAATTGGCAACTTGGAGGCAATCCACAAGGGAAACCATAAGAAAATCAATGAGAGGGAGAGAGAAATGGGGATTTGACAACCAATGAATAATTAGATGAATCACAAGTCCTCTTGTAACTATACCAACTGAGAAAGCCAAATTCATGAACCACTCGGAAGTACAGAATTGGAAACTGTTGGATGCTTTCTGTATCTATTTTTGGAGAAATGAAGCAAACAGAAACTGATCTAAGCAGGACCCTGTTTCCTGCTTATTCTGCTACAAGTCAAGAACGAGATAAGAACTCTTCATTGGTTCTCACCTTGTTATCAATTTGATTAGATCACAAACCATGCATCAGCAGAGGCAGATTTTTCAAACTACATGGCTATACTCTTTATTAAGAAAAGGGTCATGCTCTATATTCACGGTCGCCTTTTCACCAAAATAGATAATAAGGACAATAAAAAATATAAAAAATAGAACACCCGACTTCATAGACAGGTAGGAAACCTTTATCATTCAACACAACCAGAGTCAACTTCTAAAACAACAATGATAAAGGAGAAGAAAGGCACCTGCAGCACTTGTCACAGAAGAATTTATCCTCAGCATTCAGAGTCTCTGTGGAACTGAAGTTTTTAAGGCAACTGGTGATTGAACTATTCTGTTCAATGTCAAGGCTCAAGTCTAAAAAGGTTTCATCTCTTGCTGTTACTGTTTCACACCGTAAACATCTTGTTTCATTGGTCAGTATGCCCTGCATTGAAGAAGACACATCAACTCTTAAAATTCTAGAAAGGCCTATAAAGAACGATATTATGTAAATTGTCAAAGGAACAGCACAAAACACTAGTACACTACCCCTGTTGTTCATTTAAAATGTTGAAAAAGTTGTAGAAAATAAATCACCACCCTCTGTAGACAACTAATGAGAACAGTTAGGAATAGGACTAAATTGATTACCTGAAAATTTTTGTGAACCCAGGTAACAACTGGCTCTTTTTGGCCACCATTAACAAGAGTGGTACGTGGCCCATTTGGTATCTTGTCAGGTGGTGATGAAGTCTCAGGAGAATCTTTCACAGCACTGTGTTCTTTCTCCAGTATGTCAACAAGCTCATTGAGCAGAAAATTCAAAAATTCATGAGCATCCTGCATAATAACATAGCAAATAGTTTCTCTGTAAGATCTAATGAACAAAACCACATTTAAGGATTAAATTAGTTAAAACCAGCTCCTGCAACATTTACTAAAGTATCAGGCATGGAGGGTGTTCATCAATCATCATTGCCACAGACCATCCATTTCCTTTTATAATAACATCTGCTAGTGCATGTATTAGATGCATGCACAGGTGCAGGAACTGACATATGCCAAGTGAGCGAGACTCCCTGGCCCAAAACATTAGGCCAATCAACAAGTCGGGACAATATCTGGTTTGAATGTGCATGATTGACCAGTTTTTTACCATCCTCTGTTTTTGTAGATGTATGGCCTGCCCGAAGAGCGAATCCCCTTGATATTCTGGCCAAGGTATCAGCACAGTGGGGCCTGGCCAATAAGCAGCTTAAGCACAGATGGAAAATTGGCACATGCTCTCTTCATGTATGTGCAGAAGTACGAGCTAGAATAACAAGTATTAACATATACTACTACTTTTGTTAATTATCTATGTATTAATATTGTCACATTCTGCATAGACATACAGGTTCCATATTGCCACATCTCAAATCTTATGTCAGCATTCAATGCAATGAACAGTGTACAAGCATACCTGGTGCATGTAACTCCGGAACAGCTCATTTTGTTTCTTCACTCTTTGTACAAAACGCTTGGGAGCAATAACACCTGTTTTCTTCTTCTGAGAACTAATCTGCATACGGAACCAAACATTGACTTTAAAAAAGCAGGCACCTCTGATAATACCAAGCACCAATCAACACACACTTCCCCAACAATAAGAAGCACACATCTAACTTATGTGCCACATGATACAGTAGGTCTTACATAGATCGCCCCTACAAGGAATTTGCCAATATTTCACACTCTATGGAAGAGTAACTGCTTGAGCACTTGTGATGATAGTTAGACTACAACTCAAGAGCGCCATGATCAACTATCAATTACATTCAAACTTTGACAAAGCAGCATAATAGAACATTTACAGTTGCTTCAAGTTATACCAATGTACCATTGCAGCATTGCTCAAAAGGAAACTCTGGTATGATTCAAATACTCACACCATGTAGGAAATAACGATTCTCATTTAACCCTCTCATAATAGCATATATGAAGAGGATTTTTTTTTATTTTTTTTTTCTAATAATCAGTGGAGAACCCTAGGATTTCCCAGTTCCTAAATTCATTTTTATTTCAATTGTTAAAATATAACTCTAAATCATAAAGTTAGGAACAAAGCTCCATCTCATGTATCATCTTCATCATGGATGAAAATAGCGGCCGCTACGTGGCTGCAGCGGCCGCTACGGAATGAGAAAAATTCCTACTTTCCAATTTTTTTTAAATGCATAATAAGACTTATTTTTTTTCTTCTCCTCTCCAAATAACATTTCTACACAACTCTTCTACTTTTTTATGTTTAAAAGAACACCAAAAAGCACATGATCTTGCCGAATTACAGTCGATACAAAGAGTTCTTCTCAATGATTCTTCTCTAAGTACATCCTATTAGACACCCCCTTTGGTAGATGTATTTTTTTCTCTAGGTACTCTTAAGTCTTGACTTCATGACATATTTTTTTCTTTTATAAGCCTTTCATTAGTTTTTAAGTTAGCATAACTAAGGAACATGAACATATGTGAAAAAAATGATCATTCCTATTATTTTCTATTTATACAGCGATACATGACCTTATACAGTGAGGGGACCGCTGCGCCCCCTTACCTTAGTTACTTTTGCAAAAAAAATACATTTTCTCTCATTTTCCAATATTCTAGATTTTCTAAAAAATTTTCATATTTTTTTATGATTTTTCCAAATCGCACCGCTACGTAGCGCCCGCTATGTAGCATTTTGGCGGCAGGCCGCTACGCCCGCCGCTACCGTTATTTTCATCCTTGATCTTCATCATCATCATCAGTCACGCCTCGAGATCCAAGGCCCTTGGAACCGTCAGATTTCGCGGTGCGACAACCCCACTATAAGACATGTGGGGTCAAATCATGTAATAGGTTTTCCTTTTTTTTTTTCCTTTTCTTTTTTTTTTTTTTTTTTTTTTTTTTTTTTTTGCAATAAATATGGAATGAAAATCAGAGTCGACTAACTTCAATTTTTTTCTGGCGAGCACACTTTGTTAACTTAGTTCTTACCAAAGAGATGCCTTACCTTAGTTTTCATTCAAGATGACTGCTCCATAAACTTTGCCATATTTTAGTTAAATTGTTCTTTTTTTTTAATTGTTTCGATTACTGCGTTAGTTTTGCATAACATGCAAAACCCTGAAAATTTTGCTAAAATCTGAACTTCACCACATCTTAAGCAAATTGTTATTGTGATTTGGATTTATCGCGATCATTGCTCAGTTTCGTATAACCCTGTGATTTTACTAACATATCCGTACTCATGAACCCTAGCCTAAAATTTGCTATCAAATGACTGTTAATCCTTCGCTGCGGTTTCATAGTTCATTTACTTGTGGAGTTTTACTCATGTGGTTGTTTTGTCAATGTTGTTCCAGATTCTAAAGTTGATCCGGAAACCTGAGGAACCATAGTTTGCTTGCGGGGAGTAGCGCTTTACATCTTAGTTTTTAGTTATAATTAATTTGGTTGAATCATTTTAGATTTCATTGGAGAGATTGACCATGGATATTGTTATTTACTTCTGTTAGAAGAGATTTCTTTCTAACGACATTGATAAAATATTGAAGTTAATTGACTCAGGTTTTCATACCACATTTATTGCAAAAATAAAAAACCTATTACATGATTTGACCCCACATGTCTTATAGTGGGGCCGTCACGCCGCGAAATCTAAGGGTCCCAAGGCTCTTAGATCTCGGGGCGTGACATCATCATCATCAAAACCTTGTCAGAACTATGTTGTGTCGGCTATATGAATTTTGTTTCTCTATTCCGAACTATCTTGAGCCAAGTCCTCAGATAAGTTCCACTTCTTCAGATCTCATGTCACCATCCAACCCATTACCAGCCGATATAGAATGTAACATATACTGCACTTTGGGAGAACACTTGCAAACTTAATGTGCCCAAGTCTTTCAACACATAGGACCTTTGAATTTCTCCCAAAGTGAATATGCCTCAGTCTTTCAATACATAGGACCTTTGAATATTTTTCAAAAAACTATTCTATCAAAAAGCAGAACACAAAAGATGAGCTCTAGTCAGATAGTTAGCCCTTGGACTTTAGTGAAAGAACTAGTGATAATCATCAGATCAACTTCTTACTATCAGCCAGAATTGTGTCACTGCATATTGCATACAGAACTTATATTGACCACCAAATGATCCTCAAGCTAAAAAGTGCATTTTATGAGGTCAAAGCCTGAACTCTGGAGAATATTTCTCATTGGTTCATGGGATCTTTATTATCAACATATGGATACAATTTAAATTATCCTAAGTGATGCAGCAAATTGGATGAGAGAACTTAGCTTGGCAACATCACTATATCTAGGACTTCTCCCAACATCTAGGTGTGTAAAGTGGGCCGTGCCGGCCACTTTTAGGCCAGCCCAGCCATGCCGTGCCGTGCCCAGGTCGGCACAGCATGGCTTATGTCATGTCATGCTGGGCCTTGTCCCAGATGGATGGGTCGTGCCACCCACGGGCCGGCCCACATGCCACTTCTAAATTTTTTTTAATTTTTTTAGTTCTTTTTATATAAATTGAAAAGGACTTTATGGACTTTATGGACTTTTACGGGTTCTCAACTTGAAATAAGGTTGAAACTAATAAAATAAATGCACAAACATTGATGCTAATTTACAAATGAAAAACAAATCTTTATTTATTTTAATTTATATATATTATTTACATAAAAAATAGGACTTTTTTATATATAATTGTTGTGCTGAGCCGTGCTGGCCCGTGCGTCGGGCTGTGTCGTTCCGTGCCTCGGCCCAGGGCTCCCTGCCCCAGCACGGCCCATCCTTTGGGTTGTGTTGTGCCAGGCCGGCCCAATCAAAGTGGTCAACGGGCCGGGCACAGCCCAGGCACAGTTTTTTGTGTTGGGCTTGGCCAGGCTGCCAAGTTTACACCCCAACCAACATCTAAGCACAAATGTGGAAGAGAGAAGGGATACAAAAATTTATAGGCTCAACTTCAGAGATGAAGAAGTTGCACTCCAACTATGACACCCCATAAGAAAACAGATCATTACCACTCCGAATCATGTCAAAAAAAGCACAATCTTGAACACGTTGAGTAATTAAGGGCCTGTTTAGCATCATTCTGGGAATGTTTGGTTCTGAGAATGAAGTAAAACCTGTTTGGCAGGCATTTTGTGAGAGAAAATCTAGAGAGAGGGGGAGATAGAGGGAGAGATTTTATAGATGTACGAAAGGGAGAGATGCCTGCCAAACAAGTTTTACTTCATTCATTCTCAGAATCAAACAGGCATAATCCCATATCAATCAGACATTTTTTGACACCTGACTTTGATCATCTTTTAAGAAGATGGGGCTGGACTGCAACTTTCTATTTTGTAGCCAAATATAATTAGGACTCTTGTTAATTATGACTCTTGATAATGTAAAAGCTCTTTAAATGGACTTCCTACATGAGAAAAAAAAAAAAAAAAAAAAAAAAAAACCATATATTCTAAAAAGAACTTGAGAAATATATAGATGGGCCTTTGCCTAGCCCATGGACCATGAGGCCTTCTTGATGGATCCAGCATGCATCTTCAAGTATATTGAACAAGTAGTCGATAAATAATATATCAGAGAAAGTAATTCAAAATGTGGGAATCATGTATTGAAAGGCATGTGGCAGCACAAGATACAAAATTGATGTGAAAATGCAACTGAAATCAAGTCTAAATTGTTGCCATATCAAAAAACATTCAAACAAATGGCAAAACTACCAAACTGGTCACCTAGAAGAGCTACAGGGCTGTATTACAGTGACTCAGCACATCACAGAATTACAGTATGCAGTTACAGAAAACAAGATATTTCGTGTGTATTTGATTAGGCCTTAATCAGCTAATTCAGAATCTGTATCAGTTATAGTAGTCTCTAATTAGGAAGGTTAAACAGGGGTTTCATGTTTCAATGATTCGGCCTTATTCAACTCAATTGGTATATGAATCATGAGCTCAGATAAGTCCACTTAGGAAGGATATTTTCGTATCGGACCATTTTGGATAGAACACAACCTAGGATTTGAAAAGACCAATCTACAATTTCGTCCTTTCAAATAAAACCATCATCATCATTGAAGCCTTTATCCCATCTATCTAGGGTCAACTGTGGGCTTTCCTTCTCCACTTAAGTACTTAAAACTTATTTTTTATGGATTGGTTTTCTGCTCAACCATTTATAATGCCATCTTCTTCACAGCTATGCATTCCATCAAGTCTTTACTGTTCTCCCTCTCATAGTTTCACAAACTATCTCAACTGTCATCCCTTTAATTTCTCTTGAGAGCTGCTAATGCCACAGCCCAAGCTTATGAGCACATCCCTTCTCTCCATAGTTTTGAAAATCGGAATTGTATCACAAATCGTTCATACCCATGAATCAAATCGTAAATCGTATTGCAAATCGTTCATACCCATGCCACAACCCAAGCTTATGAGCACATCTCTCTCTCTCTCTCTCTCTCTCTCTCTCTCCCTCTCTCTCCCTCTCCGGCAGCGCTGCCGGAGGGGACAGTGGTGGCTAGAGTGGGGTGGGTGAGTGTAGAAAGAAGTTAGGGAGGGAGAGACTTTTGATACTTGTCCTTTTAGGTAATTTTACACAAGGATATATGCTGGAGGGGACAGTGGTGGCTAGAGTGGGGTGGGTGAGTGTAGAAAGAAGTTAGGGAGGGAGAGACTTTTGATACTTGTCCTTTTAGGTAATTTTACACAGGGATATATTGGTCATGAAAAAAAGGGATGTGCTCACAGAAGCTTGGGTTGTGGCATTAGCAGCTCTCTTTCTCTTTTATCGGAGCTACATGTAATCTACTCTTATGTCCCTTCATCCTAATTCCAGCCATTTCTTGCAACTCGAAACGTCCATCTTAGAATATGCATCAGCAAAATGTACTTCTGATTCTCATTTTTTGTTGCCAAACATTTAGCTTCATAAAACAATCAAGGTCTAACTACCATTTTAATGCAACTTTGATCAAAGTGCCACTCAATGATTGCAATGTGCAAGGCAAATAAATCAGTCTGGTTTGGTGGAGTACCATGCTCACATGCTATGGGGACTACTGTATTGGATAGGCACTGGGTAAGTGGGTGTACCGTCATGCTGTCATTTGATAGATCAAATCCAGCAAAGATTAGATTAGATTTAACTGATTTTCGTGTAATCCAAATCTCATTGTGATTGACTAGATAAGGGGTGTCTTCAGTGATTTCAAATTACATCAAATCTAACAAACACACTCGATGGTTCACAAGTTCAAAGCATGAGCAAGCACATAGACAACCAAATTCATCGATACAGAATTCTACTCTTTTCCATCTTATCATCCCCCAAGAATTATTTACTCTGAGCGATAGCCACGCCAACCATAAACCAAAGCACTAAACTTATCAACTAGTCTTGAAGCCTAATTTAAGAAAAACAAGAGGCAAAACAAAGTCCAACAGTTTAAAAACAATGCAGCTAATACTTCTCAAAGTTACCATTCAATTTTTTATTTTTTTTTATTTTTTTATTTATTTATTTATTTATTTATTTATTTTTATTTTTTTTGCAAAGTTACCTTACCTGAGTGAATAGATCTGCCAAGCATGTCAAAAGATTCTCTTCTGCATCTGTCGCATTCTTGTTAGTTGAATAGTATTCTAGTAACTGGTCTCGAAAAGGGACACAGAAATAAAGTGCCTGAATTCAATAAAAAGAGGGAAAATTTTATTCACTGATCAAAACCAAACAGACTCACGAACTCTTTTGTTTCACGAAATTTAATTAAAGGCAATTCAACTCTCAACCACACAAGGATGCAAAGGATGCAAAAAAATGAGGTTTTTTTTTTTTTTTTATGCGACATCATCAATCAACAAGAACCCTAACTCCGTTAATTATTTAAGAAGACAAACCTCATTCTTAAAAAAGTAGTCGCGTCGCAATTAGAAAAAATAAGAACAAAAACACAAATCTCTCTTCCTTCCCTCTCCTCTCAAATCTAAATCTTAAGTGGAGTAGAAATAATAACATTAATAATAAAATAGAAGGGAAGAAGACCTGTAAGACACTGTTGCAGTAACAGGTGTTGCCGAAATTTTCAAGGCCAAAGTACCTCTCGCCTTCGGGGAATTGGTCGCCAAGAGCTTTCTCCAGCTTCGAACCGGCGGCTCCCATGACCATTCACTCTTCAATTCACCCCTCTCTCTCTCTCTATTTCTATCGAAGGTTAGTTTTGTTATTTTGTGTGTTGTGGTGGAAGAAGAGAGATTGAAAGCTGGAATTTTAGGGTTTTATTTATTGTAAGAAGAAGAGGAAGAGAGAGTTGTTGCTGACAGGAGAAATACGGTCACATAAATTGATTGTATCGTATATGTATCTATTATCAAGGGCGAGAAAGTGATGATGACCTATTCGAATACGTCTTTTTGTTTTTTTTTTTAAGATATCTATTTCGTATGTAAGTACGTAAACATACGAAGAGAAATACGCAGGTGAACATAAATCAGAAGGAACCGGCACGATGACATGACGACAACGAAGTATGTAGAGTTGTGAATTTGAGCAGGTTAAGTTAGGTTGGGTTGGGGCTTGGGGCTTGTTGCCCTTCACAAATATTGAAGAGTGAAATTTAAAACATGTGTGCATTTCAAATTAATAAGTTGTGTGTATTTCAAATTAATAAAGTTTTTTCTTTTTTTTTTGGGTTTTTATCAAAACCATCCTCAAATTTTCATATACCTCCAAAAGCATTGTCAAATCAAATACATGTAATGCACAAAACCATCTTATTATCTTCTTCTTCTTTTTTCTGCATCGAAACGGATATTATCAAATGCATAGGGATCGAGGGGGTCCGCTTATTTTTTTGAATTATTTAGGGAATTTGAACCCTATGTATGGGCCTCCGCTTGTTTGGGTAATCTGTATAAGAGGTTGAACAAGGGAGTGAAGTGGGCCGGTATAAAGAATACCGAGGGTAAAGAAGATGCCATATGTGCGGGGTTAGACCTCATAAATGAGAGTGATGCCTTTGAACATATGTTCAAGACTTTGCCGGGACTACTTGAGTTGCTTTGGGTTTTATTTTAATAGTTCCTTGCTAATTTTTTTTTTTATATCACACTCGTAGGCACTGACAATAAAATGTATTTGATGGTTTGCAGAAATGGGCGTTTTCTAGGATGGCGATTGGTTGATCTATTACGCCCTCACGATATAATAACCAAGACATCATGGAAAAATAGGCTCGAGTGAGTACACCACTAGACAAAATCATTCTGAAAATCTCACCCAGACAGTAATTATCAGAATTCCAGCAACCAAACATACAAAGGAGATGACAAATAAAAGGTGGGTTCACTGGGGTGGGAATCACAAGGTGAATACTGTGTGTAGCACACCAACTCCTAACAGTCCCACCTAGGGCCACCAGGGTAGGTAGGTAGGTTTCCTTACTCTCCCATTGCCACTTGGCCAACTTGGCAAAATAAAGAAATAAAGGGGTGGAGTCTAGAAGAAGATCGGGCCATCATCTTGAAAGTCTAACTTGCTATAGTTTAAGCATGGAAATAGGCGAGCGTAAGCTAGGGGTGCACAAAAAAACCACTAAATTGATCTGGATTGGTTTTGTAGTAGATTGATTCAGTCAAACCGTTTGTTTCAGATTTCCTTTAAACAGTTCGGCTTAGTTTGGTTTGGTTTTCGGTTTGAAGATGCGGTTAAACTGTTCAAACCGAACCGAACCAATTATATAAATATATATTTTTAATAAAATATATAAAAGAATATGAGAAATTACTTGAAGAAGACTTGAACGCTCACTCCGTTACTTTAAGTCCAATGTCTTTCACCAATTAAACTGCCATTTTTTTGTAAAAAAATAAAATAAAAATAAATAAAAAACAAAAAAACTATAATCGAACCAAACCGGTTCGTTCGGTTCGGTTTGAGCACATACGCTGTTTTATTCGGTTGATGGTTTCCACTCTAAACCGATTTGAACCGCCTATGTGCACCCCTAACCTAAGCCCTTTTCAAATTTGATTATTCAGCCATCATTCACTCGACACCCAGCTGTGACAAATAAATTTCAAATCCATCCAACTTACGAAGCCTATTGGCTTTAAATCCTCAAATTATTATGTTAATCTTTGTTTAGTCCATATCCTTATATGAACTGGCAATTGGCTAATGGCATTGGTCGCCAGGATTTTTCATCAGATTAAATTCTACTGTTGCTAGTGTCCAAATCAAGGAAACAAAGCATTTACCTTAGAAATGCAAACCAGTGTTTCTCAGTTTAGAAAACTTCTTTAAGAGAGGATGGAAGAACAGAAGGGGTCTGAAGAGTGACCCCATACAGACAAGCATACACACACAGGAGAGGAAACATATGCTGGATTGCATCAGAAAGATCTATAGTTTGAAACCGTCTCCTCCACATAAGCCATGTTCTGTGCCTCCATTAACCCACTTTCTGAAAGACAGCAGAATTTTGGTCGACATCCAAAAAACTTACATCGGTCTTCCAAATATCACTCCACTTTCAACTAGGCCTAATATGATGCTATAGTGTGCCTGCAATTGGACACGAACGTCTATACCTTGCACATGTTAGAAAAGCTATAGAACAGGGGCTGCTCTCAAACAAAATTTAAATAAAACAGTAGTACCCGATCGTTGAAGGCTGCAACTGTGATTTGTTAACGGAAATCGAAGAGCAGCAAAGAGCAGCAACGACAGCAGATCTATGCCCAAGGCATGTCTGATGATGCTCTCTTTAGGATGAGTTCTGCTTCCTGGGATGAAATCCAGGTGTGAAGGTTCACAATAGAACCGCCCCCAAGATACAGCTGCCTTCTAGTTCAAGTCCGGTCGCACTCTTGGCTTGAACTCTAAACTCCTTTTTGGAATGCTTAGAGGGAAAGCAGAGGAACAGAGAAGCAGAGTTGGGGAGAAATTTGTTTTTTGTATATTTAACGATTATAGAGATGGCCCTAATATATGGAGATTAGTGTCCGTTGGGCCATTAATCCTCAACAAAACCATTAAGCCCACAACGTTAAACCAATTAAATCACAACGTTAAAAACGTTTAAATTTAAAAACAGATGATTAATTGGCATTTCTGTATCAGACTACGGGGTCACTCTAGACCCAGGTTGGGTTGGATTTGCACACCCCCCCTGCGCGCACGATGTACACGCATGTAGGATACACATCGCCGACAAACACCCGGTTAAACGTTTTCCGGACCAGCCACGCCGGATCAAGGTCAAGCCTGATTCGCGTGTTCGCATTGGGCTCATGGCAAAATGCTCCAAAAGTCTTTATAGTAAATAGAAATTAAACAACATATAAATCCTTCTCAAGATATGAGTTTTAGCAATGTGGGATGCCATATTTTCTAATAGTCTACACTACCCACATAAAGCAAAAGGACAAAACAACTTTTGAATTTTTTTCGAAACACCCAAAAGAACCCAACAGCACACTGGCCATCATTTATGTTGTCTAGACATCATTTGCATATACATTGTTGAGAGGGGTAAAAACCCTTTCTGAACTCACAGGATGCCTCTAATGCAAGACCAAGAACCAGTTACTGAACCATTATTAAAATTCCACATTAACACAGGGTCCAGAGGTGAAGAACAAGCTTGCAGAAAAGAGCATGTTTAGCGTTAACAAGATTGGGGCTAGCTTGGACTTGAAAGAAGAGGTCTCACTGTATTAAAATCTGACGGCATGAATTTCTCAAGGGCAAACACAAGTTAGTAAATGATTATCTCATTTAGTTTTATGTACAGTGCAATGGAATCTCCACGAGGAAAGATTTGGTGATACATACTATGAACTCCAGTATCAAATTTTCCTGTTGCTACTAGTTCCATATCTTTCTGTTCTGGTAAGGAAAGAAGACAACAAAGTCCCAGACCCAAATGCATAGTGGTAGTGATGCATCTCGCGACGAGGACACCAACCATTTAAACATTTTGAGGATCGGACATCCAACATGATTACGCCGATGACATTCATACAACTACTTTGTTGATATTCTAAATAGAGCCTTGTCGACTCAGATTAATGTCAACAATAGCAGGAAAAAATCAACAATTTCGATAGAGCTAATCACCTTTCTCACACTCAGGAGGGGCACCAAACACCCAATCGAGCACATTCAAGTATTTACTGCGAAATACATCTCTTTCCTGTGCATAACAATGCATGATGATGGCTGTCGATACACTAAATATAATTACATCTGCTCTCTTCAACTTCTTTGATTGTGTTATGTAACCAGCATCTGTCATGCTTGTGAAGAAGCTTTCGATGGCACGAGCTAAGCAATAGAGGGATATTTCTATCCTTCTGCTCTTTTTTTCAATTGATAAGGCCAGGCCAGTAGGAAACTGCCACAGTGGAAATAGTTTCAGAACAAATAAATGGACAGAGTTACTAAAAAAGAGGGGGAATTGAACATTTCCATACCGTCCCCATTGCAACCAGAGGGATGCTACATTCGTTGAAAAGCCTGAAAATTAGGCACGTCCACATCCTACAAATAAAATGCAGAGCTAATTAATGACAAGATTTGTTTCTAGAAAGCCTACTGATAACAAGATTATGGTGCACTTGAAATATCCAGTCGGCATGTAAATTGTCAACAAGTGACTAACAACGTCACCATATAAAATAAGTAGCATAATTTAAAAACAAGTTATTGAGGATCCATGGTCATGGAAGACTGTATCTTATTCTTACGTGTGCTAAGGGTGGAGATAAGGGTGGAGAATCAACCCATCATGATCATCATCATCTTAATCTTATCTCATCAATCAGGGGATATTCCTGATTTATAGGACCCACAACATCAATTTAATTTGTCTAACACTTGGGTGTTGTTTGGATGCAGGAAAAGTGAAAGTGGAGATTCCCCACTGCAGGTGGAGAAACCACATCTTTCACGTTAGTCGTGTTTGGTGATCACTAGAGAAAAAAATATAGCCGGAGAGAGTGTCTAATAGTTAAATTGCGAAATTGTGCTTTCTTTAGCCCTTGTGGGTTTTTCCTTTCTCCAAGAAGCAGAGAAAACTCCACAAAGTGGTCCCTAACTTCTCCCCACCAAAAGTGCAACAAAACAAGGTCAAAGACAATCTAAGGCAAATGCCTTTCTCACATCCAAATAGGCATTTGCAGCAGAGTCTTGGCTCGGTGGACCTTTCATTAGGTCCGGCTGTATTCGTTGGAGCATTATTTCGTTTGCTATACTGTGGCCCATCTGGAGGGAAAGGAATGAGAGGATCTTTAATTCGATTTCAAGGGTGACTCCGAGGATAGTGAATTGGGCCATTGTCGGAACTAAGTTCTCTAATATTAAATAAACGATTTTTTTTTTTTCCAATTGGGAAGCTTGTATGGGTAGTGGCTCATTGGTCTCCCCCTCCAATCGGGGAGTTGAAGTTCAATGTTGACGGGGCCTCGAGAGGTAAGGTAAGTCAGGGCTGGTAGGGATTGGGGGTGGTGTTCTTCGTAATGACAAGGGAGTGGTTTTACTTATGTTTTCCAAGCATGTGGGAGTTTGCAATTTGAATGAAGCCAAGGTGTTGGCAATATTGGAAGCCCTTTGGGTGTAAGGGATAATCATGAGATGCTTATTGTGGAAAGAAATTCTTCTAATGCATTTGCGTGGGTGTCTCATGATCTCTCTTTCTGTTCACACACACACACACAGAGAGAGAGAGAGAGAGAGAGAGAGAGAGAGAGAGAGAGAGAGAGAGAGAGAGATATTTAAACACCAAGAAAGCCCAAATAGCCCAAATCTGTGTAGATCCATCAATCCAAACTCCACACTTCAAAAGAAGCCAAAGTGCAAAATTTACAATCAGTGCAAGTCGTCCAAATCTGTGTAGATCTGATGGATATAATCAAATAATCCAATCTCCACACTTCAAAAGAAGCCAAAGTGCAAAATTTACAATCAGTGCAAGTCGTCCAAATCTGTGTAGATCTGATGGATATAATCAAATAATCCAAACTCCACACTTCAAAAGAAGCCAAAGTGCAAAATTTACAATCTGTGCAAGTCGTTCAGCCTATGGGCTGGCATCTTAAACATATAGTAATCCTATTTAAAACAAGTGTCCAAATTGGAAAAGGAAATAAAATAAAGAAAGAAAAGAAAGAAAATAAAAGAAAAAAAGAGGTTGAGAAAATTGCGCAGCATGCAAGATTGTGCATAACTTGTGGTCAGCAGCCCTAATGGGCTGTTGGGCCAATTTGATAGGTCAGTTTGGATCTGTTTTTAAGGCCCAAGGGCCTAGCGTCTATTCAGAAGTGGATCTGGGCCCAATTGTCCACTGAGTCAATTCAAACAACTCTGCTAAGGGATTATTTTGTTATAAGTCCACAAACTTCACCTTAAGGGATTGTTTTGGGGCCTAATTGATCCCAAATCTTCTGAACATGTCCTGGCACCAGACAAGATCATAGACTTCTAGGAACTGTAATGCTTGGCCCACACTGAGGTCTTCTTGCAAATAATCACATTCCACAACACCGAGCTTGCATCTACTTAATCTATGTTGTATTGATTCTACTAGTTATATCTGACTGAGGGATGTAAACCCGTCGGTTCCAAATCAGAACCATATTGGAACCGGAGCCAGAACTGTTTTCTTTTTTTTATGCTTGGTTAAAATAAGGATATCATTCAACTTAAAATACATCAAGTCTACTACCTCCAAGATTAGACATAAAAATGACCAACTAAAGTTGATTTTGAGCTACAATTTACAACATTAAAGACCTTTATGTCAGGTCCCAGATCCATGGGTCGGAACCTTTATGGATCCAGAACCGGACTTGTTTATCAATCAGAACATAAATTGAGTTCTAGACCCGGACCCATTTATCAATCACAACCTAAAACAGGTTTTAAACCTGGGTTTTTAAGGGTTGGAACCTCCGGATAATCAAAGAACCGGATACCAGTTTACATCACCATACCTGACCCTCTGCTTTATTCTACAATATTTATCACACTGTGGTACTAGGTTGTTTAAGTTTTAACTATCTCAACTTCTCTACCCTCTAAACTACTAAACTTGCACTTCATATTTGCGTCTTATACTATGGATAGAAGTATAAGACAGAAAGTCACGGGTTCCACTTTGACCGAATCATGGAAATCAACAATCAATGGGCTGGATTGAACCTAATCGAACAAATTTAATGACTTTACAATTCATTCCACGATTAATGGGAAACTCTTCCCAAGATTTAGACAATAAAACATAGTTTAAAACTTTAAATTAGGTGACTCAATTTGACATGGCATTGAATTTATGGACAGAAGGATTTTATTTATTTATTTATTTATTTGAATGGTCAGAAGGATTTTATGTTATAAGAGATTGGGAACCTCAATAGGATATTTCAGCTTAATAAAATCAGAAGGAAGCAGGAGGTGGCCCTATTTGTGGTTTGTGCAGGCTCCCTTTTACAACAAATTATTTGATTTCTTTTCCCAAAATTTTTGCTTATGATAGTCATTAACAGATGGCCAACTAAGGGAAAGGGGTAGGCCAAAGATAACATGGATGGAAATAGTAAAAATAGATTTCAAGAAGTGAAAACTATCTGAGGATTTGGCTCAGGATAGATCAAAATGGAGAAATAGAATTCATATAGCCGACCCCAACATAGTTAGGAAAGGGCTTTGATGATGATCGTGACAGTCATCAACTCTGGAATAGGTAAAGAACTACGCCATGCACATTATGCAAAGTACAAATTAAGTAAGATATCAAGTGATAAATTCATTTAAAGATCAACTGAGAGTAATTTCCATTTTCCAGTTTAACCAGAAATAGTTTGGATGAGCACTACCTTTCAGTAACCTAAACCCTTGTTTGGCCAATACCATCAAGCCTTAATTTAATGCTTCTTTATCAGATGATCCAAGCTATCTAATTATTAACTTCAAGATGAAATACAACAGTGAATGACCTACATATCCAAGAATCAGATGGTTAAAATCTCCTGCTAAGGAAGATTTAAGGGTAGGTCCCATAAAAGAAGAGGCCCATCATATCACAGGATGAGTCAACATGTACAGTTATAGAGCAGAAAGAATGGTACAGATGAACATTGTAATCCTATTATAAGAGACCATGTTTGAAAAGGAAACCATCATCGGCATCATCTTTGAAGCCTTATTCTGGCTATTTGGGGTCAGATAAGACAGTAACTGACAAAATGAGAAGCTTACATGAGAAAACATTTCATACGGTTTCTTCTAAAACAGTGGGTGATAAAAGAAAAATGAAAACTAACCAGGCTGATGCACAATATACAGAGAGAAACAAACTCGATCTTGCAGTACCCAGAAAGCCCTTCCCCAAAATTGCACCAGGCCTGCATAGCATTTGGCACATGCACACGCACACGCGCGCGCGCACGCACGCGCGCACGCAAAAAAAAAAAAAAAAAAAGACAAATTAATGGATGTTCCAAAGAGCATGTAAAAAGCAACAGAGCCCACAAAAATAATACGTTTCAACAAAAACACCCTTGTCATTCACCAAAATCATAACTCAGCTATTTTGGGTCTTCATTCAACATGTATACCATAGAAATCTTAATTCAGTGGTCCCAAGAATGAGTTATTAATTTGTACGAATAAAACACAGTCAACCCCCTGACCAAGAAATAAGGAATCTCATCCCAACCACAGTTACCTGGTTTTTAGCATGTCTAGTTGTGTTATTTAAGTTTGCAGTTTATAAAAATTAGTACCTGTTATAGTTTGCTAATTTATTGAGATACGTGTTTTAATTCATTTTTTAGAAACTATTAAACATGACCTTGCCTATATGGATCTAACGGAGGACATGGCCCTACACAGATTTGATTGGCGTCATCAAATCCATATAGCCGACCCCACCTAGTGGGAAAAGGCTTGGTTTGGTTTGGTTAGATGTTTTAATTCATTTTTTGGTTCACCCAATTTGAGTTCACCAACTCCAACAAACGAATTTGACATCTTCAATACGGTTCACTTCAAGTTGCATAGTTTGAATGTCCGATCTAACTAATTTATAGTTATATATCATCAGTGTGCGTTCTACCAATAAATATGAAAATCTAAATGACCTTGTCAAGGCCTATATGTCATTCATTTGCTTGACCCTTTTGATAATTTCTAACAAAAGGCATTTTTTTATTAGGGCACACAAAAAACTAAGATAAACATTTAATACATACAAACAAAGTAAAAAATAGAGCCCAAATGAAATCAAACTAATTCGATCCAATTTGTGAACTAAACAATATCAATATGAAAATTTTGAGAAAATCATTGGGTCGTTCCATTCTCAGGACAAGAGGGGAAAAGTAACAACCATAACAGTAACATGCACATGTTAATTATTAACACTTACATTCCGCTGTGCACTCTTCTTATTGCCTTCAACTTCCCAAAGGTCTACCAGCAGCCCGCCCACCCCACCCCCACTTCAAGCCATGTTGATATAACCAGTATTCTTACGTTAGTATAATTAAGGATTCAAAAAAAAAAAAAAAAAAAAAAAAAAAAAAAAAAAAAAAAACCTGCTTTACGTAATTGAATTCCTAGGAATTCTAAGACTTTATTTCTGTAACTAGTTAAAGGTGGATATCCAACAATGACCATCAAATAACCTCTCTTTTAATGGAAATTGAATCAAAGGAAGATGGAAAATGAATATCCAGCCATCACACTAGTAACTTAAAGACTGGGAAAGTCAAGATCCCACCTATATCATCACCTTATATCCTCCAACCCTCACCTCACATCATTTAACCTTCACCTCCTTAATAATCCTTAGGTGGAGCTCATTTGACCATCAATTCCTATCTATTCAATTCCTATGTATTATATGCAAACAAATAGGCCATAAACATGATTCTCTTCACACTTCATGTTATAGCACGCTGCTGTCAGTGTATTGTGATAGGAAGGCCTGCTATCAACAACCAAAAGCTCCTTCACACAGTTTCTCTCTCATACAAGGATGAAAATGGCGGTAGCTATGCCCGCCGCCAAAACGCTACGTAGCGGGCGCTACGTAGCATAGCGGCGCGATTTGGAAAAATCATCAAAAAAAAATATGAAAAATTTGTAGAAAATCTAGAATATTGAAAAATGAGAGAAAATGTATTATTTTTTTTTGCAAGTAACTAAGATAAGGGAGCGTAGCAGTCCCCTCATTGTATAAGGCCATGTATCGCTGTATAATATAAATAGAAAATAATAATAATAATCATTTTTTTTCACATGTGTTCATGTTGCTTAGTTATGCTAACTTAGAAACTAATGAAAGGCTCATAAAAGAAAAAACTATGTCATGAAGTCAAGACTTAAGAGTACCTAGAGAAAAAAAATACATCTACCAAAGAGGGTGTCTAATAGGATGTACTTAGAGAAGAATCCTTGAGAAGAACTCTTTGTATCGACTGTAGCTCGGCAAGATCATGTGCTTTTTGGTGTTCTTTTAAATATAAAAGAGTAGAAAAGTTGTGTAGAAATATTATTTGAAGGAAAGAATAAAAGAAATAAGTCTTATTATGCATTTTTTTAAAATTTAGAAAGCAGGAAATTTTCTCACCCTGTAGCCACCGAAGCGGTCCGTAGCGAACGTAGCGGCCGCTACGGGTGCGACGGGCGATAAATCGGCCGTAGCGTGGTGGTGGCTACTGCTACGGCCGATATATGAGCCGCTACGCTACACAGCGGCCGATATTTTCATCCATGCTCTCATAGTCTTAAGAGAAACAGAGTCAAACAAAAAGAAAACTTTCAGAAGCATTCTGAGGGGCCCATGTATACTTATAGATGTCCAATGGTCGAATATTCAATCAAGTTCCTTTTCTTCCTATTGGTTCCCTATTTTTCCTCTCTTCTCATGCACCTAGGTGTAATTGTTCCCTTTTTCAACCTCATGCCATAATTTGGTGTTGACGTTATGGATTCTGCCATTAGCATTGGGAGTTTGGTAGATTTTTCAATTTTCTTTTTGTGAATTTGGAGGTCTTTGGTGAGGTATATTGCTTCATGATGTGGATCTAGAGATCTAGGCCATCATAATTAAAGCCTTGTCCCAACAATGTTAAGTTCGGCTACATGAATTTTGTTTCGCCATTCCAGTTTTGTTTCGCCATTTCAGTTTTATCTAGGGCCAAATCTCAGAGAGGTCGCACTTGTTCAGCTCTATCCTTATTATTTCCATCCATGTTCTCTTTGGCCGCCTCTTTTCCTTAAGGGACCATCAACCTGAATAAAGAAACTTCTACTCAGCAACATCGTTGTTGGAATGCATTTGATAAAATCCAAACCATCTCAAATGAGTCTTTCTTAATTTATTTTTCTACTGATGCTACTCTTAAATGCTCCAGAGAACATGCTTGGGTACCGTCCTCAGAGAGGAATCCTCTCCGGTTTTCCTCGATTCCAAGGACTTCCCATGTTTGGTTGAAGAGAGGGAAATCGAGAAAGGATTTTCTGAATCCTCCGAAACCCTCAAAAATGCCTATGGGCGATGATTTCTTGGTCTCCACCTCCCTCATGGGATTTTTTTATTCCTCGCAAGTAATGAATTGTAACATAAGAAGTGGATGAACAGTAACGGCTATGTACTTAGGCGGTAACTTAAGGGTTACCAGTTTCTGCTGTGGAATCCTACCTTATGGGTCCCACAATCAAGATCCAAATCGTTAAACATGTGTAGAAGGTTCAAAACAGCTATGAAGTCAAATCTCAGCCGTTGATTCCTGATATATTTTGGGATATTTGCAAAAAAGTCCAGAATGTTGGATCATGAATTTTGGGTTTCTGTGGGCCACTTTTGCAAAATCTGAATTGTTCACTCTCTTTAGAAGACCTAAAACGGCTACGCAGTCAAATCCGGATTTGTCATGGATCATGAAAAAACAACAAAAAATCGATGACCGTTGATCATCCACGGTGGAAAAACGGTTACCAAGCTGTGGATGAACAATGAACGGTGCGGTCATATGTAGGTTACCGTTTTTGCTTTGGAACCCTACCTTTTGAGTCCAATCACAATCCGAACCATTAATCATGTTTAGAAGGTCCAAAATGGCTAGTAGGTGAGTTTTCAGCCATTGATTCCTCATGTATGAGATATTTGAAAGAAAATTCCACACCCTAAAAATGATTTTTTAATTTCTATCGGACCAACAATGAAAATCTGAACCGTCCATTTGTAGAAGGCCAAAAAGCTATCAAGGTTCAAATCTTAGGTTCATCACGGATTGTGAGAAAATTGCAAAAAACTTGTGACCATTGGATCTAGCATATCAAAATCCATAGATTCCTTGGTGTTTCTCAAACATGGAATGTAGTGAATCTTCTTCATGAGAAATCCTTAGCGAGGATAGCATCTATGAGAAGAATGAAGGAATCCTCTGGATAGAGGATCCCTCTTTGGTTGCCAAACGTGCCTTGGATGTGCTCATTTCTAATTTTATCTTTCTAAGTTTGACCACACATCCATCTCAACATTCTCATCTCTACAACACTCAATTATTGCATATGTTTTTTCCTTCTTAGCTAAAGTTATGCTCCATTGGTCATATCTCACATAATCTGTCCTGTAAAATTGTTCCTTCAACCTTGTCGGCATGCGCTAATCACAAAGCACTCTAGAAGCAAGTTTCCACTTCAACCATCCAGCTCTTATCTTATGTCTAACATCCTCCTCAATCTCCCCATCTTTGCTAATTTTAGAGACTATATATTAGCACTCTCCAGAGTCGACAATTTGCATTAAGTTGATAGTTTACTACTATGACAGATGGTCTACTGCCAGTCACAGTTTACTTCAACCATTCAACTCCGCCAGTTTATTGGAGGAGCCAGGCCTGGATAAAAGGAGGGTTGCATTAGGTTGCCAGAAGGCGTAAAACTTTCGTCACATCTAAACAATTTACTAATCAGGGTATTCTTGGAATTTTTAGATTTTACAAATTTGGGGTTTGAGTATTCTAGCAACTTAGGGCATTTTCTGAATTTTGGTGTTTGGACAAGAGATTTCAGACAAAAAGTGAATGATGACTCAATTAGACAATTAGAAGAAGGAAAGGATGAAGAAGAAATGGGAAGAATAAAGAAGAGGTCACATTGTATGTCTTAGCTGTATACCATCCCCTTGCAACTTATAATAAATAATCATAAAATTACATTTCACTCCTTCAACTAACATATAAAAAAATAAAAACATCCATATAAAAAATAAGAAATTCCAAAGACACCCTTGTTTTATGTTATATATCTTGGCAATAACCTGTACAACAATTGGAAGGTGCCCATTGTTGTGATCGCAAGGTTGCAGGCTCAAGTCATGTTACCATTCAAATAAATTATTATATAGGCATTTACTCCTATGAGAACATCTCTCACAGAGGGGATCCGTGAGAACTTCAGGTTTTTGAACCATTCACACATGGGACCCCCCATGACAGTCATTGGACCTCGGAGTCTGCACCCACCAAATGGAATGGACCGTTGGATTGAGTCAAAAAAAAAATTCTTAAATATTGTGGGCAACGGATCAAGGGGTTAGGAGCATCGAATTGGACCCAAAATTGACATTTGGGGCCTACCCATATGAATCTTTCCACCCCCATGGGCACATGATCAATGGGGCCCCAGGTGGGCCCCATCCCGCTGGCCCTACCAGCTACCTCTATGGTAGCTTGAGAGATGTTCTCACAGGAGCAAAGCCTATAGAAGAATATACATGTATATATATATATATATATAGAGAGAGAGAGAGAGAGAGAGAGGAAAAAATTTTAGCACTTCGTGGGACACTCAATCCAACCCTCTCACACTCACTACAAAAACCAACTAACACAGTGAATTGGCAGTCGCCCTTATTTGACACCTATCAGAACTACAATCACCATATTGTTGAATTTCATAAAAAATTGAAGCTTAAGAAACCATTTGGGGCCCTAAAATCAATGGTTGTAATGATCTGATTGAGATGATCTTTTTTGCCCAAAACCTAATCCATAATGAGATTTTTCCATCACACCATGCTTCCATAATTGGCATGCATCCTAGCGGGTCCCACAAAGGGCTTACAGTTTTATCTCTCATAGGAACCGTGAGAGGCACCTCTCGGTGAAAATTACCCTATATATTCATATATCAGCTATGTTTCTGTACAATAGACATCATAACAGTTACCTTCTCAAGAGGCTCTTTCGATGAACTATCAGTGCAGGAACCAAATATACTGGAAGATATACAGGCAATGCTCTTCTATAGGCCTGAAGAAGAAACAATATAAAATGTCCCCAACAAGATTGACTCCCATGCACAATCTGCACAAAAATGTATATTCAGAAAGAGAGGAATATGTCCAATGATTCAATTTCACATAAATAATATCAGTTGGGCAAAAAATAGCGGAAATCTTCAATCCATACCATCAGTCATCAGTTGCCACATCATTGACATCAAATGACTCAGAGAAAAACTTAAAAGTGTAAAAGAGGTAACAAATCGACAGGAAAACCACAAATATGTCAAAGCGTGGGCTTCAC
Source organism: Camphora micrantha (assembly GCA_003546025.1). Classification (NCBI taxonomy): domain Eukaryota; kingdom Viridiplantae; phylum Streptophyta; class Magnoliopsida; order Laurales; family Lauraceae; genus Camphora; species Camphora micrantha. The sequence goes on along the minus strand of QPKB01000009.1, from coordinate 33,524,847 downwards.
CAACTTCAAAGGCGCAGCTAGAGTGTCCATTATAAACTAGTACTAACAAGTCTACATTTCAATCTAACCATGCAGCTACTAAAATCAGATTAAGCTGTGTTCTGTTGAAACGGCTGATTTTTGTTTAAAAACTTGGAGGAAGCTGCTAAAACCAGACTAAACCAGCAAAAAAGAGTATGAAAAATATGAGCACCTGATTGAACTTGGCTGGCCAGGAAAATGTCCAATAAAATTCCAAATCACGTCATGTTTCAAACAAGCACTTAAAATTCGGTGCAGTTCTTCCAATTCATTGCATCAGCCTCTGATCCCAACTTTATACATTGGATCAGACCAAAAGAACTTAAAATTGAAGCCCATATAGAAGTTCATATAAAATTACTCAACTATTTGAGGCAGTGGATTCCAATTGAGTAGTAGGAAAATTATTTCCTGAAAGTCATCCGCATTTTCATGTGAACAGAACATTACAAAATTCAATGGTTTTATTTATTTATTTATTTATTTATTTATTGAATGGTAACTTTTGTATTAATCAAAGGCTTCACAGTACAAAAGAAATATACTGGAAAGCAATGAAAAATACCAAAAAGAGAGGAAATGGTTTTAAATTATCATAGTTAAAGATCATAGATCTGAAGCTAGAGAGCATGTGGAGCTCTTTATAAGTTCATCACAAGTTGGAACAATCAAGCACTCAACAGAGTCGTCCACAATGGAGATCCAACTTCATAATCAGCATGTGAATCTTCTATGGATATGGAAGGAAAAAAAAAAAAAAAAACCGGAAGAGAACGAATGATAGTAATGACTGTAACTTCTTACATTTAGCTGCTGCAGATATTTAAAAAAGAAGAAACCAAAAGGACAAAAAGTAGATGGAAGAGCAAGTATGGGGGTGAGTAATAACAACTCACGACACATCTAACTCCCAAAGACATAATTCTCTCATTTATTGGCAAAATGGTAAAAGGGAAAAAGAATGGAGGCAAGTAACAAGAAAAAATTTACATAGCACCCACATGCAAAAAGATGACTCAGTGAGCATCTACGAGATGACAAGTGGAAGAAAGTTGGCAATATATACCGAACAGGGAACTTTCATTTTCACATCGAGTTTTATCTCCACTCCCATTGACTTATAATGCTTCTCGATCCCCTCCAAATTAGTAAAAGGCACGCTGCATGCCATATCTTTGATTCCTTGAAGAATAACAGAATCCTTTCCACCATGCTTGTTGAGAAATGAGCCGTACGATGAAGGTAAACTATCCTGCTTCAGGATGTATGCAGATCTGGAAATGAAATATGAATCACACAGTATAGTTAAGGCCAAATTGTTTTAAAGATAAAAAAATAAAAAAAAAAAAAAATAAAAAAAATAAAAAATAAAAAAACAATGGAAATGATAGAATAGATGAGCAAGTAAACATTAAATATCATAATAGAAAAAAAAAATTTGACAATCTAAAACAACCAACTTCACTGTTGGTCCACTATTAAGGTGAAACTCACATTATCAGACACCTTAGTCAATAAACCAAGTAATGAATTATAAACAACAATCATAATCTGTCAGCAAGGAAATTTTCATAGGGCAAGTCCAATGATGTTCTAAATGAATCACCCTGGATAAGGATGCCATCAATAAAACCAACAAAATCTGAGAAATTAGCCTGACAAAACCAAAGGAACCATATCATAAGAAAGTTCAAAGCATTGCAAATTGAAGCACAAATCTCAGTGCTAGAAGAAGCTACTCTACAAAACCCAGATTACTGTCTGTGGGACCAATCCATGTGACTGGTTCCATGTGGATAGGTGACATAGTTTGGTGTCGGGATGACTCTAGCCAAGCGAAGACCAAAATCTCACTCCCTTCCTCCCTCCGATTTTTTCCACCTTTTGAATGGAATCTATTTATTAAACGCCGCACATCAGTACAAAAGATATATACTAAATAGCTACTAGAAAGGCCACCCAAAACACCAAAGGACAATAACTCAACTAAAAGAAAACATTTACTCAGAAAATTCCACAATATCAACAAACTTAAACGCCAAAATCATCCTCCTTTTACCTAGGAATCCACCAGTTTGTACTTTTCTTAACATTCACAAAGGAAATCTCCAAATCTCTGGAAAGATCATGAATCTCTTCCACCATGTCTGCATAAGCCCAAGGCACACTACACGAACCCAAAGCCAATCTGATAGGACAGGTTAAAACAGCTTCCACCAGAATATGCCTATAGGACAACTGGCAAGCTTCCCTTAATCCAATATGTAAAGCTTCCATCTCCCCTTTATTAATGGAGCATAGCCCAACTGAGCTAGAGAAATACAAGATAGGGTTTTTCCCAATGTCCTTAATAAGACCACCTAGACCAACAGGGCCTGGATTTCCGATAGCACTTCCATCAAAGTTTAATTTAATAAAACCTTGTGACGGAGGGCACCAAACAGGATGAGAAATGATAATAATACCGATGAAAAGGCAACCTCATTCCAATTCCTTATAATAGAAGCAATAGATAAATCCCAAACAATAAAGGGTTGAAATTCAATAAGCTATGAGGAATTTGACATTCTCCACCAAAATATCCACTGAGGATTATGCATTTCCAAAACATCTAGCGTTTCTCTCTTTCCCTAAAGTCCATATAATAGCTAGAAAAGATACCTTACACAAAATCATCCTAGTAGAAGACCCCACAACCAAATCGCAAGCCTCAAACACCTGCCAAAAAGTATCCAGGAAAACCCAACTGTAGCCAAACCACTCCCAAGACAGACCTCCAGAGAGCTTGGGCCATACTGCAATTAAGCAACAGGTGATCTACTAATTCCATATTGAGCATGCAATGAGGGCAGGTGTTCACAATGAATGAATGAAATGCTCACATAGCCTCAGATTATCAATGGTAAGAACCCCTCTAAGGTAAGTAATCCAGCCAAACACTACCACCCACAGCGGAGCTTTGATCTTTCAAATATGAGCCACCAGGGAAAGATCTGAGAAAGCATCTGCTAATAATGCCTAATGGAAAGATGCAACCAAGAGATTGCCGTCCACAAGTCCTGCTAAAAGCCTTCCATTGGAATGTAAACTTTACTTAGAAGCGCAAGCATGCTCTGAAACTGACTCTCCTCCACCTCTGAGTCCTTCTAAGGTCAGGCTACACACCATCTGGATTCCCACCTTGGACACAAAGCTTCTAGCCTTTGCTTGCTGATCTTTAGCACAACTACAGAGATTTGGGAATTGGGTGGCCAATGAACTATCCCAAATCTAGACATCAGAAATAAGCATGCGTTTATATTTCACTCGGTCAGATAAAAAGTATCTTCAATCTTTGAATCCATCAATCTTCAAATAGAAGTGGTTTTCGTCTCACAGAATCAGACAATGTCTCTAAGAACCTCCTAAAACTTCTCCAAATAGAAATGTTGGGAAATAAATGGGTTTTATGGCCCAGAATCCATAAGATTAATAAAAATCACAGTGTGACTTAACTTACTGTGATACTATACTGTAAAAGCTTTCTCCTTAGGACCAATAGGACAAGCATAATTGATATAACTGTCAAAATTATAAACCTTTCTCTTCACCTTCAATTTTTCTGTTTTTTTTTTTTTTTTTTTCACTTTTCCTCTACATTAGCTCAACTTAGCACTTACTCCTTGTGAATACACTGACCAAAATATATGGGGATGTTTGATTAGGAGAATTTCTAACAGAAATTCCACCCAGTTGGGAATTCCAAATACTTATCAGATTGTTAGAAACTCAACCCCATTGAGAATTCCAAATACCTATCAGATTATGCCAGCATATCCAGATATCTATGCTTGATTGTGGGAAGTTGCTACAGTGAAATGTCTCCAGATCCCAGAATGAATGCTAGTCTATAAAGTGGCATTTGGGGAATTCATGGAGGCAGCATTTGAAGTCTGGAGAACTCTCTAATTCTCCCGACATGAATTCTCCAAATTTTAGTAAGCAAGCAGGCCCCACATGTAGTCGTTGCCATTTCTAGAGGAGATTAACTCACCGATTTTCCAACTCTCAACAATCTATCACCAACTTGCCCACCACCCCGGGGGGTCAATATCATCATCATCATCATCATCATCATCCCTCACAATCAAAGCCTTGGATCATAGCTAAATTCCTTTAAAACAGGTTTGCAAATGATCTGATCATCACGATCCCCATCATAGCTTACCTAATCAGCTTTCTTGGGCATTCGGTAGGAAATGGCATCTCTTTCACTGTTTTCTCTGACAAAAGCAATAATAATAATAATAACTGGCATCTCAGCATAGGTCAGGGGACGATGAATCAACTTGTTTCTTTAATGAAATTTTCTTTCAACGAGGGACAAGTTCCGTTACAAATATGTTTGCGAGTACCTGCTGCTATTGGGAAGTATTAATATTGTAAACAGAGATTTTCCCAGGAAATAGTGTTTATCTTTTTACTGGATTTTCTCTCAAGTACTCTTTGGCACAGCTAGAACTGGTTCTTTTTGTTGTGTGTATGGATAGGATTCAAATTTAAGCAAAAAAAAAAAAAGTTAAAATCACTATATTGCAATTACTGGCCAATAAAGTTCATTCAAAATGGTGTTTTTTTTTTTTTTTTTTTTTTTTTAGTTATTGGTGAACTTCTCATTATCCTAAAATATAATTCTTCATTCCTTTTTCTTTTTATTTTGGAAAAGAATGACTTCACCTATGATGGGCTTTGCTGATAAATAAATGTGCCTGAGTTGTTTTGGATTGCTCTTTGACCAGAAAATATCTCCGTTCTAGAAATAAACTGTTCTAGTTTCAACAGCACATTGGATAAGACAACGGCAACAAATTTTCTGCTGGACTTAATTTTAACACATGGAATGAACTTCTTCAATGTTTCAGAAAACTTTTAAGCCTATAGTATTATCAGATTCTTGATGTTTGATGCTATCAGAAGCCTTTACAGACACTAGCATGCGAGTAAAATACTTTTATATGGAGTACAGTATATATCATTACATCAACGTGTTAGACAAAGAAAACAGCTAATAATTGTTAAGTAACGAGTCTATCTAAAAGAAACTACATTTTTTTTTTCAGTAAAAAAAAAGAAACTGTACATTATGTACCACTAAAGAGAAAAACCTGAAAAGAAAAATGTTTTTAAACAGAAACAACGATCTAATATACAGTATAATCATCTATCTAGGATTGGATTTAATAGTCATTATCAAAAGTAGATACATTCGAGACTAGAAGACCAAGTCATTCTCGTGAAAAGAGGCTTGAGCAATGCTTTGGGATGCTGACGTTGTACAAGTGTGTGGAACAAATCTCCTTAAGACTGGTTGTACTATCTTCTTTATTCGCCATGGGCCCTTGAGGCTAAAGTTGATGGGCTTGCTAAGAAGGCTCATCTTGTTCATATCCACAGCAGTTGGTTCAGGTTGTATGATCCACTTCCTTTTCTTTTATAGAAAATATTTTACTAGTCGAAAAAGAAAAATCTTCGGAAGAGTTTTTTTTTGGAATGATAATTGTAAATTCAACTCCAATCATATACACTGCACGAAACTAAGATGGGGATTGTTACAAAAGGACACATACAAAATTTGTGAAGAGGAGAGACACATAAGGAAAATGTCACCATGGGACCAAGTCAAAGGTTTGCAGATGTTTCCAAATCGTTTGCTCTTTACCCCACATCGTGATGCTAGGACAGAAGCACGCATAAGAATGTATATAGCCAAGCTTGTGTGTTGTGTAGTTCGCCCGGTCAAAAGCATCGAAGGCCCGGCAATCGCCCCTGCTACAAGTGCCCTCCAGCTTGCAGTCCTGCCAAAATGAGAATTAACTATTGAGAGCACCCATAATCTAATGAAAGGAAATTATAACTAAAAGATTTCCTCGTTGTTAGTTTGACCAGCATCAGTCATAGGGTGAAATTTTAATTACCGAACAACCAGTCAAAATGTCAATAGGTATCCAACTTGACATTTCATATTTTCATATTCATCAAGCAACATAGCAAAAGGGCAAACTTGAGTGGGGTAAATATTTTCATATTTACATGTTCAAGCAGTGTCACCCAACATCGATTAGCCCTTAGACCAAGAATCACACTAAGGCCTGCACACTCACATGCCAAGAAGACAGAAAACTAAAAGAAACGAGAGTTTCTATCCAATCCTCAGCCTAGCTTCCACGAGCTTTGCTTGATTACAAATGAATCTCAAGACCTTTATTTATACTCCTACCCTATACAATGAATGCCTAAGATCTAGCCACATGCCACTCATCCAACAGATGAGAACATTCCAAAACCTACTCTAGAAACTTCCACACTATTCTACCCTGATCCTACACTTATCCATAATATTCTAGACTGCTCCACATAACCCTATGTAATTACAGAAGCATTCATGATTCACTTGTAAATCCAACTCACTCTCCATGGAAGTAGAGATTCGTGGCTCGAAAATTGAGCAATCTCTTAGTCAAGTTGCAAGCTACTCTCAGTCGTCGCCTGGATGCAGGATGCCGCCCGAACCAAGTTCTTACACTCTCCCCCACCGGAAATAGAGTCATCATCAACTTTGATACCAATTGTCATAGCCCCGCCCAACTCAGCATGATATTGTCCGCTTTCGCCCACATGCACACACGAGGACGTCCCAGGTGGTCACCCATCCCAGTACTATTCTTGCTCGAACACACTTAACTCTGGAGTTCTTATGGGATCCGGGGCTGCACGGTTTTAAAACGCGTCATGTTGTGTTAACCCGGGGTTTGACTTATAAGCCTAGGGTTAGAACTTTGATATTTCCAATGTAGGACTTGCAAAGACTCTCCGTTGGAAGCTCGTGGTTGACACGCTATGCCCCATGGTTAAAGGTGCCGCTCGGACCGAGTTCTCACACTTGACCTAGGTTGTGGGTTTTTTTTTTTTTTTTTTTTTTTTTTTTTTTGGGTTTTTTTGGCTGCCCGGCTTGTGGCCTTGTTTTTCTTTTGTCCAAGTTTCAACTCCTCTTTCAGCTGGCCCAGCTTGTGGGCTTTGTTTTCCCTGGCAGTTTGCCTTGTGGTTTAGCTCCCCCTTGGTTGTCTCTCATCCAGAGAACATAATTGAGGTGGAGGCAGCCCTCATTCTTTTTGTACACTGTACATCTCTTTTGGAACATACACACGAATATATTTCCAAAAAAAAAAAAAAAACTCGACATATTTTGATAATTTAGAAGAAAGTCCTAGATAACTCTCCACAACTCAAGAATATCCTAGAGTCTTCTAGATTATTCCGGACCCTTCAAGATCTCCATGAATCCATCAAGATCTGTCCGTCCATCCGGTCACAAGTGCATCCAACCTATTGGACAATCATGATGCTCAAGCAACTCCATGAAGCCTCAGACCCCACCATTCCGCATCTTCTAAGCCATGAGCGTGTGAAAACAGCCCAGAACTTCCAGTTTTAACAGTTAATAGTTTCACTAGTTTTCAATACTTTATCAGTTTGTCTTTTCTCCCAAGTTTGTTCAAGTTTCTTCCCCAAGTTCTAGTAGTTAGAGAACTATTTTTCTCCCCTTTTCCAAAGTTGGCTCTTTCAGGTTAGCTCCATGCAATTATGTTTCCTCCCCTTCCATGCACAGGAGAAATGGGCATGATGCAAATCTACTCAAAACTTTTTAAAAGACCTTTTTTTAACTTTTTTCTCTTGCATAATGTTATTCATGCAAAGTTCCATGTTCATAAAAATAATAGCACCCTGAAAACTTCTGTTTGTTTATTAGTTTTAGTTTCATACTGGCTTATCTCAGTACTGGAGAGGGTCTGTACTTTTTAATATTTCCTATAAAAATTAAGGATTCAACTGGGGGATTAAGTTCTTGTTTTGATATTCTACCAATAAGTGTGGCTGTGTGGGCTTATAGACTACCACTTGCAACATTTGTCTAATGCAATCTTTTGTTTCATCTTTACCGGATGGATGTTAAATCTGCTTATTTGGATGCACAACATGATATGTAGTTATCAACTGCATTGGTCTTTCTGCCATAGTTGGACTATTCATTATTTTTTGAGATTGAATGAATTGATACAGTTCAAGTGCATCATGAACCTCAAAGTCTACAAGAGAAGGCTCAAGAATAGCCCACGGTCAGGCCAGCCAAATGGCCTAAACCACAGTAAGCAAAGCCCATAGTTGACTATCCCATAATTAGGCAACCCACTGAGCACAATTATGTCCATGGTTCAAAATAGCAGGCACTACGCATTATCAGCCGTAGCGGTTGAGGCCGCTATGCTACTTCGAAAATAGCGGCACTATGGTCTTAAACCTAATAGAGCCAAGCAGTTTTAATTTATAAGACCGTTTTTCCTATTTCTTCTCCTCAATAGCCTTTCCTATGGTTGTCTCTATCCTTAATATGGTTCCAGATCACTAAGAAAACACAAGATTGGTTGCTACACAAGATTAAAAAAAAAAATTCAACACTTACAAATTCACATCCCTACACCGCCACCTATAGCCCGCTACGTAGCGATTTGGCCATTGGCCCCTATACCCACCACAACCACTATTTTTATCCTTGATTATATCTACCTTCGAGTGAAGAAAGTTTTCAATAAGATTTCTTAGACTTGAATTCTTAGTTCAAAAATTTTCCAAAATATTTCCAATATCAATGTTCTCTTTATATGTGTGTGTATGAGAATGACTTGATCCCACAACCTCCACCTTGCAATGGTGTGCATCTCCCACTGTGCCATGGGCTCTTGTCTCCTAAGATGTTCTACATTCTTAGGTGTTGTTTGGCAAGTCTGAAAAAAATGGTCTATTTGACTTAAAACTAATTTAAACAGATGTTTGAGTACTTTAAACTATTTGGGAAAGTTTATGTGAATATCTGATTGAATCACCTTTTGCCTCTTTTATAAAAAGCAACAAAATGGTGACTTCTTTCAATCAGACAGCAGTGTCTAAAGAAATTTGACGAAACTTTTCTCCCTTTTTTTAAACAAAAAAAGTTTGCCCACAAGTTGGCATGTACTACTTTTATTACATGACAAGTTTGCACATATAACTTTTACTGACAAGTTGCCTCTTTTTATTCAAATCAGACTTACCAAACAATCTATTTATAAAAGGATCTAACTGAAACAGCTCTACTTCAAACAAATTAATTGAGTCAGCTCTATTCAAAACAGATCAAAGTTTCTAAATAGGCCTTTAGTTTGGGAAATCCAGAAAGGATTTTCTAGATCGAATAAATTAGTTGATTGAATTGCAATCAATGAGGGAAAAGAAAGAAATACCTATTAAGAAAATGAGATTGACATGTAATCATCTAATGAAGAGGAAAGACAGTTTTATCTAGGATCCCTACTAGATAGGGTTGTCATGTCATCCAATCCTCTATAAATCCCCTTGAATTCTCTCACTAATGTTTTCAATAGAAATAATAATTTTTGTCTCATTATAGTGATTGGATTAAGCTGAGTGTGTTTTCTTGTGCTGAAGATTCATTGAGTTGCCAATGATGTTTCCAAAGGAATGGCAGGCATCATGGTGAATGTGTGAGGACTCCATCCATCATTGGGTCCTGTCACGAATAAATTCATTTTTCTCTTTAATCGATCCTAATATTGCCAATCCCTGCAATTTCCATTGATACAGCATGTCCCAAAAACAACAGAAAGAGGTTAGTAGTAAACTAATTATTTAGAGTTGTGCTCCTTTGATACTGGAAGTCACATACTACCTAAAAGGAAATACATGTTGTGCAGGCATTTTCTCATAGAAACCAAAGGTAAATAAATGAAATTTTAACTATACAAGTTCTTCATGATCTCAAGCATTCCTATGGACCTATATTCATGCAAGCAATGTACCAGCAGTTAGACACAAAAAAGAACTTACTTATCTCAGCACCACATATTCCTTAATGCCTATGCTGGGTAACATCATGGATGGAGATGAACTAGAAATACCCCGAGAACGAAATAGTGTTCGTGTCCAAAGGTGAACAAAGCCCTGGCTTATAGAGTTTTCTGTTTTTCCCAGTCCATAGAAGGGCTTATACTGCGCGCCTTCTTTTTTTTTTTTTTCAATAATGACCCAGAAATATCATCATAAGACGATCCTAGTTTGATTGGTGTCCTCATGGAACTGTTGAAAGAATGCAGCAAAAATTTAAAAAAACAAAAAAACAAAAATCTGAAGCTTGATAGCTAGGATCTTCCAAGTTTGTGGTGTCCAACATCCATGGTGGGTCCCAACAGATCAAATGGGACCAATGAATATCAGGATTCAGGACCCAACTATGATATACAGATCACTGAACTGAGCATTATATAAACCCAACTGTGTGGGGATATCTACATGATACCGAGATTGTCATCCCACCTCGGTCAGTACCATCTCACCTCGGCCAAGTTCTTCACCTCGGCCAACAACTTCACCTCGGCCAGGTTCTTCACCTCGGCCAACTGTTTCACCTCGGCCAAATACTTCACCTCGACCGCAGTGCTAGAATGCCTATCAAGACGAGTATAGATAGTTGTACCTCTATGGAGACTCAACCACGTTACAGAGCGTGTTGAGTAATGATGATATGCATCGGATAGAGATAAAAAGTTGTCATTACCCGGTGATAATGTAGTGCAGATTGAAGCAGATGAATACATGGATGTATTAAAGCCCACCGTGCAGGGCTCAAACGGTATTAGGCGAAATTCAGGTCCCGAAGGTCGGAATCGCGAACGGAGCCCTATTCTGGAAAGGAAACGGCGAGATCTTCAAAATCCATTACTACGCAATGGACTCCTTGTTTTTAGGCCGAATTCCATCATTTGGATCTCGAAAAAAGGTGGTTACGTCTATATCAAGTCGTCAGGGTAAGGTCCGATGGGACAATGCCTTCACCCACCCCCACTAAGGGAACATAGTACTGCCTGATGAGACTCAGGAAGGGTCCGATGGGACTGCAATAAAAGAAATGTGGGCTGTGATGCGACTTCCTATCACTAGTCACGAGACTCCCTACCCAAAGTCAGAGGACTTCCCCACTATAAATACAAGGAGCGAACTCCAGAACAGGTAAGACGAGACATACTCATATCTATACCCAAAACTCTGTCTCTCTTCTTCTCCATCCTTTGCGTAGTTGCAGAACTAACTCAGGCATCGAAGGGCCTTGCGCTGATAGCAGCCAGGGTCTTTTGACCCTCTCTTCCCCTCCCTTTTCAGGTTTTCAAGCAACTAATCCTTCCCAAAGAAGTTTTTATATCAACTAAGTAAGTCCGTGAGATTTTTTGCACTTACAATTGGTGCCGTCTGTGGGAACGATTCAAAAACGTCATGCCTCCAAAAGTTAAGAAAGGCGGAGAATCATCAAGGGCCTTACCACCATCGCTGATATCGTCAGTACTACAGGAGCTAGTGCCAGCACAGCTGCCGCCGGTACAGCAAGAACAGCCGCCGGCCCATCGCGAGAAGAGATCCGGAGAAAGGCCTGGTCCAGCGAGCGTCAAGGGGCATGTCACTCAGTTAGGTTCATCTTAATGCGGGGTAACAGCACCTTCCCGGCAAGATAACATTCTGATCAAGCATCCCCAGCAAAATGATCCTCAACTAGAGCGTCCCCGGCGAGATAAAACTCCAGTGCAAGCCAAGTCTCATCGATCCCATCAGCAGATTGATGGCGAAGACGATGAAAACGACTCCCTCCTCGCGGGTATTAGGGCCCGAGACCTCATTATCCAAGAGAAAGACGAGTTGATTCGTCAACTACAGCAGCAGCTGCAAGAAAGGGGGGCAACCCCGGTTTCTCCCCCTAGACGCAACCGAGCTGGAAAGCTTCGATCTGAATAGCTTCGCGAGCTCGGTGAAAGCACCAGCCTCAGCTCAGACAGCTCCGGCAGTGGCCTCGGTGGCAGCACCAGCCTCCGCTCAAACAGCTTCGCCAAGTTACGAAAAGCTACAAATAAAAGCCCTTGAACGGTCAAGACACCCTGTTACAGAACTCGGTGGTTCCAGCTCGGTTACAGAACCAGCTGCAATTCGGGCTCGGTTACAGAACCAACCATTCTTCGAGCTCGGTTAAAGAACCAGCTCCAGCTCGGTTGCAGAACCAGCTGCAATTCAGGCTCGGTTATAGAACTAGCCGTTATTCGAGCTCGGTTAGAGGACCAGCTCCAGCTCGGTTACTGAACCAGCTGCTATTCAGGCTCGGTTACAGAACCGGCCATCATTCCAGCTCGACTACAGAACCAGCTATCTCCCCAGTTCGGTTACAGAACCAGCCATACAAAAACACCTTGTTACAGGACTCAGTAGCCATCCTGATGAAACAAGTTCGGTTGCAGAACCAACTTCGCAAAGGACCAAGTTATGGAACTCGGAGAAGCAAGTTTGGTTGCGGAACCAGCTATAAAGTTTTCTCCACCACCAAGGCAAAAGCTTGCAATACCATACCCGCCCCGAACTCAATATACAAAAGGGCTCCTCCATCATAATACTTAGCTCCCGACCTCCAAGAGTTAGAGAACTCCAGAAGGTCAGGAGTTAGGGGGCAATTATGTGGGGATATCTACATGATACCGAGATTGTCATCCCACCTCGGTCAGTACCATCTCACCTCGGCCAAGTTCTTCACCTCGGCCAACAACTTCACCTCGGCCAACAACTTCACCTCGGCCAGGTTCTTCACCTGCTTCACCTCGGCCAAATACTTCACCCCGGCAGCAGTGCCAGAATGCGTATCTAGGCAGCAGTGCCAGAATGCCTATCGAGACGAGTACAGATAGCTGTACCTCTATGGAGACTTAACCACGTTCCAGCATGTTGAGTAATGATGATATACATCGGGTAGAGATAAAAAGTTGTCATTATCCGGTGATAATGTAGTGCAGATTGAAGCAGATGAATACATGGATGCATTAAAGCCCACCGTGCAGGGCTCAAACGGTATTAGGCGAAATTCGGGTCCCGCGGTCGGAATCGCGAACGGAGCCCCATTCTGGAAAGGAAACGGCGAGATCTTCAAAATCCATTACTACGCAATGGATTCCTTGTTTTTAGGCCGAATTCCATCATTTGGATCTCGAAAAAAGGTGGTTACGTCTACATCAAGTCGTCAGGGTAAGGTCCGATGGGACAATGCCTTCACCCACCCCCACTAAGGGAACATAGTACTGCCTGATGAGACTCAGGAAGGGTCCGATGGGACTGCAATAAAAGAAATGTGGGATGTGATGCGACTTCCTATCACGAGTCACGAGACTCCCTACCCAAAATCAGAGGACTTCCCCACTATAAATACAAGGAGCGAACTCCAGAACAGGTAAGACGAGACATACTCATATCTATACCCAAAACTCTGTCTCTCTTCTTCTCCATCCTTTGCTTAGTTGCAGAACTAACTCAGGCATCGGAGGGCCTTGCGCTGATAGCAGCCAGGGTCTTTTGACCCTCTCTTCTCCTCCCTTTTCAGGTTTTCAGGCAACTAATCCTTCCCAAAGAAGTTTTTATATCAACTAAGTAAGTCCGTGAGATTTTTTGCACTTACACCAACTATAAGCCATCAAATAATCATATAGAAAGCTTAAAAAGTAACCTTTAGTCTACTAGCAAAAAGCACTAATATTAAGGAAAGCAGCATCAATAAGAAGAAGAATATTAACATGCCTACGGTATCCTCCCAAAGCAGCTATACACTCATCTACAGAAACAAATGTACCCGCAAACGTCCCAAGGAAAAGGCCATATCGCAAAGTCTCCTTCAAGACCATTGCCGCCGCCTCCCCAGTCGATGACACTCCCCTCTTCCTAAATTTTAAATTTAAAAGAGAGAGAGTCAGAGAACACACACACACACAAAAGAAAAGAGTGACAAAGTGCATTTGGATGTAGCGCAGATCACAACCAGTTCAAAAATCTGCAATCTTTTAAGCACAGAGCAAAAATTGGAGGACATTTAAACCGAAAGATGCCATTTTTCCCCTTTCATTTGATTGATCATCGAAAAGGAAGTGGATTCCAATCTCTGTGCTTCCTCCAAACACCAAGCATAAAGGATCAGTGGATTTGAATCTATTCTGCAAAGATACTTAAACCAATTGCGATTTGGAGTAATTACATCCAAACAAGTTTAAAAGGAAAAACACACACCAATGATCTCCAGTTCATCTCACCTGAGAGCATTGGAGAATCTACGGCTTCTCAACAGAGACAAGAGCCAAAAGGCGGAGAGGCCACCTTTCAACCCCGCCCCGATCGCAAAACCCTTCCCAGCTGCAGCCAAGCATCTCCTAAGCTTCTCCCAATCCCTCTCTGATACCAGATCCAATCCAGAAGAAGAAGACGAAGAAGAAAATAAAGAGGAAGATGGAGACGATGACGACGAAGTATCTTGATTCCGGCAGTACGGGCAACAACCGTCGTCGGGTTCCGGCGAACAATGGCCAGAATCGCAGGAGCAGCGGCCGGCCGACTCGTCTGCTCCGCCGGAGGGTGGCGGCATGAAGGAAATCACGGAATCCGAGACAGAAAGGGTTGGATTGTCTTTATTCTGTGGATTCTGGAGAGAAAACGGGGAGAAAAGTGAGGTGGGAAAACTGTCGTTTGCGTAGCTGCTGTCAGCTGAAAACGTCAACTTTGTTTTTTCAGTGTTGGGACTTGGGGAAAAAGTATAATGGAAGCACAGTGACATGGAAGGACGCACCGGAAACAGATTTCTCAGGGAATGGAAAATCTCATATAAGGCTTTTAAGTTTACTATTAGACGTTAACATATAATGTATAATACAAACATAATTCAAATTGAACTTCAAAACCTTAAGTTTTAAAGGAAACAGTGAGTAAAATGATCCAATCCAATTATTTAATAAGTGATATTCAAAGAATGAGTATATTGCATAGAATAATGGGCGTCCAAAGAAACTGAAAAAGTTGAAGAGTCATTATGAATAATATAATATATGATGAAGAATAAAATATATAAAAAAATAATCAATTTGAATTGTTGATGGTATGAAGAGTGAATTAATTTATAAAAAATTTTCATGCTTGAAAGACTCTATCCATTACTTGGTCCAACATCTTGATTTGCAGTGTTTTTCTGGTTCTTGATTCCCAATATTTATTATTTAGTTAAATTTGTAAATGTAAATGATATTGTGATAAAGATGGAAACTTGCAAGAGAAGTTTTTGGGGACCTGTGAGATTTTAGAAAGAGATCAAGTAAACAATAGACATTTTAGAACATTGATTTGATTATATTTGTGCTAAGGCATAAATTGAGTGTCAATTTCAAAATTAATGTGGATTGTGAAATCAATTGGGTTCCACAATAGGCCCCACATATTAATCAGTATGAATACTCAAAAATGAAAATTTGGGGAAAAAATAACAAAATACAACCTATGACAGTGGCCCCAGTGAACTGTGTGTTTGGAAAGAGAGAAAAATGTGGCTTTTCACAATGGAACCCCGTAGATTTATTTAGTTAAATTAGTAAATGTAAATGATAATAAAAAAATTGTAAAAAAATGGAAACTCATGAGAGGAATTTTAGGGAGTTAGGAGATTTTAAGGGAAGGTCAAGTAAATAATAAAAATTTTAAGACTTTAATTTTATTATATTCGTGCTTAGGAATAAATTGAGTTTCATTTTCAAAATTCAAAGTGGATTTTTAAATTAATCAGCTTCCACAATGGGCCCCACAGATTACTAAAAGAAAGTTCGCTTTTAGCGTCGACGTTTTTAGCTGCAGTTTAATTTTCTCCACCAAAAACTCACCTTTAATGGTAAAAATTTGATGTTGCCACTGAAGGTAATATAATTCCCATATTTAGTGGCAACTTATATGTTGCAGCTAAATTTCGCCACTAATTCCTTTGCGAGAGTTTTTGGCGCCATTTTTTGTTGTCACTAATTGCTTAGATTCTTACATTTAGCCGCGGTATATTTTTTGACACTATACGTTCTATTTTTTTGTGGCTATTTTATATTGCCACTAAAGATATATCCCAAGAAAGTTGACTTTTAATGGTAATAAATTTTACCATAATTTGATTTTCGCCACTAAAAACTCACCTTCAGTGGCAAAATTTGATGCCGACACTAAACATATAATGGTGGTCACATTTAATGACGACTTATATGTCGTAGCTAAAGCTCATTTTGGAGAGGAAGGAGATATAGTGGCGAGTTTTATTTTTTGCCATTAATGGTCTAGAATTTTAGTGACAACTTTTTAATTTCGTGGCTAATTGCTTAGTTGTTTTACATTTATTGCAACATGTTTTTTGCCATTGTACGGGCCACCTTTTGTGGCGACTTTCTATTGCCACTAAAGATATATTATAGAAAAGTAGGCTTTTAGTGGCGACATTTTTTGCCACAATTTTATTTTTGCCACAAAAGAATCACTTTAGTAGGGAAATTATATGATGTCAACACAAAAGGTATTATAGTAACCACATTTATTGGCAACTTATAAGTCGTGGCTAAAGGTCATTTTGGAGGAGAAAGAGGATTAGTAGCGAGTTTTAATCTTTCACCACTAATGTGGTCTAGGAGTCTAGGAGTTTAGCGAGAACCTTTTTTTCCATAGCTAATTTCCCAGGTGTCTTACTTTTAGCTATTATTTTTTATGGGGTATCATAAAATTTTAATTTGAATGGGATGGGTCCCTCTATACGACTGGTCACACACTATCAAAGATGCCAAAAAAAGTCTTCTAGCGGAATCAATGAGTCTTAGAATTAAGTTGGGTTGAGAATTGATCTTTAAAAAAAAATAAACTGATGAGCGAACTTAAGGCATTGGGAAACTACGTATATGACTAAAACACGTGCAGAGATTTATGCAAGAATAAACCATCTTTGCTTACACCAAGGCATGGATGAAAATTGCGATATTGGTCTATGATACTATTATGGTATCGGCCATGGTACGGTTCTCTATTTGTCGCGGTCGTCTTGGCATGAATTTCTTCCACCCCAAAACATTTTGAGAAAATATTCAAAGTAATCCAGGATATTGTAAAATGCTAGAGTATAATGTTGATTTCCATTAGTAACAACTATAAAGTAAATTATCAGCCCCTAAATCATACCATCTGGTATCACTGTTTAATCTTTATTAAATTCCTATGCTCATATTCTCATGTTATAAATTTCTTGTCAACTTTTTAATGTACAGATCAATTAATGTAGTCCACATTGACTACAAGAACACTTGGACTTTTCCTTAATAAATTGTTGACGGTAAAACTTAGTTTTTATGTGCTTATGATATTTTTTTATAATTTTAGTGGCAATTATTTTTTTAATTAGCGGCGGTAAATCTTGTCACTAAATATTAAACTTTTAGTAACAGCTTTAGTGTCGCGGCTAAAACTATAACATTTAGCTGCAACATTTGAAAATTGCGGCTAAAATAATTAGTGACAACACTATTAGCGACAGCTTAGCCACGAGAAAAATATTGCCACTAAAACTTTTAGTGGCAACTTTGAGACCTTTGGCCGTGAAAAATTTTACGGCCAAATATCAAATTTCATGTAGTATGCACTACGAAAGAGAGAAAAAATTCTACATTTGAGAGAAAGAGATAAAAAGAGGAAATCCAGGTGCTCTGGTGAACATGGTTTGCCTTTTCCCATTGTAGGGAAACACGATGATAAACTTATTTCTGGAGTAAAAGCACACAAGTCATTGGCTTTTAGTCTTGAGGAGGAGCCACCATTGATGCATCAAACTTATTTTTGAAATCTGAGTCACAGGAGCTAGACGCTCCAAATCTAGCTTTTACATTAACCAAGGGTTGGTGTTAGGACAAGACTTATAATGATGTAACCACAAAAACCAAGATCCTTAATTAGATGTTTTCAATTTCTATGATATTAAAAGACAGCTTTGGCAGAATAGTGATATAAAGCCAAAGTATTAAGGCTATTTTTTTAACTAGGTTGAAAACCATGTCGGTTGTCTTCATTGACAGTGGTTCGACATCAACTCATAGCTGCTAGCTAGCTTGCCTTTATAGGTGAAACTTTTGTTCCAATGATTTTAAATGGATTGAATAAATTTAGCAACCTTTTATTAATCCATAATTAATTTGAATATTAATTTGAAATAATTATTCGATTTCCATGAGTTAACATGTGCATTACACGGGATCTAACGATGGTCTTACTTAAAAGAAGAGACTAAGCCTAGCCACCGGTCTTTGTTAAAAGAAGAAATCCTTGTTTGGTGGTTATTCGATGCGCATGAAGCTAAATACACCCTTTGATGTGGGGCCCACTTGGGGATGCGATCGGGTGGGGAAATCTTAATCTGGTTGGGACCCACTTGTTACAAAAAATGGGCCCCATGTAATCATCCTAATCCCTTTTATCAATGGCCAACAAGTTTTAGTCATTTTAAAAATGAACCCATCGATCAAATGATGCAGACCATTAAGACGGTTGTAAAAAATGGGATTGCCCTGACTCAGGAGCGTCCTCTATGTGCAGTCCATTGGGATTAGTCATTAGTGAGACCCTACTATGTTGATGCACGCATGGTGTGCAAAAAGAAAATTCACAGGGTAAGTGCTCCACGTCCCCATAAGTAAAGAAAAGAAAAGGAAAAATAGCATTGCAACGGTGTGGGATGAAACTGCATGTCTTCCGCCGCTCTTACCAGCGGTAAAGCTATATTTGCAACTTTTCCTCCCCTCTGAGTGGAGGAAAACCTGCACATGCAGCTTTGCTGCCGTTTTAAGAAGCGGTAAATATGCTTTTCCAACTTTTCCTCCTCTCTGAGCTGATGAAAAACTGCATATTTTCGAATTTTCGCCTCTAGGCCTGGGTTGAATCTGTCGTAGGCCCATATGAAAAATGCATGATTTCTATTTAACTCCAGGGTAGGGCCCGTTTATTGTACTAAACTCATTTTCTTTTCTTTTCTTTTTTTCTATAAAAAATTCGAGGGCCATGTGTTGCAGATATGCCAAATACGAGTGTATGATTTATTAGATCATACCCGCTTGATTGGTGTGCGCACCTTAACGTGGTGCCCATGGGGACCCACCTGAAACTGGGACATAGGGGGATCAAAAGATCTCCCTGGGCCCCACATCTTTGCAAAAAATCAGCCTCGTCCCTAAATCCTATCAACTCCATCTAGTCCTCGCAAGTCTAACGGTGTATAGTTCTTTCGAATGGGTGTGCAGTTGATCCAACGATTCAGTCCATTCGGATGGGTGCAAAACTCGAGGGCCAAGTGAAATTTCGGGGAAGGGGGGTGTGGTCCACTCGAATGGACCATTAAGTGTTGTGCATCGAGCGCACCTGATAAACGCCATATATTTATGTGTTTGTTGTGGATATATTTGAAACTCACATGCAAAAATTAACGTATCTATTTCCAATTTTAGCATTACTTATATGCATGTGAACGGTTACCAAAAATACAATTGAAATTGATCATGAAGTTGGGCCCACCACCAAAGGATCATTCTATTCTCCCAATTCCTAATCCGTGAGCCACTTTAACTATCACGGGTTCTGCCATCCACTCTGGATTGATTTATTAATATTATCATATGCTCTTCCAGCGGGTTTCAAATAGCCCCCAATCGAGACAGTTGTTTATTGAATTTCAAAGGTAAGGGATAAAATATTAATTGATAAAAGAGAAGTTTACAATTTAATGAGAGCCCATTTAGGTGAGAGACTTGGAGAAGAATTAGGAGTTTTGTTTATGATGCCACATGCTGTTAGATTCCTGACATGGCGCCCTGAAAAATCAAGAAAAATGAGAGTGCCGACTTAGCACACCGGAGAGCAAGGCTCCCTATTGCTTTTATATATATATATATATATATATATATATATAATTGGCTTGGACCACATTACTAATTTGTTAGATGTAAAGGAAAATTTATTTGAGATAGTTGGCTTAATATCTACTATTATCGAATCATTGCTGTTGATCCATCTACGTCTCCCAAAAGTATACGAAATTTCTTAAAAGTGTACTAAATCTTTTATAATAAACCTATGTGAAAGAACATAATTTTTCGGATAGCATAAGTATTATGTATCCCCACCTACAATGCTAAATCGAGCAAAGTGTATAATCATCATATGTAAACGATTAACGGCCCACATTCCAAAGGAAAACTCATTTGAGACTACTGGCTACAATGTCCACTATTTTCAAATCAACGGTGCTGACCTATTTGTGTCTTTCTAGAATACAAAATCTCTTGATAGTGTACAAAATCTTTTACAATAAATTTTTATCTAGGAATGCTAAATCTTTTGTAATAAAATCTGTATCTAAGAATAGCATTCCTCATGTAACATTAATATCATGTATTCTTATCCTACAATGTACAAAATCTCTTGAAACTGTATAAAATCTTTTATAATAAATATGTGCCCAAGAATAGCATTCCTTAGATAACATTAGTATCATATATCATTATTCTTCAATGCTCTAGCATACAAAATCTCTTGATAGTGTACAAAATCTTTTATAATAAATTTGCATCCAGGAATGCTAAATCTTTTGTAATAAATCTGTATCCAAGAATAGCATTCCTCATGTAACATTAATATCATGTATCCTTATCTTACAATGTACGAAATCTCTTGAAACTGTATAAAATCTTTTATAATAAATATGTGCCCGAGAATAGCATTCCTTAGATAACATTAGTATCATGTATCATTATCCTTCAATGCTAAATCTAAGCAAAAGTGTTTGAATAAATCTGAACACATTCAACTAAACGCACACACAAGATGTTAATTTCCACTTGCAACAGCTTTTATAGTTCGAATAATCTCACCGTCCATTTGTTGGGCCCTGTAGTGGTAGGACACGTGTAGGGCACATAGTCTTTGTGGGTGAGGAGCTTCACTTCATACTCATTTAAAAGGTTACCTTCTTGTGCCCTCATCTCTACATAAAGAAAAGCACCTCTATCTCTAAACCTCTTGGCGCTCAAAAGTCTAAAATACTCTCTTATGTCTTCTTTTCATTCCATATCTTTTTAATGACACACAGATGATAATCGTCATGCCGAAAGCTTTGGATTCACATGATGAGGCCCTCCTCAACTTCCAGAGGTACTTGGAACCGGAAAAAATCTCGCACTGTTGGCGTGAAAGATTAGGTAATTTGGTCAATCAACCTTTCTATCCAAGCAAGTTATCGCTCTTGTATTTCTCAAGGAATTTTTCTTGCTATGGCCTATTTCTAAATCTTATTTTTTTTTGGATTTATTTGGATTTGTTTGATTTAGATAAGAGATTTGATGTTGAAAGCTATCAACAATCATTGTTTGATATTAAATGAAAAATGGTGATTGTATTTAGAATGTTATAGTTTGATTCAGTTTGATAAATATATCTACATGATTTTATGATCTTGAAGCATTTAATCGTTTCCTTTCCATTGTTAATTATTTTCTCCTTCCTCTTTCGGATTTTCATAAGGGGAAGAATTCATATATGGTTAGTTAATCCGAAAGCATGAAATGTTGTTGGGTGTTTGAAACACTTGTTGGATTGAATAGAAATCTTTGATGGTTTTGGTAATGGTAAGATGAGTTTGATAAATATATTTACATGATGTTAAGATCTTGAAGCATTTAATCATTTGCTTTCCATTGTACGTTATTTTCTCCTTCCCCTTTGGGATTTTTAAAAGGGGAAGAATTTATATGTGTAGTTAAATTGAAAGCATGAAATCTTTTTGTTAGATGGTTGAAACAATTGTTGGATTGAATACAAAGTTTTGATGGTTTTGGAAATGGTGAGATGAGAATGAGATCTATTGTGTCTATGCTAGTTGCAAATAGGGGTGGCAAGCAGGTTAGCTGGGGCCAAAATTGGTCGGGGTTGTGTAGAAGTTAAAACCCAGCTGACATCTAACCTATTTTCGTCACAGGCCAGCTAACCCGAACCCACACTAGATGTGGGTCAATGTGGGTGGCCAATTTATAACTTGATTTGGTTCAACCCAACTTACAAAAGTTTGGCCCAATTGTATTTAGTTTCAAGTATTTAGGTTATTTGAATTTGGTTATCGGAAAAAAATCCCGAAGTACAAAAGTATTAAACACCAAACAATTTAAATATGCCTAATATTTAATGGGCTTTCAAGGTCAAGTGGTCAACTCTAACCCACCTTGTTTTACTGGAATCAAAGTGACTGATATAGGCCCAATTACCAGCTTGACTACAGGATGCATTAGCGGGTTGAACCCATTCACAAGCATTGGTTTAAGTTCACTCCAAGTGGAGTGATTTACAAATCACATCTTTTGGCCTTACTAAATGTGAAAAATATAGTTTGATTTTCACACCATTATAAATCCAACAAACAAAGTAGATCCATTTATAAAAAGAGCGTATAGACCAGTACGAGCAATGATGGGTTTCATAAGCACAAAGTCTGCGAGCGATGAAAATCCATGTTGAATTGAATGAAAAGCTTTGATAGGATTTTTGTTTTATTTTTATTTTTTGTGATTTTAAGGTGAGACAAGATGATTAAGAGTTCCATACGTCTTGTATTTGTTGCTATTAATGTGGTGGAAAATTGAATGGGTCGCGTCAAAGTAAGTTGGGGTTTTGTACAAGTTAAAACCAAACCTATATCCTACCCATCTTTAGAAAGGATTAGGTAACCCAAACCAATACCAGATGTGGGTCAGCCCGACCGGCCTTCATAACCCACATCCAACATGTGTGATCCATTTAACTCGATCTGATCCAACTTGCAAGTTGTAGAAGTTTGGCCCAAGCCGAAGAAATTAGTAAGGTTAGCCACAGAGTTTCTATTACAAGATGTCAATTTAGTAACACTGAGTCTATAGCATTTTATGATATGAGAAAGCATAATCATGTTCAGCCATTTCTTTGTGCTACATTAGCCATGAAGTTTTGGGTCTTATATCCAGTGATCAGTTGGCCCTTTCCTTTAACCATATGTGACGTTGGAAGCCTCTCTAAGTAATTTTCAAGAGAAGTTATTAAGGATGTGTGTTTCAATGTTATAACAGTAAAATAATATTGTCATCCGTTGAATATTGGACCTTGATCCTAGTCTTGGTCAAAGTGGTCGATTCTTATTGATGGCAGATTATGTTTGTCTGTCGCAAAACATATCACTTGTCGTCAACTATTAATTGCTACTTGTTTGGATTGTTTTTTTTTTTTTTTTTTTTTTTTGTTTGTAAGAGTAATTTTCTTTGTTAGAATCTACATTTAGTTACTTTTTTTTTCTTGCTTGCCTTTTTTCTTAAATTATACGAGTACAGCATGAGAGGCAAATATCATATTTCATGGGTGATTAAGTGTGTGAACTTTTCAACTTTTTATCCTTTATTGAAATATGTAGCCCTAAGATCTGTATTAGCTAGAAATCTATATTATCTAGCAAACCAACAATATCTAACCGTAGTATTTTTATTACAGGTTAAAGTTCTTAAATTCAATTGTCAATTGTGTATATATATATATATATATATATATAATTTTCTAGAGTTGTTCTATTTTTTGTTATTTCATCCATAGGGTTACCAGCATGGTATAAGTTGGCCTAAACCCAAACTTGACCAACCTAACATGTCCTCTTTCCCGTTGTATAAGTTTATGACTACTTTTGCCAGATTGTCTGCAGTTTTTTTATAATTAAGAATAACCAATGGCTACTTCTAAAAATATAATGACTCAAAATAGGAAACCTAGTTATTAAATAGAAAACATAATAGATAATAATCTAGTCATAATCTACGATAAACTCATCATTTCCATATATATATATATATATTTATTTATTTACAACATCATTTTGAATATTATCTATTATTCCACTTCCATTGCATGGTCCATTCAAGAAAGGATTGTGTGATTCATTACTAAAAAATAATGCTTTGATTTTGATTAACTTCTTGCCCAAAATGTTTGTCGTGAATTCTTTATGATCGTTGTCTATCTATTTAGCCTAGCATTGTGGCAATCCACTTTTTTCTAGTATGCTAGAGTTGGGGCCGATGAGATCAAAACTACCGTAATTTCTTTAGAAACATACTTTGATGTCTTCGTACCCATTTTGTAGTTTTTTATACTCGTTTTGTTGTCAGAGACCGGGGTTTCCTCGAAGTGGGCACTCAATCTTTAAAAGACTTCGACACATTTCCGACTTCCCGACGCATTTACTGGTGCTATTGGCAGAAGATATGCTGTCTTGTTGCTCCACAAAGAGGTTGAATAACACTTAAAGACCCCTTTACAGCTATTTGAGCATCGTCGTGCAGTGTGCTAAGGCTAACAAGAGCATTGTTTTGGTTGATTCAAGCTGTTTTTCTAAGTTAGAGCAGCTTCGAAGTGTAATTTTTTATTTATTTTGCAATGGTTGAGGCGATGATTGATTCGGGAAAGTTTGTAGTAGAAGTGCCAGAGGTTTTGAGTTTCTCGAGATTTGCGAGCAACCATCGGGAATTTTCTAGAGGATTTTCAACTATTGCAGTTCCGTCATCTTGAGATTTATGAACCGCATAAATGTCTTGATTATCCTTTCGACGTGTAGATCTCGTCATCACGAGCATAGGTGAAATGTTCACAATCAAACTTGATAATAATTTTTAAAAAAGATAAATATTATTTGTAGTAGAAATTGGTTAGTGTAAATGATGAGATTGTTCACTAGAAAAGGAACTTTTTTTGGAATTTATGCAAATATAAAATCCTTTTGCTTGGCAAAATCATAAATAGAAAGAACTTCTTGCGTAATACATGGGAATCACAGGGTGTTGCTGTGGTTAGAGACACCGACTCCCATAGCCCTGCCAAGGATCGATCCCTGGCAAGGTAGTTTAAACTTCCCTATCCTGGCTAATGGGCCAGCTCGACAAAAAAAAAAAAAAAAAAAAAAACACACACACACACACACACACACATATGTTTAAGGATTTATTAATGGCAAAACCTCTAGTCATACTTGCTTTACTTTTCGCATGGGTCAGGGTTTTCACTGATCCTCTTTGTCTGGAGACAATAGGTAGGTAGCATTTGGGAAATTTAAAAATAACCTTTTATTTTATCATCTAGAGCTCGTTTTCATATTTGAGCGTTGGATAAGCTTGTAATTGTATATTTTTTTTTAGAGCTTATTTACAAGTAAGAGCATTTGCCACCAAAGAAAATAGCAGAGAGAAGCTGCTTTTTTAGAAAAATTTTTTACCTAAAATGGATGAAGGTTGACATTTCAAAACTAACAAGTATTTTAGTTGAAAATAAAACTCCTAAAATTTCCAAAATTACACAAAGGATGGGTTTCACATTGTAATCAAGAAATGTGGGCCCCAATTACCACAATTGCTAAAGGTAGGCTCCGATTAACTAATGAAATAAGTGCTTTTTATAATTTTACTAAACGAGCTTATTATAAACTAGAATATAAAAATTAGAGCTTTTAGGGTCAACGCTTTCATATAATGGTAAATGTCTTAGGTGCCATGTGTGATAATGCAGGTTCTAGACCTGCGAGTAGCCAATTTACTCGAAATTGTTATAGGTTTGTCTCAAGTTTGGACCCTCTCAAGACCCAGCTTCAGTGGGACGGCATTGGTTGATGACCTTTTCATAAAAATCAGAGCTTTTATTTTAGACCTTAAACTCACTAGCTCTTTTTAATCAGACTAGAGTTTCCAAATGGAGCCTTAGTCAACCATTGTATGCCTGTTGTAATCTAAAGCTTATTGTAATTGTAAGCTTATTGTGACCTAATAGTTTTTAGGGTTCCTTTGAAAGCCTAATAGCTTTTCTCCGAAGTAATTCCTATTTATTTTTAAGTTCTACCTCGTACTCGTGTAATTTTTTAACATTTATATTTTTTGGAAAGGTAAAACACTTTCAAATGACTGTGTCTCATTCTCTCTCCAGATTTGTAAAAGGGATTAGTCATAAAGGTTATTATCAGCATACACAGTAGTCATGAAGTCTATATATATGGTGATTACCTTGAATATTATATTTGTTGTGTAGAGATTGTACTTATCCATAGATTCATATTGCTTCTATTTTTACTTCTAATCATCACCAAAGTCAAAGGATGTCATTGATCTAAAATGTGGATTTGACAGATAAATCTATCACAATGAGGCACGGTATTTTCATGCTATCTATTCCACTACAATTGGTATTTTTCGATATCAACATAGGAAATCACATTTAAATTGTTGATATCAATGGACTAGTGATTACACAGAAAGGCCTAACCATGATTTTATACATGGACTATGGACCCGTCTTTTAGGACTGACTGATAATCTTTTCAGTGCATGTAAGAAGTTCAGGCAAAGTTAGTTGTCGAGTCGAGTCGAGTTCACATGAGTAATATATATGTGTGTATCATAAATGATTATATCATTATTAATTTATTATATTTATACTATTGATATAATCAAGCACTATTTTATCCACCTTTTACATCCTTGGCTTTTAGGCCTCAATTAAGATATCATGATTAGCCAACAAGAAAAATCTTCTATTCTTCTCTCTTTCACTGTTCACCATCGCAAGTTTGCGTAAAATACTCTCCCACTTGGAATGAAGGCTCCAGATCAACCCGCCTATAGAACTAACACATTCGAAAGGACAAGCAGATTAGTGAATAAAGACAACAACATAAAAAGCTGCAAGCATAAGAAAATTAATTGTACTATCTTAGTCATTTCAGTGCACAGCTGCAATATATCATATCAGATTTTTGGTCGATGTAACAAATATTATTCTTGTAAGGGGCCCACACTAATGCATGACCTTTTGATTTCCCTCTTTTTTGTGTTTTTTTTTCTTAGTGAAGCAATCAACTAAGAATTCTTTATTTTAACCAATGAAGAAGGGAACCACAATGATTTAAGTACCTTGATTTAACAACAATGATCATAAAAGGATAGGGTTAATCCCTTTCTCCCTTCTCAAGCTTGCACAAAGCCCATCATATTTACGAATTTAGGGTCCAAGAAAATCACAATGACTTTATATTTGCAAGTTACCCAAGATATTTATCTTACTTAGAATTTTAGAAATATGTGCTCTTTTCCATCTCAGTTAAGTTACTAAGAATAAATAACGTACAATTACTGGATTTTTAGAGTTCAATTATTTTCAGATTTTGTTTCATTACTATATATATATATATATATATATATTCTTTACTTGAGTTTGTATTGTGCCACATGAGAGACCGGTAATTTAAGGTAGCGATTAAATTTGCTGCACAAACCGATTTGCACCAATTACAATAGTTTTTAATCGGCGGGAAAAAAGATACACCGCAAGAAACTTTGTAAGTGCTTGACATAGTTTTGAGATAATCTCCAACCAAGAAGTAATTACTTAGATAATCTATTCTTTCTTTATTTCATTTAAATTGGGTGATATTCTTATGTTATTACTTATTTTGGATGTTTTCTTCTATAGTTATGTCCCAGTTGGAAGATCGTTTTTCTCAACTACCTACCAATGGACGGATAGTTTGGGTGATGGACTGGAATGCTGGAGAGGATTTTATTAGAGCATTTGGCCAACACAGATGAGACTGTCTTTGAATATTGGTACTTTGTATTATGATTCGGTTTTGCTTCATTCTTTTAATATTTTTTAACCAATCAAGTGGAAAACTCAGTTAAGTGATGTGTTTTATAATCTGTCGTGCACTTGTCAATCGACTGATGCCTCCAAAAAAATAATGACGGACATTCTTGTGTGTTTTACCATCTTAACATCATTTAGAGCAAGTGTTATTTAAATGTTTTATCATTTTTAATATTATAAATTATCGCGGGCATATTTTGCTAGTACCCATTATCAATGTTATTCCTTGATCTAATCAATTACATTTATTAGGGTGCGGTTCAATTTAAAATCTGAGGACACCATACACCTATTTGAAATTTTGGGGTCATTCAGCAATAATTTATGGGTATGCTGCCGCAAAAGGTAGGTTTTGAAATTTTATGGAGAATTTAAGAGTTGGCAATGCTTGCATACCTTTTCGAAAATCCGAAACTTATAAAAGGGAATTCATGTAAACAAGTAGGCATGGCATATTTGATTGAAGAATTTAGAGAAGTTTACTTTAAGAAAATTCTAAATATCCTAAATGTTGCCATATAAAGTAGGTCTGGCAATTGCAGAATTTGGACCATTCTTGGAGGTAAAATGCCAAAATTTTAGAGGTAAGTTGCTGTCGGTATTTTATTTTATTTTTTTGGTTAGATTTCTCACAAGATATACTTTTTATTAAGAAATCATATTAGAAACGTCTGTATCCAAACATGCCTTGAGTTGAGAAACATAGATCCAAGGCAAGAAAAATATTATTTTCCATTCATTTAATTTATGGGATTTATCGGGTTATAGCTGCTTTCATGATATCAAGAGATATGAGTCTAAATAGTATTTTAAAAAATGTTGACCAAAGTCAAGTGACTCTGGTGAAATTTTCTAAACTCCGGTAATGAAATTGTAAAAGGCAGGTTAAAGGAGGACTGATATATATGTCGAAACCCCTGGTCTCGATTGAGTTGCTTGGGACTTGGCGGAGTCACATCTCAAGTCATGTATGACTTAAATAGAGAATGATATCCGCTAAATTTAAGCCAAGTGTGTTTTAATTATTTAAAGTGAAATCAAGTGATAATAATTGAGGTTCTCATTTTGTGGATTATCATTTCCTTCCATCTTTGAATGCTTTGATCTTCAATAAAATGTTGTTTTTATCTTTGAATACTTTCATAATCAAAACCCTCCAAAATCTCATAACACCAAGAAAAATTGATCAAGGCGAAGGGGAAACAAACCCTCCAACACTTTAAAGACTCGATAGAAAGGGCCTTGAAGGGTGAATGGATTAATATGGTTCCGAGTCTTTGTCCTTTCAGACTCAGCGATGTTTAAAACCGCGATACTCATATATCTTTAAACATCCTAAAATGTCCTTTCTAGTGTTTTAATTTGTTTATGTTTATAGGTATGTTGTGCGAGGAACGTCGTTCAATGAGGACAACAGCAGTGGTGCTGGTTCGGGAGCAACCACCAAAACCTCTGTTGAGTCAACTCGGTCAGAGCAAGGACAAATGCCCCCTGTGGCCGTTTTGGGGGCCATGGGCTCCCATGGAGTTTCAATTGCTAGGAAAAGAGGAGAGGTTTGAATTGTTTGCTTCGGCTCCTTTTGAAGAGAAAGGTGGTGAAACCAAGGGCATCTCCAACAAGTGAGTTTTCAGGTAAGAATAAGAAAGATGCTTTTCAAGAGAAAGCTACTACTTTCCATTCATTTAATTTAATCACTTTGTATGATTCTTCGTTATAGAGGTCGGTTTGATGCTTATTAGAGGTTATTTAATTTTCCCATGATTATTTGATTAATTGAAATCCCTGAAATAACTGGGCATGAGGATGTGAAAGCTTTTGTTACTTCCTTCTCTTCATCATCTTCATGTTGCATTTTGTGCTGTGAAAACTATATTTTGTTCTAAAAATGTGATTTACTCCCATGCTAAAGGCAAATGGTATTGGTACTCCCCATACTGTCGATGCGCCTTCTTCTGTATGATGGCGGAGTGAGGACAGCATGCATCTTCCAGGTCTTTTGGGTTGTCATCATGCAATGCATGTGGACTCAAATTGGAGCAAGATTCAATCCCCATTTCACCAATAGTTGTATTCACTTGGATTGAACTTTGCCTCTATTTAATTAAGCTACTTTGTACTATTTTTATGCAAATCATAGGAAGGGTATTTTTTATACCATAAATTAAATGAATTAATAATGGATCTAGTTGAGAATCCTCAATAGGGTCAATTGATAGTTTCTTATTGATTTCTTATTATGAGTTTTAATTTCATTATTTTTCATATTTAGGCCATATTTAGTTACCTTATGTCTGAGCTCAAGTCACAAAGTATAAACCATATGAGTGACTATTGCATCCATTACGGACTAGGCTATGAGACTATAAAACTAAGGTTAATTCAGCACAATTGAGCCCTGGTTTTTCAATATTTCTTTTTACTGCAAAAATGAATAAAGTGATGGCCCTTAGCCGTCTTTAATCTAATCAGCGATGGCAATAAACAATGGTTAGGGCCACAAAAAAATGAT
Source organism: Camphora micrantha (assembly GCA_003546025.1). Lineage (NCBI taxonomy): Eukaryota > Viridiplantae > Streptophyta > Magnoliopsida > Laurales > Lauraceae > Camphora > Camphora micrantha. The sequence goes on along the minus strand of QPKB01000009.1, from coordinate 33,494,645 downwards.
GGCTCTAGATCAAATTTTTTCCGACCTTTTTCTTCAACTACCCAAATCAGTAAAAGCATAATACAACTCCTCTTTTGATGATTGCCGTTGATTTTTAATTAAAAGCAATCATTCTTAGAATTTTTTTACTTAAATAAATGTTTTGGCATGAACCTGGATTACTTAAACTTAGAGGAGATTAATAATCAGACAATAATTGTTTTAAGGTTTTTGTTCTAGCTTATTTTTCTCCTTTTTTTTTCTCTCTAAACATCTAATTTTGTTGGTGATATAGTTGATGTCTTGGCTTTTAGATTTCTTTCATTCATTTTCTGAGATATATAATCATGTGCTCTTTCAAATTCTCTTATGTTAATTATTTAAATGGTTATATTTCTCTATCGACTTCAACTTGATTGCTTACTGGTGTTGAGCACAGGTATAATATATAAGGCTAAGATAAATTAGAGATTTGTGAAGTAGACACCAAAGAAACAAGAAATTAAATAATAGATGTTTAATTAGGTTGCACATGTAATTGAAGGCGCGCTTATTTAAAATTTATGAAGGCTCAATAGTAGCATAAGTTAAACTATGTATACTCGCAAGGTGATGTGGCACTATCAAGTTCAAGGACATTGGATATTGCTCCTTAAGGTTAAGCTTTGACGTTGGAGAGTGCTAGCATTTTGATTATCCACTTTACTTAATAGTAATTTAATGTGGTATTCCTATAGGAGATGCACTTTAGACTGGTTAGGGTTATTTGCTGAAGAATTTTCTGGATAAATGAAGCACCACGCACCTATATATACTATAAGCCCAAGGAAGCTATGTATGATCGCAAATCCTCATGTTAAGGATTAATGATTATCATATGAAACTATCTCACTCAGCTGCATAGGTTGTTATGAAACTATGGCACTCTGCTGCATAATTTCTATGTAAGGGACAATTATAATTTATTAAACTGCACTGGTTTTACAACCCATATCACCTTTATTTGGACAGAGACTATAAGACCAAGGAAGCTATGTATAATTGTAAACCCTCATGTCGAGAATTAACCTTTCCCATATATATGCTACATTGGTTGATATGAAACGTTGGCACTCTGCTGCATAATTTCTAAATAAGGGACAATTATTAGTTAAACTTCCTTGATGTTATAACTAAAAAAAAGGACTCGATTGCGGGTTGTGAGATATATTTGTTTCTTGCTAATTTTGTATTGATTTGGTTATTGCGAACAAGCATATTTGTTTTGTTCATTTTGGTTTTTTTGATTGATTTGATTAAATGGGTGCAGTAGATGCATTTTGCTCAATCTATAATTACACAGTTCCTATCTTACACTATTTTATTTTATACTTGGTTTCACCATTATGGCAGCGTTTTGGATGTGAGGCTTAGACCTTTATTTGTTAGTATAGACCAGTGTCACTTACAGTGCTTAGGAGAAGAGTTTTCTACCACATTTTTTGCATATTTCTAAATACTTTTTTTTTTTTTTTTTTTTTCAGGTTTGGAAGTGGTCTAGGGTTGCCACTCAAGGCGGTGACTGCTCTAAAGAACTTTAGATGGTGATGACTGACAAATTTAAATGTAAAGAATATAATTTGGACATGTCAAACAGAGGCGAGCTACGATGATAGTAAGGTTTTCCTTCGTGGGTTGATGGCCCACAAAGGAGAAGTCGTAGGCTGAAGAAGACATGAATGTAGGTGGTAACATTAGATCTGAATAAATGCAACATATCCAAGCATTTGAATTAGGATAGATCAGAATGGAGGAATAAAGTCATGCAGCAAACCCGAAATGTTTTCAGGACAAGACTTTGATGATGATGATGATTTGAATACAAAACTAATTTGATGATTTGAATACAAAACTAATTTTATGTTCTTCAAGCTCATTAATATTGTGTTGAAATGTGGATGTTCTATAATTTGACCATGGCAAGGTGGGGAAGTTAATGTCTATGATCGCGATTAAGGGATAGAAATGTCTGAGAGTAATAGACTCGGTTGGACATTGTCTCGATTAGAATACTAATTTTCTTATAATTTGTTGTACACTGCAAAAAAGTTCTGCCATAGTTACAATACAGTGATTGTTATAGGTACTAATGTATCTGTTACCAAGTAGTGACTCAGACGCTATTGGTGATTTTTTCAATACATTTATATACAGTGAATGAACCAAAGTTTGCAGTCGCAGAAACTCTCTTCCCGGTTACAATAAGTGTAATGCAAAATGTTTTCAATAAATTAAATGCAGAAATCGAACCAGATTTACAGATACCAGTCAGTTAGAATGTGATCCCTGAAACTGAGTTCAAAACAATGTGGAACCCCTAGTTTTTTATATCTAAAATTGCTAAATTATCTTTAAGAAATGGTGCCAAACAAGCCCTAATGTGACCTCAGATCCCATAAGTCGCTAAGGCATGTGAGACCATGACATGTAATTATATATTCTCCACATAAGGAAGCCCTCATGAGACAAAAAAGATGCCCAGTCCATAAAGTAAGGCCCGGTTGAAGCCCTAAAGACAGATTTAGATCCTCACCCCTGTATTAGCAAAAGGCTCGCTCTTTGTACTAAATCCAACCGTTGGTTAAATCCCCCACCCATGTATTAAATCTTCACACAAAGGGGCTCGCTTCTTCTTTAAAAGCTAGAAAATTGGCTACACGGCTTACATCTCTTCTTCAGGAGACGCCATAAGAAATGCCTTTTGCTCTTCCTCAAATAAATACTCATCTTTTGAGGAACATACTTTCATCTTCATCAACGCCTGCTTTTCCTCCGTTCTATCATCTATGCCAGGGTGCATGCTTGCCCTGCTTCTCTCCCTTATCCAATTTTCGGACCTTGGGTTCTCGATACGTTTCTAAAACTCCCAACCTCGGTTTTAGATTTTTCTATTATTACCTCGAAATAGATCTGCCTTTCCGCTTCTCCCTCTCGATCCCTTTTTCTCTTAATTCTATTATTATTTTTCACTTATTTCTTTTCAAATTTATTACTTTATAAGATTGTTGGCTCTTTCCATATAATCAATAGCAGAAACGGCAAATTGAGACCACTTTAGAATCAATACGACAGTTCCTTCCTAAAAGGGCTTAACCTTCTTTTACACTACTAAAGAGAGAAAATTTCACATTTGAGAGAAAGAGATAAAAAGAGGAAATCCAGGTGCTTTGGTGAACATGGTTTGCCTTTTCCCATTGTAGGGAAACACGATGATAAACTTATTTTGGAGCAAAAGCACACGAGTCATTGGCTTTTAGTTTTGAGTGGAAACCACCATTGATGTATCAAACTTATCTTCGAAATCTGAGTTACATGAGCCTGACACTCCAAATCTAGCTTTTACATTAGCCAAGGGTTGGTGTTAAAACAATGAGTAGAGATAAGATGGAAATAAATCTCTCTGTTAAACGTTAGAGAGAATTGTATATTGAGTGACTATTTTTCATCTTTAACACAGTCTAAACATAGTATGATATGCTGTACAGAACATTATTACATGGTATTGACAGCTACAGATACACGGTATGGGTTGGCAAGGATCTCCCCAATAAAGGCAATAGATATATGTGGAGGAGAGAATTTAGCCCAGCTGTATCAGATGGTAATCTTAGGTGGGTCATTGTTGTTACACCCCCTCAAGCTGACGGGCCGCTGGCGAATGGAGAGCTTGTTTTGCAATAGTTGGATTTGAGTGATGGATGACCCTTCGTAAAGATGTCTGCAATTTGATCTTTGGATTGTATAAATCTGACTGCAAGATCATTTCTGACTAAAACAATGAGTAGAGATAAGATGGAAATAAATCTCGCTATTCAACGTTAGAGAGAATGGTAACTATTTATCATCTTTTACACAGTCTAAACAAAGTATGATAAGATGTATAGAATATTATTACATGGTACTGACAGCTATAGATATAGGCATGGGTTATCAAGGATCTCCCCAATAAAGGCAATAGATATATATATATATATATATATGGAGGAGAGAATCCAGCCTAGTTGTATCAGATGGTAATCTTAGGTGGGTCATGGTTGTCAGGTGCTAGGACAAGACTTATGATGATGTAATCACAAAAACCAAGATCCTTAATTAGATGTTTTCGATTTCTATGATATTAGAAGACAATTTTGGCTGATTAGTGATATAAAGCCAAAGTAGGCTGTTTTTTTAAGTAGGTTTAAAACCATGTAGGTTGTCTTTATTGACTGTGGTTCGACATCAATGCATAGCCGCTAGCTAGCTTGCCTTTAGATCATACCCGCTGGATCGATGTGTGCACCTCGACATGGTGCCCACATGGTGGATCCACCTGGGACTGGGACCTGGGGGGATCAAAAGATCTCCATATGCCCCACATCTTTGCAAAAAACCAGCCTCATCCGTAAATCCTATCATCTCCATCTAGTCCTTACAAGTCTAACGCTGTATAGTTATTTCGAATGGGTGTGCAGTTGATCTAACGGTCCGGTCCATTCGGATGGGTGCAAAACTAGAGGGCAATGTAAAATTCTGGGGGAGGGGGGTGTGGTTCACTCGAATGGACCATTAAGTGTTGCCCATCGAGCGCACCTGATAAACGCCATATATGTATGTGTATGTGTTGTGGATATATTTGAAACTCACATATGCAAAAATTAACGTATATATTTCCAATTTTAAAATTACTTATATGCATGTGAACGGTTACCAAAAACACGATTGAAATTGATCATGAAGTTGGGCCCACCACCAAAGGATCATTCTATTCTCCCAGTTCCTAATCCATGAGCTACTTTAACTATCACGGGTTCTGCCATCCAATATGGATTGATTAATTAATATCAGCATATCCTCTTCCAGCGGGATTCAAATAGCCCCCAACCGAGACGCTTGTTTATTGAATGTCAAAGGTAAGGGATAAAATATTAATTGATAAAAGAAAAGTTTACAATTTAATGAGAGCCCATTTAGGTGACAGACTTGGAGAAGATTTAGGAGTTTTATTTCTTATGCCACGTTTTATTTTATTAGAATCTTGACATGGCACCCAAAAAAATCAAGAAAAATGCGAGTGCCGACTTAGCATACCTGAGAGCAAGGCTCCCTATTGCTTTAATATATATATATATATATATTTGGCTTAGACCACATTCCTAATTCATTAGATGTAAGTAATAAACTGCTCACAATATTGAAAAGAAAATTTATTTGAGATAGTTGGTTGTAATATCTACTATTATCGAATCATTGGTGGTTATCCATCTACGTCTCTCAAAAGTATACAAAATTTCATAAAAAGTGTACAAAATCCTTTATAATAAACCTATGTGAAAGAACAGAATTTCTCGGATAGCATAAGTATTATGCATCCCTACCTACAACGCTAAATCGAGCAGAGTGTATATTCATCATATCTAAACAATCAACGGCCCACATTCCAAAGGAAAACTCATTTGAGATTCTTGGCTAAAATGTCCACTATTTTCAAATCAACGGTGTTGACCTATTTGTGTCTCTCTAGCATAAAAAATCTCTTGATAGTGTACAAAATCTTTTATAATAAATTTTTATCTAGGAATGCTAAATCTTTTGTAATAAATTTGCATCCAAGAAAAGCATTCCTCATGTAACATTAATAACATGCATCCTTATCCTACAATGTACAAAATCTCTTGAATCTGTATAAAATCTTTTATAATAAATATGTGCCCGAGAATAGCATTCTTTAGATAACAGTAGTATCATGTATCCGTATCCTTCAATGCTCTAGCATACAAAATCTCTTGATAGTGTACAAAATCTTTTATAATAAATTTTTATCTAGGAATGCTAAATCTTTTGTAATAAATCTATATCTAAGAATAGCATTCCTCACGTAACATTAATATCATGTATCATTATCCTACAATGTACAAAATCTCTTGAATCTATATAAAATCTTTTATAATAAATATGTGCCCGAGAATAGCATTCTTTAGATAACATTAGTATCATGTATCCGTATCCTTCAATGCTCTAGCATACAAAATCTCTTGATAGTGTACATAATCTTTTATAATAAATTTTTATCTAGGAATGCTGAATCTTTTGTAATAAATCTATATCTAAGAATAGCATTCCTCACGTAACATTAATATCATGTATCCTTATCCTACAATGTACAAAATCTCCTGAAACTATATAAAATCTTTTATAATAAATACGTGCTGGAGAATAATATTCCTTAGATAAGATTAGTATCACGTATCCTTATCCTTCAATGCTCTAGCATACAAAATATCTTGATAGTATACAAAATCTTTTATAATAAATTTGTATCCAGGAATGCTAAATCTTTTGTGATAAATCTGTATCCAAGAATAGCATTCCTCATATAACATTAATATCATGTATCATTATCCTACAATGTACTGAATCTCTTGAAACTATATAAAATCTTTTATAATAAATATGTGCCCAAGAATAGCATTCCTTAGATAACATTAGTATCATGTATCCTTAGCATACAAAATCTCTTGATATTGTTCAAAATCTTTTATAATAAATTTGTATCCAGGAATGCTAAATCTTTTGTAATAAATCTGTATCCAAGAATAGCATTCCTCATGTAACTTTAATATCATGTATCCTTATCCTACAACTTACAAAATCTCTTGAAAATGTATAAAATCTTTTATAATAAATATGTGCCCGAGAATAGCATTCCTTAGATAACATTAGTATCATGTATCCTTATCCTTCAATGCTAAATCTAAACAAAAGTGTTTGAATAAATCTGAACACATTCAACTAAGCGCACACACAAGATGTTTCCACTTGCAACGGCTATTATAGTTCAAATAGTCTCACCGTCTATTTGTTGGGCCCTGTAGTGGTAGGACACGTGTAGAGCACATAGTCTTTGTGGGTGAGGAGCTTCACTTCATACTCATTTAAAAGGTTACCTTCTTGTGCCCTCATCTTTAGATAAAGAAAAGCACCTCTATCTCTAAACCTCTTGGCTCTCAAAAGTCTAAAATACTCTCTTATGTCTTCTTTTCATTCCATATCTTTTTAATGACACACAGATGATAATCGTCATGCCGGAAGCTTTGGATTCACATGATGAGGCCCTCCTCAACTTCCAGAGGTACTTGGAACCGGAAATAATCGCGCACTGCTGGCGTGAAAGATTGGGTAATTTGGTCAATCAAACTTTCTATCTAAGCAAGTTATCGCCATTGTATTTCTCAAGGAATTGTTCTTGCTATAGCTTATTTCTAAATCTTATTTTTTTGGATTTATTTGGACTTGTTTGATTTAGATAAGAGATTTGATGTTGAAAGCTATCAACAATCAATGTTTGATATCAAATGACAAATGGTGATTGTATTTAGAATGTTATAGTTTGATTCAGTTTGATAAATATATCTACATGATTTGTTTTTTATCTTGAAGCATTTAATCGTTTCCTTTCCATTGTTATCTTCTCCTTCCTCTTTCGGATTTTCACAAGGGGAAGAATTTATATGGTTAGTTAATCCGAAAGCATGAAATGTTGTTGGGTGTTTGAAACAGTTGTTGGATTGAATAGAAATCTTTGATGGTTTTGGTAATGGTAAGATGAGTTTGATAAATATATTTACATGATGTTAAGATCTTGAAGCATTTAATCATTTGCATTCCATTGTTATTTTCTCCTTCCCCTTTGGGATTTTTAAAAGGGGAAGAATTTATGTGTAGTTAAATTGAAAGCATGAAACCTTTTTGTTAGACGGTTGAAACAGTTGTTGGATTGAATACAAAGCTTTGATGGTCTTGGTAATGGTGAGATGAGAATGAGATCTATTGTGTTTATGCTAGTTGCATATAGGGGTGGCAAGCAGGTTAGCTCGGGCCAAAATTGGTCGGGGTTGTCTAGAAGTTGAAGCCCAGTTGATATCTGACCTATTTTCATCACAGGCTAGCTAACTCAAACCCGCACTAGATGTGGGTCAATGTGGGTGGCCAATTTATAACTTGATTTGGTCCAACGCGACTTATAAAAGTTTGGCCCAATCGCATTTAGTTTCAAGTATTTAGGTTATTTGAATTTGGTCATCGGAAAAAAAAAATCCCAAAGTACAAAAGTATTAAACACTAAACAATTTAAATATGCTTAATATGCAGGTAGATCCAGACCCTACCCATTCAAATGGGTTATGTAGATAGATCATCGCCTGACACATTTAAATGGGCTTTCTAGGTCAAGTGGTCAACTCTAACCCACCTTGTTTTACTGGAATCAAAGTGACTGGCATGTATAATATACAGGCCCAATTAGCAGCTTGACTACAGGATGTATTAGCGGGCTGAACCCATTCACAAGCATTGGTTTAAGTTCACTCCAAGTGGAGTGATTTACAAATCACCTCTTTTGGCCTTACTAAATGTGAAAAATATAGTTTGATTTTCACACCATTATAAATCCAATGAACAAAGATCCATCTAGAAAAAGTGCGTACAGACCAGTACAAGCAATGACGGGTTTCATAAGCACAAAGATGACATCCTTTTAGGTGCTGGAGTCTGTGAGCAATGAAAATCCATGTTGAATTGAATGAAAAGCTTTGATAGGATTTTTTTTTTTATTTTTATTTTTTGTGATTTTAGTGTGAGACAACATGATTAAGAGTTCCTTACGTCTTGTATTTTGTCGCTATTAATGTGGTGGAAAATTGACTGGGTCGCGTCAAAGTAAGTTGGGGTTTTGTACAAGTTAAAACCAAACCTATATCCTACCCATCTTTAGAAAGGATTAGGTAACCCAAACCAATACCAGATGTGGGTCTGCCCGACTGTCACGACCCGAGCCCGAAATCAGAGTAATCGAGGATTACCCCGGGTCGCGATGATAATCATACTTACTCCCGTAAACCCCGAATTAACCGAAGCTAAGACGAAGTCCACAAGGGATCTTGCATGCATACGTACCTGTCAATGTACAATTGCGGAAATACATACATGTAAACATTGATGAAACATTTAAAACAAAATGTCATTTACATAAAGTAAAGCAAAGCTAATACATATCATTACATTCTACTTAAGTCAACCACTGCAATTTCATAATATAATGCAGGGGACATCGTTTACCATACAAAGTGAATATACACCAAAAACATTCTTAAACATCTCCTACATTTTCACCCTCAGATCATGTCCATTCGATAAAACCTCCTGGAGGTATCGGATGGGCCTCCTGCGCTGGCGGTACGGCCTCTGCGAGACCGGTACGGTTAACTGGGCCTGTAACATCATCAGTAACACAGTGAACACGACGGTTCAACGATATATATACAGATTTATGTCACAATGGTATTCTATATAAAACAAAGACAGTATCAATAATCATAAGTTTCGCAACTACAATAGTATTGGCTTCCATTCAATTTGATTCTTCCCGAAGGAAGTATTCAGTCCATTATGTAGCTTATGGATGGCTTTTCAATTCATTGACTTTTCAGTCTATGACCTTTCGGTCCAATGGGTGGGATCTTCCCAGTGTCTTGATCAGAGAACACTAGTGTCACCACGGAGTTCCGGAACACCCCCAATTACATCTGCTGCAGCAGGTATATAGTTACTTTTAGTAACAATTCATTCATTACATTTGTTCATTACTCAGTGTTTCGTATAGCTCTCTAAGAGCTTGGGGAAAAACCAATATATAATGCCAAACTTCTCATTTCAATTATAAACATTATCTAAACCAAACAAATGAGTAAAACGTTCGTTATTAATGCACGTGTTATTATGGATGACATTACTTATTTGAATATGTGCATTTAGATACCCTTAGCTAACTCTTATGTAGGTTTAGATATCATTATGGTTACCTATTGGTCACCACCTAAATTCATCAATAAATAGGGCAAAAACCCCTTTTCAGAAAAGGATTCTCAGTTGGCTCTGTCGACCCGGCCCAGGGCCAGTTGACCCCACACACTACAATTACTGTCGACCTGAACAAGCCAGGTCGACCTGCCTCTGTATACCCGGTCGACCTGGCCAGAGCTCGGTCAACCGGCAGTTGTAAGCAAACAATAGGAACAGTGTTTTCGTCAGGTTCCAGAGAGCTTGACCCTTCATGCTCGGTAGACCGCGCCACTTGGTCGGTCGACCGCGTGAACTGCGGGAACAAAACTCAGGTTCTGTACCTGAACTGAAATGCATCCAAATCCATTTCCTATCTCTCCTGAATCTGGTACACAACTAATATATGGAATTGACAAGTCTATTCTATCTCTATAATTCCATCTAATCGAAACATAAACACAAAAACCTAATTCATTACCATACTTTGAAACCCTAGAAGCATCTATTAGTATCAAATTCCTTAATTTCTCCACAATTCCAGGAAAACAACCACTCAAGCATAAAACACAGATATATACTTGCCTTAGTTGAAGCTTGATTCACAAAAACCTTTGCTTAGCTTGAATTGAGAAGAAAACCTCTTAATTTGGGTTTCTCTTCAAGAACTTCAAGAAGAAGGTGAACAAGATGATGAAGGTGATGAAGATGATGAAGATGAAGGACTTCTCTTCACTTGTAATCACTTCAACTTGATGATTATAAAGAGAAGATGGGAAAGCAAATGAAGAACAAAGAAGAAAAAGAGAAGATGGGAGTTGCCTAGGGTTTGAAATGAATGGAATGAGCTTATTTAGCTTATATAAGCTTATAAATTGCACATAAGTCCTATTCATTTCTATCATTTCCAATTCAAGTCAAACACAAGATCACTTAATCTAATTCTCGTCAAACGACTTCGTGTCTTTTATGAAAGTTAATGTACTCGTCGAAATACACGTGTTGGTATCACGAGTTTCCATAAACAGCAAAACACGTACGAATTCATATTTATGAAAAAGTCCTAATTCTCTTAGTTTGAGTCTAAACTCATCCAATTTAGGTGAATTCAACTCCATTTGGTCATAAACCATCGTTAACTTAATTAATAATAGTTAATCTCTATTAACTCGGGAAGGGGCCTCACACCGACCGGCCTTCATAACCCACATCCAAGATGTGTGATCCATTTAACTCGATCTGATCCAACTTGCAAGTTGTAGAAGTTTGGCCCAAGCCGAAGAAATTAGTAAGGTTGGCCACACAGTTTCTATTACAAGATGTCAATTTAGTAACACTGAGTCTTTAGCATTTTATGATATCAGAAAGCATAATCATGTTCAGCCATTTCTTTGTGCTACATTAGCCATGAAGTTTTGGGTCTTATATCTAGTGATCAGTTGGCCCTTTCCTTTAACCATATGTGACGTTGGAAGCCTCTCTAAGTAATTCTCAAGAGAAGTTATTAAGGATTTGTGTTTCAATGTTATAACAATAAAATAACATTGTCATCCATTGAATGTTGGACCCTGATCCAAGTCTTGGTTAAAGTGGTCGATTCTTATTGATAGCAGATTCTGTTTGTCTGTCGCAAAACATATAAGTTTGTAGCCATAACAACTAGTACAATCAGCATTGCCTATGGTGTTACTGATAATAGCAAAAGTACCATTTTTAACTGGCCAATATGCTAGTCTATTAGCTGATATTTTGAACTAATGAGGCTAGTGTTTTTCACTTGTCGTCAAGTATTAATTGCTACTTGTTTGGATTTTTTCTTTTTTCTTTTTTTTTTTTTTTGTAAGAGTAATTTTCTTTGTTAGAATCTACATTTAGTTACATTTTTTCTCTTGCTTGCCTTTTTTTCTTAAATTATACGAGTACAGCATGAGAGGCAAATATCATATTTCACGGGTGATTAAGTGTGTGAAATTTTCAACCATTTATCCTTTATCGAAATATGTCGCCTTAAGATCAGTATTAGCTAGAAATCTATATTATCTAGCAAACCAACAATATCTAACTGTAGTAATTTTATTACAGGTTAAAGTTCTTAAATTCAATTGTCAATTTATATATTTTTCTAGAGTTGTTCTATTTTTTGTTATTTCATCTATAGGGTTAGTAGCATGGTATGAGTTGGCCTAAACCCAAACTTGACCAACCTAACATGTCCTCTTTCCCGTTGTATAAGTTCAGGACTACTTTTGCCAGATTGTCTGTAGTTTTTTTTATAATTAAGAATAACCAATGGCTACTTCTAAAAATATAATGACTCAAAATAGGAAACCTAGTTATTAAATAGAAAACCTAATAGATAATAATCTAGTCATAATCTAAGATAAACTCATCATTTCCATATATATATATTTATTTATTTACAACATCATTTTGAATATTCTCTATTACTCCACTTCCATTGCATGGTCCATTCAAGAAAGGATTGTGTGATTCGTTACTAAAAAAATAATGCTCTGATTTTGATTAACTTCTTGCCCAAAATGTCTGTCGTGAATTCTTTATGATCGTTGTCTATCTATTGAGGCCAGCATTGTGGCAATCCACTTTTTTCTAGTATGCTAGAGATGGGGCCGATGAGATCAAAACTACCATAATTTCTGAAGAAACAAACTTTGATGTCTTCGTACCCATTTTGTAGTGTTTCATACTCGTTTTGTTGTCAGAGACCGGGGTTTCCCCGGAGTGGGCGCTCAATCTTCGAAGGACTTCGGCACATTTCCAACTTCTTGACGCATTTGTTGGTGCTATTGGCAGAAGATATGCAGTTTTGTTGCTCCACGAAGAGGTTGAATAACACTTAAAGACCCCTTTACAGCTTTTTGAGCATCATCGTGCAGTGTGCTAAGGCTAACAAGCACATTGTTTTGGTTGATTCAAGTCGTTTTTCTAAGTTAGAGCAACTTCGAAGTGTAATTTTTGGTTTATTTTGCAAAGGTTGAGGCGAGGATTGATCCAGGAAAGTTAATTTGTAGTAGAAGTGCCAGATGTTTTGAGTTTCTCGAGATTTGCGAGCTACCATCGGGAATTTTCTAGAGGATTTCAACTATTGCAGTTCCGTTAGCAAGGTTGATCCAGTTGGAAGTGTGCTAATCATCCCATTAATTTCGTAACCGGCACCTCAGTTTGGGGGCGTCACACATAGTAATCATGAAGCTGGAAAAAAAATGTGATTTAGGGGCTTTATTAATATATGGATGATTATAAAAAGAACATTTCTGGACTGCAGAAATGTCTTGATTATCCTTTCGACATGTAGATCTCGTCATCACGAGCATAGGTGAAATGATTCACAATCAAAGTTGAAATTAATTTTAAAAAGATAAATATTACTTGAAGTAGAAAATGGTCAGTGTGACTGATGAGATTGTTCAGTTGAAAAAGAAACCTTTTTTTTGGCAATTATGCAAATATAAAATCCTTTTGCTTGGCAAAATCATAAATAGAAAGAACTTCTTGCACAATTGGAATGGCACTTTTCTAACAACGTCTCTTTTTTTCTTCTTTTTCTTCTTGCACTTCTTTCTCTTCTTCTAATGTTATCTTTCTCCTTTATTCATTTTATTTTCGCTTTTTATCCTCTAATACATTGCAACTTTGAGAGATGAAGCAGTATGGAAAAAAAAGCAGTGTCTATTCATCTCCTTATTATTGATCTTCTTTTCCTTATTTTTTCTTTCTACTAAAAATCATCATTTGGTAGAAGAGATATTGCAGAGTAGCGTGAAAAGATGATTCGGGTTTGGGAGGAAAGAGTTTGAGATGCAAAAGTAAAAGAAGACAACCATAGCCGGCAGCGGCGGCTTTAGAAATTCGAGTCAGTGGGGTCAACAAAAGACTTATCTTCCGTAAATCGAATAAATTATTTTTCCCTTTATCTACATCTGTCATTTACTTCCGATAATTTGATAAATATAATATAAAATTTTAATAACCCATTTACGATAATCTGACAAAGATAATATTAAGTTCTAAAAAAATTAAACATAAATTTTAATACATTGTTACTAATAACTCTTAATCTAAAAAGATAATCCAAATACATAAACTTTTGTAGCAGCCCTCAACAGGTTTTCATGTGTTGAAATCATTGCATAATAGCTTAATTATCAAGACTAGCAACCCAATTATTTTCAATATATGTAACCAAACAGTCATTCATCCATTGATCTCTCATTCAATTACGCAACATGTTATTTACGTACTTGATTCCTGAAAAAGCTCTTTCTATCATCGCAGTTGGTAAAATTAACGCCAATTTTAGAAGCAGATAAACCAATTGGTATACGATATCCTTTCCTCTACTAACTTTCTAGGAATGTCATAAATTCCTTTAAGTCCTAAAAACTCATTGCTAGAGCGCATATCAGCAATGTGGGCCCATTAATTTTTTTTTTTAAATTTTGGTAGACAGTTGGCCCATTAACTTAAGCGGTGGGTATTTTATGGTGACTTTTGATCACAACCATAGCAATAAAGAAAAGGTGTAAAACAATCTAATGTGGGGTAAAACTCTTAAATTAAGTGGAGTCAAAAGCTTCCCATAAATTTAATTCAAGACATAAAAAAATTATTTTTAAATTTTTGTTTAGATCACAGTGGGGTCAATTGACCCCACTAGCATCAACTTGGAGCCGCCCATGATAGCCGGCTTGATCACAAGATTGATACCAGCCATAATTAACTATGATACCGTGTGAAAGTTTTGGGACTACATGCTTTTCTTGTGGTTGTTTTATTAAGAACATGAATGACTACTTATAGGTTTTATGCTCTACCACTGGTCCTACAAAATTTTATAAAAACAATCTTATTATATAATGTATATATAAGACATACTAGGCGTAGGGTGGGTCAAAAGAAACCAATACCCTAACCCTCCTCCAACAAAAGATTATAAACTCTCTTTCCCACATTGAATCTTACAAATCCGCCATTAATCCCACTCCTATTAGGAGCGGGTCACCCCCCGAAGGTGATTGTTTACTTGTATTTCCTAAACCAAACATGAAGTGTAGTATTAGTAATTTGATTTGAAGAAAGTAAAATAGTTAGTAGTAGGTTTTCGGCTTATGAATGCAGTAGAGAACCTAGAACCTTGACATACTTCAAGCCAAGTAGATTGGTGATGAGACATATCAAGGAATTAGGATTGAATACATAGGAGGAAGCTATAGGTAACTCTAATTGAAGAAGTAATGTCGTTTTATCGGACCTGGTATGTATACAAAAGGTAAAAAAAAAAAAAACATATAAACTGTGTGTAAGAAGTTTAAAAAGTATCGAGAAGAATGAAGCCAACAAATATCTTGAATGAAGTGATGGTAAGGTGACCATGGATCCATAGAGAACAAGTTTCTAAAAGGGTCGAGTTGAAATTGAAGTACATGAAACCGGCCCCAAATTTATTGAATGAAGCTTTAAAGGTGACAACGCAGTATGATGATACAATAATCCTCTAGTCATCTATAAATGGGAAGAACTTATTTGACAACAATAATACAAATACTCCTCATAAGGTCTTTACATTGAAAAGTATTTTCGCTACCTCTACTAACACCTACTGGTTTTGGAAAGATTGGCTAGAGGAGGAGATTTAGTACTTCATGCATAAGAAATACTGAATAAGAGAGAGCTGATTTTGTTCCAACCTTCTACTCTCGTACAAAATGGGTGTTCTTCACTGAGAATGACTCTGCAAACGTATCTCGTTCCCCTTTTGGCATATTGGCGTGTAGGATCTAAAATGGTTCGTAACGCGAGTCAAACTTGTAGATCTAGATTCATACATCAAACAATGGATAATCTAAAACACTAGAGGCGTACCTTGTGCCATGATATCGATGATAAGAAGTTATTTTCTGACCTTTCGATTTCCCTGGTTCGAGATGTGCGGTCCTGATCAAGTAGGGGTTTCTCCTTTCTCCCTTTCACTCACTCCAATATGCGTGAGAGTGGTTTTGTCATGCGAATAAGCATGAGTAAGATGAGGACAGAAAAAACCACCATTCCGAGATTTTTTTTTTACTCAAAGAAATCCGAATAAATTGTTTATTTCTTAATGCCCCCATTGTTCAATAAAACAAGAGTCCTAATGGATGGGGCATTCTAGAATTGAGTACAAGAAAGATTTGTTAAAATTAAAACTAAAGGGAAAAGCTTATATATCAAAATCAATTGACTCAATGTGGGGTGCCATCATTATTAGATGTATGGTCATGTGGGCCACTTACATCTAACACGGCATCCTTGTTGTCATCCACAAATTCTTTCAGCATGCAAAAAGCTCTACTAGATATAGGATTTCACTGTATCTTTATTACGGGGTCAATTGGAGACTCTATGTTTCTCCATGTGTGATGTACGAAAGCTAATGCCCCTATTAAATAATTCCATACATCTTTTTCACAAAATTGTTATCTAAGTGGTTGAACTTTGACATAAATAAGAACCAGAATCATCAACCCACAATTTCCTTCTTCAGTGTTAATGTAATATAGATATTACGATCATATTCAATGGCGAGATATTATTAAGTTTATAAAAAATTAACCTTTTTTGTTGACAAATGTTCATCAAAGTAACATATCTTTGGGGAATCACAAGGTGTTGCTATGGTTAGCGACACCAACTCCCATAGCCCTACCAGGGATCAATCCCTGGCAAGGTAGTTTAAACTTCCCTATCCTGGCCAACGGGCCAGCTCAACAAAAAAAAAAAAAAAAAAACATATGTTTAAGGATACATTTATTAATGGCAAAACCTCGAGTCATAATTGCTTTACTTTTCTCATGGGTCAGGGCTTTCATTGATCCTCTTTGTCTGGAGACGATAGGTAGGTATATTTGGGAAATTTAAAAATAACATTTTATTATATTATCTAGAGCTCGTTTACATATTTGAGCGTTGGACAAGTAAGTGCATTTGCCTATAAAGTAAATAACAGAGAGAAGCTGCTTTTTTAGAAATTGTTTTACCTAAAATGGATGAAGGTTGACATTTCAAAACTAACAAGTATTTTAGTTGAAAATAAACCTCCTAGAATTTCCAAGATTACGCAAAGGATGGGTTTCACATTGTAAATCAAGAAATGTGGGCCCCAGTTACCACAATTGCTAAATATGGGCTCCAATTAACTAATGAAATAAGAGCTTTTTATAATTTTACTAAATGAGGTAATTATAAACTAGGATATAAAAATTAGAGCTTTTAGTGTCAGTGCTTTCATGTAATGGTAAATGTCTTAGGTGCAATGTGTGATAATGCAGGTTCTAGACCTGTGAGTAGCCAATTTGTGTAAAATTGTCAAAGGTTAGGTTTGTATCAAGTTTGGACCCTCTCAGGACCCAGCTTTAGTGGGACCGTACTGGTTGATGACCTTTTCATAAAAATCAGAGCTTTTATTTCATACCTTAATCTAACTAGCTCTTTTTAATTAGACTAGAGTTTCCAAATGGAGCCCTAGTCAACCATTGTATGGCTGTTGTAATCTTAAGCTTATTGTAATAGTAGGCTTATTGTGACCCGCCCTATAATATTTTAGGGTTCCTTTGAAAGCCTAATAGTTTTTCTACGAAGTAATTCCTATTTCTTTTTAAGTTCTACCTCCTACTCTTGTAATTGTAAAAGGGATTAGTCATAAAGGTTATCATCAGTATACAAAATAGTCATGAAGTCTATATATATGGTGATTACCTTAAATATTATATTTGTTGTGTAGAGATTGTACTTTTCCATAGATTCATATTGCTTCTGTTTTTACTTCTAATCATCACCAAAGTCAAAGGAAGTTATTGATCTAAAATGTGGATTTCACAGATAAATCTAATCATAGTGCAACCTATTCCACTACTATTCGTATTTTTCTATATCAGCATAGGAAATCACTTTTAAATTGTTGATATCAATGGATTTGTGATTACACAGAAAGGCCTACCCATGATTTTATATATGGACTATGGACCCGTCTTTTAGGATTGACTGATAATCTTTTAAGTGCATGTAAGAAGTTCAGGCAAAGTTACTTGTCGAGTCGAGTCGAGTTCACATGAATAATATGTATGTGTGTATCATAAATGATTATATCATTATTAATTTATTATATTTATATTATTGATATAATCAAGCACTATTTTGTCCACCTTGGATTTGACCTTTTACATCCTTGGCTTTTAGGCCTCAATTAAGATATCATGATTAGCCAACAAGAAAAATCTTCTATTCTTCTCTCTTTCACTGTTCACCATAGCAAGTTTGCAAAAAATTACTCTCCCACTTGGAATGAAGGCTCTAGATCAACCCGCCTAGAGAACTATCACATTGGAAAGGACAAGCAGATAAGTGAGTAAAGTGAACAACATAATTAAAAGCCTGCAAGCATAAGAAAATTAATTGTACTATCTTAGTCATTTCAGTGCACTGCTACAATATATCATATCAAATATTTGGTCGATGTAACAAATATTATTCTTGTATAGGGCCCACACTAATGCATGACCTATTGAATTCCTTCTTTTTTGTTTTGTTTTTCTCAGCGAACCAATCAACTAAGAATTCTTTATTTTAACCAATGAAGAAGGGAACCACAATGATTTAAGCACCTTGATTTAACAACAATGATCATAAAAGGATAGGGTTAGTCCCATTCTCCTTTCTCATGCTTGCACAAAAAGCCCATCATATTTACGAATTTAGGGTTCATGAAAATCGAGTTACGCCATATATAAGGCAATCAACGCCATTGATGACAACCAAAGTCTTCCCATCCAGTGCATTCTTCCTAAGGGGAGTCTTCCCCAAACTTAAGTGACCGAGACCAATAATCTCAAGCAAAGGCTTCCCATGCAATCCATCAATGTAATTATCTATATACGATGGGTTTGATTTTTTGTCATGAACTATATCTATGCCTACAACAAAGATTAATATGTATTTATGTCTGTCCTGAAAGTTTGGTTGATTTCGTTTTGCTTTCTTGAGTTACACGAATACATGCTGTATTTGCAATCTAGTAAATATATAGTAATATATTATTGTAATTGTAACAAGAAAGAGGGATCGTTTGTACTTGGAAAATAGTATAATGGAAAGTCTAATCAATATATTAGCCGTATCTTGCAGGGGCAATTATTATATATTGTAGGGATATGATTCAATTCTCACAATTGAGCTCCAATTTTGAGATTGTTTGAGAAATTTGAGCTCAATTGAGATTTCAATTTTTTCATAATTTTGAATTGAAGATAAATTTTACGAATTTAGAAGAAAAGTAACGTGGACTCCCTTTTAGAAAGGGATTTAGTAAAAAGTCCAATTCCAATTTTTAAATATTATAAAGATAGGATTCAATTTCATAATTATTATATATTATAGGGACAATAGGAGTTTACTCTCAAACAAACATATAACTTAATTTCAAATAATCTTCAAATAGATAATTATCACCATTGTGGGTGGCTGTGATATTGGAGCATGCTCCAATTTTAGTGGGGGGAGTGTTGGATTAATTGTCTGTGCTGAGGAAAGTGGGCCATATTGTTGATTTTAGTAGGGGTCTTTTCATTCATTAGGTTATTGTTTATATAATTATTGTCAAATGATCATCAAATCCCAATTATTAAATGGTGTTAACTCTATAATAACTAGTCCACTTTGACCATGCTTTTAGGCCATCCAACTAATTAACCACTGATTGGGTGAACCCTAATACCACATAAATTATTTGAATTCACCAACCGGCTGGTTTGGAAGAAATGTTGTTGGCAGAAAATTCATGTGGCGGGGCATCCATGCCATGGCCCACCAAGCCCACCAGTTGGCCAGTTTTGATCGATTAATAAAGTTGCCCAACTCATGTGACAGAGGGCTGGACATCCTACCATCTTATTCATATTGATTTTGGATTATTTAGAATTTTTTTTTTTGAAAGAAAACACTCTTTGCCATCTCAAGCAAGTTACCCAAGATATATATCTTATTTAGAATTTTAGAAATATGTGCTCTTTTCCATCTCAGTTAAGTTACTAAGAATAAATAACGTACAATTACTGGATTTTTAGAGTTCAGTTTGTTTCATCACTATATATATATATATATATTCTTGAGTTTGTATTGTGCCACATGAGAGAGCGGTAATTTAAGGTAGCGATTAAGTTTGCGCCAGCTACAATAGTTTCTAATCGGCGGGCAAAAAGATACACCGCAAGAAACTTTATAAGTGCTTGACATAGTTTTGAGATAATCTCCAACCAAGAAGTAATTACTTAGATAATCTATTCTTTCTTTATTTCATATAAATTGGGTGATATTCTTATGTTATTACTTATTTTGGATGTTTTCTTCTATAGTTATGTCCCAGTTGGAAGATCGTTTTTCTCAACTGCCTACCAATGGACGGATAGTTTGGGTGATGGACTGGAATGCTGGAGAGGATTTTATTAGAGCATTCGGCCAACACAGATGAGACTGTCTTTGAATATTGGTACTTTGTATTATGATTCGGTTTTGCTTCATTCTTTTAATATTTTTTAACCAATCAAGTGGAAAACTCAGTTAAGTGATGTGTTTTATAATCTGTCGTGCACTTGTCAATCCACTGATGCCTCCAAAAGAATAACGACGGACATTCTTGTGTGTTTTAGCATCTTAACATCATTTAGAGCAAGTGTTATTTAAATGTTTTATTTTTTTTAATATTATAAATTATCGCGGGCATATTTTGCTAGTACCCATTATCAATGTTATTCCTTGATCTAATCAATTACATTTATTGGGGTGCGGTTCAATTTAAAATCTTAGGATACCATACACGTATTTGAAATTTTGGGGTCATTCAGCAATAATTTATAAGTATGATGCCGCAAAAGGAAGGTTTTGAAATTTTAGGGAGAATTTAAGAGTTGGCAATGCTTGCATACCTTTTTGAAAATCCGAAATTTATAAAAGGAAATTCATGTAAACACGTAGGCATGGCATATTTGATTGAAGAATTTAGAGAATTTTACTTTAAGAAAATTCTAAATATCCTAAATGTTGCCATATAAAGTAGGTCTGGCAGTTGCAGAATTTGGACCATTCTTAGAGGTAAAATGCTTAAATTTTAGAGGTAAGTTGCTGTTAGTATTTTTTTTGGTTAGATTTCTCACAAGATATACTTTTTATTAAGAAATCATATTAGAAACGTCTGTATCCAAACATGCCTTGAGTTGAGAAACATAGATCCAAGGCAAGAAAAATATTATTTTCCATTCATTTAATTTATGGGATTTATCGGGTTATAGCTGCTTTCATGATATCAAGAGATATGAGTCTAAATAGTATTTTAAAAAATGTTGACCAAAGTCAAGTGACTCTGGTGAAATTTTCTAAACTCCGGTAATGAAATTGTAAAAGGCAGGTTAAAGGAGGACTGATATATATGTCGAAACCCCTGGTCTCGATTGAGTTGCTTGGGACTTGGCGGAGTCACATCTCAAGTCATGTATGACTTAAATAGAGAATGATATCCGCTAAATTTAAGCCAAGTGTGTTTTAATTATTTAAAGTGAAATCAAGTGATAATAATTGAGGTTCTCATTTTGTGGATTATCATTTCCTTCCATCTTTGAATGCTTTGATCTTCAATAAAATGTTGTTTTTATCTTTGAATACTTTCATAATCAAAACCCTCCAAAATCTCATAACACCAAGAAAAATTGATCAAGGCGAAGGGGAAACAAACCCTCCAACACTTTAAAGACTCGATAGAAAGGGCCTTGAAGGGTGAATGGATTAATATGGTTCCGAGTCTTTGTCCTTTCAGACTCAGCGATGTTTAAAACCGCGATACTCATATATCTTTAAACATACTAAAATGTCCTTTCTAGTGTTTTAATTTGTTTATGTTTATAGGTATGTTGTGCGAGGAAGGTCGTTCAATGAGGACAACAGCAGTGGTGCCGGTTCGGGAGCAACCACCAAAACCTCTGTTGAGTCAACTCGGTCAGAGCAAGGACAAATGCCCCCTGTGGCCGTTTTGGGGGCCATGGGCTCCCATGGAGTTTCAATTGCTAGGAAAAGAGGAGAGGTTTGAATTGTTTGCTTCGGCTCCTTTTGAAGAGAAAGGTGGTGAAACCAAGGGCATCTCCAACAAGTGAGTTTTCAGGTAGGAATAAGAAAGATGCTCTTCAAGAGAAAGCTACTACTTTCCATTCATTTGATTTAATCACTTTGTATGATTCTTCGTTATAGAGGTCGGTTTGATGCTTATTAGAGGTTATTTAATTTTCCCATGATTATTTGATTAATTGAAAACCCTGAAATAACTGGGCATGAGGATGTGAAAGCTTTTGTTACTTCCTTCTCTTCATCATCTTCAGGTTGCATTTTGTGCTTTGAAAACTATATTTTGTTCTAAAAATGTGATTTACTCCCATGCTAAAGGCAAATGGTATTGGTACTCCCCATATTGTCGATGCGCCTTCTTCTGTATGATGGCTGAGTGAGGACCGCATGCATCTTCCAGGTCTTTTGGGTTGTCATCATGCAATGCATGTGGACTCAAATTGGAGCAAGATTCAATCCCCATTTCACCAATAGTTGTATTCACTTGGATTGAACTTTGCCTCTATTTAATTAAGCTACTTTGTACTATTTTTATGCAAATCATAGGAAGGGTATTTTTTATACCATAAATTAAATGAATTAATAATGGATCTAGTTGAGAATCCTCAATAGGGTCAATTGATAGTTTCTTATTGATTTCTTATTATGAGTTTTAATTTCATTATTTTTCATATTTAGGCCATATTTAGTTACCTTATGTCTGAGCTCAAGTCACAAAGTATAAACCATATGAGTGACTATTGCATCCATTACGGACTAGGCTATGAGACTATAAAACTAAGGTTAATTCAGCACAATTGAGCCCTGGTTTTTCAATATTTCTTTTTACTGCAAAAATGAATAAAGTGATGGCCCTTAGCCGTCTTTAATCTAATCAGCGATGGCAATAAACAATGGTTAGGGCCACAAAAAAATGATGGCTCTAGATCAAATTTTTTCCGACCTTTTTCTTCAACTACCCAAATCAGTAAAAGCATAATACAACTCCTCTTTTGATGATTGCCGTTGATTTTTAATTAAAAGCAATCATTCTTAGAATTTTTTTACTTAAATAAATGTTTTGGCATGAACCTGGATTACTTAAACTTAGAGGAGATTAATAATCAGACAATAATTGTTTTAAGGTTTTTGTTCTAGCTTATTTTTCTCCTTTTTTTTTCTCTCTAAACATCTAATTTTGTTGGTGATATAGTTGATGTCTTGGCTTTTAGATTTCTTTCATTCATTTTCTGAGATATATAATCATGTGCTCTTTCAAATTCTCTTATGTTAATTATTTAAATGGTTATATTTCTCTATCGACTTCAACTTGATTGCTTACTGGTGTTGAGCACAGGTATAATATATAAGGCTAAGATAAATTAGAGATTTGTGAAGTAGACACCAAAGAAACAAGAAATTAAATAATAGATGTTTAATTAGGTTGCACATGTAATTGAAGGCGCGCTTATTTAAAATTTATGAAGGCTCAATAGTAGCATAAGTTAAACTATGTATACTCGCAAGGTGATGTGGCACTATCAAGTTCAAGGACATTGGATATTGCTCCTTAAGGTTAAGCTTTGACGTTGGAGAGTGCTAGCATTTTGATTATCCACTTTACTTAATAGTAATTTAATGTGGTATTCCTATAGGAGATGCACTTTAGACTGGTTAGGGTTATTTGCTGAAGAATTTTCTGGATAAATGAAGCACCACGCACCTATATATACTATAAGCCCAAGGAAGCTATGTATGATCGCAAATCCTCATGTTAAGGATTAATGATTATCATATGAAACTATCTCACTCAGCTGCATAGGTTGTTATGAAACTATGGCACTCTGCTGCATAATTTCTATGTAAGGGACAATTATAATTTATTAAACTGCACTGGTTTTACAACCCATATCACCTTTATTTGGACAGAGACTATAAGACCAAGGAAGCTATGTATAATTGTAAACCCTCATGTCGAGAATTAACCTTTCCCATATATATGCTACATTGGTTGATATGAAACGTTGGCACTCTGCTGCATAATTTCTAAATAAGGGACAATTATTAGTTAAACTTCCTTGATGTTATAACTAAAAAAAAGGACTCGATTGCGGGTTGTGAGATATATTTGTTTCTTGCTAATTTTGTATTGATTTGGTTATTGCGAACAAGCATATTTGTTTTGTTCATTTTGGTTTTTTTGATTGATTTGATTAAATGGGTGCAGTAGATGCATTTTGCTCAATCTATAATTACACAGTTCCTATCTTACACTATTTTATTTTATACTTGGTTTCACCATTATGGCAGCGTTTTGGATGTGAGGCTTAGACCTTTATTTGTTAGTATAGACCAGTGTCACTTACAGTGCTTAGGAGAAGAGTTTTCTACCACATTTTTCGCATATTTCTAAATACTTTTTTTTTTTTTTTTTTTTTTCAGGTTTGGAAGTGGTCTAGGGTTGCCACTCAAGGCGGTGACTGCTCTAAAGAACTTTAGATGGTGATGACTGACAAATTTAAATGTAAAGAATATAATTTGGACATGTCCAACATAGGCGAGCTACGATGATAGTAAGGTTTTCCTTCGTGGGTTGATGGCCCACAAAGGAGAAGTCGTAGGCTGAAGAAGACATGAATGTAGGTGGTAACATTAGATCTGAATAAATGCAACATATCCAAGCATTTGAATTAGGATAGATCAGAATGGAGGAATAAAGTCATGCAGCAAACCCGAAATGTTTTCAGGACAAGACTTTGATGATGATGATGATTTGAATACAAAACTAATTTGATGATTTGAATACAAAACTAATTTTATGTTCTTCAAGCTCATTAATATTGTGTTGAAATGTGGATGTTCTATAATTTGACCATGGCAAGGTGGGGAAGTTAATGTCTATGATCGCGATTAAGGGATAGAAATGTCTGAGAGTAATAGACTCGGTTGGACATTGTCTCGATTAGAATACTAATTTTCTTATAATTTGTTGTACACTGCAAAAAAGTTCTGCCATAGTTACAATACAGTGATTGTTATAGGTACTAATGTATCTGTTACCAAGTAGTGACTCAGACGCTATTGGTGATTTTTTCAATACATTTATATACAGTGAATGAACCAAAGTTTGCAGTCGCAGAAACTCTCTTCCCGGTTACAATAAGTGTAATGCAAAATGTTTTCAATAAATTAAATGCAGAAGTCGAACCAGATTTACAGATACCAGTCAGTTAGAATTTGATCCCTGAAACTGAGTTCAAAACAATGTGGAACCCCTAGTTTTTTATATCTAAAATTGCTAAATTATCTTTAAGAAATGGTGCCAAACAAGCCCTAATGTGACCTCAGATCCCATAAGTCGCTAAGGCATGCGAGACCATGACATGTAATTATATATTCTCCACATAAGGAAGCCCTCATGAGACAAAAAGATGCCCAGTCCATAAAGTAAGGCCCGGTTGAAGCCCTAAAGACAGATTTAGATCCTCACCCATGTATTAGCAAAAGGCTCGCTCTTTGTACTAAATCCAACCGTTGGTTAAATCCCCCACCCATGTATTAAATCTTCACACAAAGGGGCTCGCTTCTTCTTTAAAAGCTAGAAAATTGGCTACACGGCTTACATCTCTTCTTCAGGAGACGCCATAAGAAATGCCTTTTGCTCTTCCTCAAATAAATACTCATCTTTTAAGGAGCATACTTTCATCTTCATCAACGCCTGCTTTTCCTCTGTTCTATCATCTATGCCAGGGTGCATGCTTGCCCTGCTTCTCTCCCTTATCCAATTTTCGGACCTTGGGTTCTCGATACGTTTCTAAAACTCCCAACCTCGGTTTTAGATTTTTCTATTATTACCTCGAAATAGATCTGCCTTTCCGCTTCTCCCTCTCGATCCCTTTTTCTCTTAATTCTATTATTATTTTTCACTTATTTCTTTTCAAATTTATTACTTTATAAGATTGTTGGCTCTTTCCATATAATCAATAGCAGAAACGGCAAATTGAGACCACTTTAGAATCAATACGACAGTTCCTTCCTAAAAGGGCTTAACCTTCTTTTACACTACTAAAGAGAGAAAATTTTACATTGAGAGAAAGAGATGAAAAGAGGAAATCCAGGTGCTTTGGTGAACATGGTTTGCCTTTTCCCATTGTAGGGAAACACGATGATAAACTTATTTTGGAGCAAAAGCACACGAGTTATTGGCTTTTAGTTTTGAGTGGAAACCACCATTGATGTATCAAACTTATCTTCGAAATCTGAGTCACATGAGCATGACACTCCAAATCTAGCTTTTACATTAGCCAAGGGTTGGTGTTAAAACAATGAGTAGAGATAAGATGAAAATAAATCTCTCTGTTAAACGTTAGAGAGAATTGTATATTGAGTTACTATTTTTCATCTTTAACACAGTCTAAGCGTAGTATGATATGCTGTACAGAGCATTATTACATGGTATTGACAGCTACAGATACACGGTATGGGTTGGCAAGGATCTCCCCAATAAAGGCAATAGATATATGTGGAGGAGAGAATTTAGCCCAGCTGTATCAGATGGTAATCTTAGGTGGGTCATTGTTGTTACACCCCCTCAAGCTGACGGGCCGCTGGCGAATGGAGAGCTTGTTTTGCAATAGTTGGATTTGAGTGATGGATGACCCTTCGTAAAGATGTCTGCAATTTGATCTTTGGATTGTACAAATCTGACTGCAAGATCATTTCTGACTAAAACAATGAGTAGAGATAAGATGGAAATAAATCTCGCTGTTCAACGTTAGAGAGAATGGTAACTATTTATCATCTTTTACACAGTCTAAACAAAGTATGATAAGATGTACAGAATATTATTACATGGTACTGACAGCTATAGATATACGGCATGGGTTGTCAAGGATCTCCCCAATAAAGGCAATATATATATGGAGGAGAGAATTCAGCCTAGCTGTATCAGGTGGTAATCTTAGGTGGGTCATGGTTGTCAGGTGCCAGGACAAGACTTATGATGATGTAATCACAAAAACCAAGATCCTTAATTAGATGTTTTCGATTTCCATGATATTAGAAGACAATTTTGGCTGATTAGTGATATAAAGCCAAAGTAGGCTGTTTTTTTAAGTAGGTTTAAAACCATGTAGGTTGTCTTCATTGACTGTGGTTTGACATCAACGCATAGCCGCTAGCTAGCTTGCCTTTAGACCATACCCGCTGGATCGGTGTGCGCACCTCAACATGGTGCCCACATGGTGGATCCACCTGGGACTGGGACCTGGGGGGATCAAAAGATCTCCCTATGCCCCACATCTTTGCAAAAAACCAACCTCATCCCTAAATCCTATTATCTCAATCTAGTCCTTATAAGTCTAACGCTGTATAGTTATTTCGAATGGGTGTGCAGTTGATCTAACGGTCCAGTCCATTCAGATGGGTGCAAAACTAGAGAGCAATGTGAAATTTTGGGGGAGGGGGGGGGGTGTGGTCCACTCGAATGGACCATTAAGTGTTGCCCACCTGATAAACGCCATATATGTATGTGTATGAGTTGTGGATATATTTGAAACTCACATATGCAAAAATTAACGTATCTATTTCCAATTTTAAAATTACTTATATGCATGTGAACGGTTACCAAAAACACAATTGAAATTGATCATGAAGTTGGGCCCACCACCAAAGGATCATTCTATTCTCCCAGTTCCTAATCCATGAGCCACTTTAACTATCACGGGTTCTGCCATCCAATATGGATTGATTAATTAATATCAGCATATCCTCTTCCAGCGGGATTCAAATAGCCCCCAACTGAGATGCTTGTTTATTGAATGTCAAAGGTAAGGGATAAAATATTAATTGATAAAAGAAAAGTTTTCAATTTAATGAGAGCCCATTTAGGTGACAGACTTGGAGAAGATTTAGGAGTTTTATTTCTGATGCCACGTTTTATTTTATTAGAATCTTGACATGGCACCCAGAAAAATCAAGAAAAATGCGAGTGCCGACTTAGCACACTTGAGAGCAAGGCTCCCTATTGCTTTAATATATATATATATATATATATATATATTTGGCTTAGACCACATTACTAATTCATTAGATGTAAGTAATCAACTGCTCACATTGAAAGGAAAATTTATTTGAGATAGTTGGTTGTAATATCTACTATTATCGAATCATTGGTGGTTATCCATCTACGTCTCTCAAAAGTATACAAAATTTCATAAAAAGTGTACAAAATCTTTTATAATAAACCTATGTGAAAGAACAGAATTTCTCGGATAGCATGCATAAGTATTATGCATCCCTACCTACAACGCTAAATCGAGCAAAGTGTATATTCATCATATGTAAACAATCAACGGCCCACATTCCAAAGGAAAACTCATTTGAGATTCTTGGCTAAAATGTCCACTATTTTCAAATCAACGGTGTTGACCTATTTGTGTCTCTCTAGCATAAAAAATCTCTTGATAGTGTACAAAATCTTTTATAATAAATTTTTATCTAGGAATGCTAAATCTTTTGTAATAAATATATATCCAAGAATAGCATTCCCCATGTAACATTAATACCGTGCATCCTTATCCTACAATGTACAAAATCTCTTGAATCTGTATAAAATCTTTTATAATAAATATGTGCCCGAGAATAGCATTCTTTAGATAACATTAGTATCATGTATCCGTATCCTTCAATGCTCTAGCATACAAAATCTCTTGATAGTGTACAAAATCTTTTATAATAAATTTTTATCTAGGAATGCTAAATCTTTTGTAATAAATCTATATCTAAGAATAGCATTCCTCACGTAACATTAATATCATGTATCCTTATCCTACAATGTACAAAATCTCCTGAAACCATATAAAATCTTTTATAATAAATACGTGCTGGAGAATAGTATTCCTTAGATAAGATTAGTATCACGTATCCTTATCCTTCAATGCTCTAGCATACAAAATATCTTGATAGTATACAAAATCTTTTATAATATATTTGTATCCAGGAATGCTAAATCTTTTGTAATAAATCTGTATCCAAGAATAGCATTCCTCATGTAACATTAATATCATGTATCATTATCCTACAATGTACAGAATCTCTTGAAACTGTATAAAATCTTTTATAATAAATATGTGCTTGAGAATAGCATTCCTTAGATAACATTAGTATCATGTATCCTTAGCATACAAAATCTCTTGATATTGTTCAAAATCTTTTATAATAAATTTGTATCCAGGAATGCTAAATCTTTTGTAATAAATCTGTATCCAAGAATAGCATTCCTCATGTAACTTTAATGTCATGTATCCTTATACTACAACGTTCAAAATCTCTTGAAAATGTATAAAATCTTTTATAATAAATATGTGCCCGAGAATAGCATTCCTTAGATAACATTAGTATCATGTATCCTTATCCTTCAATGCTAAATCTAAGCAAAAGTGTTTGAATAAATCTGAACACATTCAACTAAGCGCACACACAAGATGTTTCCACTTGCAACGGCTATTATAGTTCAAATAGTCTCACCGTCTATTTGTTGGGCCCTGTAGTGGTAGGACACGTGTAGAGCACATAGTCTTTGTGGGTGAGGAGCTTCACTTCATACTCATTTAAAAGGTTACCTTCTTGTGCCCTCATCTCTAAATAAAGAAAAGCACCTCTATCTCTAAACCTCTTGGCTCTCAAAAGTCTAAAATACTCTCTTATGTCTTCTTTTCATTCCATATCTTTTTAATGACACACAGATGATAATCGTCATGCCGGAAGCTTTGGATTCACATGATGAGGCCCTCCTCAACTTCCAGAGGTACTTGGAACCGGAAATAATCGCGCACTGCTGGCGTGAAAGATTAGGTAATTTGGTCAATCAAACTTTCTATCTAAGCAAGTTATCGCCATTGTATTTCTCAAGGAATTGTTCTTGCTATAGCCTATTTCTAAATCTTATTTTTTTGGATTTATTTGGACTTGTTTGATTTAGATAAGAGATTTGATGTTAAAAGCTATCAACAATCAATGTTTGATATCAAATGACAAATGGTGATTGTATTTAGAATGTTATAGTTTGATTCAGTTTGATAAATATATCTACATGATTTTTTTTATCTTGAAGCATTTAATCGTTTCCTTTCCATTGTTATCTTCTCCTTCCTCTTTCGGATTTTCACAAGGGGAAGAATTTATATGGTTAGTTAATCCGAAAGCATGAAATGTTGTTGGGTGTTTGAAACAGTTGTTGGATTGAATAGAAATCTTTGATGGTTTTGGTAATGGTAAGATGAGTTTGATAAATATATTTACATGATGTTAAGATCTTGAAGCATTTAATCATTTGCATTCCATTGTTATTTTCTCCTTCCCCTTTGGGATTTTTAAAAGGGGAAGAATTTATGTGTAGTTAAATTGAAAGCATGAAACCTTTTTGTTAGATGGTTGAAACAGTTGTTGGATTGAATACAAAGCTTTGATGGTTTTGGTAATGGTGAGATGAGAATGAGATCTATTGTGTTTATGGTAGTTGCATATAGGGGTGGCAAGCAGGTTAGCTCGAGCCAAAATTGGTTGGGGTTGTCTAGAAGTTGAAGCCCAGCTGATATCTGACCTATTTTCATCACAAGCTAGCTAACTCAAACCCGCACTAGATGTGGGTCAATATGGGTGGCCAATTTATAACTTGATTTGGTCCAACCCGACTTATAAAAGTTTGGCCCAATCGCATTTAGTTTCAAGTATTTAGGTTATTTGAATTTGGTTATCGGAAAAAAAAAAATCCCAAAGTACAAAAGTATTAAACACCAAACAATTTAAATATGCTTAATATGCAGGTAGATCCAGACCCTACCCATTCAAACGGGTTATGTAGATAGATCATTGCCTGACACATTTAAATGGGTTTTGTAGGTCAAGTGGTCAACTCTAACCCACCTTGTTTTACTGGAATCAAAGTGACTGGCATGTATAATATACAGGCCCAATTAGCAGCTTGACTACAGGATGTATTAGTGGGCTGAACCCATTCACAAGCATTGGTTTAAGTTCACTCCAAGTGGAGTGATTTACAAATCACCTCTTTTGGCCTTACTAAATGTGAAAAATATAGTTTGATTTTCACACCATTATAAATCCAATGAACAAAGATCCATCTAGAAAAAGTGCGTACAGACCAGTACGAGCAATGACGGGTTTCATAAGCACAAAGATGACATCCTTTTAGGTGCTGGAGTCTGTGAGCGATGAAAATCCATGTTGAATTGAATGAAAAGCTTTGATAGGATTTTTGTTTTATTTTTATTTTTTGTGATTTTAGTGTGAGACAAGATGATTAAGAGTTCCTTACGTCTTGTATTTGTCGCTATTAATGTGGTGGAAAATTGAATGGGTCGCGTCTAAGTAAGTTGGGGTTTTGTACAAGTTAAAACCAAACCTATATCCTACCCATCTTTAGAAAGGATTAGGTAACCCAAACCAATACCAGATGTGGGTCTGCCCGACTGTCACGACCCAAGCCTGAAATCAGAGTAATCGGGGATTACCCCGGGTCGCGATGATAATCATACTTACTCCCGTAAACCCCGAATTAACCGAAGCTAAGACGAAGTCCACAAGAGATCTTGCATGCATACGTACCTGTCAATGTACAATTGCGGAAATACATACATATATACATTGACGAAACATTTAAAACAAAATGTCCTTTACATAAAGTAAGGCAAAGCTAATACATATCATTACATTCTACTTAAGTCAACCACTGCAATTTCAGAATATAATGCAGGGGACATCGTTTACCATACAAAATGAATATACACCAAAATTATTCTTAAACATCTCCTACATTTTCACCCTCAGATCATGTCTATTCGATTAAACCTCCTGAAGGTATCGGATGGGCCTCCTGCGCTGGCGGTACGGCCTCTGTTGGACCGGTACGGTTAACTGGGCTTGTAACATCATCAGTAACACAGTGAACACGACTATTCAACAATGTATATACAGATTTATGCCACAATGATATTCTATATAAAACAAAGACAGTATCAATAATCATAAGTTTGGCAACTACAATAGTATTGGCTTCCATTCAATTTGATTCTTCCCAAAGGAAGTATTCAGTCCATTATGTAGCTTATAGATGGCTTTTCAATTCATTGACTTTTCAGTCTATGACCTTTCGGTCCAATGGGTGGGATCTTCCCAGTGTCTTGATCAGAGAACACTGGTGTCACCACGGAGTTCCGGAACACTCCCAATTACATCTGCTGCAGCAGGTATATAGTTACTTTTAGTAACAATTCATTCATTATATTTGTTCATTACTCAGTGTTTTGTATAGCTCTCTAAGAGCTTGGGGAAAAACCAATATATAATGCCAAACTTCTCATTTCAATTATAAACATTATCTAAACCAAACAAATGAGTGAAACGTTCGTTATCAATGCATGTGTTACTATGGATGACATTACTTATTTGAATATGTGCATTTAGATAACCTTAGTTAACTCTTATGTAGGTTTAGATATCATTATGGTTACCTATTAGTCACCACCTAAATTCATCAATAAATAGGGCAAAAACCCCTTTTCAGAAAAGGATTCTCAGTTGGCTCAGTCGACCCCGCCCAAGGCCGGTCGACCCCACACACTGCAATTACTGTCGACCTGAACAAGCCAGGTCGACCTGCCTCTGTATACCCGGTCGACCTGGCCAGAGCTCGGTCGACCGACAGTTGTAAGCAAACAATAGGAACAGTGTTTTCGTCAGGTTCCAGAGAGCTTGACCCTTCATGCTCGGTCGACCGCGCCACTTGGTCGGTCGACCGCGTGAACTGCGGGAACAGAACTCAGGTTCTGTACCTGAACTGAAATGGATCCAAATCCATTTCCTATCTCTCCTGAATCTGATACACAACTAATATATGGAATTGACAAGTCTATTCTATCTCTATAATTCCATCTAATTGAAACATAAACACAAAAACCTAATTCATTACCATACTTTGAAACCCTAAAAGCATCTATTAGTATCAAATTCCTTAATTTCTCCACAATTCCAGGAAAACAACCACTCAAGCATAAAACACAGATATATACTTGCCTTAGTTGAAGCTTGATTCACAAAAACCTTTGCTTGGCTTGCATTGAGAAGAAAACCTCTTAGTTTGGGTTTCTCTTCAAGAACTTCAAGAAGAAGGTGAACAAGATGATGAAGGTGATGAAGATGATGAAGATGAAGGACTTCTCTTCACTTGTAATCACTTCAACTTGATGATTGATGGAAAGCAAATGAAGAACAAAGAAGAAAAAGAGAAGATGGGAGTTGCCTAGGGTTTGAAATGAATGGAATGAGCTTATTTAGCTTATATAAGCTTATAAATTGCACATAAGTCCTATTCATTTCTCTCATTTCCAATTCAAGTCAAACACAAGATCACTTAATCTAATTCTCGTCAAACGACTTCGTGTCTTTTATGAAAGTTAATGTACTCGTCGAGATACACGTGTTGGTATCACAAGTTTCCATATACAGCAAAACACGTACGAATTCATATTTATGAAAAAGTCCTAATTCTCTTAGTTTGAGTCTAAACTCATCCAATTTAGGTGAATTCAACTCCATTTGGTCATAAACCATCGTTAACTTAATTAACAATAGTTAATCTCTATTAACTCGGGACGGGGCCTCACACCGACCGGCCTTCATAACCCACATCCAAGATGTGTGATCCATTTAACTCGATCTGGTCCAACTTGCAAGTTGTAAAAGTTTGGCCCAAGCCAAAGAAATTAGTAAGGTTGGCCACAGAGTTTCTATTACAAGATGTCAATTTAGTAACACTGAGTCTTTAGCATTTTATGATATCAGAAAGCATAATCATGTTCAGCCATTTCTTTGTGCTACATTAGCCATGAAGTTTTGGGTCTTATATCTAGTGATCAGTTGGCCCTTTCCTTTAACCATATGTGACGTTGGAAGCCTCTCTAAGTAATTCTCAAGAGAAGTTATTAAGGATTTGTGTTTCAATGTTATAACAATAAAATAACATTGTCATCCATTGAATGTTGGACCCTGATCCAAGTCTTGGTTAAAGTGGTCGATTCTTATTGATAGTAGATTATGTTTGTCTGTCGCAAAACATATAAGTTTGTAGCCATAACAACTAGTACAATCAGCATTGCCTATGGTGTTACTGATAATAGCAAAAGTACCATTTTTAACTGGCCGATATTTTGAACTAATGAGGCTAGTGTTTTTCACTTGTCGTCAAGTATTAATTGCTACTTGTTTGGATTTTTATTTATTTATTTTTTTTTTTTGTAAGAGTAATTTTCTTTGTTAGAATCTACATTTAGTTACATTTTTTCTCTTGCTTGCCTTTTTTCTTAAATTATACGAGTACAGCATGAGAGGCAAATATCATATTTCACGGGTGATTAAGTGTGTGAAATTCTCAACCATTTATCCTTTATCGAAATATGTCGCCCTAAGATCAGTATTAACTAGAAATCTATATTATCTAGCAAACCAACAATATCTAACTGTAGTAATTTTATTACAGGTTAAAGTTCTTAAATTCAATTGTCAATTTATATATTTTTCTAGAGTTGTTCTATTTTTTGTTATTTCATCTATAGGGTTAGCAGCATGGAATGAGTTGGCCTAAACCCAAACTTGACCAACCTAACATGTCCTCTTTCCCGTTGTATAAGTTCAGGACTACTTTTGCCAGATTGTCTGTAGTTTTTTTATAATTAAGAATAACCAATGGCTACTTCTAAAAATATAATGACTCAAAATAGGAAACCTAGTTATTAAATAGAAAACCTAATAGATAATAATCTAGTCATAATCTAAGATAAACTCATCATTTCCATATATATATATATTTATTTATTTACAACATCATTTTGAATATTCTCTATTACTCCACTTCCATTGCATGGTCCATTCAAGAAAGGATTGTGTGATTCGTTACTAAAAAAATAATGCTCTGATTTTGATTAACTTCTTGCCCAAAATGTCAGTCGTGAATTCTTTATGATCGTTGTCTATCTATTGAGCCCAGCATTGTGGCAATCCACTTTTTTCTAGTATGCTAGAGATGGGGCCGATGAGATCAAAACTACCATAATTTCTGTAGAAACAAACTTTGATGTCTTCGTACCCATTTTGTAGTGTTTCATACTCGTTTTGTTGTCAAAGACCGGGGTTTCCTCGGAGTGGGCGCTCAATCTTTGAAGGACTTCGGCACATTTCCAACTTCCCGACGCATTTGTTGGTGCTATTGGCAGAAGATATGCAGTTTTGTTGCTCCACGAAGAGGTTGAATAACACTTAAAGACCCCTTTACAGCTATTTGAGCATCATCGTGTGGTGTGCTAAGGCTAACAAGCACATTGTTTTGGTTGATTCAAGTTGTTTTTCTAAGTTAGAGGAACTTCGAAGTGTAATTTTTGGTTTATTTTGCAAAGGTTGAGGCGAGGATTGATCCGAGAAAGTTAATTTGTAGTAGAAGTACCAGATGTTTTGAGTTTCTCGAGATTTGCGAGCTACCATCGGGAATTTTCTAGAGGATTTCAGCTATTGCAGTTCCGTTAGCAAGGTTGATCCAGTTGGAAGTGTGCTAATCACCCCATTAATTTCCTAACCGGCGCCTCGGTTTGGGGGCGTCACACATACTAATCATGAAGCTGGAAAAAAATGTGATTTAGGGGCTTTATTAATATATGGATGATTATAAAAAGAACATTTCTGAACTGCAGAAATGTCTTGATTGTCCTTTCGATGTATAGATCTCGTCATCACGAGCACAGGTGAAACGATTCACAATCAAAGTTGAAATTAATTTAAAAAAGATAAATATTATTTGTAGTAGAAAATGGTCAGTGTAACTTAAGAGATTATTAAGTAAAAAATGACCCCCTTTTGGCAATTATGCAAACATAAAATCCTTTTGCTTGACAAAATCATAAATAGAAAGGACTTCTTGCGTAGTACATTGGAATGGCACTTTCCTAACAACGTCTTTTCTTTTTCTTTTTCTTCTTGCACTCCCTTCTCTTCTTCTATTGTTATCTTTCTCCTATATTCATTTTCTTCACTTTTTATCCTCGAATACATTGCAACTTTGAGAGATGAAGTATGAAAAAAAAAAGCAGTGTCTATTCATCTCCTTATTATTGATCTTCCTTTTCTAATTCATGCTTTCTACACAAAATCATCATTTGGTAGAGGAGATACTACAGAGTAGCGTGAAAAGATGATCCGGATTTTGGAGGAAAGATCTTGAGATGCAAAAGTAAAAGAAGACAACCAAAGCCAACTTGATCACTAGATTGATACTAGCCATAACTACGATACTGCGTGAAAGTTTAGGGACTGCTTATGAATGACTACTTATGAGTTTTATGGTGCGGTCTACCACTGGTCCAACAAAATTTTATAATAACAATCTTATTATATAATGTATAAATAAGACATACTAGGCGTAGGGTGGGTCAAAGGAAACCAATACCCTAACCCACCTACAACAAAAAGAATATAAACTCTCATTCCCACTTTGAATCTTACAAATCCTTCATTAATCCCACTCCTATTAGGTGCGAGTCACCCCCGGAAGGTGATTGTATACGAGTATTTCCTAAACCAAAACATGAAGTGCAGTTTTAGTAATTTGATTTGAAGAAAGCAAAGTAGTTTCGTAGTAGGTTTTTGGCATATGATTGTAGTAGAGAACCTAGAACCTTGACATACTTCAGGCCCAGTAGATTGATGATGAGACATATACTTGGATTGAATACATAGGAGGAACCTCATAGGTAACTCTAATTGTAGAAGTAATGTCGTTTTAGTTGGTCCTGGTATGTATACAAAAGGTTAAAATATATATATATATATATATTGTGGGTAAGAAGTTTAAAAAATATCAAGAAAGATGAAGCCAACAAATACCTTGAATGAAGTGATGGTAAGGTAATATATAGACCATGGATCCATAGAGAACAAGTTTCTAAAAGGGTCGAGTTGAAATTGAAGTACATGCATGAAACCGGCCCCAAATTTATAGAATGAAGCTTTAAAGGAGACAACGCAGTATGATGATCCAATAATCCTCTAGTCATCTATAAATGGGAAGAACTTATTTGACAAAAACAATACAAATACTCCTCATAAGGTCTTTATATTGAAAAGTATTTTCGCTACCTCTACTAACACCTACTGGTTTTGGAAGGATTGGTTAGAAGAGGAGATTTAATACTTGATGCATAAGAACTCCTGAATAAGAGAGAGCTGATTTTGTTCCAACCTTCTACTCTCGTACTCTGAAGTGTTCTTGTTAATCGGTGTTCTTCACTGAGAATGACTCTGCAAACGTATCTCGTTCCCCTTTAGACATATTGGTGTGTTGGATCTAAAATGGTTTGTAACACGAGTCAAACCTGTAGATCTAGATTCATACATCAAACAATGGATAATCTAAAACACTAGAGGCGTACTTTGCGCCATGATCTCGATGATAAGAAGTTATGTTCTGACCTTTAGATTTCCCTGGTATGAGATGTGCGGTCCCGATCAAGTAGGGTTTTCTCCTTTCTCCCCTTCACTCACTCCAATATGGGTGAGAGTGGTTTTGTCATGCGAATAAGCATGAGTAAGACAGGGGACCCAAAAAAACCACCATACAGAGATTGTTTTTCTCATCAAAGAAATCCAAATAAACTGTTTATTTCTTAATTCCCTCATTGTTCAGTAAAACAAGAGTCCTAATGGATTGGGCATTCAAGAAATGAGTGCAAGACATATTTGTTAAAATTAATACTAAAGGGAAAAGATTATATATCAAAATCAATTGACTCAATGTGGGGCCCCATCATTATTAGATGTATGGTCATGTGGGCCACTTACATTTAACACGGCATCCTTGTTGTCAACAACCTTGTTGTCATCCACAAATTGTTTAAGCATACAAAAAGCTCTACTAGATATAGAATTTCATTTTATCTTTATTGCGGGGTCAATTGGAGACTCTATGTTTCTTCATGTGTGATGTACGAAAGCTAATGCCCCTATTAAAATAATTCCATACATCTTTTTCACAAATTGTTATCTAAGTTGTTGAAGTTTGACAAAAATAAGAACCAGAATCATCAACCCACAATTTCCTTCTTCAATGTTAATGTAATATAGATATTACGATCATATTCAATGGTAAGATATTATTAAGTTTATAAAAAATTGACCTTTGTTGTTGACATATCGTTCATCAAAGTATCATATATTTGGGGAATCACAGGGTGTTGCTGTGGATAGCAACACGCGCTCCTATAGCCCTACCAGGGATTGATCCCTGACAAGGTAGTTTAAACATCCCTATCCTGGCCACTTGGCCAGCTCAACAAATAAAAAAAAAAAGAA
Organism: Camphora micrantha; assembly: GCA_003546025.1. Lineage (NCBI taxonomy): Eukaryota > Viridiplantae > Streptophyta > Magnoliopsida > Laurales > Lauraceae > Camphora > Camphora micrantha. Next base: position 33,456,260 of record QPKB01000009.1, on the reverse strand, counting down.
AAAAAGTAACACATGTTTATGGATACATTTATTAATGGCACAATCTCGAGTCATACTTGCTTTACTTTTCGCATAGGTCAGGGTTTTCATTGATCCTCTTTATCTGGAGACAATAGGTAGGTAGCATTTGGAAAATTTAAAAATAACCTTTTATTTTATGATCTAGAGCTTGTTTACATATTTGAGCGTTGGATAAGCCTGCAATTTTATTTTTTTTAGAGCTTATTTACAAGTAAGAGTATTTGCTTCCAAAGAAAATAGCCGAGAGAAACTGCTTTTTAAAAATATATAAATAGGTTGACATTTCAAAACAAACAAGTATTTTAGATGAAAATAACCTCGTAAAATTTCTAAGATTACGCAAAGGATTGGTTTCACATTGTGATCAAGAAATGTGGGCTCCAATTACCACAATCACTACAGGTGGGCTCCAATTAACTAATGAAATAAGATCTTTTTATAATTTTACTAAACGAGCAAATTATAAACTAGAATATATAAATTAGAGTTTTTTTTGTCAGTGCTTTCGTGTAATGGTAAATGTCTTAGGTGCCATGTGTGATATTGCAGGTTCTAGACCTGGGAGTAGCCAATTTGTGCAAAATTTTCAAAGGTTAGGTTTGTCTCAAGTTTGGACCCTCCCAGGTCCCAGCTTCAGCGAGACCGCACTGGCTGATGACCTTTTCATAAAAATCAGAGCTTTTATTTTAGACCATAATCTAACTAGCTCCTTTTAATTAGACTAGAGTTTCCAAATGGAGCCTTAGTCAACCATTGTATGCCTGTTGTAATCTTAAGCTTATTGTAATAGTAAGCTTATTGTGATTCGCCCTATAATATTTTAGGGTTCCTTTGAAAGCCTAATAGTTTTTCTTCGAAGTAATTCCTATTTCTAAAGTTTACCTAAGTTCTACCTCCTAACAATTATATCTTGTAATTGTAAAACACTTTCAAATGATTAGTCATAAAGGTCTCCAGATTCAAGGGACAGTATACATAAATAGTACACAGTAGTCATGAAGTCTATATATATGGTGATTACCTTAAATATTATATTTGTTGCGTAGAGATTGTACTTTTCCATAGATTCATATTGCTTCTGTTTTTACTTCTAATCATCACCAAAGTCAATGGAAGTTATTGATCTAAAAGTGGATTTCACAGATAAATCTAATCATAGTGCACAGTATTTTATGCCACTATATTACTATTCGTATTTTTCTATATCAGCATAGGAAATCACATTTAAATTGTTGATACCAATGGACTTGTGATTACACAGAAGGGCCTAACCATGATTTTGTATATGGACTATGGACCCTTCTTTCAGGACTGACTGATAATCTTTTCGGTGCATGTAAGAAGTTCAGGCAAAGTTACTTGTCGAGTCGAGTCGAGTTCACATGAATGATATGTATGTGTGTATCATAAATGATTATATCATTATTAATTTATTATATTTATATTATTGATATAATCAAGCACTATTTTGTCCACCTTGGATTTGACCTTTTACATCCTTGGCTTTTAGGCCTCAATTAAGATATCATGATTAGCCAACAAGAAAAATCTTCTATTCTTCTCTCTTTCACTGTTCACCATAGCAAGTTTGCAAAAAAATACTCTCCCACTTGGAATGAAGGCTCTAGATCAACCCGCCTAGAGAACTATCACATTGGAAAGGACAAGCAGATAAGTGAGTAAAGTGAACAACATAATTAAAAGCCTGCAAGCATAAGAAAATTAATTGTACAATCTTAGTCATTTCAGTGCACTGCTACAATATATCATATCAAATATTTGGTCGATGTAACAAATATTATTCTTGTATAGGGCCACACTAATGCATGACCTATTGAATTCCTTCTTTTTTGTTTTGTTTTTCTCAGCGAACCAATCAACTAAGAATTCTTTATTTTAACCAATGAAGAAGGGAACCACAATGATTTAAGCACCTTGATTTAACAACAATGATCATAAAAGGATAGGGTTAGTCCCATTCTCCTTTCTCATGCTTGCACAAAAAGCCCATCATATTTACGAATTTAGGGTTCATGAAAATCGAGTTATGCCATATATAAGGCAATCAACACCATTGATGACAACCAAAGTCTTCCCATCCAGTGCATTCTTCTTAAAGGAAGCACAAGAAGGGGAGTCTTCCCCAAACTTAAGTGACCGAGACCAATGATCTCAAGCAAAGGCTTCCCATGCAATCCATCAATGTAATTATCTATATACGATGGGTTTGATTTTTTGTCATGAACTATATCTATGCCTACAACAAAGATTAATATGTATTTATGTCTGTCCTGAAAGTTTGGTTGATTTCGTTTTGCTTTCTTGAGTTACACGAATACATGCTGTAATTGCAATCTAGTAAATATATAGTAATATATTATTGTAATTGTAACAAGAAAGAGGGATCGTTTGTACTTGGAAAATAGTATAATGGAAAGTCTAATCAATATATTAGCCGTATCTTGCAGGGGCAATTATTATATATTGTAGGGATATGATTCAATTCTCACAATTGAGCTTCAATTTTGAAATTGTTTGAGAAATTTGAGCTCAATTGAGATTTCAATTTTTTCATAATTTTGAATTGAAGATAAATTTTACGAATTTAGAAGAAAAGTAACGTGGACACTTTTTTAGAAAGGGATTTAGTAAAAAGTCCAATTCCAATTATTATATATTATAAGGATAGGATTCAATTTCACAATTATTATATATTGTAGGGACAATAGGAGTTTACTCTCAAACAAACATATATATATCTTAATTTCAAATAATCTTCAAATAGATAATTATCACCATTGTGGGTGGGTGTGATATTTGAGCATGCTCCAATTTTAGTGGGGGAGTGTTGGATTAATTGTCTGTGCTGAGGAAAGTGGGCCATATTGTTGATTTTAGTAGGGGTCTTTTCATTCATTAGGTTATTGTTTATATAATTAGTGTCAAATGATCATCAAATCCCAATTATTAAATGGTGTTAACTCTATAATAACTAGTCCCACTTTGACCATGCTTTTAGGCCATCCAACTAATTAACCACTGATTGGGTGAACCCTAATAACACATAAATTATATGGATTAACCAACCGGCTGGTTTGGAAAAAATGTTGTTGGCAGAAAATTCATGTGGCGGGGCATCCATGCCATGGCCCACCAAGCCCACCAGTTGCGCCAGTTTTGATCGATTAATAAAGTTGCCCAACTCATGTGGTAGAGGGCTGCACATCCTACCATCTTATTCATGGATTTTGGATTATTTAGAGTTTTTTTTTTTTTGAAAGAAAACACTTTTTGCCATCTCAAGCAAGTTACCCAAGATATTTATCTTATTTAGAATTTTAGAAATATGGGCTCTTTTCCATCTCAGTCAAGTTACTAAGAATAATTAACGTACAATTACTGGATTTCTAGAGTTCAATTATTTTTCAGCTTTTTTTTCATTACTGCATGTATATATTCTTTACTTGAGTTTGTATCGTGCCACATGAGAGAGCGGTAATAAGGTAGCGATTAAGTTTGCTGCACAAAGAAGTAATTACTTAGATAATCTATTCTTTCTTTATTTCATATAAATTGGGTGATATTCTTGTGTTCTTACTTATTTTGGATGTTTTCTTCTATAGTTATGTCCCAGTTGGAAGATCGTTTTTCTCAACTACCTACCAATGGACGGATAGTTTGGGTGATGGATTGGAATGTTGGAAAGGATTTAATTAGAGCATTCAGCCAACACAAATGGGACTGTCTTTGAATATCGGTACTTTGTATTATGATTCAGTTTTGCTTCATTTTTTTTAAATATTTTTTTACCAATCAAGTGGAAAACTCAGTTAAGTGATGTGTTTTATAATCTGTCGTGCCCTTGTCAATCCACTGATGCCTCTAGAAAAATAACCATGGACATTCTTGTGTGTTTTACCGTCTTAACATCATTTAGACCAAGTGTTATTTAAATGTTTTATTATTTTTAATATTATAAATTATCGTGGGCATATTTTGCTAGTGCCCATTATCAATGTTATTCATTGATCTAATCAATTACATTTATTTGGGTGCGGTTCAATTTAAAATCTTAGGACCCCATACACCTATTTGAAATTTTGGGGTCATTTAGCAATAATTTATGGGTATGCTGCTGCAAGAGGTAGGTTTTGAAAATTTAGGGAGAATTTAAGAGTTGGCAATGCTTGCATACCTTTTTGAAAATCCAAAATTTATAAAAATAAATTCATGTAAACAAGTAGGCATGGCATATTTGATTGAAGAATTTAGAGAAGTTTACTTTAAGAAAATTCTAAATATCCCAAATGTTGCTATATAAAGTAGGTCTGGCAGTTCCATAATTTGGAGGATTCTTAGAGGTAAAATGCCTAAATTTTAGAGGTAAGTTGCTGTCAGTATTTCTTTTTTTTTGGGTAGATTTCTCACAAGACATACTTTTTTATTAAGAAATCATATTTGAAATGTCTATATCCTAAACAGGCCTTGAGTTGAGAAACATAGATCCAAGGCAAGAAAACTACTATTTTCCATTCATTTAATTTATGGGATTTATAGGGTTATGGGATTTATAGGGTTATATGATATACGCTACTTTCATGATATCAAGAGATATGAGGCAAAATAGTTTTTTAAAAAATGTTGACCAAAGTCAAGCGACTCTAGTGACATTTTATAAACTCTGGTAATGAAATTGAAAAAGGCGGGTCAAAGGAGGACTAATATATATGTCGAAACCCCTTGTCTCAATTGAGTTGCATGGGACTTGGCTAAGTCACATCTCAAGTCACGTATGACTTAAATAGAAATGACATCCTCTAAATTTAAGCCAAATGTGTTTTAATTATTTAGAGTGAAATCAAGTGATAATACGTGAGGTTCTCATTTGGTGGATTATCATTTCCTTCCATCTTTGAATGCTTTGATCTTTACTAAAATGTTGTTTTTATCTTTGAATACTTTCATAATCAAAACCCTCCAAAATATCATCACACAAAGATAAATTGATCCAGGCGAATGGGAATCAAAACCCTCCAACACTTTAAAGACGCGACAGAAAGGGCCTTGAAGGGTGAATGGATTAATATGGTTTCGAGTCCTTCTCCTTTCAGGCTCAGCGATGTTTCAAACCGCGATACTCATATATCTTTAAACATCTTTAAATGTCTTTTCTAGTGTTTTAATTTGTTTATGTTTATAGGTATGTTGTGTGAGGAAGGTCGTTCAATGAGGACAGCAGCAGTGGTGCTGGTTCGGGAGCAAAACCTCTGCTGATTCAACTCGGTCAGAGCAAGGACAAATGTCCCTGTGGCCGTTTTGGGGGCCATGGGCTCCCATGGAGTTTCAACTGTTAGGAAAAGAAGAGAGATTTGAATTGTTTGCTTCGGCTCCTTTTGAAGAGAAAGGTGGTGAAACCAAGGGCATCTCCAACAAGTGAGTTTTCAGGTAAGAATAAGAAAGATGCTTTTCAAGAGAAAGCTACTACTTTCCATTCATTTGATTTATTCACTTTGTATGATTCTTTGCTATAGAGTTCGGTTTGATGCTTATTAGAGGTTATTTAAATTTCCCATGATTATTTGATTAATTGAAAACCCGAAACAACTGGGCATGAGGTTATGAAAGCTTTTGTTACTTCCTTATCTTCATCATCTTCATGTTGCATTTTGTGCTTTGAAAACTGCATTTTGTTCTAAAATTTTACTAAGCTCACGCCATGTTATTTAGTCCCACGCTAAAGGCAAATGGTACTGGTACTCCCCATATTGTCAATGCGCCTTCTTCTGTATGATGGCTGTGTGAGGACCGCTTGCATCTTCCAGGTCTTTTGGGTTGTCATCATGCAATGCATGTGGACTCAAATGTGAGCAAACTTCAATCCCCATTTCATCAATGCATGTGGCTCAGTTTGAGAATCCTCTATTTAATAGCTAGTTCGTCTATTGATAGATCATTCTTAAGGTATTTTTTATACTTATTAAATGAATTTTGGACCGAGTTGAGAATTCTCAATAGGGTCAATTGATAGTTTCTTATTGATTTCTTATTATGAGTTTTACCTTATTTAGTTACCTTATATCTTAGTTCAAATCACCATGTATAAACCACATGAGTGACTATTAAATCCGTCACAGACTAGGTTATGAGACTATAAAACTAAGGTGAATTCAGCACAATTGAGCCCAGGTTTTTTAATATTTACTTTTACTGCAAAAATGAATGGAATGATGGCCCTTAGCCGTCGTTAATCTAATCAGCGATGGCAATAAACAGTGGTTAGGGCCATAAAAAATGATGGCTCTAGACCAAATTTTTTAAGACCTTTTTTTTTCAACTACCCAAATCAGTAACAACATAATACAACTCCTCTTTTGATGATGACCATTGACTAGCCGTTGATTTTTAATTAAAAGCAATCGTTCTTAGAATTTTTTTTACTTTTTTGACATGAACCTGGATTACTTAAACTTAGAGGAGATTAATAATCAGACAATAATTGTTGTTAAGGTTTCTGTTCTACCTTATTTTTCTCTTTTTTTTTTTTTCTCTCTAAACATCTAATTTTGTTGGTGATATAGTTGATGTCTTGGCTTTTAGATTTCTTTCATTCATTTTCTGAGATATATAATCATGTGCTCTTTCAAATTCTCTTATGTTAATTATTTAAATGGCTATATTTCTCTATCGACTTCAACTTGATTGCTTATTGTAAACCCTCATGTCGAGAATTAACCTTTCCCATATGCTACATTGGTTGATATGAAACTTTGGCACTCTATACTATGTAAGTGATATTAGATAAAATAGAGATGTTGGATGAAGTAGACACTTTGATAAGCTATATAACTAATTGTTTGGATGAGTCTGGCCCAATCATTGTCGTGAATCACACTTCATTTCACCATCTAAATACTTCTACATTGGTTGATTATGAATGCTTTCTTCACTCTGCTGCATACTTTAACTAACATAAGTGACACTTCACTATGAAATACTTCATTTCACTAACTTCCTTGATGTTATAACTTATAACCCATATCACTCCTAGTCGGACAGAGTCAACACCTGATGTTCAAGGAGTGATCCAAACAGTTTAACTCCAAGGAATTTTGTTGCAATTCTCACCATCTTCAACGTTTTCCGTAGATACCCATATCACCTATTCTCATCCACTGTACCTTTCTCACTCTGGATTTTTTACTTTTGTGAGTTTCCCTTTTGGATTTTGTTATTTTTAGATTTTGAAGCTTGACAGAAAAAAAGGACTCGATTGCGGGTTGTGAGAAATATTTGCTTCTTGTTAATTTTGTACTGATTTGGTTATTGTGAACAAGCATATTGGATTTGTTCATTTTGGTTATTTTGATTGATTTGATTATATGGGTGCGGTAGATGCATTTTGCTCAATCTATAATTACACAGTTCTTTATCTTACGCTATTTATTTTATACTTGGTTTCACCATTATGGCAGCCTTTTGGATGTGAGGCTTAGACCTTTATTTGTTAGTATAGACCAGTGTCACTTACAATAGGAGAAGAATTTTCTACCACATTTTTGCATATTTCTAAATACAGTCTTTTTTTTTTTTTTTTTTTTTTTGCAGGTTTGGAAGTGGTCTAGGGTTGCCATTCAAGGTGGTGACTGCTTTAAAGAACTTTAGATGGTGATTACTGACAAATTTAAATGTCATGAATATAATTTGGACATGTCCAACACAGGCCACCTACGACGATAGTGAGGAAAGGTTTTTCTTCGTGGTTGATGGCCCACAAAGGAGAAGAGGTAGGCCGAAAAAAACATGAATGTAGGTGGTAACATAGATCTGAATAAATGTAACCTATCCAAGCATTTGGATTAGGATAGTTCTGAATGGTGGAATAAAGTCATGCAGCAAACGCAAAACATAGTTAGGACAAGACTTTGATGATGATGATGATTATTTGAATACAAAACTAATTTGATGATTTGAATACAAAACTAATATTAAGTTCTTCAAGCTGATTAATATTATGTTTAAATGTGGATGTTCTATAATTTGACCATGGCAAGGTGGGGAAGTTATAGTCTATGATCGCGATTTAGGGATAGAAATGTCTTAGAGTAATAGACTCTTTGGTCTGACATTGTATGGGTTAGAATATTATTTTTCTTATAATTTGTTGTGCACAGCCAAAAAGTTCTGCCATAGTTACAATACAGTGATTGTTACTGGTACTAATATATATATATGTTACCAAGTAGTGACTCAGACGTTATTGGTGATGTTTTCAATTCATTTATATACAGTGAATGAACCAATTTCTGCCATAGCAAAATGTTTTCAATAAATTAAATGCAGAAATTGAACCAGATTTATAGATACCGGTCAGTTAGAATGTGATACCTGAAACTGAGTTCAAAACAACGTGGCACCCCTAGTTTTTGGTATCTAAAATTGCTAAATTATCTTTAAGAAATGGTGCCAAACAAGCCCTAATGTGACCTTAGATCCCACTAGTCGCTAGGGCAGGCGAGATCATGACATGTAATTATTTATATTCTCCACATAAGGAAGCCCAGATGAGACAAAAAGATGCCCAGTCCATAAAGTAAGGCCCAGTCGAAGCCCTAAAGACAAATTTAAATCCTCACCCATGTATTAAGAAGAGGCCCGCTCTTTGTATTAAATCCAACCGTTGGTTAAATCCCCACCCTTGTGTTAAATCCTCACCCAAAGAGGCCCGCTTCTTCTTTAAAAGCTGGAAAATTGGCTACACGACTTACATCTCTTCTTTAGGAGAAGCCATAAGAAATGCCTTTTGCTATTTCTCAAATAAATGCTTAGCTTTTGAGGAACAGACGTTCATCTTCATCAATGCCTGCTTTTCCTCTGTTCTATCATCTATGCTAGGGTGCATGCTTTCACTGCTCCTCTCCTTTATCCAATTTCCAAACCTTGGGTTTTCGATACGTTTCTAAAACTCCTGATCTCGGTTTCAGATTCTACTATTATTACCTCGAAATAAATCTGCCTTTCAGCTTCTTCCTCTCGATCCCTTTTTTCTCTTAATTTTATTATTATTTTTCACTTATTTGTTTTCAAATTTACTACTTCGCTGGACTGTTGGTTCTTTCCATATAATCAATAGCAGAAAAGTCAAATTGAGACCACTTTAGAATCAATACAACAGTTCATTCTTGAAAAGGCTTGACCTTCTTTTACACTACTAGAGAGAGAAACTTTTACATTTGAGAGAAAGAGATAAAAAGAGGAAATCCAGGTGCATGCCCTGGTGAACATGGTTTGCCTTTTCCCATTGTAGGGAAACACGATGATAAACTTATTTTGGAGCAAAAGCACAGAGTCATTGGCTTTTAGTTTTGAGCAGAAACTACCATTGATGTATCAAACTTATCTTTGAAATCTAAGTCACAGGAGCCAGACGCTCCAAATCTAGCTTTTATATTAGCCAAGGGTTGGTGTTAGAACAAGACTTATGATAATGTAATCACAAAAATCAAGATCCTTAATTAGATATTTTCAATTTCTATGATATTAAAAGTCAGTCTTGGCTTAATAGTGATATAAAGCCAAAGTATTAATTTAAGGCTATTTTTTTTAACTAGGTTAAAAACCATGTAAGTTGTCTTCATTGACAATGGTTCGACATCAACGCATAGCCGCTAGATAGCTTGGCTTTCTAGGCGAAACTTTTGTTCCAAAGATTTTAAATGGATTGAATAAATTTAGCAACCTTTTATTAATCGATAATTAATTTGAATATTAACTTGAAATAATTATTCGATTTTTATGAGTTAACATGTGCATTACACGGGATCTAACGCTAGTCTTACTTAAAAGAAGAGACTAAGCCCAACCACCGGTCTTTGTTAAAAGAAGAAATCCCTGTTTGGTGGTTATCCGGTGCACACGAAGCTAAATACACGCCTTGATGTGGGACCCACTTGGGGATGCGACCGGGTGAGGAAATCTTAATCTGGTTGGGACCTACTTGTTACAAAAAATGGGCCCCATGTAATCATTATAATCCCTTTTATCAATGGCCAACAAGTTTCAGCCTTTCTAAAAATGAACCCGTCGATCAAATGGTGCAAACTATTAAGACGGTTGTAAAAAATGGGATCGGCATAACTCAGGGGCGTCCTCTATGTGTAGTCCATTCAGACTAGTCATTAGCTGGACCCCACTATGATAATGCGTGCATGGTGTGCAAAAAGAAAATTCACAGGATAAGCGGCCCACGTCCCCATAAGTAATTAAAAAAGGAAAAATAGCATTGGAACGGAGTGGGATGAAAGTGCAGGTTTTCCGCCGCTATTACCCGCAGTAAAGAGGAATTTGAAACTTTTTCTCCCCTCTGAGCGGAAGAAAACCTGCATTTGCAGCGTTTCCGCCGTTTTAAGCAGCGGTAAAGATGTATTTGCAACTTTTCCTCCTCTACGAGCAGAACAAAAAATGCATATTTTCGAATTTTTGCCTTTAGGCCTTGGTTGAATCTGCCGTAGGCCCATATGAAAAACACATGATTTCTGTTTAACTCCAAGGTAGGGCCCATTTATTGAACTGAATTCGTTTTCTTTTCCTTTTTTTTTTTTTTTTTTTTTTTTTCTGTAGAAAAAAAATCTTAACTCATTTAAGTAGATGTCCTCCCTTTTATAGAGTGGCCCGGAATTTTCTCTAATAAAAACTGGTCTCCGATAAGATTGACTACTCCTGTTGGTAGTAAAATATGTGGACCATTTGGTTATTAGGCCTAAGTTTAGAGCCACAATTAGCCATGGCCCTAAAATTAATGCAAAGGAGGCCTTAACCAAAAATCTCATGGGCATGTGAGCTTAGCATGATAATAAATAATTTAATCAAAACCAGTAAAAAGCAATTTATTAGGTCATTGGAAGGAAATTATGTTGCAATTCAATAGGTACCTTTTTTTTTTAAATCGGAATTCAATAGGTACCTTGAACGTAAATGTTGACTATTTGCATGACTATGGACTTGAACAACTACCTTCACTTCCATTTCTAATTAGTTTGAAGGTTCGACATAGATATCATCATCACCTCTCACACTTACGAACGTGAATGTCCGTCCATTATGATACTGATATTACACATACAGGGCCTCATTGTAAGCTCTCCATTCATGTCTTCAATTACTTATTCAACTAATTCATTGGAGCTTATATCACCATTGACAACGATCATCAAAGTAGTATATTAAACATACCTCGCTTTCCAATATCCTCAAAACAAAAAAACACACACACAAAAAAAAAAAGTACTTTAGTAGTCATGAAACATCAAACGATTCTATAAAGACAAGGATCCATTTGCTTCCATATAATTAAGTTCCCAAAAATTATAGGAACATATTACTAAAAGTGGCTAAAGTTGAGGAGGCATGGGTCAATGTCCATAATTCCACAATTTACCATCCATGGGAAGCATATATAAAGAGTGCATATGCAACTTCTTTCATTTGCAGATGCTACATGTTGAAACACATTACCATGTTAGTTTGGATCAACATTTCACCTCAGTAAGTGACCACATACAATGGTTTTAGATAGGTTTAGACATGCTTTTGTTTTCATATGTTTCTTAAAATCTATAAAGACTTAATATTAAACTAAGGGTCTCGATGCTTATCATTAATGTGAGAATATTTAATAATTGGGCGACCACATCCAATGGTTTTACATAGGTTTAGCATTAATGTGAGAATATTTAATAATTCGGAGTTAATTTATAGCCCCCAAAAGTGAAGAAAATCATATCAAAGTTGGAATTTTTATATGCTTAATACAAATTTCTCAAAATTGATGAAGATTTAAGGTGTGAGACAAAACATCATGAGATTTATCAATTTTATTAAAAAGATGAATGGTTTGGATCATGATTTTGGACTCCACAAAATTTAAAAACAAATTAAAGGTGGCCGAAAGTGTTTGAACCCATGACTTACTCCAAGGACATGAAGGGGTTTTTTTTATTGCTGCTTTCTGCAAATTGAAAGTGTGTAATTGTTTGCACCTTCACATATAGAAATGAGAGGCTAAAAATAGTCTCATTTACATACCATTTTTACACATCAGTTATGCAGGTGATGTGTAAATCAGCACAAATAAAACTTATGCATAAATGTTATACATGTGAAATCATTTACGTACATATGCAAGCAAATAACCTTTAAACCTAAATCGTAGACTCAAAATTAAGTCTAAACTCTAATTCAAAAACCTTACAATAATACATAAATAGCATTAAAAGAACGTAGTGTCGGAAGGTTAATACCTAATCACAATGTATTATCCTAAAATAAAAATCTGGATCTAATTGTTATCATACTGTAAGTGCAAAAAATATAACTCACAAGATTAAGGGGAGCCTTACAGGACTTATCCAAATGGTTGTAGAAAGCTAGCCGTTCAGCTAGGGATCTGAAAGGGGAGAAAGAACCGTCAGAGGACCCTGGCTGTGGGCAGCTCAGGGCTCTCTGATGCCTAAGTTAGTGCAGGGACTGAACTGAAGTTGAAGAAGAGAAGAGAGAGAGAGGGAGAGTTGCATGTATGTCTCTGCGTACCTGGGTTGGAACAGGTCCCTTGTATATAGGAGAGGAGTCTCTACATATTTGGTAGTGGGCCTGATGATCTGACTACTAAAGTCTCATCAGCCCACAAAGTAATAAATGAGGATCCATCATAGCCCACATTGCATTAAATGATGGTCCGATCAGTCCCATACTGCATTAAGTGTCAGTCACATTGGGCCTGATCTTGTCTTGACTTTGGCGGCGAAGGTCACATCGAACCCTTTCTTGGGCCTCGCCCTGATATGGCTGCAGCTACTGGATGCCGTTTTGTCAGAGATTTGATGAGGATTCTGGACGGCTGGGATGATGTATCTGTCCTATTAGCGTGCGCTCATATCCTACCACGTGTCTGAAGATGGGAGATGGCTATCAGTGCATGTCTCGGTTGGCAGTTCATCATACAGCTGCAGCTGAGATACGCGACTAAGGCCAGGGCACATGGCCGAGATCGTGGCTGTCTAAGGCCGGGGCTGACTGAGACGATAATATTGGTCTCGGCTAACGCATCAGCATCTCGAGCCAAAGTGATCATTAATGACTGGAGTTAACATAACCTTGGCATCTTAAGACTTTCCCCACACACATACCATTTGAGCTATTTGTTCCAAATAAACCATGAGAACAAGAATATTTTAAGAATGATGCAGCGATCTACTTGTCATGAGTTTTTGAAGTTTTCTCTACATAACAAACAATCCGTAAAACTCATGCAGAGATAGGCATACAAATAAAGAGAAAGGGGATGATATCTGATTAAAAGAAGTAATTTTACTTGGTATTCAAAAGCTAAAAAATGTTTTCGATATCATACGAAGTAGGAGCTTTCTCATCAAATGTACTTATAGTAGAAAGCACCTCAAGTTCTGAGTTTGCAGCTGACCATATGATCAAAATCCGCTTTCTACCCTTCCATGTCCCTATCCATTAACCTCAACGTGTAGTTACTTAGTTGGCTTGGGACCACGATTTACACTCAGAGGTTATATGTTTGAAACTGTGACCACACTTGGACTATAGGGGAGTTTACCCGACCTCTCCCTATCCCTATCCATTGCTAAATACAATTGATGTCATGCACCACATATAGGAATTCTCGAATGCTTCTAATACGTTTAAGAACCCTAACGTCACGGGTGGCAAAATCTGACTCAGATAATTTGACCTGCATAACTCAGATAACTCGTTTGAATTGGTCGGGCTAAGATTGACCCACATATCCGTACAGTTTTTTTTTTAATAAATAAAGAAAAAAACACTTTTTTTTCAATATGTTTTTTTACTACAACCAAACTCACATGTAACCTAAACATTGAAACAAACTAAACTTGGGTCAAACTTCTACAAGTTGGGCTGAGTCATGTTCTGTTAAATGTTTCGCTTGGGTTGACCCGCATCGACGCACCCATTTTGACTTGACCGGACCTGTTTTCTACACACCACCCTACCTGAAAACCACCAATTATAACATTTTTTTCCCACTAATTTTGACTAGAAATCAAGCAAACCATATAGATACAGGGAGCTTCTATTCTCAGGAATTCTAACGAAGAGCCCTGCTACTTGTCCCGGGGGTTGGACGCTGCTGGGATCCAACGGTCCCCATGGGGGGTTTTTCCCGGGGTCGGTCCAACCCCTGGGACAAGTAGCTTTTTCCTTCTAATGAAGCTTGGAAGAGCAGCTACCATACAAACACATGGGGACAATGACAATGAAGTCAGTGGCAAGTGAGTAATTTTGTCAGAAACAGATGTCTTTATCATACCAATTCAAGCGAGTCTCACTGACGACTTCCCATTTGCAGTTTCTTTTCCTTCGAGCATTTGATCTGTTCTTACCTTCTCGTCTCTCTTTCTCTCTCGCTCTCCAAAAATTCCAAACCCTAATTCACTAACCCTAGTTCCAAAATGAATTCGACTTCTGCAAGATTACTCCTTCAAACCCTCCTTCACCGCCAAAATCCCAGCAGCCTCTGCAACTATCGCGCCAGCTTCATCTCTCTCTCCTCGATCAGATCTCATCAAACCCTAGGACCAATCGCCCCGAGCGATCTTGATTTGACAATCTCGCCATGGAGACGGATGTTTGGCTCCGCTCCTGCTCCTGCTCCTGCTCCGCAGAGTGAGACAGACACGAAGGAGGATCGGAAGTCTGTGGCGGTTTCGGATGCGGGAAATCGTGAGATGAAGCAGCGGCAGGTGGAGATGGCTGCGGTCGCTAGCTATTGGGGCGTGCGATCGCCAAAGGTGACGAGAGAGGACGGGACTGTTTGGCCGTGGAACTGCTTCATGGTACGAACGGGACATCTAATTGTAGTTTATCTTTTTAATCAACTTGTATTAGTTGCTTGATTGTAATTAACTTTTAGATTAAGAACGAGTGTAGTCTACAGTCTACAGTCTACAGGAGCCTGGATGAGTTTCCCTCGTGTGGGACCCGCCCTAAATGCTTGACTTGAGATACAAGAGGAGTGGGAGGAGTGGGCAAGTATCAATGATCCTGGCCCTCTCAATTTAGGTGGCTTAAACATTAAGATTCTTGGAAATTGCATAGAAGTACCTGGTTGTTTGACCACTTTGACTGTTCAACCATGGTGGGTTTTTGGTTGGAGTAGTGCTAGTGGAGAAATATTTTTTACATAATTTTGGACAAATCTTATGGTATGGTTAGTATATTTTAGGAATATTCAAGCCATATCATAGGATAGGATATTCAAATCATACCATTTGTCCAAAATTCTATCCAAAAAATTTGTCCAAATATACCTTTTGTTTTGATTGATGGCAAGATTCATTTTATTTTGTCCTAAGATAAGAATTAAAAAAGAACTCATTCAGGTTAAATTTGGGCCCATAATGTGAAGAAACCATTGCATTTGAGACAATTTAATCAGGATTAATGCTCTAATGTAATCTGGGATTATTTTTACCCTTTTGTTGTAAAATATGTTGGGTTTCAACAATGGTAAAAACTTGGGCTTAGATTGCGAATCCGGGTGGCCGACCAAGATTTTAGATTAATAACAAGTTTGGTGTTCTTATCGTTCTATGTACATCTCCCTTTATTTTTTGTGCAATGGAATCGACATGCAAGCTTATTAGAACTCGTCTTGACATCAAGTTCTATGAAACTGGCTGAATCCGCATGCAGGCTAATTGATCTCGGGTATTTATTTTTAATAATTTTGTAGCCATGGGAGACGTATAAAGCTGATTTGTCGATAGATCTGACAAAGCACCATGTACCGAAGACATTTCTGGATAAGGTGGCTTATAGAACAGTAAAGCTTCTTAGAATTCCGACAGATGTCTTTTTTCAGGTTTGTTTGCTGCTTTTTTTTTTTTTTTTAATAATTTTGCCTCTTTGTCATTAAGGGACATCATTTGCATAGAGCCTTTTCCATATTATATTTTAGTATCATACTATATGATGCACGGATACTTCAAAATGGGCAACGTATTGTGTCGTATCGTATTCGATACTTCACCTTTTATGTGTAAAATCCGTGTCCCTTGTCGTGTCTATGGCGTGTCCTTGCCGTATCCATGCTGTATCCGTGCATCATAGGTCATACTATATCAAAGGATGGTCAACTTTTTTTTTGCTTTTACCGGGATGAGAATTGTTTGTGGAGTTGTGTTAAATTTTATTAATAAGGATTTTACCTTTTTTTTTTTTTTTGTTTATTAATTTCTTCGTCAATGATTAAAACATTCTGTTGATTTATTTGCTTTTCTTTGTCACAAGGAGGCTTTTTAATAGTGTTCACTGATAGTGCACTGCAGTATAATATTTGTTATCCCTCAACTTGTTACAATCCATCAGTGGAAAACTCCCTGCATTGAGGCTCGTCCCATATTTATGAAAACAGAGAGAGAGAGAGAGAGAGAGAGAGAGACTATTACAGTGCCTTTGGTTAAGGAATGAAAGAAGAATAAAACATTACATTGAGTTAGCATACGAAGAAAAGAATGAAGAAATCTCCTATTGTTAGAATGTCTGATCACATCTATGTAAGAGACAATCCACCCCTTTGACCATGTACAGTGGGCTTCGGTGGGCCTGATGACTTTGCCAACGGTACTCCTGGGTCAAGTGGACCTGCCGATGAACCTGGGTCAGTTTGACCTCTTCTATAATTTTCGTATAGGCTAAATATGGACTCACAGCAGGAAGCATTCTCAAATCCACCCCTTCCCATATTCTTTATTGGGTAGCCTAGATTGGACTTATTAGAGAGACAGCTTAGGTCAAGTTCAGCTCACCAAACCCTCTTGCCTTCTTCATCGCTGCTCCTTTGGTCACGAGTCCTACACTTACTCCCGTAAAAGATTCAAAGATTTCGCTGTGGCTTTCTATTTATTGTAATCCTTATTGTGGTGCTATTCACATTCAATCATTAGCTCACCCTGTTTACCAGAGATAAGCTTTCACCAATAGAGCTATACCATTACCAGGAGAGAGGCTTTTCAAAACCAGCTGGGCTATCGATAAGCAGCATTCTTATCGAACAACAGCCTGACCTGTTATTGTTGTTTCTATAGGGAGTTACAATATTTCTTATATGGACCCATTGTTTGAAGGAAAGTCACCTCCTTGTTCATATTTTACTACAAATGCTTTCCTGTTGCTTGCTTACCTGGATTCTAAGTACATAGCTTTTCCTCATAGTTCTTTGCTCATATGCTTTCCTGACATGAACAAAAGGATGGTTTCTCTGATACTCCCTTTGATTCATCCTCTTCCTTCTTTGCTCATTCCCCTCTCGCTCTTCGTCGTTCACCAAGATAAGCATGACCTCCTCATAGATATGGTTTTATTCACACTTCTTTTTTTTCATCCTTGGATTCTACTTGTATTTCTAACTCATATACCCGAGTCACACATTATGATTGTTGGAGGAAGGCGATGGTAGAACAGTTGGTTGCACGTGCCGAGAACCAAACTTGGGATATGGTTCATGGTCCACGGAATTTCTGATCTATTGGGTGCAAATGGGTTTACATTGTTAATCTTAGTCGTGACGAGTCCTTTGATAGATATGGGGCGTAGTTACTTGCTATTGGGAATCAACAGGAGTATTATGAAGAAGCCTTCACCCCTCTTACAAAAATTACTCTTTTTTGAACTATGATTGCCATTACCGTAACAAAATTATCTTTATGAAGAAGCCTTCACCCCTCTTACAAAAATTACTCTTTTTTGAACTATGATTGCCATTACCGTAACAAAATTATCTCCCATCTATCAGATGGATGTAACGAATGCATTTCTTTATAAGGAGCTCCATGAAGAGATCTGTATGCAACCACCTTCTGGGAATTAAATTACAAAAGCCAATGTTGCCTGTCAACTTAAGAAGTCACTCTATGGGCTTAAACAAATCCTAAGAGCATAGTCCTCAAAGCTCTTTCAAGCATCTATTCAATAAGGTGTCTCATTTTACTCCAGTATGAGTTGGTCACGCCATTAGATTGAGCATATGATTTAATATCGTGATCTAGATTCTCAATCTGAGACCAACTCCTATTGGGATAAAATTTGAACGTGTCCCGCTTCAAGAGAGGGCTGTTTATTTTGAATGGTTTGGATTTTTAGTAGGTGTGTCTCACCATGGAGTTCCACTCTCACTTGTGGAAAGTGTATGTGAGACACTGAAAGGATGTGGTCTCCTTAACTTTGCATTATCATATCATTTACATCTTAATCCTTCATCTTGTCATGATTTGATTAATGGCTTTTAATATTTCCCTTTCAACCATCCATATCTACTGTAGGTCATGTCCCATCAAACGGTCATAGCTAACCAATCGATGGAGTTTCATTAACTACTTGTGCGTGGATTGGTTTACATGGGATCAATTTGACATGGTTACTACTTCGATGGAGTGAAATATAACTCTCAGTACTAAAATAAGAAGAAAAGGTTTATTCAAAGTTATTCAAATTCATTATGATGCACTATATATATTGTATCGTAGGCTTGTTTGTTTGGAGGAATTTCTGATGGGAATTCCATATTTTGGGAATTTTTTATAGCAATGTTTGTTGCTGTCCCCATGGCATTTGAATTTTCCTGTTTGCTTTATGACTTTTGAAAATTCCGGCCTTATGAAATATCACTGTCTTTTGAAAAATCCCAAATTCCAACTTCCAAAATGCAGGGCTGTATTTGAGCATTTATGAATCTTGTCGGGGGACGGCATTTGGAGAATTTGTATATCCCCCAACAGGAATTCTCAGAATTCTGCAAACAGACAAGCCATTTAAATGCTCTCACTAAGTTTTGAAAAATTATGTCTCGAAAAACATTTAAATTTTCAAATTGATGTTTTTTTCTTTAGATATCATTAGAAAAGCTGAAATATAATTTTTTAAATGATTATTAATAAATCAAATAAATATAAAATATTATTGGTCGAACGAGCCCCCCCCCCCCCCGTCACAAAAACACCCCCAAACACACACCCAAAAAAAAAAAAAAAAAAAAAACCCAAAAATATTGGCTCTGCCACTGCTGACAACACACGTGGCATTTGGCCTGTCACATATTCCGTCTTTCATAAATGAACAAAGCATATCGAAGTAGATTGTCGTTACATTCGTGATGCTTATGATTGTCAGATCATCTCACTTCCCATCAACCATTTAGATTGCTTGCATATTTACTAAGTCCATGACACGTGACCAACGTAACTTTTTGAGTAGCAAATTGATGTTGTTTGATTTATCTGACATTAGTTTGAGGAGCAGCATTAAGTAGTCCAGTCCCTTTGTCTTGGTGTTCCTATGGACCACCATACAATGATGGACTACAATATTGTGAAGAGCATTGTTTCATATGGTGTAGAGATATATCATAATGATTAGGATAGAGATGAATCTTTTTATATTTTAATTACCATTGATTGGACCACCGATTAGGCTGGTGACAAATTTGTATGTCCTTTTATTATCTTGTATCCTACATAAAACCTAAGGAGCTGAACAATGAGATCAAGCAATTCAGCACAAAACTCTGAGCAACTTGTCAATGTGAACTTGAACTCCTTGCAGTTCTGGATAAATTTGATTTGTGCCTATCTTCGTTGCTATTGAAAGTTCTCATTGGAGGCTCCATCAAGGATTCAAATCTAAGAATGTGTGTGCATGGCCATTTGTTTACTTCTTTAAGGTTGCGAAATGTAGAACGACTTCTGATGCCTTATGTATTACACAACATATGGGGAATAATAATAATAATTTTTTTTTTATTATTATTATTACTACTACTACTACTACTACAACAACAACAACAACAACTTGCTCATAGCAAAAACTGTAGTATAAGTATTTGCTCTGTTAATCACTTCTAGTTATATTCTTCTGTTTTTCTCTAGACCTGTCTGGCACACCCTTTCCTAGTGATACTATATAGATGCTGACCTTACAATGCTATTTCTTGATTCTGATTTGTGTGCCTCTCGTGAAGAGGAGATATGGTTGTCGAGCTATGATGCTTGAAACGGTAGCAGCTGTTCCAGGAATGGTGGGAGGAATGTTTCTACACCTCAAATCTCTCCGCAAGTTCCAGCAAAGTGGCGGTTGGATAAAAGCCTTGCTCGAAGAAGCAGAGAATGAGAGGATGCACCTGATGACAATGGTGGAATTAGTGCAGCCCAAATGGTATGAAAGGCTACTGGTTCTCACTGTGCAGGGAGTCTTCTTCAATGCCTTCTTCGTGCTTTATATTCTCTCCCCAAAGCTGGCTCACAGAGTTGTTGGTTATCTCGAGGAAGAAGCTATACATTCATATACAGAGTACTTGAAAGATATTGACAGTGGCGCAATTGAGAACGTTCCTGCCCCTGCTATTGCTATAGACTATTGGAGGCTACCCAAGGATGCAACCCTGAAGGATGTTGTGATTGTCATAAGAGCTGATGAAGCTCATCACCGCGATGTGAATCACTTTGCATCTGTGAGTACTGTAGCCCTCCAGTTCTTGTCTTTTCCTTTTTTTTTTCTTATAAAATTAAATTTTGAGAAACCCAGTCTACATACTAATTTTTCCACACAAAACCTGTTGAATGCTTTGTTCTACACAATCAATGATATTTGAGAAAATAAAGCCACATTCACCACAGCCATCTACTACTGATGCTATTTGTGGTTGCATTGGTGGCTGAGGTAGTTATCAGTTTGAATAATTAGATGAACAAGTAATTGATAATAGGCTCTATGGTTGCAAAATTTGGTGTCACCAGCTTAGGATTAAACAAATACAATTGTCACCATCTCGAATCACCTACCTTATGTCACCTCTTCTTTAGTTTTTTGTTTTTTTTTATCCATCGCCTCTTCTTTAGTTAGAACTTCAAAGTTGGAAATTTTAGGCTTGTTTGGCATCATTCTAAGAAAGAATGAAAAAAAACTTGTTTAGCAGGCATTTTCTCTCCCTTTTTGCACATCTATAAAATCTCTACCTCTCTATATCCCTCTGCTCTCTTATCTCTCTGGATTTTCTTTCTCACAAAGTGCCTTCCAAAAAAAAATTTCTTCATTCATTCCCAGAATGATGCCAAACAGGCCCTTTATGTTCTGGTTTTGTTTAATTTATTTATTTATTTAACTGAGATTGCTTTCATTATTTTTTTATGCACAATATGGACTATCATTTAATAAATTTATCACATTCTATCCACATCTTCATTGTAATCATCATCATGGTAACTTATCCAATCTAATCTATTATGGGGCTGGCATTGTATATTCTGTTTTTCCGTGCATCTCTTGTTATCTGTCTATTCTCAATCTTGAGGTAAACTTATCAAGGGGTTGGCAGACTTTATATAGCTGATTTCCTATTTTACAAACCTTCCTTTGAACACAAGGGACTAGCAACACATGGTAAAGTGAATCACCTTACCCAGCAATTTATGAAGTAGGGTGGCCCCATATGAATGGAAGGGATCCGAGTGGGTCCCACATGGGTATCAGCAAATTGCAAATTTATGAATGACCACACTAGAAGAGGCACCTCTGCACTGTGCAACCTGTTCACACTAGAACAAATCTCTCTCTCTCTCTCTCTCTCTCTCTCTCTCTCTCTCTCTCTGCGGTCTGGATTTTCTCTTGTAGGGTTTTTTTTTTTTTTTTTTTTTTTTTGGGGGGGGGGGGGATTTTCTTAGCAAAATATTTCAGAATAATTTAAAAAAATTAATTTTTTTCTTACCAAAAAAAGATAAAAAAATGTAACATAAATGAAATAGTTAACATCATATTAAAAATTTTAAAATCATGTATTCAATCCAAGTTAAACTCATAAACTAGTTAATAAATTATCCCAAAAAATTGATAAAATGATGAACTTTTGTTGCTCTCCATATCCAACAACATTCAATAATGGGCCTAGAGGACTAGAGAAGAACTGCAAATCGCATGATTTTAACAAATTTACTTGTGAGCTTATTATTATAATTAAAAAAAAGTTAAATAAATAATTTTCTTAAATGTCATAATATGGGTTTAAGGATCGCTTCATTTAGATGTAATTTACTTTTTAATTATCAATCTATGTAGATACAGGTGACATTAATATCATTAAATATAACATTTTATTATTTATAAGATTGTGTTAATTAAAATTGAGGTAATCCCATTAATAGGGCAAGAAATCCATTTGGGCGGCTCAGATTTTCATTAAGTGGGCTGCATGGTGGGTTCCACTCCTTGCACTCACTTAAAGCGTGGAGTAAATAGGTAGAGAAGAAGAAAGAGAAACAATTGAGCCCATATAATTGAAATGGAAATCGTAGTTGGATTGCTATGATGAGTTGTCTTTTTCTTTTTTTTTTTTTTTTTCTTTTTTTTTTTTTGACGTAAATGATGAGTTGTCTTTTGGATAAAAGTAAATGAAAAAATTGCCCTTTATGTGTTTTAAAATTTCTATTCTTTACTACTAGGAAAATAAATTGTTGAACGACAAACAAGAAAAAAAGGTTGAGGAGGGGCAGAGAAGACAAGATCAAGATAGGCCTGATGATTTTCATATCTTTTTATCCTATATTATATATATATGTTCCATCGGTGTGCGTGTTTATTATATGAGTTGAGCGACAGAGTGGCTGGGTGTTTTTCTTAAAAGATCCTACCTTCTATGGCTCCCCACTTGGGTGCATGATAATCAAGGGGATTGGCAGGTTTGGATTTGGGTTAGGTTGTATAGAATACAATCAATTCAAATGATCTTAGCTCATAGTTTTATATCCTCTTAAGTTTAATTACTATATATCATGTAAATTTATTTTATAAATCCTAATAAAAAATAAAAAGGTCCGGTGGTGACTAATGCCCAAATCAATGTCAAATTAAGTCCATTGACAACTCAAGGGGATTGATGATCAAAATGGGCCTAAAACTAATTGAAGGGGATGGTCATTCAATTCATGGAGGCTTTGCGGTATGCAAAACATCAACCCCAAAGATCATTCTAACCCATTGACCCATGGCCCTCAAGTTTAATGGTTTTAGAAGCATTATTTCTTTAGGATTTCAATCCAACAGTGCGTAACAGTTGAATGAGTGTCAAATTTGTGGGGTGTGCCAAATAATGGGATGTGTTATGTGTTTGTGTGTGCTGTGGTGGAGTGGGTTTTTTTTCATTTTTTCATTTTTTCTTTTTTTTTTGTTTTGGTTGAGGGGGGATTGGGGTGGGGTTTGAGGTTTTGAGATCCATGATCCACATGAGCATGCTTTGCATCCACCTTGCACTGAGCTTACCGTGCAAGGTAGAATGTGGGGCTCACCAGATCAATGATTTGAATGTGACCATCCAAGCACCCCCCTCTTATGTGTCACCGGATCCCATGGGTTTTCACCGATTCGTTGGGACTGGACTGGAATGTTGGATTCAGTGTCTCTCTCTCTCTCTCTCTCTATATATATATATATATATCCCTCATGAATCTTTCCATCCACACCCATTCCCTGATCTGTGGGGCCCTAGGTGGGCTCCAGTAGCAACTACCTCGCATGGTACCGTGTGAGGTGGATGCATAGGAGCAGGACTGTGTATATAGGGGCATATGTGTATTTGCATATGTTAGATTATATCTCAGGGTTGTGGCCACCCTAGGATGGGGATTTAGGTTTTTTAGTTGTGATCTTGTTGATTTAACTGTGTGAGTGGAAAGTGGCAGATGACTGTTGAATGCTATAATGGTCTGTTTTCTTCATCGTTATCTCTCTGTGTTTTGTATCTTAAAAATTTAATGTTGTCTCTTTTTGAGCAGGCAGCGGTTCAAGAGGTTAGGCTATTTTAGTTTGTGACTGATTATTTATATGCATCTATAGTGACATGGTTTGTGATGGCAGGATATCCATTTCCAGGGAAAGGAATTGAGGGAGGCTCCAGCACCCCTTGGGTACCACTGATTCTCACTTTGCATGCATGATATAGGTATATGTTTGTTACGTAGTACAACACGTCCATTCGAGTGTACGGGGGGGACCATGTGCCATCCGAAATGGATATTAATAAAAGATAGCATCTCTTATGGATTTTTTGGGTACCTCTGCTTCTCACTTTCTACGCATTATATAGATATATGTTTGTATGGTAAGATATGTCCATTTGAATTTATGGGTGGCCATGTACCATACAGAATGGATCTTAATAAAAGAAGCCAATCTTTGAGAGTGTAAAATATGTACATATTTGAGGTGATACTACTATTGATCTGAATGGCATACTAGTGCTTTTATTTTAATCTTGTAAGCACTGATGCAGCTGAAATTCTGCATACTATGGAAAGCTAGACCTCTCCATCTTCTTCTCCCTTTGTTGTTATGCACCTGTCTGCCCCACTGGGGCCACTATTATTCTCTCTCTCTCTCTCTCTCTCTCTCTCTCTCTCTCTCTCTCTCTCTGTGTGTGTGTTTTGTTGAGTATTTTGGTTTACTTGGAAACTGGAAAGTAAGGTCCATCTTTTATTTATATTATAAAAATATTAAAAATGAAAAAAATGTTTATATAATACATGAGAATAATTTTGAATAAACTTTGTGAGTTAAGAATTAAATATTTAAACCGTAGATGATGATGATGATGATGGTGATCTATCATCCACCTAATGTTGAAATAGGTTGTTTCTGTTATGTCCCGCTGAAGTCCAGCTAGCCTTAAAAGGTTAAGCTTGGCTTGTTTAATAGCCCTTACTGGGCCCGATTGCAAGTGTCTTTCTCATGCTGGGTTGCCCTTGTCAGGAACCAAAATTCGCGTTGCAGGCCATTTCATGTTAGCGACCATGATTTGTTAAAAAGGGTGGGATGAGATTACTCATATTTCTTGGATGAGCTAGTTCAAATCCTACATTAGCTGTCAGTTGTCATGAAAGTTTCGGTCACAAATTAAGAGGATCAAGTCTTCAACCTTTTGACAAATAAGCCTTGAATCACAAAGTGACCGTAGATAACTGACCCATGATTTGGTCCACTATGACCCAGATTGTGAATCCCAGGTAATCTAGGAAACCGTATTCTCATGTATCGTATCTGATAACATTTAGATAGAAAAACTCTGAGAAATTAGATGCGCATTGATAGATCACAAAAGGTAGATTAAGATCAGTGAATTTGAAACACCTGCCAAACACGAAAGGATGCATGCAATAGCTGCCGAACAGCCAGCCATAGATGGATATGGATAGATAGCGCTGTAAGTGTATTAGTCGTAAGTGTTGCCGCACCGGCCATACTGGTTGTAGCAGAGCCCTCTTGGAGAGAGGGCTCCACCTGCTTGTCATCCGCCTGAGAACATTCCTTCCATTGTGGGTTTAGTGGTAATACCCATATTTATGTTAGCCAAAGTGGTCTTTACCCAAAAAAAAAAAAAAAAAATGTTAGCCAAAGTGGTGTTGTGGTGTACTTTCTGGCTGCAACTATACATCAGGTGTTGGTAGGCTCCTTTTACCAATGGGGAAGTAAGCTGAAAAGGAAGAGTGATGTTGTTTATGATGGACAACAAGGGCATAAAGAGAACAGTCATGTTATTGAAGAGGAGAGTGTAGTGTATAGATTGTCAACCAATTCTCTGTAGGGATGAAAATTTGGTGAATAGAACTTCTTGTTAGGTCCCACCGATAACAATGAAACATTAACAATGAAACATCTTATTTCAATGAAGTAAGAGATACCAAGAAGTGGGATCTTGTTATGGATTAAGAAATGAAGGTCCTTATGAAAAATGAAACCTGACATCTCCTTCCAAGATTCAAGGATGTTAAATTGGAGACATGTGAATGGGTGTACAAGACAACGTGTAGATGGAGTTCGATGGATCAATGTTACTATCTGAAGGGCCATTCAAGCTTTGCTAGGATAAAGCTTAGCTTTTTATAGAAGAGTACATGAAGTTGAATGAAATTAATGTAATCTTCTTTAGATTATTTTTAATTGTAATTCTGGATTGCTAAATAAGTGCTTATGTAAAGAAGGAAGGAAGTTGTATAAAATAGTGATGTATTTGAATTAGGAAGTTAGTTTAATGTTTAAATTTGAGAAGTTACAAATGTTGGGAGGTCGGCTAATGGCTTCACCGATTCTTTGGCTAACCAAGGGGTGGATAGAACCCTTCCTTTTGTTGCTTTTTTGTTGTAGTTCTTGTTTCTCTATAGTTGTAATTTCTCTTTGGGAGGGTATATAGCTTTTATACTCTCTTCCTTCCCTTTTGCGGTTGGGCTTGTTGGTTTGAATTCAAGCCATTTTAATGAAAGTTTCAGTTATTGATAAAAAAAAAAAAAAAAAAAGTGGTTAGTAGTTCTCTTCTATAATAACTTCATGTGTATTTAGAATGTTATAATTTGTGAGACAAATATAATCAATGCATTTCCATTAAAATCTCAATCCAAGCGTTGCTTGTTCTTCTTTATTGTTGGTAGGGAGTCTTGGTCCAGTGTGAAATTCAATACCAATGATAACAGGGGAGTATCCAAAGGTCTTACCTTGATGAGTTTTTTGCCCTGCTGTGCTTGTACAAAAACTTGATAGACCATGAGTTGTATTTAATCATTTTTTTTTTTTCTTCTGAGTACAGTCATAATTCATTTGCCTTATGCACTACTCCTAAGAAACATTCTCATGTGGTGTTCCCAATTGTGCGTTTTGCTTGATGAACAGTTGTAAATGAAAACCATGGGCATAGTTTAGATAATATGCTATCAAATCTAGTAGTCCTGTACATCCAATCTCTGTTCATTCATGAAAAAGAAGAAAGGAAGAACCACTGGCTACCCTTTTTTTTTAAATAAAAATGCAATAGCCAATTAGAGATAGATTTATACTGAGATAAGAGGTTTCTACTATTTCAAGACAGGCATGGATTGTACATCAGGTATGCTTGTGGTTAAGGATATTGAGAAGGGAGACTCTGTTTTTTATTAAATGTTGAATGATGAAACCTAATTCATCATCAAGACTCTGGATGCTTACATCCAATATCTCCAACTGCTTCTGTGCACTTATGAATGGCATCATCTCGAACTATTTTCATGAGTTGTGACTAGAGGGAATAGAGGGAACTGTCCACCTTCTCTACTTCATTAATTTTCTCTATTCTCTTCAATATACTAGTCTAGTCAATCTCTTTCTTCATCTTCTTTTTTGAAGAAATGTCAGCACCAATTGTGATTCCAAAACCTTGATTTTAACCTCTTCTGAGAAGAATTGGTCATAGGTCTCGAGTGTACTCCAGCTGCAACATAACATCCCTTCTGATTCTACCGGCATCCATTAGTTCAAGAGATCCATGCAACACTTCATCCACCCATTTCTCGTGTCCATATTTGAGTAGTATTTGTGGTAATTGAATCAAATCCTCACACAACTATATAGTGTTTTGAGGCCACACAAGCCATCATACATCATCTCAATTACGGTATAGGATGATCATGGACATGCTGAAACTTCCTGAGAACTTAAGTCTGTTTGGATTCTCTTCTATCACGAGGATGATAGGATGCAATCCAGTGGGTGTGGTGGAGGAGCCAACATGAAAGAAGCAACAAGGAAGTTCATCTTCCCTTGGCTTTAAAGGGTCTGAAGTATAAACTGCAATCTGCAAAAGGATTTGACAGAAGTAATGCTGAGATAAGGTCTCTATTATGTGTGGAGCCTGATTGCATGCGAGTTAGACTGTTAATTCAGGTCCACTGTCGTGGGCAACGCGCCCCCTGCCCAGCTGTTTGGGGGCGGAGCTCCCAACCCAAACCATGTAAGGGCATTTTTATAATATCGCCTTGTATTATTATGTAACCCTAGCATAGCCGCCAGAGAAATTGTATCATGTATTCTCATCTTTTTGTCTTTGAGCATAGTGGAATCAGTGTGACCGGTGGACATACCTCAAGATCGAACGAACCACATAAATCTATATATTCTTTGTGTGGTTTTACTGCATTTTTTATTCTTGATTTCCCAGTAGTCTCACCCTCCAAAAGTAAGTGCTTGTACTACTTCATTACGAATAGTACAATTGGAATTATGGGGAATCCTTGCCTCCTGTACATGAAATGTCTATGATTTGACCAACTGATGTCCATGAAGGTCACCTACAGTTCCCATCCGCCCTTAACTGCGGACAAGATGATATTCTAGAGGAGTTGCTTGGCAGCTTGTCTCCCTGGACAACATTGAACATATACTGTTTAGTGACAATGTATAATCAGATCATTAAGTTCAACTAAAATTTAAGAGGAATTTACGGCATAGAGCCCTATAGGACCCTATACCACTTCAGAGGTGCCGTATTCACCATGGATACGAATAAGGCTTCCTGAGTGCGTTTTCGTATTTTTTTTTTTGTCGTTTAGTGGTATGGTTGATATCGACCATATAACTGAAATGCATTTTTCTCTGTATGGTCGATATCGACCATATAACTGAAAGGCATTTTTCCCTGTATGGTCGATATCGACCATATAACTGAAAGGCATTTTTCCCTGCATGGTCGATATCGACCATATCGCGAAATAACAAGATAAAAGACGAAATGGGTTTTCTTCTTTGGTTGCTGGTGTTGTTCCATGGCCACGTGGGTCTGTTCAAAATGAGAATCTATACCCAGGTGGGTCTGTTCCAAATGTGGTTGAATGTGGATTTTCTCAACAAACTCATCAAGATATTAGTACTGAGATTACATACTCTGATGGGTTTTGTTCTGATTTTGATTTGAAAATAGCCCAAGTTGAGATTTCTAGGATTTCAGGAGAAACTCATCAAGAAAGTTGCAGAAAAAACGTGTTGGATTCGAATATGTTTGGTTTGAAACTTGTGGAGCAAGGGTTCTCACATGAAATTGGTGTCCAAAACGAAATTGATTGTAAAGAGGAATATTGAAAAATATGATATAGCCCTCAGCAGTGGTGATGAGGAATATAGGTTTTCTCCTTTGGTTACTGGTGCTGTTCCATGGTCAGGTGAGTCTATTCAAAATGAGAATCCATACCTAGATGGGTCTATTTCAAATGGGGTTGAATGTGGATTTTCTCAACAAACTCATCAAGATATTAGTACTGAGATTACATACTCTGATAGGTTTGGTTCTGATTTTGATTTTAAAATGGCCTAAGTTGGGATTTCTAGGATTTCAAGAGAAACTTATCAAGAAAGTTGCAGAAAAAATGTGTTGGGTTCGAATATGTTTGATTTGAAACTTGTGGAGCAAAGGTTCTCACATAAAATTGGTGCCCAAAACGGAACTGATTGTAAAGAAGAATCTTGAAAAATATGATATAGCCCTCAACAGTGGCGATGAGGAAGAAGGGGTCGTGAAAGGTTCCATCCCCTCTTCTCCCTCCTCCTCCTCATCCCCTCCCCCTTCTCCTTCCTGAAAAACCCAACTTCTATTTGAGTTCCCGCATAATGGTCGATATCGACCATTTTTATGGTCGATATCGACCATTCGCTAAACGACAAAAAAAAATACAAAATCGTACTTTGAGGACCTTATCCATAAATACTTTGTTTCTAGGATTTGAAGAGTGGTATAAGGTCCTTAGGGGTCCTACGCCGTAAATTTCTCAAAATTTAAACAAACAAAAGACTAACTGCAATCAATCACGTTTCTTGAATGCAAGGAAAAGCTAATATTTGCTATACCTTTCTCTCCTTGTAAATTTTATATGCATTGAATGTGGTATGCAAATCTCATCAAGCAGGAGGTTGGGAGGCATCTAGAATCTTGACAGCCAGATGTTGTGTCTGTTTGAGAGAACCTTGACGGCCAAATATTGTCTGTTTGATTGAGAGAGGAAGAGAGTTCTGTGGCTAGTGCAACATGCTACAGTATTTTACTGTAGTCTGGTCTTGTGTTTCCCAACAGGCCACTATCATTATTGGAGTTCAGGTGTAAGTTACTTGTGTGGTACCATGTGGGCCATCCACATTTGTTAGGAAACAGGGAGGGCCCACATGAATTTTGCAAACGTTTGTGAGGAGCTTGTTTTCTATGGGCAGCTTTGGATGTGATCAATCACATCATGACAGAAAATTCGAGGAAGTAGACCACTCGTGTAAATTAGATTAGAAAAACCAAATGCTGAGATTCCAAATTTACATCATGTTCCATCAAAAAAGAGAAAAAAAAGAAGAGGATAGTACCATGCAAGGGAGACAAAGAAGCAAGTTACTCGTGCATCATTGATGTTGTTCACCATCTGCGACATGGGCTGCTGTCAATTGTTTTGTTTGCAAAATGGCAAATACAGAGGCTGAGACACATGCCATCACATGATCAATCCAACGAAAGAGATTCTCCATGCCTCCCTTGTGTTGCCATGAGGTTTATATAAGAGCTTCCAATAGAAGAGAGGACTTCATCATCCCTTACTCTTTTGTTATTTGAGGCCTTCAGATCCAGAAGAAGATGGTTGGCCTACTACCAATGCCCAAATATTCTTACCATGTTCGATCCTCCAGCTTGCCCTCTGGATCACATCCTGTTTCTCTTGGAGTTGAGGAGAAGTTGCATGAGTTGAGGGGTTGGGATACCTCTTCATCATCCACCCACTACAACACAGAGATGTTGCGTGGTGGTTTGGATGGCCTAAGAGTCTTGTATGATTGCGTTGAAGATTTGCTTCAATCACCACAAACCCAAAATGCCATTGCTCACAATGAGCATGAAAAATGTGTCAATGAGGCGTTGGACGGATCTCTTGGAGTGCTGGATATATGTGATGCCACAAGGAATGTCTTCATGCAGATGAAGGAAAATGTGACAGATCTTCACTGTTCTCTTCGCCGAAGGAGAGGTGCAGAAGAGGATTTCTCCTACAAAGTTACGACTTATATGTCATTAAGGAAGAAGATGAAGAAGAAAATAGACTGTGCGCCTCAGATCATTGAAAAAAATGGAAAGCAAATGTGATTTGTCTCTCCTATTGCAGAAAATGACCAATGCTTGGCAACAGTAACCAGGGTGCTAAGAGAAGTACAGTCTATCACCATCAACATCTTCAAATTCCTCGTCTTTCATTTCATCTTCGAGGCCAATGAAAAATTGTCCTTTGTTTCGAAATGGATGAGCACTAGACGAGTAGCATGCGAGGGTGAAGTGGAGAAAATGAATGAAGTGGAGAGGATGGATACCACCCTCTATGCCCATTGCGAAAAATCATCTATGAGATATTGATGCGGAGTTGATACAAAGCTCTCAAAAACAGCTCGAGGCAGTGATCACAAGCATCCATGATCTTGAGGATGGATTGGGTTCCATTTACAAGAGTTTAATCAAAACCAGGGTCTCCCTTCTCAACATCCTCAACTACTAGGAAACCATCAATTCCTCTATGATGACAAAACTCTTTCCACATATATCCCATTGACATCCAAATTTTGAAGAAAATGTCTATCAATTATACTTGTACATCTAATTCATGGGTGAATAATTCATGTAACATGTCCTTCGAAATCAATCGAGTTACAAATTCACTTCATAATATGTTTGTCTCATCATTTGTGTTCTGTTGATTATCATTCAATCAAAGTGCCCCTTTTGATTCAATGTGTACAAACTTATCTTATTTATTGTCACAAAGTTAGTCAGTGTAACCATTACTCCCATACCTCCTTATCACGACCTATTGATAGAGACACTGGAGGGTCTAGGTCCCAATTATATTTCTATTACGTAATTCAAAGTAAATAAACTAATCTAAATAATCAATCAACCACGCAGAAGATATGAGATTTTTTACGTGGAAAACCCAAATGGGAAAAACCACAAGACCCCTAGGCATGAAAACTGGTCATTCCATGCTGGTATAGCTTGAGCAATTGGGGCTCAGCCCAGCACGGCCCAAGACACGAATTTACCCGTGTCGTGCTGGCCGTGCCACCCATGGGCCAGCCCACATACCTCTTCTAATTTTTTCTTTAATTTTGTTTATATAAATTGAAAGAGACTTTATGGACTTCTAGGGGTTTTTAACTTGAAATAAAATTGAAACTATTAAAACAAATACACAAACATTGAGCTAATTTATAAATCAATAATAAATCTTTAAGTGTTTTAACTTTTATTTTTATTTATATAAGAGTTAAAAATTATATATATATGTACCGTGTCGTGCCTTGTCGCCTTGGCTCGGCACTACTAGATATTTTCCTGTCGTGCCCATGCAGGCAGCCCAAGCACAGCACGAATTTTTTCGTGTCGGGCCTAGGCCCCCAAAATTTCATGCCTACCTATACTCGGTCCAAGATAAACCAAGCACTATGAATATGAGCGATTACAAGAGTACCACAGACCAATCCCCAATTGACCACAACCTAATGGACTATCGATCTTCTTGCCGACAACTCGTCGTTCAGGATTCGCCCGTGCTTGAACCACAACCCACCTTGACTACTCTCAAAGTGCTTCAACAAGAACACGAGAAGAAGAGAAAAATTAGCATAGAACTCTTGCAGAATAGTAGTACATAACTCTCAATGATCTCTCAAAGAATTCTCTAAGCTTTGGATGCAAGAGATGTGTAGTTCTAGGGTAGCAAGAGTTGTTTTTATAAGCATTTGAAACGTGGTTAGGGTATTCAAAGAGAATTAGAACTAAAATATCTTGTGGAGAGAAAATAGGAAGGGGTTACCAAAATGGCTGGAATTTTTCGCGAAGTTCGCTCGACTGAAGGTGTAGTTCGCTTGACCAAACCTACATTCTGTCTCGAAACCGAAAATGCATCAGAACTCTCTCGACCCAGGGTAGAGTTTGCTTGAGCGAACTCAGCCTTTGTTTGTCTTCACAGCTTGACCATTTTGGTGTGTAACTCTGTAGTGTTTTTTTCCTGTGTACTTCACGATGATCATGCTACAATCCAAAACTAGTCCAGAACTCTAAAATAGAAAATTACGACTTAATTAGGACTTGAATTTTGTTCTGAAACCCACCATTGCCAACCAAAACTTCTAACTCCTATGATCATCTAAAATGAGAAGTTCTCTCTTGCAAGATATTTTTTTATTTATTTCACATTAAATTTCATTAAGTGAGAATCAGTATTTGATTCACAATTTATTTCTTGATAAATTGGTATTACTTCATTGGACCCAAGTTGTGAAGGTAATTTTTTATCAAATGAACATCCGATAGCATTATAAACGTGAAGTCGACTTAGAATCGAGTTAGTGAAGCCAACTTTCATGTTTAAGAATTGACATTTTTGAAAGTTATTTTGATACATTTTTAACAGTCATTTTTAACTTACAATCGAGTTAGTGAAGCGAATTTTCATGTTTAAGAATTGACATTTTTAACTGTTATTTTGATACATTTTTAACAGTCATTTTTAATTTACAATCGAGTTGGTGAATTGAAGCCCATGAGGTCCTCCATTCCATTAATAGAAAAAAAAAGGGGAAGAAGATGGTGATGGGTCTAAAACTAGACATGACTAAAGCTTATGATTGTATGGAGTGAGATTTTCTTGCGTAAGTCCAAAGTGCTTATGGGTTCCATAAGGATTTTATTCATATTATTATGGAGTGTGTCTCTCCCGCTTTATTTTTTATGTTATTAAATGGGTCTCCTTATGGAAACTTTACTCCTTTCAGGGGGGCCTTAGACAAGGTGATCCCCTTTCTCCTTATCTCTTCATCTCAGGGGCCGAAGTCTTTTTTCATATGTTAATAAAGGGTGAAGAGGAGGGGCAGGATCCATGGGGACCAAAGTAGCTAGGAATGCACCAAGTATCTCCCATCTACTATATGCTGACGATAGCCTCCTTTTTTAATTTGTTGAGATACTTTCAATGAAGTCCCTGAAATAAAAAGGATATCCAAGATGATTACTGCCTTGTGTGTGGCCAATTTATTAATTTTAATAAATCCCCTGCCTATTTTAGCAACAGAACCTGTGCTCATAGATGTAAAAGCTCTAGCCAAGGTTTTAGGAAAACTTATGAACAAGGATGAGAAATATCTAGGTCACAAACCTCCAAATGATTAAAAGAAATAGAATCTAGAGTTTTGAGAACCTCAAAACAAAAATTAAGAATAAGATCATGTCCTGGAAAGTCACCCTCCTATCCCAGGCCGGAAGAAACACTCTCGTAAAATCGGTGGCCTCGGCCATACCGGTCTATAATATGTCAGTCCTCCAGCTCCCCTCAAAGACAAACCGGAGATATAGATAAAATGATGAGAAAATTTTGATGGGGTGACTCATAGGAGAAAAAGAAAATCCATACCATTAAATGGAGTGAAATTTATAAACCAATTGAGGAAGGAGGGTTGGGAATACATGAAACTAAAAATAATAATTTGGCTCTTCTGGCTAAGACCAGCCAGAGGTATCTCTCCAATAGTAACCTTTATATGTTCTAAAATTCTCAAAGCTAAATATTGCTCAAATAAATCTTTATGAGAAGCCTCTTTCAAAAATGGAAACTCTTGGTTCTGGAAGGGCTTTGTGGAGGCTACAAATTTTATTAAATGGGGATAGCATCTCTGTATAGAGGTGTAATTGGATCCCCTCATATGAAGGGCTTAGGAAACCTTTTTCTAGTATTTCAACCCCGGACATTCGGGTTAAAGACCTCTGGGACCATGAGAAAAGATGGGATGAAAGGCTTATCAGAAGTACTTTTTTCAGACATTAGAGATGTGGAGAGTATCTTAAAGAATTATATAACAAATAATGCTAGAGGAGTTGATAGTAGAGTGTGGCCCTTCACTAGAAATGGAGACCTATCTACTAAATCTGCTTTCAAGATCCTTACTACTTTTAATAATAGAAATCAAGCTTCTTCCGTTAAATGAAAGTTCTTTAGGCGTATATGTCTCCCGCAAAGAGTTCTCCTTTTTGGGTGGAAATGCCTTAGAACTTAGAAGGGCAATATGGGTACCTAAATTCTTTTTTGATGAGTCCATTGGTAGCGATACCTCCTGTCCAATATGTGGATTCCATGAGGAATCTATCGAGCATGCGCTTTTTCAATGTTACCATGCTAGAGCCACATGGTTTGGATCAAACCTAGGATTCTTTTCTCAGGAGGCTCTCATTTCGTATGTCCTAGTTTGGTCGCAGGACTTTTGTAATCTGTGTAAGGAGGAAAGGAAAGAGGATCCCTACCAATCCAAATCATGGGCTCTAGCGTTATGGTGGGCCTTGTGGAAACCAAGAAATAATTTTATTTTCGAAAGAGGAGTGATTAATTGTCACATCCCAGTCCCGAATAACCCCGGCCTAAGGTAATTCCCGAAGTGAGACACACGTACTCCCGTGATGCTGTATTTGTTTCGAACCAAATACAACACACGAAGCAGAAAAACAACTTTCTCCACATGTGAATCTAGCTCACTAGAACATATCAATAATATTTAAATCATAGCAGAAGCTGTAATTCTTATACATAAAGGTATTATTTCTCATTCAATCCAATTACAAATTCAAGTTTAATACAAAAAAATTACACAATTATATACATTGTCTTACAAAAGAGGGTGTATAAAAGAACCCTATACATCTATACCAAAAATATGGTCAAAAGTATAACTAAAAGAACTAAGTGTGACCCACACAAAAAGGAGTCAGTCACACTCTCCACTTAAGCTCTCAAAAGAATCAGTCTATCGTTCTCCGTTGGTTGAACTACATAGGGCCATTACCCGGCTGCTCCTCTAATCCTGAAGGAACCTCTTTGGTTTCCTCCTCTCCCTCCTGAGCCTCCTCAGGATCGGGAGCTGCACCTTTGTCTGTGACACCAAAAATAGCATCATGAATACGACGATTTAACAAGTATAGGCATTGATAATAAATCACATGATGTATCAAATTGAATTTATAGACAATTGATTAAAAGATGTCAATATCAAGTAATAACTAGGCAATTGTGCCAAAATCGAATAATTCATGCCTTACGAATCAATGGAGAATAAAGCACATTAGTTGGCTACTACATGAAGCTCATTCTCTCAAATAGAGAGCGAATCTAGTTGGGATGTCACCAGCGACCCGGCCAAAGTCTAGCTGGCTATCTGGTTCTGGAGTTTCCGGTGCTCCAGATGATCTATTGCAGTGATCTCAAATAACTAAACCAAGTTTAATACCGTCAGGTATCACGAGGTCGAAGCTCAATAGTACCAGACCAATCGAGTCGAATAAATACACACATGAGTAAAATTGTTTTTACTTAAATCGAATCGAATCAGTAATATCCAGAATATTTCACACATAACGTACTCATCTCAAATTTCAATTGAATATCGTATAACCGTTTAAGTATAACGAATAGAAACGAAACAATTTATGCATGTAAATCATTATTTAGAATTTGAAAGTCAAATAGAAAATGAATCTCAATATGCACATGCATTGATTAAGAAGAATCAAAGGTCATTTACTAGGCTCTCGTCCTTCACTTTCTCACACGATGAAGTTTGGAGATCTAGTGTATGGCTATCTTTAATTTGGTGCCACTTTGTATAGGTGTAGTGCACCGGAGTCTCCAATCCTTGTCCATGACAAGGTGATAGGCGAAAGACAAAATTCACATGAGATGATCTTAGCCTCAATAATCTCTCACGTGATTAATTACCATTGGTCCGTTGATCTCGTCAAAGGTGTCATTTTCTAGGGTCCTATAAATCCCTCGGAGTCCAAGATCCTAATTGGTTTCATAATTACACAATATAAGACATTTGTCAACTTCAGTGTGCAAAAAGAAGCATTTTTGGTCCAAAATCCAGGCCTAACACAGAACCCCATCTCGCTATAGCGAGGTCCAATCTCGCTATAGTGACGGCACTTTCTGTGTCCGGTCAACCTTGTTCGCCTTTGTTTGTGTGTTTGTAATCATCCACCCATTTCAAACCTGCAGTACATGCATTTGGATCTAATGCTCCCCTGCCACATAAATTTACATATACACCCACATGCATTTGTAATAAAAGATTCCACATGCACATGCATTTGTATAAAAAAAAGATTCCACTGATTTCACATGCCAATTTTTAATATTCCACCTGCACACATGCCCTTTGTGTTTTGTTCTCTCTCACTTTTTCTTTTTTTTTTTTTATACACTACTTCACCACCCATTCCAACCAATCTACTCTTTGCCACTTCCAAACAAACCCACAAAAAGTCTAAACCATATTCATTCTCGAGTTTTAAACCAAGAGGCTAATCACAATAAAAGAGAAAAGAAAATAGGATTTAATACCCAATCAAAGAAGTAAACAACATGTGTTCTTAATTAAAGTTTATACTTGCCTCAAATAAAGCTTTCCAAGCCTTTTCACTCCTTGGCTCAAAGAACCCAAAAACCCCCAAATCACAAACCCTAATCACAATAACACATGAAAAATGAGATTAATATGCATGCAAGACCAACTATGAGTCCTTTGACTCTTTTACAACTTAAAAACACACACCAAGGAGGGTCTTGGACCTTACCTCAACAAGAAATCCGAATTTAGGGAGGAAAGGAGATGGTGGAGGTGATTTCTTGTCACAAGGAAGAGGGGAAGATGAAGAAGATGAAAATGAGTTCCTTTTCTAGCTCCCCAAGCCACATGCACTATGCTTCTTGATGATTGGTAGGAGGAGAAGAGAAGAAGAGTGAAGAAGAAGAAGGAGTGTAGAGAGAAGGGGAAGTGAAAAGGAATGAAAAGTTGTAATTAAGGGATAAGGATACCCCTTTTTGCAATGAACCCCACTTCAACTATTTATTTTCATTTTGAGTCAAATGGGGGTTCATTTATTCAACGATTGGTCAAATGAAGTAGAGTCTACTACGAAAATCGACGTGCTCGATAAAATACACGCGTTGACGCCAAGATGACGTGTAAATGATGCAAAATGAGAAATCACTAATTACAGATAAGTTCCCGACTCAACCTAACCAAGTCAACTCAGTTACAACTCACCTATATAAGACTCAAGACTCATCTAACTCATCTATAAAGAGCTAATAAGCATTAATTATCATAATTAGTAACTAAGTATAATTAAATTAGCTAAATCATAATTAATTAGTACTAATTAAACTTAAATTGGGTCTTGGTGTAACATTAATCCTTCCAAAACAATTAACATGGCCAAAAGCATCATTATTAGCCATAATACCCATGCAAAGAATGGGTATAAGGCTAAATCCTCAACCCCTAACTTCAAATTTCCGGATGCTAAGGATATTGCTATTGTCTTCACGGATGATGCCGCATTTAGAAGCTCCGATGGTAAGTAGGGCTTTGGATTTGCTATCAAGCTTAATGATAAATTTGTTTTTGCAGGATCTTAGGAAGGCCCGGCCATTCCTTCCGCAAAACAAGCTGAAGTGAGTGCTATTCTTGCGACGCTGATCAAGCTATGGGAGCTGGGGATTTCTAAATTCCATCTCTCTTCAGATGCGCTTGAAGTGGTGCTGGGTATTAATGTACAATTTGATTGGTCCATGGAGTCCATTTTGCAGGACATCAAGACTCTTGTCAAAGTTCTTTGAATTATTTTGTTTTTCCCATGTTCCAAGGGAACTTAATATATAGTTAATACAATTGCCCATAACTATGCAAAATTGGTATCGTGTAGTATTGATTCTAAACGCGTGGGGGGATTCCCTATGGCTCTAAGGATGCTTCTAATCTCCCAGTCTAGTTTGTGGTTTTGTTCTTCTTTTGGTTGTACTCCTTTTCTTTTTATTTGGCAACTCTATTAGTAGAGTCAACTAAAATAAAGCTCTCAATTAAATTAAAAAAAAGTCACATTAAAAGCACTTTAATTCAAATTTTCCACCATATTTTTTTGAAAAAAAGTAAAAAAACAACCCCATTTCTCCATTAAAAGGAAAAAAAAAAAAAAAAAAAACTCTACTTTTCAATACAAAAGGTCAAAAAGATTTTATCACAAACAACTAAAAATAAAATATCATCATAATAATCTTTACTCCACTTAACTCCATTAGTAAAGCCCCCAAATAGCTTAAAGAAAAAGAAAAAAAAAAACAGTTATTTTGATACAGAGATGTCGCCTCTTAAGTAGAGAACAGACAAGTGGGTGTTTGGATGAGAAGAAAGGAGGAGAAAATGTGGGTATGTTTGAACCGCGCACACAACAGTTTTCTCCGATTCTATTTCTCTTTCTATCTCCTCATCCAAACAGCCCATAAAATCTCATGCTGACATTAAAGTTCTAGACATTGTACATATTTTTGCAGGCCAAAACTGCCCAAAATTATGCTTCAAACTGGGCTGTAAACATTTCTGAACGTCCCTACAGACTATTACTCTATTTTATTGGGTATGTGCCCACACGAGAGGCCATATCCCAAAGTCATAAAATACTTGGATGATTGTCATGTCCTCTCTTTGCAATCTACCTGCAATGACCGGACATATTTTAAAAATCTCTTTGATACTCAATTTTCATGTCCCAACCACCGTTTGAAGGATAAGATGGTATGCTTTATACGGTGTGAAGGTTCATTCTCACAGTACAGTGTCCTTCATATAAGAGTTTCCATGAATGCGAACTTAAATATTCATACCTGAAAGACCAAATGAACTTGTATAGAATGGCAGAATTTGACATTGACATCCCATGCACCACCTGTATTTCTGTCGCCAACCTCCAAATACATTGGCCCTACAATATCTTCCAATTGATAACATGGTTGACCTTGTCAATTTGAAGTGACAAAGTGTGTGACTAAACTATTTTGAAGATTCATCCAACTTTAGGCGAGATCTTGGCTCATGGGGAATTATAGGAGACAAGAACTTCAATATCAGTAATCATGCGCATTATAAGTATGCCATTTGAAAAGGCAGTCTCTGAACCTTTTATTGTTTGCATTAGATGAACTAGTAAAATAATCTAGTAAAGGTGGCATGTATGGATGGTAGGGAGACAAAGCCATTCGTGCATGTAGATATCATGTTGCACCTGCTACAAGGGCTGTTGGCTAGTATCAATAACGAGGCTTGATACAATGGGAGACCACATGTTATTACATGCACAGCTCATTTCCTTCAAATCTTTACATGGTGAAAAGATTCCCCATGCCCCATGTGCTCTAATGAGGTTTATATAAGTTGTCCTGAATGGAGAAGAGTTCATCAGCCATCCTCTGCTCTGGTATTTTCAGGCCTTCCAGCCGTAAGAGAAGATCATTGGCTTGATTTCAATGTCTGAAAACACTAACCACATTCGCTCAACTAGCATGCCTACTAGCATGCATCCCCTCACTCTTAGAGTTGAGGAACAGTTGCAGAAACTAAGGGGTTGGGATGGCCCATCATCATCGTCTGCCCTTCCCACAATGGTGGTGTTGTGCGGTGGCTTGACTCAATTGAGCATATTGTATGCCAATATTGAGGACATGCTTCAATTGTCACAATCCCAACGAAGCATACTTTACCATGGACACGAGAAACTGGCCGATGAAATGTTGAATGGATCACTTAATATATTGGATGTGTGTGGAACCAGTAGAGATGTCCTCATGGAGATGAAGGAGCATGTCAAGGACATCCAATCCGCTCTTCGCAGAAGAAGTGGAGAAAAAGACTTCGGCAACAAAGTTGGGTTGTATATTTCTTCGAAAAAGAAGATGAAGGAGGAACTAGACAAGAGCCTTCGATCATTGAAGAGAACAGAAAGCAAACATGTGCAGTCACCCATCTTAGACAACGACCAATACCTAGCAAACATTATCAGGATGGTAAGAGAAGTGAGGGCAGTCACCATCGCCATCTTTGAATCCCTCTTGCGTTCAATGTCATCACCAAAGCCAATGGCAAAGATGTCTTCAATTTCAAAATGGATGGGCAAAGGACGAGTAGCTTGTGAGAGTGAAGCCAAGAAAAGGAGTCACATGGAATGGGTGGATGCCTCTCTTCTTTCCCTCACTGGCTACAAGTCATGTAGAAGTGTTGAGATAGAGTTTGTGCAAAGCACTCAGAAGGAGTTGGAGACCATTGTTGCAAGCATCCTGGGTCTAGAGGACGGATTGGATTGCCTGTTTAGAAGCATGATCAGAGCTAGAGTCTCCCTTCTCAATGTCCTCTGCGCCTAGGAGGCATCTTATTCCTTGATGAAATCAAGCCATTGTCCATGAATTTTCCATTGGCAACCAATTTTTTTTCCAAGGATGTGCCAATGAATTTTACTTGTATATCTTTATACAAGAATCAAAATACATATATTTCTTCCATTTCTCATTCATCTATTCATTCTCCATGAAAATTTCTGGGTTTACTTCAAAGTTCACATACTTATTACCTCATACAAATGCCCTCTTGCTTAAGAGTACTTTTCATTCAAAAATGTTTATTTTTTTTTTCTTTTATACTGTTATTTGTGCAACATCAGTTAAACCAGAGCTTTATGACAAAGGTACCTCAGATCAACAACCTTCACCCAGTGTCAGCTTAAACCAGGAAGCTCATCTATTTGGAAACTTCTCTTTAGACATAAATCCATTTTCTTGGACAACTTGCACTGATCTCAGATTGATATCTTCAATGACCCCAACCTATTCCAAGTCAAGGACCTAATTAACCACCCCTTCCAATGGATCCATAGTCTGGGGAAAACAATTTCTGACATTGCTAATAAAACTATCCAATTACCCATCGGTGGCCATCACATTTTATGCTAGGAATCACATTTCTGACATTTTATGCAGATGCTTTACCCACATTAGGCCTACCAAAGTAAACAATCTTTGAAGGTTGCCCTCCCAATTCACATCAGCCTTCTGTACTTTCAGCCTTTCAGGAACTGAAGACCAGTAGCTAGGCAGCACCAGCCACCAGGTCCCTAAAATGCCTCACAGTCACTACCTGCAGCTGTGAAGTAGTTTTGTAGTTACTTTGGTTTTGTGTGTTACTGGTAATGAATGCACTGTGTCTTACACATCTCGTTGTCCTGTGGACTTTTTTTTCTAAGGATAACAGTATCTTCCATTACAGCAAAATCCCACACGAAATCACATCCTCCACCCTTCTCTCTGTCCAAAGATTCCTTTTATCTCCCTTATTTTGGTTTCTAGATCCACGAAGATGCTTGGGTTTCTAGCAATGCTTGATATGTATGTTAATCTGCTTGGGCACCCAAGGTTGCTACTTAATTCTATAAACTAGCATGACCACTTAATGCAATGAAAATTTTAAAAATTGGTCATGGTAGTATTGACAAGGTCAAAAATTTTACAAAAAATAATAAGTTCTATGAATTGGTCGTAATTGAAATTTATTAGTGTTAATGTTCGAAAATTAGAAAAAATAAATAAATAATATAAGATTTTATTTGAAATTTGAAATTAATAAACATTTTAACGTGGATGTCAACGAAATTAAAAGAAAAAAGTATTCTTTGTATATTCAAGAATAGGTACCAAAAATTAGAATGGGATTTTTTTTTTTTTTTTTTTTTTTTTTTTTTTTTTTTTTGCAGCTCCCAGTCATATATATTCCAAAAATATTGAAGTAAAAATACGAAGATACTTGTAATAGAATTAAAAATAGATCTTATATATCATTACTAATGAATGCCTAAAACTTGAATAAAAAAGGA
This sequence comes from Camphora micrantha, assembly GCA_003546025.1. Lineage (NCBI taxonomy): Eukaryota > Viridiplantae > Streptophyta > Magnoliopsida > Laurales > Lauraceae > Camphora > Camphora micrantha. The sequence goes on along the minus strand of QPKB01000009.1, from coordinate 33,413,596 downwards.
AAATTTATATAATGTTGGATGATCCTCTGTGAGAAATTTGTTTTCAATTTGTTTTGGGCCCACTTTTGCATTGATTTTTTGTAGGCATGCAATCAAAATGCACAAAAGGTATAAAAATATATATATAAATAATATATTAAAATATATGAAATGAAACTTGAACAGATAAATCTAAAGTCAACCCTATCGATTCAGCATCCCATGTGTTCAAGGCCATCGCCGGTTCATAATTACTTTCGATATTTATTTTTTTTAATGAGTTTTTATACAAAAACTTCATGTGGTGCAAAATAGGTAAGAGTACATTTTCGAAAACCATACAAGCGAAAGGTTTTGAGTTCAACTTTTATAATGTATTATTTTGACTTTCATTACTCATGGCAAGGATAAGTCTTAAGGCAGATTTCAAACTCCATTACTTCCCTTAATTTTCTTGCAACTCTTATCAGGCCCAAAATTTTAATCTGAACTAGTCTAATTTTTTATTGATCAATTAAACTCCAAAATGTTTAATTTCTTGTCTCGACTCTGCTTAGGTTTTAAATATTGAGAGTTTTTTATACGTAATTTGAACCGTTCGACATTTACTCCTGTGTAACTGGTGCTCTCAAAGAAAGCATGGTAATGTGTTTCACTTGTATAAATTTTACAGGGTAAAATTCACATGAAATTTTGCATATATAAATCCAATTTTCATATCCCATCCGTAAAAGACAACAAACCATAAGGCGCTTTCGTTGATGCATTTTCTGGGGATGATTAAAATATTTCTGTTAGAACCTTTTTTTTTTTTACATGTCAACTGTTCTCACTTTTTCTTTTTCATGTAGAAGCATTTTCTTGAGAGTTTTGTGAAAAGAAAATCCAAATCCAAGAGATAAGAGAAAGAAAACCATTTTTGCTCTTACACTAGACTAGAGACAGAAACATATTTCAGTGCAGAAAATGTTTTTAGTGCACCAAAAGAGTAGAAAATGAAATCTTCATTTTTAACATGCCTGGAAAGTAGGGGAAAATATTATGATGGATTGTGATGTTAACCTGAACATGATGACTTTATAAATAAATGGAGGCAAGGTCGTGATTGATTGTGCTACTAGTAAGAACATGGCTACAGCAAATGGGGCGGGCTTTGATGGTTATCATGATCATCATCTCATCAAAGGGAATATATTCTCCTGCGCATGGTGTGCAGGAGAAAATTATCCCTCATCAAAGGCCTCAAAATGAAAGGCTTGAACAATGCCGCTGATTTTGCATTCATTGATTCAATGATCAAATCAGGCTTTTAGACAGTATCAACCCATCATTTCTATCCACCTTTTACATAGGCAGTTTCAGTGGACCCCACAAGGTAAGTTGGACTTGAATTTATTTTTTCCCTTTTGAAACTACTGCATACAAATTTATAGTGTCACAAAGGCAGAAAGATGATTGCCAACCAATATCAACGTGTACTACCCAAGCCTACTCGGCTCTTCATGAAAAAGTGACTACGCAGCAAGAATGTTGAAACAACCTCCCCATTGCATCTGCAACATGCCCCTGTTCATATACAATTAGACAAGATCTCACAATGGAAAAAGCAGATCCATCAATTTAAATTAAAACAAAAGATGCTCTCTCCATAATTACAACTTATTGACAAGCCAATGCCCAAAATGGATTTACGCCTAAGCGAGTGCGTTCTGATTGACAGCAATGGGATTATAGACGCAGGGATCACATCAATGGGTTCTTCTTCAGGAACCTCTCCCACCTCGCTGCCTCTTTTCTTCTAGCCCAGCCGCTTCATTCAACATGTCCGCGGCATCCTTCTGCATGTCAAGTTTGGCGAGGGCAACTGCCTGCATGTAGAAAGCTGTGGGCCATTCTGGGTAAACACATTGTGCTTGCATTGCATCTCGGAGGGCAGCATCATGTTGTTCACAGAGAAGATGGCACAAACTTCTTCTCGCATAAACTGTTGGGGAAACCATCGTTCCAACATCTATGAACTGCATGGGGCAACATCAGAAAGGCAAAACAGAGAGAGAGAGAGAGAGAGAGATGACCCCACTTTTATGTGATAATGAGTGACAATATAGTGCACCCATATATCTATGATGATGACCATAATGATAAAGAGTGAGTGTGAAGCATCAACTTATTTTGATCACCATAGGGTTGTAATCCAACCCCCCAATATCGATGACAACTTAAATACGTTGGGCCAAAATGACAACTCTACGGCTTAACATACCACCCATACACAGCCCAAACATCAATGGGCCATAATGCCATTGACAACATCTCACAGAGTAGGTGTCACCTCACGAAATCGATTTCCTGTACGTGTTTGATGAGAAAGCCCTCTATTAATTTGGGCCCACCCACTATACGCTTGACAATAGAATGGCACATATATCAGGGATTTAAGGTGTGAAGTTTCCAACATTGGATGATTACAATCAATCAGCGTTCTAAAACTCGGACGAGTCCGATTTGCTTTGAAGATGACTAAGCCAAGTCACAAGTGGAAGGAGACGAGAAATTGAGGCGGATTTCGGTGGGGTGGAGGTTGGGATTGGGGTGTTTGGTCTTGAGGTCGGGTGGAGGTGAGGGGACATGTTGAGGAGTGAGGGAGGAAGAGGTGGATGTCATGGTGGTGGAGAGGGAGAAAAGAGAAGCAAGGTGAAGATATGTGGGGAAGGAGGGAGGAGGAGATGGAGGTGGGATGTAAAGAGGGAAGAAGAGGAGAGAGAAGCGACTGTGTCATGGCAGATCAGTCATGGCAGATTGGTCCAATTCATGTTATAAACAAACTAGAAAAGTCTCATCTAAACATGGATTTTGCAAGCAATTGAAAGCATGGCTTCACACTACCACTGAAGTCAAAATTCGGATGAGCCACCTTGATTGATCAAGTCTCAACTCTAAACTCTCAAGTCCATTTCAGGATTATGACATATTTTTCTAGGCTAGTATGCTTCTATGCATTCAAGTGTGAGGAATCCATGTACAAACTACAAAGCTCTAAAGATACCTGAGTGTAACAGTCAATTGCAGCTCTGAAATCCTTATCACGGAAAGCAAAGTCCCCACGCTTCCTTGCTTCTAGCATGTCTCTCATTTGTTGTGTCCACTCTTGGAATGATAACTGAATTGATGCAAAATAAATAGGTTAGCCTAAACTGATAATTGCATCTTTCATCTTTCATTCCCAAATAAAAATATATTGGGTGCCCTCACTCCCTTTTTAAATCTCAAAAAACATATTTGCCCATGGTGATGAGCATTATCATACCTCATTTGTTCCTTCATCGTCTCGGTAATGGTTCATCACCAAGATCTGATGAATGGCTGTGAGGTCCATCCTAGAACATGCTTCACCCATGGGAGACAGAGGGTGCTGTGGGGTAGGAGGGGCTTCCTCGTTCTTTGGAATGCCAAGCATCATATATGATGGTACCTGCAGCCATACATTGCGGATGGAAAATTAGACAGCCATGCCAAGTATTACGAAATAGATCATCCTCAGAAAAAAAAATTAAATAAAAAGCAGGCTCCCATATATTCTTTATGGAATGTAAGAAGCGCAGGCAGTGATCATTTAACATGGTAATGACAGGAAAAGGCAGGCTACCAACATGCCAACAACTGGCAAACTGGATGGGGAGATTAGCAACAAACCTGTATACTATATAGTATGCAAAACATATGCACATGTAAACTTACATGGCAGGGAGCAGTGGGGATGGTTTGTACGTTAAAGCATATATAATCCATTCACTGCTAGTGCTAATTCATTGATACAAAATACATGATTGGAATCAAAGAAAAATGGTTTCTGAAAGAATACAAAAGGAATCAGCCCAAATGCAAGCCCCTAATAATTTACAAAAGCTATAACAATTGCAAGAAAGATCCCATGAATTATTTCTTTAGAAATACCTGCAAAACTAATTTCAGACCGAATGCATTCTGCCACTGGCAGCAGGCATTTTAAAACATTCACAAAAACTTTTCTGATCCCTTCTGTCCACTGAAAAACAGCCATAGGGAGAAAGGTCAAAGATTTTATCTCTATCTTTTAGAAGCTGAAAACTTGCCTCTCTTTATCGGTACTAAATTACACATGATGCATCTCTTCTTCAGTTACAGAACTTTTCGCTCCCAATGGAATAAAATAAATTTAGTTAGTTCAAATGGCCAAAGGTGCATTTCGATTGCAAATTACAGTTGCTAAGTTGCTTTCCAGTATCTTAGGCAAAAAGGATATGCCACGCAGTGTTTAAGCAGAATTGAAATTAATGATCACATAGGTTAAATACTGTTTTGTATAAAAAAAATATTAAAAATACAGGTGGCTCCAACTGAAGAGAAATCGAAGAATGTTGTTTGATAAGATTGACACACATATAACCAAAAAAAGAAAAAAAAACCCCAAAGCATTACAAGTTAAAGGAATTCCGAATTAGAAGGGGAAAACTTAACTTGGAATTAAGCCGTCCAAGGCCATATATTAATGGAATGGAGTAACAGGGAGCATGGCTTAAAATATGTTGAAAAGTACAGTAGGAACTTAAAATGCTGATATGAGATGGATTTAAGTTTTGATGATGATGATGATCATCATCATCATCATCATCATAATGAGAAATACTGTTACCCACTTTTCGACCCAAATCAGCTTAGAACTGAAAGTTAATGATGTAGAGAAGGACAGTATAGCACCTAAAGATGTTGCCAACTACCTGATTACCCAACGGACCTATCAAAATTTTGGATATGGAGTCTAATTTTTGGGCTCAATTCAAAAACAGGTCTGAGATCAGGTCGACACTTCCCAGTTATAGATCTATTGAGGTACATCAGTTGGGCACACAGTGTACCCAGGCTAAACATGGGTCTAATGGATAAGACCAGACCTGACTCCAACGGACCTAATTGGATCCGAACCAGATTACAGTCCTAACTCAAAGCCCAAGTATATTATTGTGTATGTTCTATTTTATTATACATTTATACATAATAATTATTTTTTAATGTTTATTAGGATGTTAATGCATATTGCATACAATATATAATAGCATATTTCAAATATGTTTTATATTCTATTATTCATTATTTTGTTTACACGAGGGTATTCAAGTCCAGAGCCAAATGGATTTGGACCAATCAATTGGACCTGAACAGTGGGCCCAGGACAGGACTGAACGCATTCATCAATCAGTTATAGAAACATAGTCCACAATTCATACCCAAAAATCCTGGGTTGCGTCCTTCAAGCAACCAAGTAAATGGGATCCACTGGCAGCCAGGGGTGGACCCAGGTGGTAGGTTTTAGGGGCATCGTCAGACCTGGAAAAGGCCTGAAAGGAGCTATGGGCCAGACAGCCCATGCCCCCATCAGAAATTAGCCCTCACCCCACCCAAAATCCCCAAATCTCCTTTCGTTTTATCTCCAAACAGCAAATAATGATTGGATTTTTCAATTCACCATCATCTGCCCCCTCAAATACAAATTTGGGGTCCGTCACTGCTGGCAGCCCTACATGGACCCTACTCATATCAAGCATAGTTGGGGCAGATCTGATTGCCATACTACACAAATAGATCTAAAAGCTCAACATTGACTTGCACTAGGGCATACTGCTTTTGACCAAATATTGAGGAAGAGATAAAAATGGACCCATCTATCCAACTACTAGGACTCAGACCTTAAAAAATGGGTCCACCATGGACCTGAGCTGTTTACACAATCAACTGCATCAGTGGTTCCGTCCATCCTGCCAAAATATTCAAGGCACTTGCAATTTTGGGAACCTCCACATATGCACACACCCTAAGAAGCAAGAGCACCATTGGTATGTATCTGTCAAACCCCAAAAGACGAGGACGAAAATTGGTGGCAAGTTGTCCAGACAGGATGAATAGGATGGCAAAGCTACCCATCATAAAGAATGATGCCTTCATACAAGGCAGAATATTTTGAATAGTCCTTAAATTAACATGACTAAAGTAAATTATTCATCTTCTCTGAGCATTGACACACACTGTGCTCTGATGTATTGGAAGAAGTAACATCATACAAAACAGATGCCAGCGAATAAGAAAACTGAAAACAGTTTACTAACCTCAGGTTTAGTATTCAAGGGCACAAGTGTTGCAACAAGGTTCTTCAGATTGGGCCGGTCTCGAGGCTCATATTGCAAACATTGTGAAGCAAGCCCAACAAGCACAGTTGCCTCTTCTGTAGAGAAGTTCCCCTCCAAGTGAGAATCCATTAAGAGTAGGATATTTTTTCCCCTAATCATATCAAGAGCCTGCATACAGGTACAAGAATACAACATAAGGGACCTCATTGCAAATCAGTTAACAATAAATAAATAAATGGTTTCTTCATATAAAAAATGTATGTTCTACTGTACAACAGCAGTAAAGCTTCTGACTGATATCATAGAGTAAATGAAGACTGGAAAACATGGCAATGAGAAGAGGTGAAGGTGCATACAATGGAACAAAGCTGATATACCAAGCAATTAACAAGTTCCTATCGAACATGACTCTATTTGATATATACAAGGACACACAACTTAATAGAATTTGTTAACTGTATAGATACACATTGATGCAGATAGGCAGGTCAACATAGGACTATAATTTTATTTTTTTTAATCATTCTTATTCTTTGTTTTTATCCAAAAAAAAAAACTACTCGAAAATGTTTAGTTCAGAAAATTTTAAAATTTTCAAAATACAGGTACAAAATATATTTTTGTATTGGCCTTTTTCAAGTTGTGCTACACTAAGATGGATACAATCCTGATGCATTCCTACATCCAAGTTACCTAGTTCTATGAATATTCTTCGTTCGATGAACCAATGAATGTTAATTACAAACTATTCTTCAAGATGTGATGATAGGGAATTTTCTTTCCATTACACAACTTTTTAAGGAGTACACTATAACCTGACTTGGGCAGTCAATGTGACTAAAGAATGTCCATGGAACTCCCATTACCCAGTCAACCAAAGGACCCAAGGAAATTGGGAACACTCTCCTTTGAACCTGTTGATAATGGGGTTTCAGTCCAGGTCAGGGTCCACATTTCTGGTCTAACTGATCATTGGATCCAGTTACAGGCCCGGTTGGTTCCAAACCTGAATAACTGAGTGCATATATATGTTACATGTAATGTAAATAATAATATAATATATTATACATAAAAGATAATATTATATATGATATATATCATTATATTATATGCAATATACATAAGGAGAATGTTTTACGAGCAAACTGCATATTGAAAATATGGAGTCCAGCTCATGGGGCCCACTTAAATGCATATCAATAAGTGGGAGGAGGGAAAACGGAAAGGCCTCCTTATGGACAAGGGGGAGCCAAAAGTCAGTCCCACCAGATTATTCTAACCCTTAATTTAACAGGCTTAAAGTTTAATATGTCTAAACCATAGATTTTTTTCTTTTCTTTTTTTTTTTTTGGGGGAGATTCAATCCAATGGTGAGTGAAGGTTAAATGAGTGTAAAACTGAGCCTGGTGCCAAATCATGGGATGACAAGAATATCAAACAGGTTGTACTGATCAAAGAATGGCCCAAGTGGAGTGGGCTTCATATAGCTGGACTGCACTTGGGCTTCATATAGCTAGACTGCATATGCAATCCACTCATAGAACATTTTCCATATACCTAAAAATGTTAATATTAGATCAGATTAACATCATCAGTTATGGAAACCATAAATATATGATATATAATATACTTTGGGTTTAGTCGGTCGGAAATTGGGTCTGGTTCCAAATTTAGATATGTAGAACAAGAACTGGGTCTCGGTCCCGCATGAACCTGACTGAATCCAACCCATATACATACCTAAGCATGACTTGACTTAATCATGTGGCACAAGACCTTTTGATTGGGTTACCTAACAGACAATATAAATGAAGGTTGTGGATTAGCCATCCACCAAAAACTCCACCCTACCGAACATTCTTTGGCAATATGATCAAATTGGAACAAAATGTCAAATTGGAACAAAATGTCAAAATGAAAATTAGCAAACAACTTAACACCATCGCTTTAGATTGGACATGAAGCAACGCCCAATGGAGTTAAGTTTTGGTAGATGCGAGTTAAGTTTTGGCAGATGCCCAAACCACAACTCCCTTGTAAGTTGTAATTCATGGGGCCAATGGACTCAAGCAACATCCCATGTTTCCTCTCAAGATCAAGAGCAACTAGTAGTAAAGTAGCATTGCATTGCTGCCTTCAACTAAACAAGAAACAACCCCAATGTCTAGGCACGCCTGATTTAGTCAAAACTAAATCAGTTTTCCAGAGTCAAGAATCCTATGCAGGTGTTCTAACGCAATAAGAAAAAAGAAGTTTTAACTTTCTTCTTCTAGAAAGCATCTTTCTTAATACAAGACCCGCCTTAACTCTTGTTTGCTAAAATAGTCTAGTTTGAGATTCAAACACAACCATTCATACAATAAATTTAAAGATAAAAATAAACCAACAAAGGCTAACTATGCTTAGGTGGGCATATATATATATATATATATATATATATTGGGAGATATACATATACACCATACACACACATATACATATATATATATATATATATATATATATATATATATATATATATATATTATATGTACACACACACACACACACACACATATGCATATATACATACATATATATAGGAGATGCTCCTATGAGAGTAACTCTCACGGTACTATAAGTAAGGATGGGGGCCCTCACATCCATATCCCATGCCAACAGCCTACATGTGAGGGCCCCCACTTCTTACTCTCACAGTATCGTGAGAGTTACTCTCACAAAAGCATCTCCCATATATATAAAAGAATTCAGGTAGCTTCTAGGGATCAGCAATTGCTTAAGTAGGCCCAATCTAGATTGGCGCCTTGGGCTCCTATAACTGGAGGGTTTGATCCTTGATGGACCATGGCCCTCTCCTGTTTCATACAAGCCATGGGCAGCATCATTGATGCAATCAAAGCAAGCCAAATCCAATTGATTGTGAGCCCAAGATACCTCGATCTTCAATCAAACGGAAAATCCACTCAAACAAGGAGAAAAGAAGAGATTCATTTATCATTATTCGCGAAAATCAACCTTAGATATCTTCAATCCAATGGGAGATACTCAACCAAGGGAGAAGAAAGAAGAAAAGTACATCAACTTGCAACTTTTATTAGAAGTAATGAATAATAACAAGAAGCGTTCCCTTACATAGGCATAAATAGCTTGAAAACCCCTAAAATCTAAGAATAAATCAGGTCCATCCATTTAATCCTAATAATAATAGAAAGAGAATATATCTTGAAAAAATCCATTGGAATCTCATGAAAATCCATCTCTTGCAAGAGATGACTTGGACAAGAGATATTATATGATTCTTACTATCCTTGTAAAGAAAATCTCTCGATCCCTATCTTTATTCTCAACCTCCTCAATAGTAGAATCCATTGCAACTTTAATTAAGGAAGTAATTATAAGTCAACTAATGATCAGAGGCAAGAAACTTAAATCTCACTGTACATTATGGAAGGCCTGGATGTGTGGGCCTCAGATAGATGGACTACTTGGCACCATAGCGTTTTTATGGGCTTGATTAGATGTCCAATGAAATCCAATTAAGGACTGATTTGGATCCCCATAAAATTCAGCATATTTCATTTCAAATTTGGGACCCATCTTAAGTCCACCTTGACTGTCCAAAGTTAAATTTAAGCCCTTTTTCTTGATTGAGGCCCGATTAAGATGGACCAAAAAAATCCCCGTGATCAAACAAATTGATCAATATAATTGAGGGGTTGATCCATCGCATGATCTATTAGATCTAGGCCATACGCTCGCTCGTCAATGATTCCCCCGTCTTCGAAAGAGTTCAACCATGAAATCAACGATCAAATGCTTCAGCTATAGTCCACAGTCACCCTTCTCACTTGAAGCGACTCGTTCTCGCGAAAACCATCCTTTGTGAATGCATGTGTTGGCCCTTGTGAATGTATCATGTCACAATCATAAAGAATGGTCAATACAATAACAAATGTCCTATATCCATTGACACTGCATCACCCTCATGTCGATATTTATCACCAATAGACAAAAAGACCAAACACTGATGATCACTGTCAGTCTATCACCTGATGCTCGCTTGTCAACCAAAGTAGCTTGAACGGTCACGAGTGCTTATGCTCCTTAAGTTGTATAATCTTGACCAATGATTTTGACTCTTGAGATGGTATCTGTCATGAACCAAAATAGCAGCAGAGACCGCTCCGCTCCGCTTTTGCAACTTCTCAGCATTCACATGTGCATCATAGCCTATCGGGCAACAAATCAGGTGTATTGGCTGATACACCCTGATACAATGCATATCAACCAATAGATTGGGCATATCGGCTGATAAATTGTCTAGTGCGCATTTCGTGCACACCTCATAGCACTTGACCACCCATCTAAATTGACCACACACACACAAGACGACACCCCCCGACCACCCATCTAAATGAACCACATAGAAGACGACACCCCCCCTGACCACCCATCTAAATGGAACACCACCGCCGACCACCCATCTAAATGGAACCCCCCCCCCAAAAAAAAATAAAAAAAAACCACGAATTACACTTAACTCCTCTTTTTTTTTTCACACCCATCTCGGATTGTTGAATCGACTGTGCATAGTTTCAAGGGGTGAGAACTTGTGGGCCGTCGATCAAGGGGTTAAGAAAATCAGTTGGGACCCATAGCAAGGTGCAGATGGAGAGGCCATGTCCGTGCGCACAAGATTGGGACTGTATACATACATACATACATATAGAATAATATCAAATCCTCCCTTTTTAACCCAAAAGCATCTCTTTTCCACTTTCCTTTTGCAAATGAAACATTATATAGAGAGTTGTACACCTTTCTATTCTTAACAAAAAAAAAAAAAAACCCATTCTAAGCAAAGAATTGAAGCCAATACACCACCATAGCTTAAGAGTTTTCCTTTTAAGGTAAGGAAAATCCAAAATCAATCAAATCTTTTAGGTCTTTTCCATTTGTTAAGGTGGGTATGTTTTAGTAAAATTATTGACAATGAATGTTAGGAGCATAGATTTTCTTCATATATGCATTATTTGGGCCATTTTCAAGATTTATTTTTTTTAGTTTTTCTCATAAATATCGATTAAATTTTGGAATTTGTTTTAAAAGATAGATTTTTTTCATATCTTCGCCCAAAAGACCATTTCATTAGTATATTTTCCCTAAGTTTATATGTTACATAGATCAATCCCATAGATCTAAGTGTAGTTATTAACTAGCAAGTAAAACGCACTTACAATTAAATAGTTAAAAGTAAATATTAAATTAGTTATGAGTATGACTAGTATCTAAGTATGAGTAGTATCTAAGCATTAGTATACAGCATACCACATGGTATATAGTGTACAATTGATAATGCTCTGATATTACATTATATACATAGTGAATACTAAATAATGACCTTTTACTATTAACATTTTATTAGGTCTTAATATAACTAAGTAACATGAATATAATTGAACAAATACATCACTATACTCCTTTAAAATAATATAGTAATATATAATCTACATGACAATGAAGGGTCCAATACTGCCATTTATGTCTTTTTTTTTTTTTTCTTTTCTTTTTTTTTTTTTTTTTTTTTGTTGTTAATGAAAACAAACATTTAAACGTAATATTTTTTTTAATATTCTAACTTTTTCAGATATTGTTCGAATTCTTTTAACCTCCATTTAGGTTCATGCTAATAACTGATAGGTATCGCCACAACTGACTCGTATCATTTTGGGAGGCAGACAATAAGCCCTTCGCAACCGCTTTTTTTTATATCCTTGATATGAGTACTTTTTTTATCAATAATCATAATCAAGGATCAACATAGCAGTTGCAGCAAGCAAATAGGCCAGTGGCCAAAACGCTACATAATGGGCGATACATAGTGGTTGCGGCAATATATAACTGTGTAGCATTGTGAATTTTTTAAGCGGTAAAAAAAAAAATGGATCTTGCGTAGCAACCAATCTTGTATTTTTTCAGTGATTTGAAACCATATAAAGGAAAGGCTATTAAGAAGAAATAGGAAAAAAGTATTTCAAATTATAATTATTTGGCTCTACTTGGTTTAGCCCGTCGCCTCGCTATTTTCAAAAAAGCGTAGCGGCCTCAACCACTGCGGCCGATAATGCAACCGCGAAGCTACATAGTGGCCGCTATTTTGAACCATGACCATAATACACACCTTTGCTCCATTTATGCAAGTAGCTCAAAAAATATTATTTTGAAGCCACTTCCTATCATCCACAGGCATTAGCATGCTCAACACCAACTTTCTAGTATTCAATATGTGTTCTCCATCACTGTTGCAATCACCATTTCTTCATTATCTTCATATTATCATTTTCATACTCATGATAAACTATCAAATTTTCTTTATTTTCTTTACTTATAACTTCATCCACAAGACCATTGTTTTCTACAATATTATATTGACAAGTCAAACACTCAAAGGCCCTGTCTGGACTGATGACACTTGTAACATATATAGAATTGCTCAGAGTGGTAGTGTGCTTTAAAAGAGTCTGTTGTCCCTAAGTTTACAGAACTTTTGAAGTTCTTTGTGAAATCACTGATGGAGGTAGTTCGCTGCCTATCACCTTTGTTGACTAATACGTCTCTCGTTGTAACTTGTAATTTCTCTGCCTTAAGTGCATGCCAAGGATAAAAATAGCGGTAGTGGCAGGCGTAGCAGCCCTCGGCCAAAACGCTACATAGCGGCTACGTAGCAGCGTAGCGGTGTGATTTGAAAAAATCGTCACAAAAATCTAAAAATTTTGGTAGAAAATCTAGAATATTGGAAAATGAGAGAAAATGTTCTTTTTTTGCAAAAATAACAGAGGTAAGGGGGCATAGCGGTCCCTTTATTGTATGAGGTCCTGTATATCTGTGAAACCTTGAGAAGAACTCTCCATATCCACTATAATTCGGCGAGATCGTGTGCTTTTTAGTGTTCTTTTTAAACATAAAAGAATAGAAGAGTTGCATAAAAATGTTATTTGGAGAGAAAAAGAAAAGAAATAAGCATCATTATACATTTGAAATTTTTTGAAAAGTAGAAAAATTTCACACCCCGTAGCGGCCCCGTAACGGGCGTAGCAGCCGCTACGGATGCGAACGGAGCTAAATGCCATTTAGCGTAGCGGTCAATGATATACGTAGCCGCCGCTATTTTGATCCATGGTGCATGCTGATATACATGTCGCTGTCTCGGAGCTCTGAAAGCCCAATTCTAATCAAATGGTGAAATCTCCAATTTCAAGATATGTAAAAATCATCCGTGTACTTTCCAATCGTCCTTGTTCCCTACCGAATACCTATCAACTTATCCTACAGATCTTGAGAGTAATTTAGGGGGAGGAACTCGACTCAAATCATTTCTTTCATTCGGTTCCAAGTTGCAATCGATTCAAGATATGCAATGCTGTTGTTTATGCGCACATCAGACCACCAAACCACTGCAAACCCACAGAGCTAGGAAGCCACAAGATAACTTTATATGCTTTTGGTATCTCCATTGAGGATGAAAACACTTTGCATATATAGATTGGCCAATCAAGGAAAGCATCAGGACCTAACCATTAGTCAAATTCAGATATTTCAATTTTTACACCCAACTCACAACAACGTTATACCTATAAGTCGCAATGTACCAACTTAAAAGCGTAAACTCATAGGTGGGAGGCCAAATCAGGTATATGAAAACATGTCAAGCCCATTACTTGGGCAATGTAGGATGTGAGTCTTTTCCACCCCCTCACGTGCAAGCCCAACAGATTTCATAGACGGGCCTGCCACGTGAGCTACACAAGAACAATGGGATCGGAATCCGCTCTGATACCATGTAAGATACCATGTACCAACCCAAAAGCTTAAGCTTGCAGGTGGGAGGCCCAAACAGGTATATGAAGACATGTCAAGCCCATTACTTGGGCGATGTGGGATGTGAGACTTTTCCAACACTCCCCCTTTACTCTCCACAAACCACCCAATTACTCTCAGCGGCGCACTTTTGGTTGTCTTTGCTTTGTCCATCTTCCATCTGTAGAAAGAAATAAGCTTTCCCAACAAGCAGCTAAATGTGTATTCTTGGAGTACAGTGATGATGAACATAAGGGATTTTCATGCTATGATCCAATGGCTAGTAAGACCCACATTTCTCAAAATGTCATATTTATTGAACACATTCCCTAGAATTCCCTTCAGTAGGATTCCCATATCCTCAATGTATCATATCTTCCTCAATTTTCTACCTCTCCACCTGTTACTGACAAAGCTTTGCAAGTTTATAGTCAACGTCCACAACCTATGCAAGCTGCTATACCTGCTCCTGATCCCCTCTCATCGCCAGATCCTCATCCTCAAAGGTGATGTTACTTCTGAATTATGTCCACCTTTGCATCGTTCTACTTGTACATCTAAACCACCTGATCAGCGTTGTCTTCTTAGTACCATCGACTCTATCTTTGTTCCCTCATCTTTTTCCCAGGCCAAAGATATCCCGTGCCGGCACTGGGCAGGATGCCATGACGGAAGAATCAATTGCTCTTGGATCAAATCAAACACGGGATTTGGTTCCGTGGCCTCCCAATGCTCCGATAATTGGTAGCAGATGGATTTACTCATTAAAGGTAAAATCTGACAGGACTCTTGATAGATACAAAGCTCGTTTAGTTGCCCAAGGATTCAAACAAGAGTATGGCATCGATTATGAATGAACATTTGCACCAATTGCCAAAATGACAACAGTTCATACCTTGATTACAGTAGCGGCAATTCGCAACCAGCCTCTTCTACAAATGGATGTCAAGAACACTTTCTTGCATGGTGATCTCCAAGAAACAGGTTTTTTGAAAACACCACCTGGATATGCAGCACCTCCTAACCACGACTGTTGGTTGCATAAATCACTCTATGGACTCAAGCAAGCACCCCATGCTCGGTTTGATAAATTTCGGGGTGCTATTCTCCAAGCAGGATTTTATCAAAGTCCAAATGATCCTTCAATGTTTGTTAGAAGGACTGCAAATGGTTGCACTATTGTGCTTATTTATGTTGATATGATTATCAGTGGAAATTATAATTCTGGTATAAAGGCTTTTAAGACATTTCTTCTGAAAACTTTCAAAATGAAGGTAGGACCTCTAACCTATTTTCTTGGATTAGAGATTTCTCGTACCAAAGCTGGTATTCACATTCATCAGAAGAAATATGCCGAAGATCTACTCTCAATGGCACATTTGACAGACTCCAAAATTGTGGATAGTTCATTAGAATTGAATGCAAAATTATGGAAGGATGAAGGTCCTCCACTACCTGATCCCACGTTGTATTGACAGCTTGTTGGCAGTTTGATTTATCTCACTATGACACAATCAGATATTTCATATGCTGTTCAGACTGTGAGCTAGTTTGTGAGTAACCCTCATAAACCTCATCTTACTGTCATCCATCGGATTCTTCGCTATATCCTTGGTAGCATTGATCGTGGACTTTTTTACTCGCCAACCTCGCCTATGCATCTTCGAGCCTATGCTGATGTAGATTGGGCTGGGTGTCCTGACACACGTAGGTCCACAACTAGATCATATCTTAGAAATGCAAGAAGAAGTCTACCGTTTCTAAGTCCTCTACTGAAGCTGAGTAGTGATCAATGTCTTCCACCAGTAGTGAAGTGGTTTGGCTAAGAAGACCCCTTTGTGAACTTGGCGTTCCTGCAACTGGTCCCACTCCACTTAATGCCGGTAATACTAGTGCAATCCAAATTGCCAACAATCCTATCTTCCATGAGCACACCAAGCACATTGAGGTCGATTGCCACTTTATACGGCAACATGTTCTCATGGGTGTTTTGCATCTTACTCATGTTTCTTCACAGGACCAACTAGCAGATCTTTTTACAAAGGCCGTGCCTCGTCCCCGTAATGATTTTCTCACTACCAAATTAATGCTCCGTCAAACTCTGCATCAATTTAAGGGGGAGTGTAGAAGTGGATCATCCTCTAGTTTACATGACCCAGATCCACCTGACCTGTCAAGAACAAACCCCAGACCACTTGCTCATTAGAGGATATGTCATACACGTGGGTCTTAGTCATACATAATTACTGTAGGATATTTTACAGTCAATTGTATCTTGTATTTAAGATAACTTAGTCATTGTAATTCCCAAATTGTAGCCATAAAGATGGCAATACAGTTTTATATATTGGTGATCGATCACTAAGAACGATACACCTTCACTATCACAGTAATCTTCCTGTTTGCCCTCTGATTTCAATTGCTCCCAGATTTCTATGATCTCCATTGACTGGACCCCTGTAACTGTTATGGTACCCTTGTTAGTTCCAAATTGTCAAACATGACACACCAAGGCAACATTAGATGCTTTCATCCTTTAAATGCTTGCATTGTGTTGGGTGAGGGATGAATGTATATCTGAAATTAATGCAATATCTCCTGTTAAATCTAGCCACAAATTCTCCAGAGAAATGGCAATATGCTTCCTTATATTATGTATGTCAAGTACCTCATTAATGAGTTGTTCGAAGGACATAACCGATGGATCCTCGTTTGATTGTTTCTTTAGAGGAAGTGTGTCAAATATTTGGTGGGCGTGATAGGAACAGGCTCTGATGCAGGCTAAAGTTCTAAAAGGATAATTTGATTGCACTATGAAGAGTTCCAAGCAAACTCACCCGAATGTTAGGGACCAAACTACACAACTTATTAAATACTAAATGGTAGCTCCTCCTAAGAATAATCTACCTTCAACTTATTATCTATATGCTTAAGCAATTAAACAATCCAAGTACAGTTGAGATAGTGATAGTGTAAATCTTAGAAAGGAAACAACTGGATTTAAATAGCTTTATGCAGTTACCTATATACAGTTGAAATGGTCAATAACATGAAGTGCACACTGATGTAGCTAGACTAAACCTACTGCAAGCCTCACCTACCCCAAAAGAACAATCAATGGATAGCTTGAACAACCTAAGAGCTGATGCACTTCCATGATGCAAAAAAACCAATGCCCAACAATGTAACCCAACCTGATTCTGACCGGCAATCTAGCTTTCCAAAACTCCAAAGCTTCAACACCCATCTTCTAGACTATCCAAATCGGTGGCACTCAACTCATTTGAAAATTTTAATTTTTTTGTTGTTGGTGAAAGCACGAATCTAGTCCCCATTATGTCGGTCCCCAAGATTGACACTAGGTAGTAGTTGTGTTACTTAAGGATCAAAATAGCAATTGTAGAGGGCATAGCGGTTAGTGGCCAAAATGCTACATAGTGGGCGATAAGTAGCAATACGTAGCAATATTCAAAAAAAAAAAAAAAAAAGTAGCAACACGTAGGACTGTAGCGGTGTGAATTTTTTAAGTGGTCAAAAAAATTTGAATCTTGTAAAGTAACCAATGTTGTATTTTTTTTTTAGTGATTTGAAACCATATAAGGGCAGAGACAACTTTAGGAAAGGCTATTGAAGATAACAAATAAGAAAAAATAGTGAATAAAGCTAAAATTACTTGGTTCTACTAGGTTTTAGACCATAGCGACGCTATTTTCAAAATAGCATAGCGGCCTCGAGCGCTACAGCCAATAATGAGAAACAACCTCAATGTCTAGTTGATCACATTGAAAATAATATTTTCAAATAATGAGAAAACATATTTTCAAATACTATGCTTCTCACTTGGAGCGATAGTAACATAAACCAAACCAAGCCAAACCAAGCATTTTCCCACTAGGTGGGGTCGGTTATATGGATTTGACGACGCCAATCAAATCTATTTAGGGCCATGTCCTCCGTTAGATCAATGTATGCAAGGTCATGTTTAATAATTTCTTTCCAATTTCTCTTGGGTCTCCCTCTCCCTCTCCTACTCCTGGCAATCTCCATGCTTTCACACCTTTTAACAAGTGCCTCCGTTGGACGCCTTCTAACATGGCCGAACCATCTCAATCGATTTTCTCTCATTTTATCTTCAATCGGTACTATTCCTACTTTGCCCATAAACTCCTCGTTCCTAATCTTATCTCTCCTTGTGATCCCGCACATCCATCTTAGCATTCTCTTCTCCACAACTTCCATCTCCTTAACATGATTATGCTTGACTGCCCAACACTCAGATCCATATAACAACACTGGGCATACCGCCACCTTATAATATTTTCCTTTAACCTTGAGGGGGGCTTTCCGATCACACAAGACACCCGAAACACTCCTCCATTTGGTCCACTTGACCTGAATCCTGTGACTTACATCAGTATCAATCCCCCCATCCTGTTGCACCATAGATCCAAGGTATCCAAAGTTTTCTTTCTCTACAATCTTTTGTGTGCCCAAACTTACCTCTATGTTACCAAGTGTCCTACTTTGACTAAACTTGCATTCCATATATTCCGTCTTGCATCGACTTAGCCTAAACCATTTAGTTAACATTTTCCGCCACAATTCTAGCTTAGCATTCACTCCTTCTCTCGACTTATCCACTAAAACAATGTCATCTGCAAATAGCATACACCACGGCACCTCATCATTAATGTCTTGTAATCTCATCATAACTAGGGCAAACAAGTACGGGCTTAACGCTGAGCCTTGGTGTAGACCAATCGTGATAGGAAACTCTTTAGTCTCTCCGCCAGTCGTTCTTATAGATGTCATGACTCTATCATACATATCCTTTATCGCCTCAATATATGCGACACAACACTCTTTTCCTTTCCGGTACTCTCCATAGAATCTCCCTAGGAACCCGGTCATAGGCCTTCTCCAAGTCAATAACACCATATATAAATCTCTCTGACCTTCTCTATACTGTTCCATTAACATTCTCAAGAGAAAGATAGCCTCCATGGTTGATCTCCCAGACATGAAACAAAATTGATTCTCTGAAACGTTTGTTGTTCTTCTTAGTCTTCTCTCCCATAATTTGGAGCGATAGTAACATATTAGTTGAAAATAATGAGAAAACATATTTTCAAACATTGAAAATAATATGTTCTACAGCCTCGCCTGCATCACATTTCAGCCATCGAAGTGATAATATGACCAGACTTATCTGAAGATTTGGCTCAGGATAAACCAAAATGGAGAAACAGAAATCATGTAGCCAACCCCAACATAATTAGGACTTGGGATAAGGCCTTGATGATGAGTGATATTATCACCAGAACTTATTCTTCTGGACACATAGCAAAGATTACGACCAAGCAAACATCATTTTCCTCTACATGTAATATTTATGCAAACATACATGCGTGGACATTTGGGCTGTTGTGACCATCTTCCATGATTTTTTAATCATTTAGAAAAAGTTAAATAGATGATCGCATGAAACCTTCTTTTTTGTTAATAGATATTCTCGCATATAACTCTCAGCCCCAAGATCGTGCCAAAATGTTAAAAGGGAAAGTCAAACCAGAAAGAGCAGGCATAGCAGCAATCAAAACCTGTGCAGTGACAAATTTTGTTATTCTTGTGCATCAGCAGCTATATACTGATAGATAATTAGTCATAAAATGCAAATGAAATAAATACATTGACCATGGAAAGTACATAAATAATGTTCCAGCATCTTTCATAAGATTAAACATAAAAAACTTGTATACTCAATCTAATACATGATCTGCAGCATCAAATTAGGGGCAGATGCTTGCACGAAATATGAGTATGGTATTGGTAGCACTTACAAGAAACCGAATGCACAAAAGATGCTGCAAACAAATGGCGGAGGCAAAAACTTACATGACTTGGAGGAATGTGCTTTCCACTGAGAAGATCCAAGAGGACAGTACCAAAGCTGAATATTACACTTTCAGCAGTGACCCTTCCTACGAGGCATGATGATTTCAGAATTCAGATGAGTAATGTTTTTAGAATATTTTCCAGAAATCACTTGACCAAAATAACATGTCACAATAACTGAGGATGTAAATCCAATGATATGCAGTGTAGCTTACAGATATGATACAAATTTTCAAAAAAAATAAATAAATAAATACAGCAAAAGGTTGTGGTCTAACCGTATTCAAAATGATTATTCCATCATAAGAAAAAACCATTACATGTTAAGATAAAAATCTTGATCAAGATTTCAAGTATAATACGGGAAAAAAAAAAAAACCCACGAAGGAGAAATACTTGGTGGTGGTTTACCTTGTAATTAGAAAAGGAATCATTTTCATATGTCAGGTGGAACAGAAGTGGACCACCTCACATCTCATATGAGCTTATGCTGAAACATTTACGACTTAAGTTGGCAGACTCAAGTAGAATGGCATCAATCCATCTTTAATCTCAAAGGCAGACCCCATACTGAATATTAGGCTTTGTTCACGTACCTCAGGATAATCATTTAACTGGATCAAGCCACTCTAAATTTGATATTCACACCCAAATATAGAGATGAAATCTGCAGATCAAAATTTTAACAATAGAATATTTAACATGGCTATTAGGGGTGGCAACAGGCCAAACTCAGGTGGATTCATTCTGGCCTAGTAGAAAAATAAGTCTGGGTAGGGATGTAAAGTGCCTGGGTTAGGGTTCAGTTCATGCCCCCAAACTGGGACCCGATTTGTGTCCTATTTACATGGACCCGGCTCTGATGGACCCAATTTAAAGCCAAAGTATATAATTTAAATTATATATTATAATGTTATTATAATATTTTAAGTGGTCTGATTATGTTGCTTTTTTATGCATCCATGATCCATACATAGACCTTTCTGTCCCTACCCTCCATGATTGGCAAGCATCAAGGGGAGCCCATAAAAAGTGTTTCCCATATAGAAAAGTGGGTAGATTTCTCACAGGAAAAACGCACAAGTGAATCTTTGTGTTAGTGTGTGCGTAGAGACTAGAGAGAGAGAGAGAGCACAACCTGCAAATATATATCATATGACATCAGAAAAGAAAATACAAAGTTACCATTTCTTAGATACTCAGGAGGTGTATAAGCCAGATTTGTACTATAACTTTTCCCGTCCCTGCTATTTTTCATAAGGCCAAAACAAGAAAGTCGCGGATCACCATCCTGCAACGGCAAACAGAAATCAACAGGCTGAATTCACACAAGCAACACACAACAGTTAACTGTACCTTACAGAACCTGGAAGCAGTGTATTTGGATATAAAGAAAATATATATAATATAGATTTACAAGAATACAGTACAAAAATAATAAATAAATAAAAATCTACTGCAAACTTCCTGACCAGCACAAGAGTAAAACTGGGAATGCATAAACAAGAAGTAGATCCCATGACCCTTTAAACCAAAATGGCATGTCAAAGCAATGTAAGTTCATGAAAGGGAACTTCACATGCCAAGGAAGACCCTCCCACAGACTTGTCAGATCCATAGGCCTCACTATCTGACCTTAGCATTGCTACTATATCAATTACCCTGACCAACGTACAGCTGCACTAAGTTACCTTGCTTGCTAGTGGCTGGTGGAAAACTCTACAGGAGTTGCAAACTCATTGTCCTGGGTGAACATTTTCTCTAGGGCTCGCTATCAACTTCTCTGGTTCTTTTTTTTTTTTTTTTTTTTTTTTTTATCTCTAATGATTGTCAAATCACAATACTCGCTCTCTGACAATTAAGTGTACAGACTCAAAAGATTTTTGTATGTTCTAGATTTCCAGTATTAACTTCTGGACATTTTCTTCACACAGTTAATGGAATCCAAAAGTAGGGAATGAAGATGAAAAGGATAAGTAGCATCGAACAGGTAACAAAAAAAAGAAACAACAACATAAGAAAGAAGTTCAAATATGTGAAATGATAAAAATAACTGAAGGAATAAGGTTTTGAGATATGAGGCCCTACCAGTTCCATTTATTAATCGTCTCAGTGAATTCATTATGTTTTAATAACATGTAAGAAAGAAAACCAAAATGGAGCCTAAAGCTAGAGCTTCCCAAGCTAATAAAGTATTTGGAAGTGCAGGAAGCCAGGAACTAATGATAAAAAAAGCTGAAAAGACATTAACCATAGAACCTTAGGAGATGAGATTGATAATTATCAAAACAAAAAATAATAATAATAATAAGGAGATGAGAATCTGAGATTGATAAACCTCTATTTACAATCAAATAATTGATAAAGAATCATAATTGTTTATTTTCTTCAGACAAAGTTACGTCCTATCTCTCACACTCTTGAATCCATGGTCCCTCAAAATGGTCTGCATAATCAGACTATAGCAAGTTTTCCTACAATGAAGAATCACACAACCCCATCACATCTTTACAGTGTGTTGGAGACACATGCCAAATGAAGATCGGAACTCAGTAGAGAGATGGAGCAATAAAATGATTCTAAAGAAAGTATCTCCTATATAACAAGGTAAATATTTTTATTAGGGACAAAGACGAGTTTTTACCTCATCAAAGAGAACTCTGTAAGCATTCAGGTCATGGTACAAAGGTCGACCTTCACTACTACAGTAATCTAAGGCTTCAGCAATATATACTGCAACTCTCAAACGCATAGCCCATTCAATAGTCTGATTTTCCCCTGTTCAGAAAGGAAAAAAAAAAAATAGAATTTAAGGTCACCTACAATGGTACAGTTGGCAGAAACTCTTATCTTAATTTAAGTAATAAATTCTCAAAAGAAGTAAAGGTTTGAGTTTTAATTGAACCAAGTACAAAATCATATAAACTTGAGATAAAGAGCCCCCTATATCTTAATATTCAGAGAATAAAGATTTTAAGCATGGGCAAAATAAGCATAAACTTTTTTATTCAAGTATTTCATCAAACTTATGCTGCAGTATAAAGACGACAAACAAAATATTAATCAAATGTCAACCTGGAATGCTACCAGACAGGAAAAATGTCTGCTATAATAAGGACAAAGAATAAGTCTAAAGTCTACAGAAGGCTTGACAAGTTTGTTTTAAATTAAAATAAATTGATATGACATTACAATATGGAGACTTTACTAACATTTAAATATAATCAACTACATTATGTACCATCTTAGCTTTAGTGACTGTTGGTGGGGAAAAAACACTATGGTTTCCAACCAACACAAACCAATACAGACAAATATAGGACAACATTTTATCCACATCATACAACATAACAGTACTATGATGCAAGTTATTTGATCCTTTTTTAATCAGTAACATAAGAATTTCATTTAAGTGTTAAAACGCATAGGACAGACAAGCTATTCAGTATAATACTGTATGAACAAGAACAAAAATAAAACTGCAAAAACTCTTATTGGTGAAAAATCTCTTAAGCAAAAATTCATGCCATTGCTATCAACTCCCTATTTTGCAAAAGCATCTGCCACTTCATTAGCACTCCTATACTAATGCTGAAAGGAGATGCTATATGAGACCAACACATTAGTCCCGGTCAGGACATACCTATCTGGAATTATGAATACACTGTTGCTTTCATGAATCTAGAAACCCGTTCGAGTCAACTTAAATGATCAAAAACACAGTAGTAAGTGTATGGGTTGGATCGAGTCTGGTTCAGATTGGATTGATCTAAGGGTATAATATTTATGGGTCAAACCCGGACTTGACCTATTTATTAATTTAAATTTCGAAAAAGAAAACCCTAGAAAACTATAAAAAGGGATGAAAGAAGAGTAATACTTCGGAGAAGAGCCCATGGCACATTTGAAAGGTGCTCATTGTCACAACCATGAGGTTGAAGCCTTGTCAGAGCCAGTCATGTTATCAATTAGGAGGAAAAAGAAAAGTAACACTTTGTATAAAACAATCAAGTCAGTTGCATTTTAATTATCAAACGTCATGTTATGGAATATGGATAAAATGGGTCTTGGTGGGTTTTAGAAATTGCAGAGTTGTATCCTCACTTTATGTGTCTATGCTCTTATACATATCGATATCTAGGTATCCACGCTTCATGTGTCTATGCTCTTATACATATCAATATCTAGGTAACATGGGCTTTTAGCCATTAACCTGGGCATCAACCTCTGCACACTAGTCAGGCTTATGGTAAACTTGGGAAATCATTTGGGGAATTAAGGAACGGCAAAGATTCAAAACTTAACACATATATTGCAAAAATAAAATAATAAAATGTTATTTAACTCTTCTCTTCCTCTACATATATGGCATCTGTACTTACAAGAGCAATGTGTGCAGGAACCGCAGAGCCAGACCACTGAAGCTAATCAGCTGGGAAACCATCTTTTGGAGCAGACAGTCATATGAAGAAAGGAAAATATATTTTGGCAGACAACTCAACGCATGCTTTTTGTTATGATCCCATATGTAATTCATGTACTGACCCAAATCTGAGTAGGGGACACCTTTTGTACTACGGTTCCTTTTCTTAATATAAATCCTTCTTTCAGAAAATAAATAAATAAATAATTCCCAGGATAGATGACAATACTAGATGCTACCAAATGATACTGGTTTGTTTTGAGAATGAACTCCATGAAGAGATCAAAATTTTAATACCTATCGCCACATGTGCAATGCTAAACATAATTTTAAATGGACCCCAATGACTTTTGGGGAAAAAATCCAAATATAGTCATGACAGTTCAGCAGCCAGAATGACAAAATATTAAAGACCCATCCCAGAACCTATTGATGGAAAGAACCAAAATCCATACAAAGAAAGAATAGAAGCTAGGATAGAAACCATAACATTTATCTTAGTCACCCATTCTGATTTCTTACATTTTCCAGATGAGTCTGGGTGTACCCCAGTGGCCCAAATCACTTGTAATTTTGAACTTTGAGAGAACAGAAAGATCTACTCCTCTGTCTTTTCCACCACAATAGACCGTGAGTACCGACCGTCAACAGTGTGTTGGATAAACAGTTTTTCGGTAACATGGTTTCTGATTTCCATACCAATCCCAAATATGCAGGAAAAGGGAGTTTTTTTTCGCTGTAATGTTATAGGAACAGGTAGTCGTTCCTCCTATCAAAATATACAAACCCAGTGTAAAATGGGGATAATCCCAATCTGTTGTTTGCTAGAACAGACACTCTTTGCAGAAACACAACCGACAAAATTATCTACCAAAATCATCCCCGCTTCCTGTGCACAAATTGAAGAGACTGCTTTTTTTACTGCATTAACTAAGAAACAACCTCATGTCATGCTCATTCATTATTATTCAATCCTCCTTTTTTTCCAGACAACTGTGTTCTTCTCATTAACCCCCTTTAACTACATTTATGAGTATAGAATCAATTCAGGATTTGCAATCAATTACAAACAAACCTCATCAAATAAATGCTGTATTACTTCAAATGGGTATAGTCATAAATTCCACAACTTGCACATTTCTCATCACATCAAACAAGAAAAAAAACAAATCAAAACCAACAAAACATAAGATAGATAAGAAAACAAATCAATAATAAGCAATGGCACTTACAGTGAAAGAGATGCTTAGCAAGCGTATCATTCGGCATATACTCCGCAACAAGCAGCCTCTCATCCCCATCACAGCAATACCCAATCAAATTCGCAAGCCTCCGGTGCCGCAGTTTCCCAACACCAGACGCATCCTCCTGCAAAAAAAAAAAAGATAAAATAAAAGAAACCCATCACCAAAAACCCAATCAAAACTCTAATGGCCGGGCACCCAGAACGCAAAAAACCAAGAACACGATTTGGGGTGTCGTAATTTTACCACAAACTGCTTGGGATCGGGCCAGGCCAACTTGGTGAACTTCTTGACAGCGATCCATCGGCGGTTCTGGAGGCGTCCCTTATAGACAAGATTGGGGGCTTTCTCTCCGCTCTCGGAGACGATGAAATCAGAGCTGAAGTTGTTGGTAGCGGATTTGAGATCGGAGAGAGAGAACTCCGAGAAGGAAGGCACCCCACCAACACCTACTTCTCCAGAAGCAGCAGGCTGAGGATTGAAAGGCGGATTCTGCTGATGCTGCTGGTTTTTCTCTTCTTCTGGGTGGGTTTCTGTAAAGAAGGATGATTCACAGCAACCCATGATTCTTTTTCTTTTCTTTTCTTTTGCAGCTGTAGAAGTTGCTACTGCTGCTTTGAGTTCTTGGAGATTGGAGGTGATAAGAAGCAGCAACAGAGATAGAAAGAGAAAAAAAAAAAAAAGCAGAAGAGATTTCAGATATCCCTCTTGTGTCTCCTTTTCCTTGTTACTCTTTTCTTCCCTTCCTTTCTCTATTTTCTATTTCCCTCTATTGTAATTTGATGGGAAAGAAAGATATCTGAGGATTGGAGCGAAATGGGAAACTCTCCTTGTCGGGCTATATTGCTCTTTTTTTTTTTTCTCGTTTTTTTTGTTTTTCTTGTTTTTACACTAGAGTAGACCTGCCTTTTTAGCTGTTTTTGAGAGCACTCGTGTCTTTCAGACATTTGTTTTGAGTGTCCTTGTTAATGTAGTCCGCAGGAAGACATTACATTGCAAGTCCTCCTCTTATATCTCCTTACATGAAAGAACAAACCAGCATTCTAATGACCGTACTGATGCTATGGCAAGGTGTAAACGTGTTGGATCTGGAGTGGATCAACAACAATGGACATTGATATGTTTATGTTTATAGGGTGGATCTTGATACATGTTGTATTAACGCAAGTTTGGTAAACGGACAAGAGTCCTCTGGCCATCTCTGGAGAACCAATATATCCCCAAAAAGGACTTTCAATGAGAGTTTTATGATTGGTTAGAGGGAGGATACCTACAGACTCTAGAATGTATGGTCTAATGGTCACAAATATTTTTATAAAAGTTTTCATAATCTATGAAAAATTAAGACCTCAACTTCCGCCTCAAAGTAGTTTGGGGTCATCTAGAGAATCTGTGCGGTTCAGACCGTGCAAAGGGGGCCACAGGAATAAGAAATTAATATTTTAGTACCTGAACCTTTTTGCAAATATCTCAAGATATGGTAAAGATCGACGGTTGAAATTTGGTCAACTAACCGTGTCTGACCTTCCAGAAATAACTACGAGTTCTAATCATGATCTTGTGGCTTGTGGCCCACAGAAATCAGAAAATCGGAAAGAATGGACCGGTTTTAACCCCGTTTTTGGCCCACAGAATCTTAGAAATTGTTGTCTAACGGTTTGGATGGTTTTGCAAATATCTTAAGATCTAAGATGAATTAACGGCTGAAATTTTGTGAGATGGTCATTTTGGATTGTTTAAACATTATTAACGGTTTGGATCTTAATTATGGGAGCCATAAGGTATATATTTAAAGTAAAAACTAGTTAATCCACATTACTGACTCAAAACACTATGCTACACTGTAGTTCCGCTTTTCTTCCTTTGCATGGATTCTCTCAGTCCGACCGGGGGTCTGATTTTGCAAATAATCAGTTTGGAGGATATCCAGAAGTCATTCCTCTCAAATTCCTTGCCCAACCAAAGTGGGAAATCCTCGAAATCGCAGAAAATGGCGAGGATTTCATGCCAGTGCCTTCTGCCAAACGTGCCCTAAGGATCCATGGTTTGAATTCCTACATCAACTAGAAAGTGAAGATTTAGTTCTTGGCTCCTGTTCAATTGTTTGATTAATGGGTATTCGTAGATTTGTCAAGCATATGGCTGTATTTAGGTCCAGATCTTGATCTTTGGATTAGAAAACACAAGGATTTGGATTTCATGTGAAAATGAAAGCTTAGAAATTAGGTAGGAAAGGCTTTTTTTTAATTTAATTTTCATCATTGCTTATGATATATTTATATGGTGTAGTTATTAGGTGTGCCCTATGCGCATGTTGCGCACAAATAGAGGGGCCCACATGGGGGTCTATCCGAGTTGACAAAATTCCCTACTAGCGTACATGTTCGTCCGAGTTTACACCTATGTGAATGGATTGTAAACCGTTTTAACTAGTGGGACCCGAATAAAAGTGACGGGATGATCGAATGGGGCTAAACTTGGCAGTAGATAGCTTCCATCCAAATCTTCTATTTTGAAAACGTGGCTTCTTAGAACTTGCAGTCATCATTCACTTTTATCTTCTCTATAATTCTCAAATCATTTTTAAACCTTTACGAGACTTTTCAATAAAAACCTAGTATGATATCTTAGTTTCTAACAAACTATTTGATTGTATCTACTTAGCGGGCTCTGTGCCCTGAGAATTGTTGTGGTTGAATGTCTAACTTTTTTTTTTTTATCTAGGAATGTCTTAGTTAGTGTTTAGGAAAGGATAGAAAATCGAAATATTTTGTGAGAGAGAGAGAGAGGGTAACGTGGGAAGGAAGGGCACTTTAAACCGACCTGGTCTATTGAGAAAGACTAATGGGATGTCCCTTGTCTCTCTCTCTTTTGATGTTAGGAAATGAGAGTTCGGCCACAACCTTTGACGAAAAGATTTATGTGTCTGATAAGATGGTGTAAGTTTTCCAGAGAGGCAAATTCTCGCTGGCCTGTCTAATTGTACCCTCCAACAAAAGAATGGTAGCCGCGGGATTATTGAATTACAATGGTTTTCATGCTATGTAGGATTCATACGGTGAGACCCAACCTATTATATAGTGCTCGGTTATTAAGAATCGAGTGTCATTTGGATCTAAGGTAAAAGGATCTTGGGCTTAGCGGCGGGAGATACCTGGATTATCATAAAAAAAAAAAAAGGAGATGGATGGGGAGGTGGAGGGGAGAAAGGGTAGTATGGAGATTTACCACAAGAGTATATTTATAATAAAAAAATAATGTGTGTGCAAAGAAAGAGTCATTCTATTAGCACACAAAAAAAACTCTTCGCACACACTCACTTAAAAGAAAAAAAAAAAAAAAAAACCTATAAAATTACCTTTTTGCCCACCCTCCTCCCTTTCTCTCACCCTTCACCTCTGGCTCCGACTTCAGCCTGGACAGCGACGGCCGACTCCTCTCCCTCTCCATTGTTTCCTCTCTTTCTTCCTCACTTTTCCTCCCCGCTACTTTCTCTCTCTTCCTCCCTTTCTCTCCCCCCCACCTCCCCTTCACCTCCGGCCTGGCCTCGAGATCGAGCTCATGGAACTGGAGATCCAGGCTGGAGGTGAAGGGAAGGTGGGGGGAGAGAAAGTGGAGGAGAGAGAAAAAAACGATAGGGAGGGAAAAGAGAGGAAGAGAGAGAGGAAACAGTGGGGAGGGAGAGAGATAAGGGGAGGAGAGGGGTTGGCCACCGCCGTCCAAGTCAAAGTCAAAGTCGGAGCCGGAGGTGGGGGAGAGAGAGGGATTTGAGATGGGGCAAAAAGGTAGTCTCATGGGGTTTTTTCTTCTTTTTTTTTTTTTTCAATATTAGCTGTGTAGGAAAAGAAAAACGTTTGTGCGCCAATAGAATTACTCCAAAGAAAATTAAGGGTTACATTTAGAAGCTCTCTGGAGTCCATGGGGATTAGGATGCTCATATTACCTATTTGCCCATCCCAAACATAAGCCTATAGCAGGATATTTGTCCCACGGAGGTTTTTCTAAGAAGGCCACTGTATTTTCAAAGAACTTCAAAAGGCAACCCCAAATATTTGTACTTTCATCTAAAACCTTCCCGGACTTCAGTGGAATGAATAGCTTTGTGTTTCATGAACGAATTATAAAAATGCCATTTGTTTAAGTTTAGCAAGTTTTCTAACTCAGGTGGAGTCCACTCATATTCTTGATGACCAAGTGAAGTGTGGTGATGTAGAGTCTTTGATGTGGATTAGGAATAAATGTAATGTCAAGTCAGTTAAATGAACTCAGCCCTTTTAAATATTAAGAAAGGTTAAATGGATTTCACGATGCCAATACTATTTCGGGCTAGATGAGAAAAAACTTGAACTTTTTTTTTCCTTTGGCTCTACAAAATAGGATTTCTATGATGTTTAAAATGTCAAAAAAGAAATGCACTCTTGCCTTGTAAAATACCATGTATCCATCCAAAAGCTTAAGCTGATAAATGAAAAGCTCAAACAAATATATGAAGCTCTGTCCAAATCACAATTTAGGTCCATATGTATGAGTGAGTTACTGAGAGAGAGACCAGTGGGACTTGACATTAAATATTAGTATTTTGTAAATAAGTAAATAATGACATTATTTTTTGTTTACTAAATATAAGGGCAAAACTGTCATTTTTATTTAAAAAATCAACATAAACCTTATAGTGGTTGCTCATTCTCATTAGGACTATTGATTTTTGAGCCATGGAAGTTATTAAAATAAAAAGGCAAGGATATATCACTAAATACTCAAATCACAGGAGCCTATTTACAAATTCTATAAATTTTAGGAGTTTATATATATATATATATATATATATATAAACACTCCAATTTATCGATAGGGCCGCCTCTTAAATGCAAACAACTCAAAATCATGGTGCTCCATGTTAATCACGTGTAACGCAAAATTGAATGAAACACATGCAAATTATGATCTTTTAGATATAGCAAATTTGAGTCATTTGACTATTAATGCAACTTGATTGAAGTTAAGATTTTCTTATTTATTTTTTTCGCTGGAATTGGAGTTGGATTTCGCTCCCCCACGAATACATGGGCGTCGTAAGTGGTTAGATTTAGTGGACTGATCTTAAAAAAACAAAAAACTCTAATATGGCTTTGCAATTAGGGGTGTTTATGGTTCTGTCCAACACAAAACCTACCAAGATTGGCTTCATTTCTAGGTCCATGGTCTAAGCCTGGGCATATAATTCTGGCACAATACTTACCACAATGCTATGACTAGATTTTACAAATAGATTGGGCTTTAACATAGTATTTAAGCCAGTGAGTTCGATCTCACTACATATTAGGCTTAAAAAGAAAAGAAAAGAAATCAAAAGGTCGTGCTCGGACAAGTTTCAGACCGGACTGACCTTGCCCACGAGCACCCTACTAGAATGTTGTACCCACGGGCAATCCCGACCGTCTAAAAGTACATTCATACCATCTCTGATGGTGGGAGGGACCCTCTTGAATTTTATTGAGTACCCTTAGATGACCCGCACCAATCCAAATGGACTGCATAACATATGAGCACAAGAGAAAATCATTCTTAATTGTATTGCTCAATCTCGATCCCCAAAGGGCTCCTATTTAAGGAATGAGGTGGAGTGGTGACATTGAGTGGTTTAAACTTCATATTGGGCCTTATTGATTTATAGGTTTTATAGCAATAAGCTTAGAAAATCTCCGAATTTTACCATCACAAATCCAAAGTCTTCAAGTGACGAGGTTAGACGTAAGTGTCGAGAGCGCAAAGGGAGAGCGAGAGTGAGAGCGAGAGCACCGAAGTGCGAAATTCTAAAATAATTATATGTCTGGAGCGCCTCCGGAGAGCCTATACAACATAATGCTTGTGAGTTTATAAACAATTAACTAATTGACATAAGTATATTTTATCCATATATTCAAATATAAAAAATAGGGAAAAAAATTAACTTTGCAATTTAACCATATAAAATAGACAATAATTAATAAGTCAAAAGAAATTTCTTCATTCAAAAGATAAGTGTAAAGCTTACGTAAAAAAAAAAAGAGTACATAAAACCAGAAATTCTGCACGGTTTACTCTATATTCGGTCGAACTACGCTTCAAGGACAGTCAAACACGCTACAAAAATGGTCGAACCACGCTCCCAGGACGGATCCACTCCGAAAACACCAATCCGTGTTTTCATAGTAGGATCGAGATGGCTAAGAGGAGGTTCCGCGCACTAAGGGTTGGACTATCCGATTTTGAGTAGTCTTAAAGAGTTTGCGGCATCTCATAAATCTCATATGTAGGGCCCACCTTTCAAGATTCTAAATTGTTTACAACATCCGGCACTTCTTATTGTAATGCCATTACAATATATTTTGATCAAATCAGTTTGACGGTTACTGTTGGATTGATTACATGTTGAATTCTTTATAATAAAAAGACATAATTAAAATATATATAAAAAAAAAAAAAAAAAAAAGAAGGAAGAAGGGAGAAGAAAGCTTTTGATGTTGTAAATGTAACCATAAGTTGTAAGTTTGCTAATGTGGACTTTATGCAAGTAAATAAATGCCACAATAGCTGTTAAGATTGGTGAGTGGAGAATGATGGTTTGGTAAATTGGGTGGTGAGAGCATCAGGTTGGGTGGAGTTCCCGCAGACTACGTTTCTTTTGCAAGGCTGCAAGTTGCACGGCTCCAGTCTGTGGTTTAAGGGTCCATGGTCTTGTACGTTAACCGGACGTGGTGTGATCCCAAGAATTGGAAATCTGCGTCTCCCATTTCTTCCGTAAATGCCAGTGCATGTAAAAGTTCGTTCCTAAAATGCCCCCATACAAATTCTCCAATTTTGACCTTTAAAACAGAGTCAAAGTAAACTGAAAAAAAGGTTCTTAGAAAACTAAGAAGATAACATGCTCATCACAAAATCTCCAAGTACATGTAAATAAAATCACCCATGAGGATTCTAAATTTTTTTCAATCTGGAAGTAATCCCGTGTTGCAGTCATCTAAAAGCAGATTTATCATGAGATTTATCTAGCACAACCGATCCCTTGCATCCACATATCAGTACATAGCAAATGTAGGATGGACAGTCCCAAATTTCATTTCAATTTGAGTGTATATTACATAGTTGATTTAATTTTCTATAAAAAGACTTACGTACACAATCAATCTAGTAGGTCATATAGCTCTAACAATAACTTCAAAGAGTAGCTCAGTTGACCTTGAACCATGGTTTGCACTCGAAGGTTGTAAGTTCGAAACTGCACTACCATACTGGGACTATAGGGGAGTTTACTTGGCTTTCTTCTGTACACGGAGAGATTAGTCTAGTCCAAAAAAATTGAAACCCTCTAATAATAAAATATATATATATATATATATATATTTATATAGCTCTAGCAAATAAATGAAGCTTAAGTGATATCTTCTATTTCATTTTCATCAATGCAAAATGATTTCCACATGCCACCGACACAAAATCAGTTTATGCACTAGGGGAGTCCCTCTGCCACTCAACAGCAAGCATGTAGACATCCAAAGGACAAAAGGCAACTTGTACTTGGACCATTCATTGCTAAAATGCATTTAAGAGTAAAATACCATATGAGATTTGCAAATATCCTTGCCACCCTGTTATTAGGAAGGCTAGGACCCCAGCAATCATTAGAATGCAGAGTTGCAAAACCAAATGCAAGCTGGGTGTATGGTTGTTCATTGGTGATCAATCAACATATTTCAGAAAAGTCCCCACTCATCTTATTGTCATTTTCCTCATTAGTAGCATCATTTTTAGGGATATTCAAGGATTATTATATGGGGAAGGAAAGTGTTCAGAGTGTAATAATTTGTAATGCAACACATACATATTTCTTTTAGCTGTTTTTTTAGTGATACAGATTAAAAATAAAAAAAAAAATCTAATGAGTGGGGGGTGGAGAGAATTGGCTATGAACTGGCAGCAACTAATACATGAGGAAACTTGATGGTCCAGCTTTTAAATTTATATCAATAAGTAGGAAAAGGTTAGATGAAAGATATCAATATAGGTTAAGGACCTAAGGTTGAGTGATACAAGGCACAATCTGATAATTATAGCTATTTATTAGGGGAGATAGCCTAAACAATTATTAAAGCACTTATAGAACTCTTAATTCTTAAGCTATGGTTCCCTTAAAACAAATGGATGAGATTATCAGCTTGTTCTCATGAATGGCACCTCTGATCTATAATGAGATCCTTCAATTCCATTATATCTGAATGATAGGTATGTATCGAAGTGGACCTCCCAACAAGGTTTGATACACAGCCCATTTTTTTTCTTCCAAATCTTACTTGTTACTTTAGTATTTGTGTTATTGAAAAGTATTTTTCGTGGCTTCAAATAAAGCCTCAAGACTTTTCCATTATATATATATATATATATATATAAAAATGAAGCGAACTGAATTCGATTGTGAAATCAGCCGCTTCATTTGGATTTAATTTTGACTATGGAAAATTGTTGACTTTAGGGTGTGGTTAATCTTCTAAAACGTTTCCCATTGGACAGTGAGTTTCCATTTTAATGAATTTTTTAATACAGTAGATTTCAGTTCCCAATTACTATTTAATTTTGTTTTAAGTCACTTTAAATCTCCTCCTCACGTCTCCCCCCTTCCATTTCCACGTTAAATCATCAACGGTTCCCCTTCCCTATTTCTACTGTATAACTTGTGTACATGTTACTCATATATGAAACGGTTACAATAACTCCCAAACATTCTTAAAAGCAACCCTAAGCCTTCCTATCCTCTCCATTTTTCTCAGACGTCGTCATCATCTCCACAGGTAATTGTTTCTTTGCTATTGTGCCCTTCAGTTTCCTTTGCTTAGTTCATCAACTTAGGGTGCAAAGTGCACGACCTCACTACTTCTCACTTTTAATCGCTTTGTTATCGTCGTCCTAAATAATATCAATCAAGGTAATGTATATAAAGGGATAAGAATGCCCTTTTTGCAAGAAAGTCCACCAAAACTAATATATTTCCATTTTGAGTCAAATTGGGGTCCAAATACTCAATAATAGCTCGAATGATGTAGAGTCTAATACAAAAATCGACGTACTTGTCAAAATACACGCGATGACGCCAAGATGACGTGCAAATGATGCAAATGAGAAAATCGTAATTACGGAAAAAGCCCTTGACTCTTCCCAACCGAGTCAAATCGGTTCCAACTCACCTGTCTAATGTTCAAGTCTCAACTAACTCAGTCTATAGAGACTAATTAACACTAAGTATCATAATTTACAACTAAGTACATTTAATTTAGCTAAAACACACTCAATTAGCACTAATCAAGGTTAAATTGGGTTGCCGTACTGTAACACTGTCTTCCTAAAAAATAGATAAATTCATAGTAGTTAGTTCTGTTTTTGTTGCCATTTTGGTATGGCCTCCAAGATAAAATATTTTAGTGTTTTGGAATTTCGATGAAACTTCTCAGAGTAACTTTTTGGAATAATATATATATATATATATATGAAAACTAGAAAAATAAAAATAAAGATAAATTATGCATGTTTCTTGATATAGATATTGATATTAAAAGTAAAATAATTGGTGGAAATTGTGTTTGCAGACTACTGACAGACTTCATATATTACATACTACAAACCGAAGTGGATCGGAATGGATTGGAATTTGCTAGAACGGACAAAAATCAGTCAAAATGGATCAGAATGCAAACCACAAGGTTTTGAGTCGCATTGTATTTTGGCCAAAGGACCGAAATGAAAAGTTTCAATCATTCTGGCTGAAACCCGAACCAGAATTGACAACTATGATAAATCATCAATTGGCTACCATTGGATGTTGAAGGTAATGTGCCTTTGGTAAGTCTCAATTAAAACCACTCGACATTTTGTTTGGCTTTAAATATATATATCCTCATCATCAAATCCTTGTCTCAACTATATTGGGTCAGACACATGGATTATGTTTTTGGCTTTTAATTTATTATGTATCAAATCCTTTAATAGGATTGCACTTATTTAGATCTATTCTAACTGATGTTATTTATGTCAGAATTAATCTCTTGTGAGGAACATCATTCATGAATGGGCTATAACTTGCAGGTCCCATTAAAATCTTTCAATCCACCATCACTTTTCATATGGATATTGAATTTTAAAAGTTTATATAAAAGTGGGTCAAGTGAAAGAACATTAAAAAAGATGAGAGGTAAATAAAACATATGTTAGAGATGTATATATAACCTCACTTTGTTAGCATTTCATTTCTTAAGGAGATGAATGTGTTATCATTTCCCACAAGTATAGAGTAATTGATTGTACTTTGTAAATACTCACCTTTACTTTTTCAATTTTAGCTTCAGGGTCATTGCTTTGAATTTGTAAAGATTCAATACGGATCAAACATCGGCCATTTGATTTATTTGTATTAACTAGAACACACCTTAGTTATCCTTGTGGTTGTGATGGGATGAGGATCAAGGTGGTGAATGTTTATTGTTGGTCTGATGGTTGAGATCTGTTTTTCCTTCCTATTATTATTCAACTTAGTCTTTTATAGGGCTTCTCTTTGTTTACCAGTGTCAAATCCTTGCCTTCTCCACCACGAAGGCATTACCTTACAACCATTCCAATGGTGGGTTGACCATGGCATACGTTTTTATATATATATATATTCTTTATTGATGAGTGATAATGGAGGTGGTTTGTTGCAGAGGGGAAGAGAGAGAGAGAGAGAGAGAGAGAGAGAGAGAGAGAGAGAGGGGTTTTCCTATTGACATGTGGATGGAATCCAAAATTTCTTCTAAATGTAACAAAAACACCCATGACAGAATTTCAGAAGGGTACATTTGTGCCATAGGAAGATTCTGCTATGGTGGAAAATTGCCCTGATTTAGTGTGCATTATCAAAGACTCAGATTATTGTCTCCTTAATGATGTTTTACAGGATAAGTACTATAAAAGCACACAAGATGTTAGTCATTTCAACTGGGGGGAGAGGGGCTTGATGGTCATTTCAAGTTCGGATTTTGAAAAGAGATTTTTACTTTTGGTACTCGAAAAGAGTTCTTAAATTATCTTCCACTCTTCAAAAAAGAACTCATCAAAAAATATATATATAACTCTTCAAAAAAAAAATATATATATATATATATAAACTCTTCAAAATATATATATATATATATATAACACTTCAAAAAAAAAAAAGAGTTCTTAAATTAAGTTATAAGGACTATCTTTACAGGACCATTACTCTTATTTCTAACAGCGTGTTTGCAGGAAGAGATTTAAGATTGAATCTTCGGCAGTGATAAAGAAAAGTTAGACATGAGTTTAGTGACATTTATATCCATGCTTGAGCTTATGTGGCTAAAATTTTCAAGATGATGGCCAGATTCCTCCTATATATTGCTTTCTAGGAAAAAGAATTAATTTTTTTTTTGGTTTGCTTAAATGTAAGAGGGCTGGTGAAATAGTTATATAGCTTTGTCTAAATGTTTTCTAATCCATCAAGATTACAAAAACTAAATATCAAGATTTGTCGTTCTGTTCACTTTAAATTAAGTGGAAATTAAATCACCTTCTGCACTAAAAACTTTGGAAAATAGGTTTTACGCAGAAAAGAATATTAAGTAAAAACATGAGAAACCCTTTTGCGAGTTGGTGAGGTGACATAAGACATGGATTGCTCCACACATCTTATATTCGAAACTGCTCCTAATATGTCCGATGTGTGTTTGTCTGGGTTTGGCGGACGCCATCTAGTTGATTAGTCCGGTTGGGCCAAAGACTTTAAAAAAAGAAAGTTTAAACCCGATATATCCTTGCCCAACACAAAGCAACTTCTTTTTCATGGGACCCAGAAGTGTATAGGTAGATGATCAAAATTGTTTGTAGGCCCCATATATAGTTCAGTATCACAAGTATAACGACTAAATCCCCTGGGCCCCACGCTTATACCCAGGGCATCTTGATCATTTTGCAAGGGTTGAGCTAACCAGCACAACACCCTATCCTTAATTTTTTTGAGATTTATCATATGATTCTTAATTTTTCCAAGTATATTTTATTTTTAGATCAGTTAGGACTTCAAACCCCATGTACTTCTATATAATAATCTTCCTCTCTGATGGAACTGATAGGAAAGACATTTCCTGTTACATTTTATATATTTGATTTATTTTCAAAAAGATTTTCTTTATAATAAGAGAAAATTCCAAACTTGAGTACATCCCAAATATATTCTCAAAAGATAATCTCCCAAGAATGACATTCCTGCAGGGTTTTTTATTTTTTATTTTTTGAACAATAGCTTTACTTCAACTTACTTAACTCATTTATGAATATTTTCTTCTTTTCTATTCAAAGATGTTAGGAATGGTTTAACTTGTGAAAACTGAAGTTTGTTCACCAATTTTTTTGAAAGGTGATCCATCTGATAATTGCTTCAACTTTTATTAGAGCGAAGTGCGGTTCCAAATGGGTATCCAGTCAACCAGAGGATCCGATTTTAAATAATGCGGGTATAAAATATATTTTTTTTTATGTGGAAGAGATTAATTAAGATCTATGCATGCATATAAAATTTGAAACATTGGAATTTGGAGCCGAATCTTTGTTTGTTCCGACCCTGAGGATCCGTATTTAAGATGATTGTGTTCATACATAAAAATAAAAAATATATATAGGTTTTAAGGGCCTACGTAGCTTGAGCTATATTCATTAAGGGCATACTTGAAGTGTTTTCAAATCTAAATTATGAAATCGAGTCTTTTTTT
Source organism: Camphora micrantha (assembly GCA_003546025.1). NCBI lineage: Eukaryota > Viridiplantae > Streptophyta > Magnoliopsida > Laurales > Lauraceae > Camphora > Camphora micrantha. The sequence goes on along the minus strand of QPKB01000009.1, from coordinate 33,375,249 downwards.
AAAGTAGATGTTGGATTTATATACAACATATAGGTTTTGCATTAAGTTCAGAACTATGAAAACAAATTATCTTGCTTCTGCCTCCAATCTGACCCATTTGCGTCCTTAGAAAACCTAGATAATATAGACATCGATTTTGTGCAGTGCATTTGTGAAATTGGGCTTATTATACTCTATAGCAAAATGAAAGACCTCAAGATGTATTATTTTATTGACCTCAAAAGGTATTGTAAGACATAAACGATTGTTTGCCTCTTATATGTGACATGAAAATGAAATCTATATATGTAAATGCTACATATGCAAGTGTTTTACTTATGAGATGCATTACCATGTCTGTCATGATCACCATTTTGAGTAAATGAGCGCATTCAATGATTTTAAATTTATTTGGATTTTCTTGATGTTTTTAATAAATCTCTCAAAATCGATAAAGATTAAGATAGAAAACTAAATGTCCTAATATCTATCATTAATACAAGAATATGTAAATGGTTCGGATCATAAACTTAGTGCTCATACAAGCATAGAAAATCCGATTTATAGATTGGGACTTTTTCATAAATTACTCGAAATGTATGTAGATTAAGACAATCAGCACCAATATCTTAAAGCTTATCAATAGTTCAATTAAACAAAGTAAACGGTTTGAATTACAGATATGAGACCTACATAAATGAGAAAAAACAAAGGTGGTTTGATGAGCCCCCATAAAAATGCAATAATGTGTAATAAGCCTACCGGCACCCTTTTTGCAAGAGAGGCGTGATTTAAAAATTACTCTCAGACCCATTTTAATGTGAGAGAGAACTTTGGTGTTTAAACATGATTTTCATTTAAGGGGGGTTGATGATGGCGATAATATTTCTTTATCGGTTACTTTGTCATTTGAGGTGGGCCCTCAGCTGGGGGAATGCTCCAAAACCCAATATTTGGGGACCTCATTTAGTGCAAATAAAACATGTCACTGGATCAAATGACCCCCCATCCATGAACTCTCAAAACGCAGAGAATGCATGCATTAAACAGTCCCTTTCCCTCTCCTAATTTGAAGTCTTGTGGCTTTACAGCGCAGCAGAATGGACCATTTTGGCACTTTCCTTTTGTTCCGTCTCTCTCTCTCCCTCTCTCCCTTCACAATCACAATCGGACGAATAAATAACGCGTCCATGTTCACGTGCGCGTGGAAACCAATGAAAAGTGCTCCACCTGCCTACGTGGCAAAGAGAGAGCCGTCGGCAAGGTGGACCCCACTATGTTGGAGTATAAAACTGGCCTGCCATCCACATCTTAATATGAACTCGAAATAAATTGGGGCCCACTAGATGTTTGAATGAAGTATGCAATACGGCGTGTAGATGACGCGCCTGGTTTTGAGAAATGCTTGCATCAAGTTCATACATACCAACCCCAAGGATAGCGCACTTTCGCCCGGGACCGGGACCAAGGTTTATACTAGAAGATTGTAGGTTTAAAATTGTACTACCACATTGGGGTTATAGGAAAGTTTATCCTATTTTCCTTTGGACCAAGAGGGATTAGTTCAGCATAAAGAGTTGAGAACCCTCTCATAATAGCAAAAAATAAATAAAAAAATATATACATACCCACTACTGTTTCTTGTAGATATTTATTTAACCGTCCTTCCGGATGGATGGTTGAGGTAAGCCAAATTCTAAAAAGCACCTCCTTTTAAGCATCCCCTATCAACAGTTGCGAACCTAGGATTTTCCCTCGTGAGGTGCGAATCTCAATGTGCAGTTTGGTTTTGGGGGCAAACTGATGTTTCTCATGTAGATTTTGACGTGAATCAACGATTTTTATTGAAATTTTGGAGCGCACCGTGGACCCATGTGGTTTGGCTGGGTTCGCCTCTGCCCATCAAGATGCCCACCTAATGTCAATTAGACCCAATTCTTTTTAAAATCTTGTTGCTATTTTTTTTTTTTTTTTTTCAATTTGGGATTAGAGGCCCACTTAATGCCAATTCAATCACACAGCATTAAACTTTGAGCAAGATTAAAAAGAGTCTTTGTGAGTCTTTGTCCACTGCAGGCCCTAATAAAATTTGAGTATGGGTGTGGGTCCATATATTTTAATTATCATTATGTATATTACAGACATTAGTACATTACAGGTAGTATGTAAGTGAAAGGGCCTTGATTTGGGTCGATCCAAGCTCTTTATTCGAGTTCAACTCTTGATTTGGGTGTTTAATTTGGGATTCGGCATGGTTATAAGTCCTGTAGCCTAAACCAACTCAGGTAGGTGTGGGTTTTATTAGCAATTTGGGTCCAATCCGAATACTGTAGCGGCCTGATCCAATCTGACCTATTCTTGGTCTTTACTTTGAGGACATAAAATCAAGGGTGAAGACCATTTGATTGGCATGATGTTTATGTATCATTAAACACGTTCAAACCTCTCATCCTGTTGCATTCTTCCATTGATATGTCTATTGGTGGGCTCCACTGAAATTAAGCATTTATTCGGAGAGAATGCTCGAGAACCACGCAAATAAATTATAGGCTGACCCACTGATGTTTTAGGGTGCATTTGTTTGTGTAGAATACATAGAAATTCATTTTATAAGTGGTTAAAAATGAAGAACCAAAGGTACGTGAATATCCAAAAATGACCATCTCGTTAATGGAAATTGAATGAAAGGAAGATGAGAAATGAATATTTAGCCATCACCCTGATATTTCAAATCATAAGGAATGCCAAGCTCTCATCTACATCGCTAACCTTATATCCTTCACCCTTCACGTCATACAACCCAAACCTCACCTTTTTATTAATCCTATGGTGGAGATCATCCGACCCTAAATTCCCATGTATTCAATTCCTAATGGGCTCTGTTGTTCGCATTAGAATACATAGGAATTCGATTCAACACATATGATTTTTTTCTAAGCAGTTGAAAATGAAGATCAAATGTAAATTTTCAAAAGAGCATCAGATAACCTTTCGTTTTATGAAAAATAGAATCAAATGAAAATAGGAAATGAATACCTAACCTTTGGTCTTCATTTTTAAACACTTAAAAAAAAATATCTATGTATTGAATTCCTATCTATCTCAATGCAAACAAACAGGCCAATGCTAGCTCCTTACATTGGGACAATCAGGGAAAACAACCCAACCACTAATGAATAATTGGCAGAGGCACCTTAGTGAAGTCCTACTCCCTGGCCAGTGAGCAAAACTAGCCAAAAAAATCAGGAAAATAAAAATATGCAGGTCCACTTCTCTGACTAATTAATGAAAGCCAGCATAGGCACATTAATTGTAGATATACTAGGCTCAAGCACTGAAGACTAAAAGCAATTAGAAGAGACTTGAGGGCCATCATAGCTACTCTTGACAGGTCCAATCCAAGCTACTCAGACTTACCCACTTAATCCATTCATAAATCGACAGTCATCCTAATTTGACTATTAATTTTAGGATCTACATTGATCACTGGTGGGTTCTTTCATTAAAGTAGAGACACATATTAAAGTTAAAGACACTAAAAAGTGAGGTTTTCAGTCAATTGATGAAAGTGATCTCTGGCCCATTCTTGATCCTTGTGGCCGCATGTGTGTAAAACTTTTTCTTAATGAGTTGAATGCATTTCAAGTGGTCTACACATGAATGAGCAACCAAAATTGACAATGGAAATACCCAGCATATTTGGGAAGACTGGAATCAATAAGATTCCAGAACTAGAACCAAAGTAATTAAGTAATTTGATATCCGCAACCTTATAACAAAAAAACAGAAGTCTCCTCTACTTTATGCATTTATATTGAAAAGTATTTATGCTTCCTTTATAGAGCCTCCAGGTTTTGGTTTGAATGGTTAGCTAAATAAATTCAAGGTGGTATCAAAGCGCGCCAACCGATCGCAAGTTTGAATTTTAAGATGAACGACTCAATGCGAAAAAAATGTGTGTTGCCAGAAATACGCCGACCAGGTTTCACCTGAGGGGAAGTATTGAGGATTGAGTTTCATCCAATGAGGAGTATTGAAAAGTATTTTTGCGGCCTCTACTAAAGCTTTGAAGTTTTGGTATGAATGATTAGCTAAAGAAATTTAAGACTTCAATTTCTTAACCAAATCTCCAATTTGACAAAAGAAGAGCTTATTTTTTAGAAAACCCTTGTTATATTATACAATAAAATCTTTAAAATTCTGGGTAAGATGGTTGAACTGGCTAATAAAGGTCCAATTTCTCCTCTTTCCCATATAAACAACCAAGGATCAATCCTTCCTTTAGTTATCCACACCAGTATATATTGACAGTATTAGTGAGTAATGACAATGATAATTTTTCCACCCTGATGATCTAGAGTCCAATTTATAACATTAAACGCATGCTCTACCTTAAAACAAGCGGTTGCCCAATTTGCTGGGTACCTCCCCTCAGCTAGGGAAATAAACTTTAAGTTCGGACATTTTTTTTTTACTTACCCCAGTCAAGAGGCTTGAGACCCAAAAGAGCAAGTACACGTGTAAGGAGACAGAGCACTAGCACAAGCAGGAGAAGACACCCACACATAAAGCAGGCTATAACTCGCATTTATGAGGAGAGGATACCCTCACATACAGGGAAAACAGACTCACGCATGCGGGGAGAAGAGAAAAGACTCGCAAAACATGAGACCTGCGTGATATTTAGTTAAAAAATGGGGTGGACTCTGTTTACCAAAAAAAAAAAAAAAACACTCCTGGCCGACAGAAATAGTTTCATGAACATGAGGACTATACAGGATAAAATCTAGATGTTAAGAAAATGCCACGCAAAGTTCAAACTATCCTGCATGATTTTCTATGACTTTTTTTGTGTTGAACGTTGTGAGTGTGACCTGCGAATTTGGAAAAAAATAACAAAGTCACAAAGTCTCTGCAATGACTAAAATTTGTGAAAATGAAAGGGCAGAGCAGGGGATTATTCCTTGGGGACCAAGGTATATGTTCCATGTGTTTATAGTATTACAGATTCTTATCATTCCAATTAGATTTCATAGCCCTGGAATCAAGGGCCTCAGACTTAATAATTTCTTTAATATTCGCTTTTTTACGATTCAAGCAAAAATGGTCGGATTACTGTAAAAAAATTGGGTTGGTGCCTCTTCGGGTGAAATGTGTTAGGGTTTAGACCGATCATAAATGGGCCTGTTCAAATAGAATGGAAATAGGATGTTTAGCCTAAAAACTATCACAAAATCACAATACTCTATAGGGGTATAATAGTTCGGTTAACTGGTCATTTTGGAAAAACCGTTAATCGAACCGTAACCGCGGTTTTCTGTCTTTTAAGACCATAACCGTAATTGTATCTACAAAAACCGTGAAAAACCGAACCGCGGTCAATCGTATTAGATGGTTTGGTTATAGTTAATAACTGTGGAAAAACCACTTTGAAAAGCTTTTGCATTTACAACAGATGAAAATGGAAAAGAAAAAAAGAAGATAATGAAAAAATAAGTATAAATCTACAAGCAACCATCTCTGTGTCAAACACAGAACAGGTTCCTGTTGGGCTAGAATGCCGAGCAGCCAGGCCAAGCCAGATCTTGGGTTATAGCTGACTCTGCATTTCTTGGTCTATATGCTCCAGGCCCAATATTAAAACATGATATAATGTTAGTGCATCTTTTTTACAAATATTTCTGTTGTGCCCCCACCCAAAATTAGTCAGGCCTAGTCGTTGTCTTCATTTGATTGGGCATATAGTGAATCTTCACCCAATAAATGGATGCGGTTTTGTTACTTATACATAAGTTATGAAGTATTTTATTTAGCCCTTTTATTTTTTCTTTTATTTGTATAATGGTATGGTTAATTGAACCGTATTTTACGATTCGGTTCGGTCAATAACCGTGAGTTATTTCGGAAAACTGTAACCGAACCGAACCGTGCGGTTTTTGCGGTTTTTGAATTTCATTAACCATAACCGAACCGTGAAACACGGTTATTAACCGCGGTTCGGTTCGATTCGGTTAGATGGTTTTTCGGTTTTCTTTTACACCTCTAATAGTCTAAATGGTTAGCTTCCATATAATTAACAAAAGCATCAGAAATTAACAGTCTTCTTTATGATTACTTTTATAATCTTAATAGAAAATGTTTTTAGATCCGTAATCCATTTAAGGAATTCTCAATTTTGTTTAAAAATTTCAGAAAAAATCATTTTCATATTTATACGAAGACACGTACTAAAGTTTTGAAGAGAAATCATCTTTTCCAAAGGCACACATTCATGCTTCAACGGGCTGATGCAACCTGGATGGTTAAATAGAAAGCGCCACTGATTACATATGGCCTAAATTTCAATTCCTTTTGATGGCAACAGTTATCATCTTTTTCATCCACTTGACCACTCATCCATCCAACAAATTTATATATATATATATATATATATTTGTTGGATGGATGAGTGGTCAAGTTGGATGTGATATAACCAAAAGTGCCCCAAGCACGGAGCGGAAGCGCCGCAATGCTATATTTTAAAATAATTATATGTCCAGAGCACCTCGGGAGCATCTATACAACATAGTGCTTGTGAGTTTATAAACAATTAACTAATGGGAACAAATATATCTTATCTATAGATTCAAGTATAAAAAATGGAGAAAAAAAAATTAACTTCGCAATTTGATCAAATAAAATAGATAATAATTAATAAATCAGAAAAAGTTTCTTCATTCAAAAGATAAATGTCAAGCTTATAGAAAAAGAATATGTACAAAAAACTAAAGATTTTGTACGGTTCGCTCCTTATTCTATCGAACCGCGCTTCGCTCAAAAAATGCCGATCCGCATTTTCGGAGTGGGATCGAGAAGGCTGAAATGAGGTTATGGGCACTAAGATATAACCTTACATCCCAGGTCTCTGGGCAACAATGCCCGCATGAGATCTAGGTTGTCTCGAGTTTCTCACTCCCTATCAAATTTTCTTTGGCCAAACTTCTCTCCAAATCGTTGGGTCTATTATCAGATCACTGGCTAGACTATGATATTAGACATAATCAATTAGACGGTTGACCCAACTCATATCAGAGTAATATAACAAGTTTGAATTTTAATAATTGGGCCCAACCATGATATATTAAGGCCTTATCATGGGATTTTTCTAGTTCTTAGACCTAAACAAAACAGGAAGGCCAGTAATTGTTTTCACTTGTCAGTCCTTAGCCTTGTTCAGCAATCAGCATTCATCACATCTTGATAGTGTCCTTCTTCAGCATTTATCATCTCTTAATAGCGTGCTATGTTTGTCCCTTGTGTCATTGTTTGTACCCGATAGAGAATATGAATTAGGAAAGCTGCGGCTGCTGGCTGTCTTTACAATATTTTTATGATATTGGGTTATTAATGAGGGAGAATTTTCTCCAACAGCTGCGTGTACAGTCCAGCTCTAAGGAGCTTACTCGAGCCGACTTTTGACTAGTACATATCCCTCTTTTGACTAGTACACATCCCTCACACTCTTATCCCCCAGCGTCCCAATTTTATGCTCATCAATATTTTACTCGTAATCCAATTGAATATCGAAATCTATAGTTAAAAGACCATTAATTTTAAGGCCGTTAAATAAAAGGCTAGAGTAATATGGGTGATATTTTGCATGACCCTCTTATTAATAAAGAGTTATTTCCATCCATCCTACCCCCAATAATAGGAATGTATCAAAGTGAGCCCCATGCTCAAGACCGCATAAGCACAGTATGCAGTATTCATAGGTGAAGATTTTCCCATTGATGAAATACTATCTCATTAATCTCTTGATATTATGCTTGGACTGAATTGCTATAATGGGATTCAAGTTTATTTATTATACCTTGCAAGTCCCACCACTACTAACTCTTTCTTTGTTAGGATACATGTAAATAGAAAAATAGTGTGAATTGGTCATCTATTAAAAATAGACATTTTTTAAAGGTTGGTTTTGTAACATACATTGCCCTGGTATAAAAAAAGAAAAAAGGATTTTGGCAGACGCAAGCCCACAATCACCTGCTGCATTTTGTGAGACTAATGGTGCAATTAACATGCCTAAAGACTTTTTACAACCCCACCCAAATAGAGAGAGAGAGAGAGAGAGAGAGAGAATAGCTCCTTATTGAAACGCCAGTTCTCATCTAGCTGTTCAAGTTCGAATCTCAAATATGCTACCTTTCTCCTGTGTGTGCTTTCTCACCAGGCCCAGCCCCCTTGACTGAGGGTAAAAACAGAAAAAAACATTGGAAGAGATTTCCAAAAGAAGCTCTCTCCAATCCTAATACCTCACCATGCTCTCTGCTGGTGTAGCAACTTCTCACTGTCTATATTCTTCGTGCATTTTTTTTTTTTTTTTTTTTGTCTGTTTGTTCTGCTATGACCCCATTTTCTGTTTTTTGTTATAAAGTTGTTGGGCAGTACAGATTGTCCATTGTTACATTGTATATTTTTCCTATATCTATATGCAAGTACAGTACTGTATTCAGTAATACAATCATTTTTAAAATGGGTTACCATCAATGATAATTACCATATGGGGGAATCATAAGAAACTACTCTAATCACCCTCTTCTTTTCATTAGTTTCAAGTGGATGCTTAATTTGGACAATTTTGCTACAAGGCTTCAAATCATCCATTGTTTGGAATAAGATCCTCAGCTAGCCTCTTACAAGAGAGAAAAGTTAGAAAAGGGACTCCTAATCCGTCTGTCACCATTGACTTCCAATAGAAAAAAATGGCATACTATTAATATAAGTAGAGGTGTTTAGGTGAAAAAAAATATATATATAAGGAATAGGACAAGTCCTCCAAGGTGCTAATGGGGTTTAATAAATGACAATAGAAAATTGGGTGTTGTGGTGTGTGAGCTATTTGTATTATTATACAAAACGAGGTTGATAATTTGATAAGGGTTTTAGTATGAGAGAAGGGTGGTTTATTTAAGGATTCTTTCTAGAACTATTTCAAGTAAGTTGATTATATAAAAAGAGAACGTTGGCAGGTGGGACAAAGCGAATATTAGGCACAGTGGAGGGTGCGAGCGGTTTCGAAAAACGATCCCTATACGTGTTTGGAGTTTGGACTCTTTATTTTAAGAGATCATTCACAATATCAAATTCTATTTTATATTCTGATATTAGGGTCTTGCTCTCCCACGGTCGGTCCGCATAGGGCTCCGTGCAAACGGCATCTTGGGGCCCACTTAGGGCCCCATCGTTAAGGAGCCGATGTGGGATTCAGAGATTTAGATGTGACCTACTTAATGTAAATTTACAAGTCCGTTGAATCATTTTAACCTTTTGATTTGTGGGTTGCAAATATAATATCTTTATTTAAAGAATTTTTTTTTTTTAATTCTCAATCCAACAATCTAATCTATTCGGATTGGTGCAAATCCAACGGATCTAAATGTTAATAGGGGGTGGGAGTTTTGTTCATCCATGCCGGGCCCCACTCGGCAGTTCGCGTGGAAGTCCCCATGCGGACTGTCCAGGAGAGTTTCCTCAGTAAATTTTATATGGGGTGCCCTCCAATATGAATCTTTTCATTCTCTCTCTCTCTCTCAATCACTATTAATGCCATGATAGAAGTGAATAAAGTGACGGTGATCTAAATTCATGATGATTAGAATCTCCACGTCGGCTACAGAGTAAAGAGGTGCAAAGTGGGCTCAGCAAACGCACGTGCAACTCATATAGCCTTTTTGTTTCTGTGGAGATCCTATTTCCAAAGGCCACTCATTCTCCATTGGCCTACCACTGAAGGCTAGACGAGCCCCATATGTCCAGTTTTCTGATGGGCTTGACCTGGGGAAATATGGGGGGTGGGCTACTCTATGGATCCAATTATATGGTCATACCCAAACTTCTATTACTCGAGCATGATGACTTGAGCAAATAGATTTAATGATATGATAACATGACACATGTAGACTAATCCTAGGATCAACATACAACCCTCTTCCTTGCTAACCTCCCATGATGAATTCTTGCTAAACTTGATTTGAAACTCATCTAATTGTTATTTACTACTGGATTGAATCACCCAGTTTTATTTTATAGCTTTCACACCTTTGATCTTTGGGCCCCGAAATCCGTCTTTAGTTATCTAATCATGTTGATTTTGAGGCATCCATAGCCCATGCTTGGACCTTCTTATTCCCACTATTTGATTGACTCATCCAAAGGTGAAAACCCATGACATGAACTCTGGTCCTCCAGGGACCACCTCGCGTGTGAGAGCTACAAGGCATTGAATTCTTAGGGCCAAGGGACTAGGAAGAGGACTGAATGAATGAGGTTAATGGATGCAGATGTTGCTATAAATGGAAAGCCCACTCATGCTAATTTCCATTGATGCAGATGCACAAATGTAAAACTAATTTCCATAGAGCCTTTACTCATCATTAGATTGAGTCTAAAACAAGAAGTCATTTGATTAAAAAAAAAAAACCTGTTAAATGCTATTAAATCAAAGGATGGGGTATCCCAAAGGTGCTGACTTTTTAGATACCCTTGCATCCGAGTAGGCCTCACAAGCTGGACTGCACAAGCACGTTGTGCTGTTAGCTTGTATGAGAGAATCTTCTTATTATAGCTATTCATAAATATAAATGTTCATTTATAAGTCATAATAGATGTAAAACTGGTCAGGAAATGATGTGACCCAAATGTCCAATTGACTCCACAACAGAATCCAATACATGGACCATAACCAGGGACCCAACCTAGAAAGTATCCCATAAACTACAATAAATGGCTAAAACTACCCAATGTAGAGGGCATGTCATTGAAGGCTATGCACACGCATAATCTTGGTCGACCGAATGCCATGGGCAGAACTTTCCACATGTAAAAAGGATCTTTCTTGTTTGGATATCTTGTATCCATTCCAGATTTTCAGAGCAGATTCCTGAACCTGTATGCATCCCATCTGATTGCTGCCGATGCCTTTCACACCGGAGACTCTGCTCTGAACAGTAGTCTTGCCAAAGTCCTTTTCATCACAAAGATTATCACTGCCAACCTTTCAAATATGGGTGCTGGCTCATGGGAATGTATCCACTTGATCCCACCATCCTGTAGTATAGAAAGGTCAAACAGACAAGCCACTTACCATCACTGCAAGAAAGGTAGATCCAATCAGTACAAAACTCAAAAGGTCAACATGGGCTACCCACCCAGGGGACAGTCACAGTCATTGACTCAACAATCACCATAAGGTGGATCCAATCAGCACAACATTCGAAAGGACTACATGGGCTTCCCCACCCTGGGCCCTGGGGACAGTCACAGTCATTGACTCAACGTTCACCATAGACATAGTTTGTCACTGAAAGAAATCGGAGAAACACAAACATTTTGGAAAAAAAACTATTAACATTGCAATTAAAAAAATAATAAAAAAGAGCGTCTGTTTATTTACTTACAATTTTCAATAAAGGAAGATTTATTTTGCCTTAGCAACAATAAATATATAGAGTCCCCAACATAACTGGGATAAACCTTCCTGATGATGATGATGATGATGATGGTGAGCAATAAATATATAGGCTAAACAACAATATGTTATACAACATGGTTGCTGTGAACGCATCTCTAGCTCATGTTGTCCTCTACACTTGCTGGGTTTTCCTTGTCCGCTACTCTGTTGCTGGGTCCTTCAATCTGTCATCACCACATTTATCAGCCAATGAATTAAATGTCATTTTGTAATACAGCTCAATTAGTATCTGTTAATCTGTACATTTAGCTATATAGTTCATTCTGCATGATACTTGTATCTTGGCATACAACAAATGCCATGAGTCATGCAGAGTATTCACCCCCCAGAATCTCTCCTGACAGGTCATGGCCTCCAGATCCCCCCATGTGGAGGATACCAAATCCAAATGTAAATTGGACAGCGAACTTTCTGGATCTCCCACCATCCTTGTGTCAGTTGACCCATGGCTCAGATGTAAAGCCTGGTAATTCTACTCTGTTCATAACTCATTTGAATATCACCCGTTGAGACATAGTAGCAGATTAGCTCTGGTTACTGATCAAGATGTGAGGTCCAACCAAAAGCCAAGTTAGCAAAGTGCAACACTGTAGTGCATTTGCTACAGTTCCCTACAGCATTCACCACCCACTTTTTAGTTTACTTAAGTCCAGTAGCTAGACTCAGATCAACTTAAAAACTTAATATGTTTGCAACCCTCGCACTAAGATGAACTGAGTGCAAGGAAAACCAATGCACAACATTGGAAACACTGGCACTCATTACAAGATTACCTATTACAGATTCTTATGATACCTTTGCACTCTCTGTGGCCAACTGTTCCTCACTACGTTTCCGAAGTTCCTCATAAACTTCCATAGACTCTGCACTGAACTTGTCCATGGCCTCAAAAATCTGTTTCAAACTGCACTGCAGACTGGAAACATTGGTAGTGACGCTGCGATGCACAAGTTGACCAGGTAGGGGCATGCCACTCTGCTCAGAAACCACTAACAGTTTCTTATTTACTGAACTAAATGCCTTTTTCACTTTTTGAATATCGCTCTTTAAGGACTTGAGCCTTCTTTTCATGTCATTGTTCGTCATCATACTCTGGCGCTGCTCCTCATAGTGTTGTTCCCAGAGTTGAAGAACACTCATGGAAAATGTCTGCATAGCAGTGAAGACTTCATTCTCTGAAAGCCTCTCCATGGCTTGTGACCAGTGATTACAGATAACAAACACAGGAGGCGCACCAATTCGACTGGGAGAATAGGGTGCAATGCCATCATCAGTTTCTTCGGGCACATAATGAAGGCACTTCAGAAGCCATTCATTCAAGGTTCTGATATAGGCCTTCTGGGCACTGATCCAAGCATAAAAACTTGATAACCACTTAAGCAGCTCCAGTTCAAGCTGCATGGTGGCTTCCTTATGAGCATCAATGAGCCTTCCACCAGATGCAACACTATCCAGATTGTTTGCTTCTGATATTAACCGACACTGACTCTGATGACATTCAAGCATAACCTTCCACATTCTGCCCAGCCTGCAGCAGAGGGAAAATTAAAATGCATAGCCCAGCTGGACAAGCGTCTGCTGATAGATAAGAAAACTGAAATCATTAAGAAATAGTAAAGTAAATCTGAGATTCTCTAACACAGCAGCATGTGCATCCTTGCATTACTAGTATGATTGAAATTGAAATATGAGAACATTGTTTTGTATATCACGAAGGATCAAAATAGCAGTTGTGGCGGGAATATAGAGGCCAGTGGCCAAAATGCTACACAGCGGGCGATACGTAACGGCGTAGCAGTGTGAATTTTTTAAGTGGTAAAAAAAAATTCAAAAATTGTGTAGCAGCCGATCTTATGTTATTTTAGTGACTTGGAACCATATAAAAGTATAGACAAATTTAGGAAAGGCTATTGAGAGAAGAAATAGGAAAAATAGTGTTTTAAATTAAAATTGCTTGGCTCTACTAGGTTTTAGACCGTAGCTCCGCTATGGCCAATAGTGGCCGCTATTTTGAATCATGTATATCACCACAAAGATAATCAAGTGAGAGTTTATCATCATCATCATCAAAGCCTCGTCCCAACTATGTTGGGGTCGGCTATATGATTTCTATTTCTCCATTTCAATCTATCCTAAGTAAAATCCTCAAATAAGTTGCACTTCTTCATATCTATTTTTACTACCTCCATCTAGTGGCGGAGGGGCCACCTAAATTTTCTCTTCATTTTGTACAAAGAAGAGAAATGTTAGGGATTATTGAGGGCATTTTAATTTTATGCCCCTTTGCCCCTCCTCAAATGTTCTTTTTGAGCTTCCAAAGAAGAGAGAATTTTAGCAAATAATAATGTTATTCTTGTCTTTTCCTTTATTTGAGAGATAAAAGTAACTAGATTATCTATCCCCTTTTCCTTTGGGCGGGTAGTTTTACTTGTTATTCTCCTTGCATTTTTAAGGCAAGCTTATCACATACCGATTTCATTCAAGTAGAGTTTTATTATAATCTCTTGAGTAGAGTCCACTTAAAAAAATGAAAAAAGACTAAAAATGTGGATTCTCTAGAGTTGATCTCTTGAGTTGGGGGCGGGGGGCCCTAGTGAAAAACTAAACCTCTATTTTCTATGAATATTTTGACTCAATACAGTATGGGTCCAATGTCAAATTAATTTATATGAATATTTGAATTATTTATATTATTTTATATAAGATATAAATCTAAAAGTGGGTCAATTGAGTGAAATTTGATGGGGATTATATACTACATGGGGTAGCCATTTTATCAATGATTTAGATGTTTCAAGTGGACCTACTATTGTAGAACTCTTCTGTGACTCACTGTTTTCTCCCTTCTTTCTACTACGTAGATAATATTAGGGGCCTTAAAATCATTATTGGGCCAGAAAAACGTTGCCCCATTTTCCATGAGAAGTTTTGTTCCAATACAATATAGGTCTATTATCATATTGATCTCTAAATATTTTCTATGAATATTTTGACTCACCCCCACCCACCCAATTGTCAAATTAATTTAATGAATAAACTAATAATTTTAAAAAAATCTGGTGAAATTGCCATATACTGCATCTACATTCCTGTTCATCCTTACCTTTTGTGACACTTTTTTCCCTTCTTACGGATGGGCAATCAACCTGCATAGGCAAACGTTTCCTTATTGGCGCCGTTGTCGGCTTGCGCTGGACGTGCCTAACTCATCTCAAGCGGGTTTCTCTAATTTTATCTCCTATTGATGCTACCCCTAAATGCTTTTGAAAGTGCTCATTTCTAATTTTATCCTCCCTGGTTTCCCACACATCCACCTCAACATTTTCATCTCTACTACATCCATTTTGTCCATATGTTGCTTCTTGATTGGCCAACATTCTGCTCAGAAACAACATCCACTTCAACCATTCTGCGTTTGTCTTATGTTCGACATCTTTGTTAACCTCCCTATCCTTACTAAGTATCGAACCAAGGTAACAAAATGAATCCTTTTGTGGCATCTCTTGGGCTTCAATTATCATACTAGTTTCAGCTCTTTGTATATGCCCATTGAAGTTGCAACCTGCCATCTCTCGAGTTTTGCATTTACACCGTCTCTTGATTCATCTACCAACATTATATCATCTGCAAACAACATACACCAAGGTACCTTATTTTGAATATGAGAAGTTAACTCATCCATAATCAGTGCAAACGGATAGAAGTTTATGGTTAACCCCTGATACAAACCTATAGTCACCGGGAATTGGTCTCTCCACGGGTAGTTCTCACGCTCGTTACCGCTCCTTCATACATATCTTTAATAATTTCAATATAACATCTTGAAACATTCTTTTAATTTAAAACCCACCAAATTAAATCTCTAAGTACTCTGTCGTAAGCTTTTTCTAAATCAATGAAGATAATATGCAGATTTTCCTCTTCACTCAATAAAAAGTTAGCCGGTTTTTACTGCCGGATCCAAGCCTGTGTAAAGGAGGAGGGCCCCCTCCTCTTCTCTCCAGCATTTAAAGGGCCCTAACCCTTTAAATAAATTTAAATAATAATAATAAATAAGAGTCTACTGTTTAGACAATTCTAATAGGCACTGCACCATATATGCATGTTACTGTTACCAACTCGAGCAATAGTCAAGTAAACCTGAGATTCTCTAACACAGCAGCATGTGCATCCTTGTATTACTGGTGTGACTGAAATTGAATACACAAACATTGTTTTGTATATGCACCATAGTGATAATCAAGTGACAGTTAAAAAAGAAGAAGAAAAAGGACTACATGGCCTCCATTAATAAATCCAGATACTGGAATAGGTCCTTGTTAAAGTATGATGGTAATGAGAATACCAGAGAAGGCAAGGATAGCCAAGACAGATGTATAAAGCTCATTATCTTCTAAATGCAGGGTTTGTCAACTGTTACCAACTTTGTCATGGCACAAAAGCACAGATGTCCTATCCCGCAGTTATTGTATTAGATTTGTATTCATGTCCCTCATGTCCTATGTCTATCAAAACACATATGCAGGTGCAAGGTAGCTGACTTCAGAACAAATTCCTCAAATTATTAAATAGAAAAGAATGTCAAGATTTCATGATCAGCAAACCCATTAAAAAAAACGGGTCCATACTCGGATTTCAGAATTGCCTTCTGTTTTACCACGCCTGAGAGACCTCTTAGTCATAAATCTAATGCACTAACTTCCCAAAGAATGAATTAGGCTGGATGTCACGACCCGAATTCCGAGGCCTTGTCGGATATCCGAATCGTGATCATATAGTAATATTCATCATTATTAATAATTTACACAACAGTATTGTAGGACCAGCTCCATATCAGTCCCCATTATATTGGTGCCCCACTTCTGATCATAACAGGTAAGAGATGATGTAAGAGTGGCCCACCTTCATAGAATATTAATCAAGGTGACAGAATCATACCAATCATTCCAAGATAGCCCATACAGTTCATTATAATTACATGAAAATCTTATTTAATTTGGTGGAAGTGGTAATTATATACAAGTCCAGGGCTAATCCCCGTTCACAAATTCCATCGTATTCATATGTACACACACAGAAACCATTATAGCAAGTGATTCACGCCTGAAACACTTCTACAGCAAAATCCAATGGGTCCCACTTGACCAAACAAAGATCAGACCTAATGTCTAAGGTCGCCCAAGGATAGGCTTCACTCTTAATGGATTGGATTCACTATCAGCTATCTTTACTGGGCCCCACAGATTCAACAAACACAAGTAGTAACCCTTATGGTTAACAAAATTGAAGTCCCTGGATAACTGGTCAGATGGAGCCCAAGCCACATGGGACCACCACCATTCAGACCGTCCCTAGGCCCTCTTCAAAACGTGGGGTCCTAATCTCTGATTGATTTAGGTAGTGGGTCCCACCATGGATGTCGATAGTTGCTCTGTTTCCATTATATTCACGCCTAGGATTTCTTTGAATTGATTGATCAGTGGGTCCCACCGATAAAATCCCAGATGTCCCACTTCTCTAAGGTCGCCCAGGGGTCCCCTTCAAGATGTGTGGTCCCGATTTCCAATCAGGTCCACTGATGGATCACACGACCCCTGACGACATGCAGTCCTGATTATCTTAAACTCACGCCTGTAACAAGTAAATCCAGTGGATGGTGGCCCAAACAGGGTCCACCTCACATGGGTCCAGGTTCTCCTTGGTCGACCATGGATTCTCCTCATGATCTATGGTCCTGATCATTCATACAGTGGGCCATGGAGTCCCATAATCCCCAATCAACAATTCTGCACATTAACGCCCAGGTTCTGACATATCATGATCTCTCTGTACATCAACCATCTTTGAAGAATTTCTAATGAACAATCACCTTATTAGTTGTATAAATCTCACCATCAAGATTAACATGATTTCTTTGATCAAACATCAAAATTGCATCCAATCAATGATTCAGGTTGTCAACACAGCAGCAATACAACATATTGAGAAAATTCAGCCCTACCAATCGTCTCATACATTGACTGAAAATAACTAGGAAGATCCACTCACCTCTGATATGTGATAGTTGCTTTTGCGATGTGTGGGCGCGAATAGGACATCAATCAGTCACCTTCTTCCTCTTCTTCCCCTAGGTTCCAACAACAACTTCTTCTCAGATGGTTTTTCTCAAAAGCTAAAAGATAATTCCATAGAAGGAATGGACGATGGTTACCTATATATATACCAAGAGGAATTTAAAGTCCTAGCCCTCTTATACTTCCTAATTCTAACCCTTCTCTTATTTCCATTGTTAGAGTTGTTATACAACTCTAGTCCCAAACGTGAGACACTTTCCAATAACACTTCTAATTTCATAAAAGGGAAACACTTCTAATTCAAAAACCAATTAACAACTAAAGGTCCTTCCTAAGCCAAACTAATCATGGGCCCAGGTACTCAAGATATTACACTGGATGTACTGTTATCTCTGATAACCAGATCTGGCTTCATCAGGCCATCTTAAAGACCAATCTAAGAAGATGCATGCACATTCTATTCGAGACCAACCAGATGGCTGAAATATATGTCTAGAGTACAGTGACAAGCACAACTTTTCTAGAGTGCAACCTCTTAAAATCAAATCCGAATCAGTAATCTTTATTTAGGTACATGGAGTTTTTACTTCTAAGAATAATGAACTAAACTTTCTAAATTTAGCATTCCCATCTTCAATTAACTAATTATCAAAGAAAAAGGAAGTAAAGAACTACAGCCTGGTTAATAATGGGGAAAAGATGCAAGTGGTGCCACAAACATCACTGATAGTTAGAAGATATCATGATAAAATCACAATAGTATCGTAAAGATTAATTTCGTGATTTAACATGATATTTTCCAAATAGAGCAAAATCTTCAATTAACTAATTATCAAAGAAAAAAAAAAGAAAACAAACACCCACAGTGCGCTTCATAATGGGGAAAAGATGCAAGCAGTGCCACAAACATTGCTGATAGTACGGAGATATCATTATAATACCACATCAGTATCACTGTGAAGCACGGGTATGTAAAATGGGTGGACGAATCTGTATCCTGGATGTATCGGACACGGATATGCCCGGGATACGTCCGGGATACGCCAAAAACGTATCTGATTATTTTTTTTTTTTGGAATTTTGGACACGTGTGGGACACGCGAGGGACACATGCGGGACATGTTTTAGAAAGAGAGAAACCCATCGTGGTGGGCTTGAATCAAAAAAAAAAGAAAAAAAAAAAAAAAAAAAAAAACGAGGTGGGAGACAAGAAGAAGAGTAATGGAGAAAAAAAAGGAGAGAAAGTACCTGGCATCGGAGCTTAGGGATCTGCAAGACGAGGTGGGAGAGCTCTGGCAAAGTCATCGGCGGTAATCGGGGAAAGGAGAGTTGTAGGGTCTGATCGAGGTGGATTTCATGCGGCGGAGTTTGAGATCGCGTAGCCGACGGGGAGGTACTCGCGGGTGTGGAGGTCTTCTCTGTCAGATTCTTCTCTGTCATCTCAGAGATCTTCGACAGATTCTCTTCTTCTTTCTTTCCTCTTTTTTTTTTTTTTTTTTTTTTTTTTTTGAGATGATGTGTAGATCTAGGGTTTGTTTATATCGAGATGTTGTTGTGAACGAGTGGTTTTGCTATTTGAATCGATCATTTCTGAGTTTGATTTGTAGCTTTTTTTTAGAAAAAGATTCGATTTTGTTGTTTGATTTGGTTTTTGGAAGAAATGGATGACTTATGGAGGGGAAGGTAGGGTTTTGATTGATTGGAATGGTTTTAATGATAACAAATGTGTTTTGTTGATTATAGTTGCAGTAGTTCCTTCCAATTTTTATGGAAATGATTAATGGTCTGAAATCGTCTGTGGGTGTATTTTAATGACCGGATTTGTGAGGATTTGGTCATGAAACGATCTGTTGGTTGGTTCCTGATGTTGGATTGTATCAAACTATCAATGTTTTTTTTTTTTTTTTTTTTTTTTTTTTTTCTGATTTTTCTGTCTCAGACTAATGTGATTAGGAGGAATGATCAGATCATGACATCTCAGATTAATGATGATTAAATCAATGAAAGTGCATATTTTATGGCTATTTTGATTGAAATCATGTTAGATTGTTATTACATAGTCATATAAAAAAAATATTTCAAAAAAAAAAAAAAAAAAATTCAACGTATCCCCGATGTATCGTATCTACTTTTTTGAGAAATGACATATCTGTGTACCGTATCGTTCGTATTTGTGTCAGTGCTTCATAGTAGTATCATAGAGATTAATTTCTTGATATTATCAAGATAATTTCCAAAAAGAGCTAAAATAAAAAATATCAAGGTAGCTGACGTGAAATGGCGTGAGAAATCATGAAAATTAAGAATAAATCGTGCACCTAAACTTCCAAGAATGTTTTGCGAGCCTTGGTTTTGAATCACACAGGATAAATACTCAACAAATAAGTTTAATAGAGTTAGCAACTTTCTATTTGATTCACCACAATGGTGTGATGCTTTATAGAAGTAATGGTTATAAATGCATTATAGCAGTAATACCTACTGCTTCATTATACCATTTATAATTTACTAAGCTTAGAAGCATGCAATAGAGGAAACCTTTGAGGAATTGCATATAATTAGCACAAGGAATACATCACTATATATTATCATAATTTCAAATTAAGATATTCTCAACCCTAAATTAATACTGGATAAAAAAATAAAAAAAAAAACACTCTGGATAAACAAGGAAACCAAATCCAATCAAATCTTAAAAGATAATTATTCTATAATTCCAAATTATCCTACTCAAAGAAGCAGATGATCGTGACCACAAAACAACAATCTGATATGGTTCTAACAGAGTGCAAATGATGATGCAAAACAAATCCAAATAGAATTATTGGATTTTGCGATCAAATCCCAAAAAGAAAATGCAAAGGACAATCAGATTTGGAGATGTGAACCAGATGCAAATTATTAGATCAGACAAGAATCTGGCCAACATCTGATCAGACCAAAGACATGATCTGATCCAACAATAGGCAACTGGAATTGAAGATCCAATCCAATAAGAAATACAGTAGATTCAAATGCAGAAGCTCTAATGGCTGAATAGATAGAGAAAAAAAAATTCAAATTAAATATCAAATTCGAAGAACGATGAAAAACCAGAAACATAAGTATATGACCATATCTGGTGATCCAAAACAACAATCAAGTAAAAAGGGTGGGCATGAGCAAATAGATGCGACAAGGCAAATGCAATAGCAGTGACAAAGTAATAATGCAACAGGAAACCCAAAAAGAATCAAAGCTAACTCACATAACACAAAATGAACAGGTCCTACTGAATGCAAAGAAAGTGAAAGAAAAGAAAGCACACGAAAGAAAATAGATAATATTCAGGACAGAGAGAAAATCAGACTGAGTGAGGCATAAGTTATCAAGCTTGCACTATCCGTTTGAACAGGATCGAGATGGTGACATTAACGGAGGCTCTTAGGGGAAACTAAGCAGGAGAATCTAGTATTTGCAAATGAAATGGGATCAGAGTGCGTTAAAACCTGTCTGAAAAAGTACTATGCCTAAAACCTGGACAGACACAAATCAGCTGGAGTGAGGCATAAGTTATCAAGCTTGCACTATCTGATTTGACCAGGACCAAAAGACAATGACATGGATGCAGAATCTTGCAGAAACTGGGCCGTAAGAAAGAAGTATGCATAAATGATACCGATGAAATAAAAAAAGTATGCACAAACGATATGAAAACAGAACATAGTGGGTCAAAACCAGTCAGAAGGACTATGACTTTAGCCAAGAGGGACAGACCGGAACCAAGAGAAAAAGACCCAAAAGAATTTGAGCAACACAGTGAAGATGCATGGCAGTTTCCAATTAGCAGCAGCAGCAGCATGGCAGATGCTCAGGGTGTAGACCATGATGGCAGGATTGGATTCAGTTAAATTTTGAGGCAAATGGGAACAGAAAATCTGGAGTTTCTAACAAAAGTGAGGTGGTGTGATTGGTCTTAAGTTGCTGTCCAATACACCCAAAATACGTAGGCGTTAAAGGTGCGGCAAACTAACTACTTAATAACCCCCTTTGGGTAGGACACTGCCCGGATTCGAAGCACACACCTGGACAAGGCGCGGCATGGGGCCTTTTTTGCCCTGCGGACATGTGCCCGCACACTAGATGAGGCATGGGGCCTTCTTTTGATTTGCGCGGATTCAAACCCGAGACATGTTGGCTCTGAATTCTGATACCATCTCAAGCTGCTAGTGAATACACCCAAAATGCCTAGAAGTTAAAGGTGTGGCACAGTAACTACTTAACAGTTGGGCCCAAGCAGGTTCAGTTATCCAGAGACATGCAGTATGCAGAGAGAAGTACCAAAATGAAGGTTCTGGTTGAAATGGGGCATAGGAAGAAACAAAGAACTGCAAGATCTGATTGGAAAATTAGTAGTATTACACATGTTCCTGGTCTTGGGTTGAAACCAGTGGTGACAATCAGCTGCGGGCTTGATTTGCAGTTGATCAGAGCAGGTGCTACTGAAGGACAGGTTGGGACTGCATCAGAGAAGATGATGTTCAGAGCAAATGATTTTAGGACGTGTGGCATGCTGATGTTGGAGCAGAGGTCACCATTGCAGTGAGGAATGAAACAAGATGGATACACAAATGGAGATGGTCATCATGATTCTGCAGCAGTAGTGCAAAAATGCAGGATGAGATGAAGATTGGATGCCAGTGTTTTGTAAGATTGAAGAGGGATCCAAGTTGGGCGATCCCGGAAAAAGATTCAATCCACACTTACAGAGGCTTGGTCTGAGAGTTGAACTAAAACCTCAGATCCAACAGGCAGCAAGGCCATACAAAAGTCAGAGATCTAACAAGATGGAGGTGACAGCATGGACCATTTAACTTTCTCTTGATTAAGGGGCTGGGATTAAGTATTTGATAAACTACTAATGAAAACAACGGCGGAGATCCTATGCCGATATGGATACGGGTACAACACGGATACATGAATCATGGATATGACTCTGCACCTTGGAAAATCTAGGACATGGATACGAACACGTGTCCTAATTTTTTCATTAGGTCGCTATTGAATTAATTAAAATACCAATGCTTATGTTCCTTTCTAACATTTTTTATATTGATAAGCAAGAAAATTAAAACTGTATGAAATAATGAACTTGGTAAGTAAGATAAGCTAAACCTGGACTCTAGAAGTATTGCTGCAGTATAGGGTACCAATATAAGTGTTGTATTGGTCTGACACTACAAGCATCCGGGTATCATAATGAGATCCAATATTGGCTCTAATACCACAAAGCATGTAAAAGTGGAGAGAATCTTTGAGGAATCACATATATTTACCATAAGGAACACATCATTATTTCTTAGAATACATTTTCCTATTAAGATATCCTTAATCCTAGTTAAAACTGTATAAACAACGGAACCAACCAAAATAGATCATCAAATGTTATATGGTAAGTATTCTATTAAGCATCTTAATGATCCTAACAAAGCATACATTCAGAGATGAAAATTTGGGTAAATGTTTGAAGTGACTTTTAACAACTTATTATTCTTGGTTTCAAATATGGAATTATTATAACACATGAGAAGCTCAAAATGCCCTGCCTAGCGCTAATGTAGAGCAGACACATGATATACTAAAATGTATCTTTTTTGACAATATTTCCAAGAGGGAAATATTTGAGATAGGCAATTATTGCATTAAAATTTAGCAGTTCATTCCATTCCATTGCAGTCCATTCCAGTTGGAATGTTCCAGAATTGGCATGAGCTGGAACGGAATGCCCCCCTAAAAGTATTCGGGTTCAATTCCAGTCTATTCCGATTGTTTCAGTCCTAGTTCCGACCACATTCCAGCCATGTTTCATGCTTCCACTCCTATGTAGTGAAAACTAGAAAATGGTCAATTCTAAAGTGTAGTTTAAGTAATGTAAGTATGCATTTTCAGTATTATTTTAGCATCCAACTATCTTTGGGATTTTAGGAGCTTTTTATATGTTTTTCAATTTTCAATTGCGTCTTTTCCTGAACGCGAACATTGGTATCTTTTGGAATGCCGAAGCATTTCCCTATGGGTCAAACCGAAATGGGGATTGGAACGGAATTGAAAGCCATATTTTTTAAAATGTTCAAAATGCGTTAATCATTTTAAAATATTCACTACATTTTTTAATTTTCAATTTTATTTTTAACAATGTATCTTTTTTTAGAAATTTTCACAACATCCTAAGAAAAACAAAAAAATTTAAAGTTATCTTGATATTTTTCTAAGACAATAAATTCATGATAATGAGGCTTGTGAACACAAACGTAAGGACCTTTTTTTTATTTGTTCCATTTTCCCCGAAAAGAAAATGATCAAGTTTGTTGTTAAGCCATGGTTTTCTAACCTAATGGGTTTGCCAGACTCAGACAATTACAAGCTGATTCAACTATGAAAGTTAATGGACAACCATGCGGGTTAGCAAAAAATTTTAAATAAACATCATCATCTTAGTAGATAAGACGGAATGAAACCTCTCTCTCTCTCTCTCTCTATCTCTCTCTCTCCGACACAGAGACAAATGTGCATGTATGTATGAATATTACTGAAAGAGAATAAATATCATTTGGAGAGGTTAAGGCCTTGATGGTGGGTGAACCTATATAAGGGTGCTCACTTCAGGATTTCCCATATTATCCCCTGTGCAAGCGCACCTTACTATGGGGCCACATGGGGATGGGGCTGGGGCGATCTAGATATCTGGATGGGCCCTATCTTATCATCCTAATCCTTTCCATCCCCCACAAGTCCCATGATCAGTGGGCCTTAGGTGGGCCCCATTAAGCTTGTCTCTCTCTATATGGTGAGGGATGGATGCACATGAATGTCCACACACACACACATACATACATATATATATGTGTGAGTACTGCTCTTGTACAAGCTTCCCTCGCCATCTTACGATACAAGCCACCTCATGGGGGCAACCTACTAGTCAATCTGAGTGGACCCTCCTATTTACATGAGTCCCACCGGGTAGATTCGAATGGAGTGAACCGTTTGATTGAGGGTCAATTTTATTATTTTATATAAAACCGTCAAACTTATGGACCACAGATGAATGAGTTAGAGGTATTAGATAGATATCAAATTTGATATCTAGGTTTTCCCCACTTGGATCTTTCCACCCATCCCCCCCCCCCCCCACAATTTTCCATGATTTGTGGGGTCCCAAGTGGCCCCATGAGGTGGCTTGTACCATAAGACGGCAAGTGAAGCTTGTACAGGAGCATTACTTTGTATATATATACACTACTAAGAGGTACCTCTCATGGACTTGCATGAGAGGCAACCTTTTTACCATAGTGTGGGACACCTCATGATAAATCCAACCTCCTCACATTCACTAACAACCCATAAATTAGCACTCACCCTAAGTTGGCACTAATTTGTCATCGACCATCGTCAGATTAAATTTCAACAGTTTCTTATGTTACATTTTTCATGAAATTTAATTTGACAATGATTATTATTTTTACCCAAAATCGTATTCCCAGTGAGACCTTTTCATCACAAACCCTCTTATGATTAGTATGCATCGAGGTGGGTCCCACATGGGACTTAAAGTCTTACCTCTCACATAGCGTGAGAGGTACTTCTTAGCAGAACATGACCCATATTAATATGTATGGTTGATGCACACGTGCAGATGTATTGCATGGCATCTAATGTGCGAGACAACTAGTGGGTCCCAAATGGGGCCCCATGATCCATCCAATCTCGTCACCCACTACCACCCTTCTCTGAATGTCACCGATTGTCCGATCCCATGTTTTTTATACCGATCCTAATGGGACTCACCATGGAGTGAACTCTAGAAAAATGATGCCTTCTAAAACCATTATACTTTTAGGGCCATGGATCAAGGGCTTAGGGCTTAAGAGTATCTAACAGACTTGAAATTTTGCATACTGGTGGGTCAAATTTAGATCTTTCTACCCCCCACCTCCCCCATGATTGGTGGGGCCCATTGTCTTGCATGGCAGGTATGTTCCTGGTCTCGCATGGTACATTCATGTGAGACATCTATATGGGAGCATGAATTTATGCATGGTTTAAAACAGCCAGCCTCCGAAGTCACCTCTTGGTCGAGTCTAATGGGGAAAAGGGCTAAAACTATTTTCTCCATTTAATTGCTGTGAGAAGATGTTGGAAGGGGTCCTTTTGCACTGAAATTGAAAGATTAAAATTGTTAAGAGATAAAATAAAGGCTTCTACCAATCAGTCCCTACTTTTTTTGAATGTACATAAAAGCCCCTATATATCTCATAATAAAAACCATGGTCTGTGGAAGATCTTTGCATTCAAGAATCGGAGATACTTTTTCGTCCGTTTGGGAGAAAATCCAACATGACCACATCTTATGATTTAAATTCATTCAAAGTAATCAAAATTCTAGATTCATAGGAATTTTATTTCATAATAAAAACCACATTCTATGGAAGATTTTTGCATTCAAGGATTGGAGATACTTTTCAACGGTTTCAGCGAAAATCAAGCACAACCACATACTGCGACTTAACCTTTTCAAAATAATTGAAATTCTAGATTCATAGAACATCAATTTTGAATTTTAAGCCTTTTTTTTTTTTTTTACAATTTTCTCTATTTTTTGGGATTTTAGGGTGTTCATGCAACTTGCCCAAGTCCGAATTTAGAACCTTGAATTAAAGAGACATTATGGTTTACGTGCCAATTCTTTCAATATCGGGCCTTCAACATGGTGCCAAACTTTCTCTCGGTAGTGGATTGTAATTATTATATTAGATGGGATAAGGCTCTGATTGTGAGCATAGATACATATATAAAGAGACTTTCTTCCAAGAGGTACCCTCTTATGGCTTGCATCAGATGATAAATTTTCTTATTATACCACCTATCACCAATGCAACCCCTTCACACTCACTAAACTAGCCACCCGACCCTCCTTTTCCTTTTGAAATGAATTTGCACTCACCTCAATTTGCTTCTCATCAGACCTAATGTCAAGATTAGATTAAACTTCAGAAAAATGCAACTCAATGAAAAGTTAAAATTTGAGGCTCTTGAAATCAAGGGTTGGGACGATCCAATTTGACTGGTTTTGCCCAAAATCTGATCCACAATGAAACCTTTCTATCACCCTATTCCCCCATGACTGGCATACATTTGAGTAGGCGACAAAAGGGTCTAGGGTTGGGATTTTCCCAAAATCGAATCCAAAATGAAACCTTTTGGGATTTGCCCAAAATCGAATCCAAAATGAAACCTTTATATCACCCTACTCCCCATCATTGGCATACATTCGAGTGGGCCACATAAGGGTTTAAGGATTACTCCATGTTGCGAGAGGTACCAAAGCTATGGTTCATAGTTTTATCTGATTTTCTTCAGCTTTAGATGTTATTAATAGCGCAAAACTTAAGATAAGGTAGTTGATAATGTAAAGAAGTATTGAATACCAACACAGATATGTTGCCTATTTTTTAAGGATCCAATTCCTGATGGTGTTGGTAATCTACTCCTACTCCCTAACACATTGTTGGCATGCTTATTCATCTCACAGATACTAGGCCAACTAGCCAAGCATTACCACTGCTCTTTGACTCATGGGCTGAACATCATCTATCAAAAATTGCATCAATACTGCTGCAGTTAAATGAAAGCTTCGAAAATCTTAGAGGTACACACAATAGGTCTCACTCTTGTTATCCACACATATCTTGTTCCAAACTGCCTATACAAAAATGCAGAGTTGGCATTGATTTCAATGATCATCATTCTAATAATGGTTATTGCATATCACAAGGGGCTCCATCAATTTTTTGTTGTGGCCGAATCGTCCATGGACACAGTATAGAGGCCCATCATGCTCATTAGGTTCCTTAGCTCAATTTACTTTTGCAAGCTATAAGTCACTCTGGTCCAACTTCTTGGTATTGGGGCTACAGAAGTGCCATATAAATTTATCACAATTCAGCTTTTCAATAGAGAGGGCAATGGCATATAGAAATCTACTGTCATCTTTGCCAACATACCTTTCAAGCAATATCTGCGTGTCTCGACTTGTCTTCCAAGCTTCAAGTAGCAAATTTTATCATGAAAACACAAGATTTCATATCTTCATGGCTAATTCACCATGAGTTTGTGAGGGAAGTTGGGGAAGGGGTGACAAAATCTGATCCAACCTGCCTAAACTGACCGAAACTCAACCCATTGCATATGTGGGATGTTACAGGGAAGAAAAACCTGATCCAGTGCTAACCCGTCCAATCACGATCCTCAAACCACCAGTATAAAATTAAGATTAAATTATCTCCCATAGCATATTCAACTTCATTTTTCCTTGTTCGGCTCTCTTTTGAGTCTCCCAGTTCTTGCTCTCTCTCTTCTCTCTAGTGTCCCCAGAGCCACAGAACCTCATAGCCAGCACCCATGTACATCAGGCTTCTCAGCTGGCTTCTAGCTTGTTGCAACTTTAATTGTTCTTGTAGAGTTTCTTGTATTAATCTGAAATAAGATTTGTTGTTGGTGTTTTGTTGGGGGGGGTGGCGTGCGGGCGGTCCCTTTTTGTTAGGTTAGGCGGGTCTGCTTGGTTTGATTCATTTGCATACATGGGTTGGAAAAACCAACCCATTTAACAAACAGGGCAGGTTCAGATTGAACACTTGTTATGCATGGAGGGGTTAAAGTATATATAATTATTTTAAGAGTACTCTGTAGTTTGTCATTGCACTACATGCATTAGTCAGGCATATATTAAAAATGTTTAGTTCTCTCTGGATAATAAAACCATATAGTTAAGTATATCGCATGCATAAATTTAATCACATTTCAAACAGGGAATGACCATAGAGGCCTTCCTCATCGTTAGACAGATGGCTCATTTCACCAGGTGAACCGAACTACAAAGGGTCTGTCAGGAAGCTCACCCAGCTATAAAGAAAAAGAGCTAAATGGCAATCATTTTCCCAACCTGCATATAGAATAAACAGTTGTTCTGTACTGTTCGTAAACCATGTACCAAATTCTTTCTCACATTAAGGATTCATTTCAGCTGTGTATTCTACAGCCAAGCATATATAGTTATTCTTTTTCTAGCCCAATCTCTTTCTTCAAATTAATAAAAATAACAACATAAATGGAGTAATACAATCTGCACCACAGATGGCATTTCCACATTCAAGAACACCATGAAGCAGGCTTCCTTCAGTCATCAAGGCACACCTCAGCAATTGAAACAAGACGATTTTCCATATTAAAGAAAAAAGTAAAGCAGGTTGGCCGTTGGCCACATTGAATTTGAAACATTCAAATTGATCTTGCAAAACTATAAAATAGAGAAATGACCCTGAAAATTAGACACTATCACAGAAACTCACATCTGATTAAATGTTAGTTCTATTTTATATTGAAACAAAGCACACAGGCATGAATGGTTTAGATAACACTATGGATAACCTTTAATAAATGAAATATTAATCACCAGCCTACTGCATGGTGCAGTCACAAAGCATATTGTGATAAAGGAGGCCATGGTTCATACCCAGGTGTTCACTTAAAAAAAAGAAGAGAAAAGCTGGTTATTGAAGCAGCTTCCCAGAGAGAGAGAGAGAGAGAGATCTTAATCTATATTCTATAGTACGCAAATCAAGCAAGGATGCAACATGGCTTTGACAGAAAGTTCAAACTGAATAAAGAAATAGTGCAAACAGAAAATTGTTAAGAATCCATACCCATGAATCAATTCATTAATCTGCAGCCACAACTCCTCATCCCTCAGCTTAGTTATTGTACTCGAGATAGAGTCAACAAACTGAATTGCTATTTTTAATTTATCTGACAACTTCCTGACAAAAGTTTGAGTTGATACAAGTTTGTGAGGCTCCACACCCCTTTCATCCATATGTTTTAGTTGCTTGCGCTTCCTATCATAAATTATCCTCAACTTCTCCTCAGCCTGATCGAAGCAATACCGTTACAATATTAAACATACTGAAAAAAAGCATATGAAATGAGCATATGAATCACATTCAAAAAATTTGTGTCAATAAAAGCATTACAAATCAATTAATAATCAATACTTGATGCAATTATTTGAGCAGATTAATGTGCATTAAAAGATGAATCTTATTTCCTTCTGTCATCACCATTTTTCCTTTGTTTTAAACCGGTAGAAAACAAGATAATTGGGGTTTAATCTCCCTTTCAAGATCCTAAATACCACGAATAAACACTAGCCGCACCTACCACCTCCTTATAGTGTGTGGAAGGAGGCACTCACAAACAATTAGGAATTCCAATGCAAAATTTTGAAGTCCTTTCAGGCGGAACCAAAAGGGCACACGTAGATCAACATTCCTAGATTGGTTTCTGAAACAATGTTACTAGGAAAAAAGAAGGGGGAAAAAAAAACTCTGAGGCTTACTTGGGAGACAAGAAGAATAATGAAATTTACTACCAACTGTCCAGAATCCTCCCTACCCTTTTAACCTTCATCAAAGACTTGGGAAACACACTGTAAAAAGCATCGGTGCAGGGTCACAGTACACACTATGATGGACTTACTAACAAGGCAAGTGAACCAAAATCCATCAGTGAAGGCAACATTAAGAAGGCAAGTGTATCAAGGAAGAGAATAAAACAGGATTGCAAAATGGGAGAATCTAATCTCAGTGTTCAAAGATAATATCCTGCCGAGCATTTCAGTTTAGTGGATGAGACCTGGATTTTCTTCCTTTAGGATAGTAGCAGACACATTTATCCCGCGTCTAGTCAAGGGCATTGGAAGATGTTTTAACTTTGTTCGGTTTAGGTAAAGAAGATAGCCATAGAAGCCGTTGATGCCCTTCATGGAAGTACCTTGGGAGGACAAAGTAGTAAATCTAGCCACTTTTGGTTGGTCTAAGAGGACAGTCAAAATGAAGAAGAAGAAGAAGTGTTTTAGATAAACTAATTATAACAGGCAAGAGAATACGCAAAGCCAACTGGTTGATCTCATAGGGGATTTTCATTTTCTACAGAAAATAAACCATACTGCCACAGGCAAAGGGGAGATCCTTTTCTGAATTGTTTTGGTGCCCAGTGGAGTCAAAGATGAAATACATGGTAGGCAGGAAGGTAATCAAAGAAAATAATAACTAACAACCAGCTTATTGGAAAATGTTAAGATGGGCAGGAGCCATAACTCTTGTAAGAGGATTCTGTAAAGCCTGCGGACTCGTTGATTCAAGGATCCAGTTAGGGAGGGGGAAAAGATTTGACTGCAGTCAACGCTATAGGTAAAACCCTTGAGGTCATCACAAGCTTGGAGGTGAATTTCCTTGACTACATCTACTTGGATATATTTCGGAAAAAGTTTTCAGTTGAGATAAGAGAGGAGATGCTGTTTGAAGATCCCTCACCATTAGGCAGATGGGCTCAAAGAGTGTGGAGCATGCAGAAAGTGGAAAAGGGTCTGGTATAGAAAAGAGGGAAAGGGAGAAGGTGTCTTTGATGTCTTGATGCCACAGACTATGGTGCCCAGATATGGTGATACGACAGGGTCACCATATGAATACGGCAGGGACACGGGAATTACACATAAGAAGTGAAGTATTGGATATAATACGACACAATACATTTTTCTGCATCAAAGGCCACATATGATGGCCAGAGCAGCAGCTATGACAAAGGAAGGGGGATAGCCTCCCAGTTTTCTCATGATGATGTGGGAGTTTCTAATCTGCTAGGAGGAGCAGAAGAGGATGGAGATACATCTCTGAATTAACGCATAAGAGGGAAGGATTGCAGACTAGCACTGGGCTTCTCAGGTCATGCATTATGATTTTGAGGTGTGTGGGAAATTAGTACAAGGCATCTCTGTGTGAGCAATCGAGATCATCTGAGGCTTTTCCCCATGGTGACCTCATGGTCCACCATGTCACAGTGGGAGCCCCTGCCCGGGCATTGGCAGCAGCCCCACGTGCATGGCAGGCTGCCCGCTCTAATGTGGCGGACCATGAGAGGTCCACTCATGGTCACCCTGGGGTACAGCCTCACAGGATCTCACTCGCGTGTGAGAGTCACCCAACAAAATGGAGTGAAAGCAGGCTCTTTTCTGAGTCCAGAAATATCAAGCAAAAGGCAAGGTTTGTCGGATGACAGAAGTCAGTTGAGGCAAACTTAGATCACAGTTCCAGGCTAAAGTCATGCAACAATCAATCAAAGGTTCGGAAAGTGGTTGGAAAGTCATACACATCAGCAATTTGCAATCCAACACTAATAGTGCATACCTTGACTTGCTCATGGAGCTTCTTCTCCCAGATGTATAGCTTTTCCAATGTAGAAGAAAGATTCCTTGAGTTCACCTTTATATACTCATCAACGTTAAAGTTCTTTTCAGCAGATGATGTTGATTTTGTACTTCTAGAAACAACTGAGAAAGGAGGAGCAACCACATCCAATGTCTTGGAAGACACTGCAGCAAAGAAGTTCATAAAAAAATTCGAAATATACAGCAAATCCATTCCCTCAAGGGAACAATGGCATCAATTTGAAACAAATACACTTCCAAATTCCCAGTTCCAATACCCTGAGCAGGGAAGCCCCAACTCATTCTAAGCAAGTAAAACAGGAGAAAAAGAAATTATTTAATGTAATTCCAAGGTGATGTCACAAAGTAGAATTTATCCATTTCCCCAAAAGGGACTAGTTCTTGGGCGCTCCCAAAAAGTGAGTAAAGTAGATCAGATATTCAGCTGAAACAGGCAAGATACTTTTCTTTACATTTGAGGCAGGGCATATTTATGTAAGGAGTGAAAGGATAAAAGAAGAGAAGTATAATGGAGTGGGACCATCACTTTCCTAGGATTTATTCTATTAGGTGATGGTCATTAATCATTTCTTGTCAAAGGGAGGAATAGTTGACGATCATCACCTTTAATCCTCCACTTTCAACCCTTCATAGAATAGAATACTAGTGTTTAAAAAATACAAGGAATTCCATACCATCAAAATAGTAAAAAAATTAAACAATGGACCCTAAATGTAATCAAGGCCATTGGCTGAGGATTAAAATTTTCACTGTGAAAGCTTGTTGAGGTACATCCTTTGAAAGTTACTGACAACAGAGAACCAGAGGAAGCAGAGCAAGCAAGGAAACAACCACGGAAAGCTGTTACCTTTATAGACTGCATTTCTCCCACGATAAGGAACCTTGCCCACGTCAAGCAACTTCGATATCTCATTGCCAGATTCTGAAGCAATATAGAATTGTGCCTTAATCTCTCTCAAAACAAATTCAAGTTTAGCATACATCACAGCAGCACCAACACCACCACCGTCATGACGATTCTCATCCTCAATCACCACAATCTCATCCTCCTCCACCAAATTCACATCACCCCCAGACTCTTCCACCACAATCTCCGCATCAGATTCATCAGCCACCTTCTCCAAATCTTCTCCGCCGCCAGCGCCGCCATCCACAACAGTTTTCTTGTCTTCCTCCACTTCTTTAACTTCTTCCTGCTCGATTTCGTCATCTTCCTCCACTTCCGACACTTCTTCCTGCTCGATCTCGTCATATTCCACCACTTCTTCCAAATCAGGAATCCCTTCCTCTTCCCTCAACTCCTCTGAATCTCGGCTTGGAGTGAATGCCCGATAGTAACTCTGGTTCTCATAGAAAGGATTCAAAAACTCCCACGATGGCTCCGCCGGTGGCGGAGACTGTGGCGGAGCCGCCCTCGACGGCCAAAGATCCGGCGCCGGAGCCGCCGCCGCCGCCAGATAGGGAGGCGGCATATAAGAAGACTGATCAAGCTGCGGCGGAAACGAATAACCATAGTAACCACCATATCCAACGCCGTAATTCGAATACGCATACGGATACGGATACGAATACTGATTCGAAAAAGCATACGGATGAGAATACGGATACGGATACGGATACGAGGAAGAGTTAGGGTTCGGATACGCAAAACCATAACCAGACAACGACGGGTCCTCCTCGACCCGGAATGTTTCGGAACTCTGCTGCTGGTAGACAACGGAAGGCTCGGCGGGCCGGGTCTGCATGTAGTTGATGCCCGGGTTCTGGTCTAGGGTTTCTCCATGATCGTTGCCTCGTCCATGAACGTGTTCATGTACCGGAGTCGAGATCTCCGAAACAGAATCCGAATCGGAGTTCAATTGCACATTCGATTTGGAATACGAATCAGAAATCTGATTCACAGACGGGATTTCAGGATGCGTAACAGAATCTGACTTCTGTTGTTGGTACTGGTTGGGAAGATAAGAAGCAGAAAGAGGAGGAGGAGGAGGGATGTTTTCGACGAATCGCTGGAGAGCGATGCCAACGGAAGCAAGAGAGCGAACATAAGAGAAATGAGCGTTGGAGAGTGTGTACCGATGGCGAATGACGGATTCGAGAAGAATCGATCGATCTCTGCAGAGAGCGACCGGTTCGAGGGTCTCGAGCTTTGAGCCTCCGCAGCCCATTTTCTTCTGCTTCTGCTGCTGCTGCTGCTGCAGAGAAAAAGCTGCTGTTGTTGATTGAGATTTGGTGACAAAGATAGGTAGGTTTTTTTTAAAGTTGAGGGGAATCCTTTTCAGTTGGAAGTGAATGAGAAGGTGACAAGGATGGAGAAGGAAATAGGAAGTGGAGATGACGATGTTCATGCAGTGAAGAGTAGAGAAAGCAAAGAAAACGCAAGAGCGTGAGCAGAAGCGTACAAAGAACGAATAAATTGGGATGCATGGAGTGTGACGCCTGTCGCCGACCTCACGCTTTTACGGTTTTGTTGAGTTGGAAGATTTTATTATTTAAGAGTGAGAAGAATTCAGCTGCAGCAGCAGCAGCCGCCAGATAGAGCTGGAGTGAAAAGTAGATGACGAAATTGCCACCTATTTGTTGAGTTTGTTGACTGTTTGACTAACCCTGTCCGCGCCTGTATAAAGTGGGACCCTTCAATTTTTTGCGGGTCCCACCCTGTATTTTATCTATGCTCAGTGGTAAGATGGGGCCTAGCTCCAATTAGAGTGAAATTTAAGTACATATCACACAAGATGAGAGAGATTTTGAAATGGTGAGCCCCACTTTTGAAGTTTTAATTGTGTCGATCACACAATTTTAGACCACTTTTGAAGTTCTAATTTTGTCGATCACACAATTTTAGATTGTGAGATTCTAGATTTTGTGCAAATGCATTTAGTGTGTGTGTGTGTGTGAGAGAGAGAGAGAGAGAGAGGTATTATGAGAATCCGGACTGGGAGATTTGGGGAATCGTCATTTATTTGACCGAGGACTTGGAATCCAATGTGCTCCATCCAAGAATAGTAGAATACCATTTACACAACTGTAGAATACCATTTCTCCCTCTCTGTAGAACAATGTTCAGCCTGGAAGAACACGAGTAGTGCGTCTATAGCATGCTCCTACGCAATATTTCAAGCATTTAAGGAAATATTGAAAAAATGACAAAGTCTTTTCAGTTATAAATAAGAGGAAAAAGAAAGAAGAAAGAGGAGAGGTAAAAAAATAATGTTAACATGATTTCAACATTTCAAGAAAAAAAAATCTAATTAAAAATTAAATGACACATTGTGCCTATGTCAAAATCCTGGTGCCACCCATGCATATATACTCAACTAGAACTGGGTCTAACTTAGAGAAATCCTTAGTGGAATGAGTGGAGCTGCATAGTAAACTCCACCTGTTTAAATTTAAGTCACTCAAAATTATAGTTATTTTTGTATAAGAGATGTCTCCAAATTTTACTTTAATAGGATTTGATCGCATTTAAGACTGATCATTTGATTAAAAATATAATTAACACAATCTTACACATTATAATCAAAGTCATTAATCACATTATTAATCAAATAGTCACTGACAGCAAGACAAACTTTGATTGGAGTAAAATTTGAAGATACCTCACACATAAGAAATATGTTCATTTTGCTTCCCAAGGTCATGTGTTTGAATACCCCCAGATTTACCCGGTGGGCATGTAAAGTGAGCTTGTGTGCCCGAAAATTAGTCTTGATGGTCTCTACCCAATCTTGGTGTGCTCAAGTTTAATATTGATGGTGCATCGAGAGGTAAATCAGGCCCGATGAATGTTGGTGGAGTGCATTGTAACTATAAGGGTGATGTTCTATTCATGTTTCCAAAATATGTTGGCTTGTGCCATTCTAATGAAGTATATGTGTTAGTTATATTGGAAGCTCTTCGTTGTTTTCTGAAGAACTTTGTTGGTAGTTTAATTATGGAGAGTGATACCTCTAATATAGCTTTGGGTGACTCGTCCAAGGCAAATCCATAGAAATTTTAGTTTCACTTTAATGAAATCCGGGTTTAATCTTCTAGCATCAATATTGTAGTTCTGCATGTTTTTAGATCAGTAAATTCTCTCAGTGGCAGCTGCATTAGTTAAATAAGGTGTTGAGAGATTGTCTCATTGGGAGGGTTTTATCCTGCAATATTTGTCTTTTGTGAGTGGAGTTCAATGCTCTTGTACTTTTCTGTCTTTCTTCTTTGTGTTCACTTGACTTAATAAAAGCTCTTGTTACTGATGATAAAAAAAAAGGCATTAAAGAAGTTGTTTGAACAAATATTCCATCGTCGTATCCAAGAAGTTGTTCCAGGTAGTTCTAAAAGAGAACATCATGCTATCAGCTACTGACAATTTGACATTGACTCTTCCATTCACCAGGCCGCACCAGATATGTACAAAGAAACAAAAAGTAAGGCATAAAAGCCAAACCCATGCAAGTACCAACCCATGGAAAAGAAACATGTTCATTCAGATACAACATGACCTGTTGCTGGGGGCATCTCAGGCTCAGGAGACTGCATGATCAACACCCTAAAAAATAAAAGAAAATCTAGTAATGGATATTCTTTCTGTTGAAGTGAAATTCAGACCATTACTCATTCATTGTTTGGTATGTGAGGCTCTTAAATGGGAATAATTAATGAAAATCTAAATAACTCAAAATAGATTCTCACTTTAATAGCAATTGAAACCCACAAATAATAAATAAATGTCAAAGTAAAATATAATGAAAATTTTAAAGGGTTTTATACATTTAATTGGATTGAAATTTGGTGAGAACCCACACAAGATGGACTTATTTTTTATTGATTTTGATCTTGATTAGCGACTTAGACTCACAATTTTCTCTTGAGCTTTTTTTTTTTTTTTTTGGATAACCAGTCGGAGAAGGGGAAGTAGACCTCGGGTGAAGTAAATGAATCCTCCGGTAAGTGAGGGAAGTAGACCTCGGATAAAGAGTCCGTCTTAAGCAAAGTCATTGCACATGCTTACAGAGTAGAGACTATTTTCTCAGTTCTCTGGACGGGTCGTTTTTATATGCGAAACCAATCCTTAACCGGATTGTCTACCACATGTTTTAAAATACATGACATCCCAGTGATGCTTGCTACATTGGGAAACACATACAAAACACACATACAAAAAGAAAACTTGGGGTATAAGAAGAGAAAAGCCTACTGCACTAGGGTTAATGGAAAATTCTTGCTGATTTCCTTTTTGTTGTACTGGCCCAGCAACATGAACAGGTACCAGTTTGTTTACTTGGGATGCAAACAGGTCCCTAATTTTCCAAAGACCCCAACTTTCAGGAAAAAAATATGTTGGTGGTCCCATGTTTTGAACGCACATGAGAGGGACGTAGAGCCGAGCCAGGATTTACTTCCAGAGGAGACAAGCAAGAGTCAACTAATAGTGGTGGACTCGGAAAATATTTTTACAAAGAGATCAATGATATTTTTATATTTCTTATTTTTAAATTCTCACTTAAAATCTCATTTTTTTTCTGGAGTTCCTTAATAATATCCACATATAACAAAAGATCCTCAACTTAAAAAAGCCTCAATATTTTCAAAGACATATTAATCTTTCAAAACTTTGAGGATAGTTAAAAATACAACAGTTGGGACTATGATGGATTGATCACACATAAACCAATCCACCAATAATTAATTAATAATGATCTGTTGATCGATTAGTTGCGATCGTCTAATGGGTCACAATGCCTGTGATAAATATGGATAGTTGAAAAGCCATTGACTGATTACTTGTGTTCATTTGATGGGCTACGATGCCTATGGTAGCGTATATAATTGAGAGCACACTATTGGTAGTTATTCACTAGTGCTATATATAAAAAAGATGTGAACATTCAGAGTGTAAACAATGATACCCAAAACCAATAGTTGTAGAGAAAGGATTCCCGCATTGTTGTGAAGGGGAAAAGTATCCCGCGGAGACTTCCATTTGAAGAGAAAAAATTAGTAAAAGACAAAAATATCCTCAAATCTTTTTAAATTCTCTCCTTTCGTAGAAGGAAAAAAAAAAAAAAAAAAATAGATGAGGAGGGGCAAGATTATAAAGGACCAAAGCTCTCCCTTAAATTTATTGAAAATTCTCACGTATTCAAACAAATATATAAAAGTTGAGGGGCAATTCAACTCAACCTCCCTCCAGCCCTAGATAGACGGAACCTGCCCCCACCCCCACAAGGATTGGTCCCTGTGTGGAGTTGTGGGAGCCAATGTCCTATCCACAACAACAACACTATGATTCCCCGTCAATGTCATAAGTTTGTGTGATATATTTTCATTGAAGAATTTTATCCTACAGACGTCTCCACATACGGATGTCCGTATTGTTACAACGGGTGCCATGAAGTTAAGGAGGATTCTAATTTACTAATGCCCAGATGGGATATCCATACAAATGTTCCCATAGGAGAGAACCACGCCATTTCTACAACATTGGAGTATATTAAATTGCATTTTGGCCTCAATTTGGGTGTAATTTCATGCCCTTTATTCAGGTTGGAGCAGTTAGTTTTGTTGTGCTCTTAATTTTATCATTATCATTATCATTATGGTTGGGTCTAGAGTCTTTTTTTTTTTCTTTTTTTTGCTATCGGAGGGTTCCCAACTCTTTGGGCTAGAATAATTCCTCTAGGTCCAGAGGGAAGCCGGGTAAACACCCCTGTAGCCCCAAGGTAGTAGCATTAGTGGACTCAACCTTCAATTTTTTAAGAAGGTGAAACTTGGGTCGATACTAAAACCTTTAGCTACGAAAGAGGAAAGAACCGTGGTCCTGACTACTCGGCCAACCCTTTGGGAGTTAAATTGGGTCTAGAGTCAAATAATAAATAATCACATAGAACGAAGTCAGAGAACATTTTGGCAAACATGTATCAATGCCTTTAAAATGTGACCAGATTGGATTTTTTAGATGATGGCCCGGATCATCTTCGAACCACTTCCTTCCTTACAGTAAAGGATCGTGGGTTTCCATAAATTTAATGAAAGGCCAGAAGGAACCATTCACCATTTTTATGATTAAGACTTAAGATTCTCTTACCCATTTAAGTTATGAGATATTTTTCATTTATTATGTATCTTAGCCTTATTGGGAAGCTTATTTTTAAGTTGGGCCTTGATGAGATTGAAATTTGAACTTTCTTCAAATGATCCGTTCAAATGAGAAAACCCGAAATACTAATATTCCTCATTGTATGAATCGCATGGATCCTGTTTGTGGTCTTATGAGACTAGGGTGGTAGACGGGTCGGTTCCGGTTCTTGTCCATGGTGGACCCGGATTGGAACGTTTAAGGAGAATGTGGAATCGGATCCGGACTCGGAACCGTTTCGGAACCGGTTTCTTGGCTCTGGAACCGGAACCATAACCACATATGAGACGGGTCTGGATCCAGGTTCGGCTCTAGATAGAGAATGATATTAAAAAAACATAATTTTTAGAAGAGAATTTCAAAAATTGAGGTAATATGTCGGGTCTCAGGTCCACGGGTCCGAACTAAGGTGGAACCGGAACCGGACCCGGACCTGGACCCAAACTCATTTACTTATCGTGGCCTTAATAAGGATTCAGACCCGGTTTTTAATGGGTCGGAACCTTCGGGTAATTGAAGAATCGGCGACCCATTTACATCCCTATACGAGACCATCCAAGTAGAGTTACATATTAATTGGATCTCTCTTAATTTAAATTCAGTTACAGATACATTTTTTTATAACTTGGACTTGGTTGATTACGAAAAATTTAGTGAAGGCCCATACAAGAGGGTAGCATCTCTTTTATAAGATCCAAAGCTTTAATAAGTGGGCCCCAATGAAAAACCTTACTAATTACTCATGATCTAAGCCTCGAATGATTGGACTTCCCTCTATTGGTGCCCCCACATATATTCCATGTAGCCCATTTTTCGGAGCTGCAGGGTCACAGTTAGAAGAACAGGGTTGCTCATGGGCTGGACCTTATGCTATCCCAACTATTTAAGATGGAGATGGGCTGTA
This sequence comes from Camphora micrantha, assembly GCA_003546025.1. NCBI lineage: Eukaryota > Viridiplantae > Streptophyta > Magnoliopsida > Laurales > Lauraceae > Camphora > Camphora micrantha. The sequence goes on along the minus strand of QPKB01000009.1, from coordinate 33,335,334 downwards.
GTTTTAAGCTCGCGGGCCGCGGCCCTTCCTCGTTTTCGGGCTTAATTAATACTTCCTTATGCTTAAACTTTAAGCCTGTTGTAACATTTTCTTTCTTCATCTTATTGGGGGATTAATTGTAAAGATAGCCATTATAGATTTGACTCCTTGATCCTCACATGATGGGAGACCACTTAGCAACTCAACTGCCCTCATTTGGCTATTCCAATATTAGCTCAAAGTCATACAGTGGTAAAAGGGTTCAAGGATTGGTGCACCGCGGACAATATGGCTCCAATGGCCTAATCTAGGCCAATGCACTGGGAGCTCAGTGGTGTAGGCACCTTAGCTTCACATGAAGGCCCAGGGATTGACTCCAAGATAGATAGGTTTATTTCGGTCTCAGTAACCAGTAGTACCAATCCAGCAAAGGAAATAAAAAAGGGCTTGTATATGAGCCTGAAGGAGGCATTTGTGTAGAGGCGCGGAAGAAGAAACTTGTGTAGAACCAGCATTTCTACCCTAAAAAGAACACCTTAAAAGGCGATTTCCGTTCACAAAATCCCACAAACGCCTCGTAAAGGCGCATTTTGGAATGGAAACTCTAAAAAAGTAATATCTTGTTTTATAATTTTGAGCTTATTTACGTATTAGAGTGTTCAATAAACTTTTAATTATATTATTTAATTTTAGAGCTTGTTTACAAATCAAAGATTTTGTCTTTAAAAGAACAAGTTGAAGGGGGGTTACTCTTTTTATCTTTTATTTTTTTGGGAGCTTTTTTAGCTAAAGCGATGGAGGTGGACAATGCAAGATTTTCAAGTTCTTCAAACAAAAATAATCTCATACCTATGAAAATCAAGAGCTCAAACCTTTAATAACCTTTTGCTGAAGCCTATTGGACCATGTACTCCTAAGTATGTAATTCCATGCCTACAAATGGGACGTGAACGATGGCTACCAGCGGTCTCTTCAGCAGGCCCGTGAAGTCACTGTCCAAATGCATATATATGATTGGGCGGATGGGCTAATGAACTCTCAATGTGCCATTGGGACTTTAACATTATGCTCTTTTACTACATTTTTTTTTTTTTTTTTCACAAAATGGGCTCAATGGACAGGCCTGAGCCCAATGTATAACAAGTAAAAGACGGCTAAGCTTTTTTTGTCAATGAGTGAGCTCAGGGCCCAGCCTTACATAAATAGATTGTACAGGTGCTTGGGCCCGGGTTCGAATCCATCCAGCCCAAGTCCAGGTTGTGGCCACTCTAACACCTATATAGGGTTGTAAACAGGTTGGTTTCAGTCCGGTTCCATGGTGGACCCGGAAACGGAACCGTTAAGAAGAAGGTGGAACCGATCGAACCCGGAACCGTTTCGGAACCTGTTTCTTGGCTCCAGAACTGGAACTAGAACCATATATAAGACGGGTCTGGATCCGGTTCCGGGTCTAGGTAGAGAATCATATTAAAAGAACATGATTTTTGTGATAGATTTTCAAAAAAATTGAGGTAACATATCGAGTCTCGGGTCCACGGGTCCAAACCAAGGTGGAACTGGACCAGCACCCATTTACTTATCGTGGCCTAAAATAAGGACCCAGACCTAGTTTTTAATGGGTCGGAACCTCCGGGTAATCGGAAAATCGGGTACCCATTTATATCCCTACACCTATATATCTTTATATGGCACTATGGGGCCCAATATAACCAACTGCACATTATGAGTAGAACTATGATTGGAGTTGATGAATTTGAATTTTTCATTTCTCCATGTGCATTCAATTTTTTTTTTTTTTTTTAAACAAGGAGTTCGTTATACAACAAGGAGACCATGAGGCCTATATCCAGGGCAAGATAATCCAAGCCAAAACATGGTTGTCATGAGAATCTGGGTTGTTGGAGCTGCAAGTAGGCGTGGGCACATCAACGTGGCCAGCGAAAGTCATGTGCTGGACAGGCAAGTTGAGAGCATGGTTTCTAAGCCCAAACCAATGCACATTGTTTGAGCTTGAGGAAGTGAAAGTTGGATTTCTAATAAAATATCATTCAATAAAGGCCTTTACACCTTGATGATAAGCATTACTTCTCAATGTCACTTGCTATGAATACACTTCCTTTCCTCTTTTTTTTTTTTTTTTTTGTAAGGGGATAGCTTTATAATTAATCCAATTTGATCACAAGCTGAATTAGCAAAGCTCCCAATTTAAAAGTGATTTAGTCTCAATCTATTTGCATTTTAATCATCATCATTAACTTAACTCCTTATATACTCGATAGATATTTGAGGCTTTAAAAAACTAGTAAACTTTGAAGACCTAAAAAATGAGTGGAAGCAAGGTTGGAAAAACTTAGCGATAGTTGACTCTTGACTCTGCCGAACCACCTCGTTTTAATGAGAGACTGAGTTAGATATAAGTAAAACCAGTTGAGTCGAAAGTAATTAATTGTGAAATCTGAATCCTTCTACTCCCCATAAACTTAGCATCTTCATTTATTAGGATTTTTAGATCCTACTACTCCCCATAAGATTTGAAAATCCTCACTTGAGTGAATTTGCACACTGAATCTTATTTTTCTCAGTCATATGCATTGATATACATAATATCAATGTGAAATCTGAATCCTTGTTCCAGCTACAGTAAAGAATAATTAAGATCTATGGATTCGTTACCTGTCACCACACATGCTTGAATCTAAAGATATGAAATTGGGCACTCTAGTGATATTCATGTCTTTTCCATTGCTTGAAATCAACTCTACAAGTACTAATCCACAAAAATCCTTAATACAACTTATTTCATTATAATCGTGGAAAGCAGGAATCTTTTTCCATGCAGATTTTGTTACCAAACTTGACTTTAGAATTTAAAACTTAAGGATGAAAAATTAACATCTCAAAAAGATTCATGAATTCATCCCCTCTCTTTGCCCAATATCTTGCCCACCATCATCTCACAAAATTTAATTTGAAACAAGACCATAGTTTTAAACTCCACCAAATTTCTCTTTCAATAGTTTACACCACAAATTATATTTGCAAGGAATTAATCAAGATCAAAATATTTGCCAAAATTTCAAAATTACTTTCACATTTTGTCAAATAAAACAAAGCCATGTACACAAAGTCACTACTGTACAGACTTAACCACCTCTTTTCTCACTCACATCACATTCCTTTCAGATCATTTCGTCTTTCATTATTTCTTCTTCTTCTTCTTCTTCTTCTATTTGTTTCTTTTTTCAGTTCAAACTGCGTGAGTACGTTTAGAAGCGAAAACTCTCGCATTTATCAAACTCTTAAACAATCTCTCACTCTCCTTCTCTATCTCCACAACCATTCCTCACAAACCTTCAAATCTCCTCAACTCCATCTTCTCATCATCCTTCCAACGGCGCAGATTCTCCCCCCAAGCATCTTGAAACTCGCAGGACCCCCATCATCACCGTCCATCTTATTCCTCTTCCTGATCAACCCAATGCACGATGCCTTCGATGATGAAGACAACGAGATCCCGCAGAACACCGCGACGAAACCGAAACCGTTACCGCATTCGCCTCTCTCAAGAGCCACGCCAGCTCAGCATCCGGATCCGCCGCCGCTACAGGCGCGCAGCATCTCCTCGCGTTTCGGATATCCGTTACGATCCTCGCCAGGTCTCTCTCGATCTTCTTCCTCGACTTGACACAGGAGGAGAATCTGGAGCCGTCGCGGCAGCGGATGGCGACCTGAGCTGCGAGCTGCGCCTCCTTGAGGCCGACGAGGCGGAGCGGAAGGAGCGTAGGCGTCGACGAGAGGAGGAGGTTTCTAGAAGGTTGTCGACCCAGTGGGACCGACGGCGGAGAGAGTGGTGGGGATTTTGGGAGCTGGAAAGAGGTCGTCGAGGAGTCGTGAGGCGCTTGAGTTGGGTCAGCCGGCGCAGACCCAGGCGGAGGACCACGTCGGGTTCTGCTTGCCAGGACTTGAGGGTTTGGATCTGGTCTTTGAGCTGGGAGGTGGACGGATGAGATCTGCATGGGAGACTGGATGAACGGACGTGATAGGATCTAGTAGACTTGGAGGTGGTTGTGGTGATGTTGTGTTTTGGAAGGGAAATGGAGCGACGAAAACCTGATACCACCATATCTTTCTCTTTCTCTTCTCTTTCTCTATCTCTACTGGGTGTGGAATTTGGAAGTTATAATAGGGAGGAGGAAGAAAGCAGGGGTTGGGGCTTTTATACCGAAGGGTAGTTGTTTTGGAGATAAAAAAAAAAAAAACACAGAGTGCACGAGCACGAGCGGGGTCATGACTCATGAGGCTGGATCCGCGAATAAGTGGAGGTGTCTAGAACATGAGACGGGCGCTGGGCAGATTATCGAGGTGCTGCTGTGGGTTTTGGGGGATGGAATTGGTTGGTCCCGCCTCCCGCGTGTTTTAGCTGATGGACGGAGCTGGAGACGCGTTAGCGCTCGTGCGACATTGTATGACTAGGAAGAATCCGGACCTCCAATTTACACGAGGATTTTTCCAACTCTATTTGTTGGCCCCATCTAAGAGTAAACATGAACGTTCAAGATAAATCTCACCTGCATATTCATTAAGATTTGATTTAACAAGGTGTGGATTCCGCCGTCTGATTGAACATACAGTAGAAAGGTTTACGTGAAAAGCAGCTTGACCCACCGTCTTGCTCGACTCAACCCGCATTAATATATGGGTAGGTCGCAGGTCTAGCTTTCCTATCCATGTTTTAAACGGGTCGGATTAGGATTAGCTCATTTAACGGCATAATCCGTTGTCCTTTTCTTACCGCTAAAACTTATATTCAATACTTAATTCTATAGAGTGTATTTTTTTTATCTTGGAGCAGGCTTCTCGTAAGCTCAAGCGTAGAAGATAAATCCTTGTAAGCTCATGCTTGTTGGAGCCCACCTTTGGTTCTATCCAAATGGACCAACACGTACATAATCCCTCTAAAATTGCACATGTCCACCAAACTTCGGTCAATCTTAAATTTATGACCGTTGGGATCGACCTATGTATCGATTCGAATTGAACATTGACCATTAACTTTTGGCTCATATGGAGATGATAGAAATACGGTTGTAGCTGATTTTTGCAAAGAATGAGATCACAGAGTCCCTTAAAATCCCCCCCACCCCATTCTTATGTGGGCCCTGCCACACACTTGAGCTTACCTTATCCTAAGTTTAAGTTAAGAGAAGCTGGACCCCTTTATCTTGAATTATGGGTTTTTTTTTTTTTTGTTTTTTTTTTTTTTTTTTTTTTTATTTATAAAACTTTATTTATTTCTATTAATCTTTGTTATTCTATTTTTATATCATTCTTTAATATATATATATACTTATTTTATAATTAATTCATTCTCTTTCTTTTTTCGCCCTCAAGTAAACCTTGTCAAACTTATTAAGGATATTTTGTATGGTCTTCTATTTTAGGAGCGATTATGAAAATAAGAAAATATAATGGATATGACATAATAAAATTAAAATATTTAAGTAATAAGCTGAGTATAATGTTGGTTTCTGTTATTTATCCTTAACGCTTGGCATAGGGTAAAGAGAATGGTGAATTATGACTTCATGATTGTGGCCACACACCTGAATTATTCAATCATATCCAGTTGAGGCTAAAGTCTGATTTAAGATCCTATAACAAACAAATTAACATTAGGGATTATCATTACTATACAGTGCTTATCCATATCGCCTATTATGATAGGTTTTAAATTGCACCAATATGATTTAGAAAGTTAGGATTGTTTATTTAGATCTATCTAATTTTTATAAATTAACTTATGGGTTTGAATCTAATTTAAACTTTGATAGGTTGGAAGCCACATAGAATTGTTAATAGAATTTAGTTTTGGTGCAAGTTATGCAGGTGGAAACCTGGCCGACCCGCAATAACCCGCAAGGGTTATGCAGATTAATGTGGTAGGGTCGAGTTTAATCCGTAGTGAGTGCGTTAGGAGTTTCTAATTGGTTTATAAAACGGGTCAGATACGGATTATGAGCATCTAACTCGTTTCATAATGGGGTTCAACCCCGTTTAGCCCAACCCGGCCCTTTGCACCTCTAGTTACGGGTCGCTTATGTGAAATAGTGCCTGCAGTCATGCTAATTTATATAATGTTTAAGTTGTTTGAATAATTGTAATGGTGGGACTACTTTCCTATTAACTGAAATCTTGAAATATATCATTTAGGGCATGAAACCATTATACGGTGTGTTAAGTCTAATGTAAGCCCCACAATGGAGAAGCCATTATAAAAAAATTACACAGCCAAGGGTTTGCTTTAAATTTGACGCAGTTACTCACTTTATTATTTAAATCTTACTTCTCTCACTCTCCGCTTACATCCCCATTCTTTATCTCACGTTCACCACCTACCGCACTTTATTTATCTTTTCATGCAATAATGTACAGTGATCACACCGATCATATTACTAACAATTGAATAGCTACTTTGCATTTAACACTTTATTGTTTCTCTAGTGCATAGTTAAGATGAAAGTTTGTGTTTGTAACTTTGCCTTCCTTGAAGAAATGGCGATGAAAATCAAGGGTAATTTTTTTTTCAGTGTAATATCTTTATCATGATTCCCTAACCCAGAGTTGTTATAATTAAATTTGAAAAGTTCCCGAATACATGATGTCCTGGCTGATGCATTCAAGTAATATATTTAAAAGATTCTAAGTCACTAACTTTTGTAATAGTTTTTATTAATTAAAATTACTTTTATCATAACTTTCACATTTATATTGTCCATGCTAAGCACGCGCATGTTTTGCTAGTGAATTTGTTATGGGTATTGTGTAATAGGATGCTGACTAACAAAGTTGGAAGGTTTCTGATTCGATCCTGTCCGGGTACACCCCTTCCAAAAACTTTTCTTCTTCTTTTTAATTCTTTTCTACCATTTATCAAATGGACCACGCGTAATTTTGCTTGTGGAACTCACAATTGGATTGTTTCTTCTTCTTCTCCTTTTATTTTTTGGGATGCCACCCTGTCATTGTCACAATTACAATATCTTTTTTTTTTTTTCTTCTTCTAATGGAGGAACATCTTCTAATTGTCTAGGGGGAATGTTAAGCGGTTGACATTTTTAATTTAACATGTTCTATATTTTTCAAGTCATAGTCATACATCTGGGATTAGTAGTGCACACTTTTTAGCATCTAAACTAACTTCACATATTTTTATTATTGCTGTCGTGATAGGTGTCCTGTAGATTACTTATGATGTATGTGACGCACATAAAAAAATAAAACTAAAAAAATCAGTGAATGAAGGATTCAATTCTACGGAAATACTTATGCGTATCTGTCCCTTGCCGTATTATGGTGATGGACGATATAGTGGGGCCAACTTTGTGATTCATCCAAACCAACCACATACATGAGACCCCCTAAAACACATTGCATCCATTGAGTTTTCACTAATACGAATGGATTGAATCATTAGGTCGTGGGTTGAAAAAATTTTCTTTAATATAAAGTCGTTAATTTTGTAGATCACGGATGAAGGGTCTTGAAGGCATGGGATTGACCCCAGATATGATATATGTACCCCTCCATGATGTCCCTTAACATCCCCTCCACCCCAATCTCCCATCCCAAGTCCCATGATTAATGGGGCTTTAGGTGGCCCTATCAAATTTGTCCCTCACAATATATAGACTGGCCCCTTTTCGTGGTTTACAAATATGATCGTTTACCACTTCTTCATGTACATATGTAAATGAGAGACTGAGAAATGGTCTCATTTATCAGCCTTATTTGTATGTAATTCATAAATAAGTGCAAATAAATGTAATTGTGCATAATTGTTAAGTATGTGCATCTTCACCCAATTAAAAATGAGTGCAAACAAGCAACCTTTAAGCAAGGATACAAGCCCTTTAATTTGAAGGGAGATTTTCAAAAAAGTATAAGATTTTTAGCCCATTTTCAAAAAAGTACATAAAAATTTGAATATATCAAAATAGTATAATAGTCATTTTTCTTTCAATCAAGCTCTCACCATAAAAA